>OX336388.2:1765236001-1765918501 GCA_946902985.2 Meconema thalassinum
AGCAATTAGGGCTGCCAACTGTTAATAAATGGTGTCTATATTTTTACCCTAATATCAATATATCAGAATGTATGCAAGCCAACAGGTCTGTACTTTGCATACGATCAGCACCTGACATTCTAGATTAATTTGGAGTAATTAATATAAATCAGTGATGCCAACATGATTCTATGCCTGATGATAGCTCCAATTTTAAAATACATATAACTTCTATACTAAAAATGGATTTCATCCAAAATTGGCACAAAAATATATCATAATATTTCCGATTATTTCTGACCAGCATACGCATGACATTGTTGCCAACGTGCTTTTACGTGTGCTGATAGATCCAATGTATAACTCCATGTAACATCCTTTGGACTTCAACCACATTTGGTATTCTGTACCTTAAGAGATGGAATTAAGAATATAATCAGTCACCAGGGCTGCCAACTGTATTGCTGTATTAGGCTACATTATGCCTAGTATACAGTATTTCGAACTAATTAAGACATTCCGATATTCCCAACTTAATTTCGTCATTATTCTAGATTGGTTCATATACTGTAGATTAATCATTGGCATGAATCTTGATTTTAAGAAAGTAGGCTCTTTAGTTCCGCACGGAACTTCTTGTTCCATCTGACTATGTGGGAAGCGGCTAACTGGTAGCATGCTGAACTTCTATGCCCAAGGTCGCTGGTTCAAAACCGGCCAAAGTCGTCGAATTTTCTAAGAGCGCTAAAAATCCCTCAGCATGCTTTCCTTCGGAGGGGAAGTTCCAACGTTCATTGCAAGTTGCTTGTTGCGGTGGAATCTAGCAGCCAAGTTCACAGTAGGTGTCGTTGACGGTAGTATTTGGTACAAAATTAGGTACTACTACTTAAAATTGACCTTCTGCAGACCTTAACTGAATTAGAGACTAATACAGTCATCACAATTCACACCGTTTATCAGACAGACTCTACACACACCCAATGTACACGGGGTTACATGACCACGTTGTCGCAGCCCCTAAACTGAGGAACCAACCAACATCTCTGCGGGAGATAAAATTTTGCGCGAAGAAGTAACAGACTGTTAGATAGTTACACATCATTTCCAAACCTTGCATGGGGACATTGTGATCAAAAGTATTAAAATGAACCCCAAATATGACAAGAAAGTTACCATCCCCATAAGACAATAAAATGTTAAAAATATGCATAGAAAGACAAAAAAAAAGGTTAATTAACCTCCAATTGTAAAATACATTCTCGTAATAAATGAGGTCTGATCCACCTACGAAAACCTGCATATTTCGCCTATTTTAGCCTCTCCTCTAGTTTGTCCGGTGAAATCTACCTCCGCCTTCCGGCGTGCCGAGAGGACTTTTTTATACTATTATTGGCACAAATATTAATCTATTGTAACAGGGAGTGTTTTACAGATATTGTAGTTTATAATACGGAACTCATTTTATTAGATGATTTGTAGCTTCCATCAGCACTAGCCTCAATAAAGAATACGATATGGATCAACTAGATTAATAGACACGACACCGCTCATAACCTTAAATTCCTTATAAACAGGTCATCTTCATTCACAGACCAACACGTACTTTCATATGGATTTTGTTAAAATGAGTCATATTAATAAGATAAATATCGTTTAAAATGATTATCTGGTAACAAAAATATCTACCCCGTCCGGGATTCGAACACAAGATATCTAGATTCACAGTCATTGGCGCTAACCCCACGGCTATTTCGACTACGCAAAAATTGTGCACAAGATGGTGACTTATTCCACGTTATAATAATACTGCATTACGGAATTAAGTTTCATTTATATTTTGCTTGTTTCGATAATGTTCCTGCGTGAAATTGAGTTTAAAATGCCTTATGTATAGGCCCTCTTGTGAGTAAAGAGAATGTATTCAGCAATAGTTCATGAAGGCTTGCTCTATTCTCGTATAACCACAACGATTATATTATATTGATGGCTGCATTACCGTTATGTGGGTTAATATTTGAATAGCCATTGTGCAGAAATATAATACGGGCAATGCCGACTACTTACAATGTTTGATATTAAGGCATTTTACCATTTAAATACTGATACGAAGACTTCGAACATGTACCATGGGCTTTGTTTCAATCACTTGACAAAAGAGTTCGCATGAGCGTTTACCGTTCAGTATATCATATACATTCCACATGGCCGAGAGTACGTCATGGTATCAATTTCCAACACCGCGCGCTCATTGTTTCTCTTACCACTGCCAGCTGGATCGATCGATCGAGTTGGCAGTGCGTCTTACACTTCCGTTCGAGCCACCACTGCCAGCTAGCACACTTCCGTTCGATTGAAAGGAAGTGTGCCAGCTGGTGCCACCTCGATCGTTCCGATCAACTTCCGTCCCATTTTTCAAAATCACTCCCACAAAAATATCCAGCAACTGAGCGGAAAGATGTTACACATCAAAAATTAACACTAAACAACATTTTATACAACTCATGAATGTAGGCCTCTGTGTACCCCTTATTATTCCAGTTTTCAACGGGGTCAGGCATGAGATCTGATGAAAGTCTATGTGGCGAATGGTCTTTATGGCCAGAGTCCTTCATGATGCCAATTTCCTGGGAAGAGTAAATGTGAGATGAAATAAATGAAGATGAATTAAACTGGGCAAGAATGTGGAAGGAAGAGGCCGTGTCCTGTCAGAAGGTACCGTCGCAGTATTTCCCTGGAGTTAAAAATGGGGAAACGACGGAAAACCATTTCAAGGACGGCCAACGGTAGAGCTCGAACCCACGTCTACCCAGTCCACAGGTAGCACGGCCGTATGGCCTAGCGCTGGGCGTAGCTACCGCTGTCGGTTTATACGACTCATGAATGATATAGTCAAAATGGCCTTGAATAAGTTAATAATGAACCCACTGTGAGAATATGGTTAGTAACTCACAATCAGTCATAGAAATAGCCCCCTTGACTTGAGAGTGACTACAGGCGGGTATGATCACACCAATGCGGCCATACCTCGACTAGGACATATTTCCATGTGTAGAGCCGTCAAGTTAATTTGCAGTCAACACCAGCGTTCCCTAACTGTGTGGTTGTTTTAGTCTTACTCAACTGGGTGAGTTAGCCGTGGTCGTTACGGCATGACTGCTGGCAGTCGCTCATATCCGGGAGGCGAGGAGGTTCGATTCCCCCCGCCGGCAACCTTGAAGATGGTCTTCTGTGTTTTCCCATCTTCCTTCCAGGCAAATGCCGGGGTTGGTCCCTAACTATAGGACACAGCCGCTACCTTCCGTTCTTCCATTCCAACTTCCCTCCCCTACGGTACTTGTAGCTCACCCATGGTCTCGAAGCAGCTACAAAACTGGCGAGCCGAACATGTCCTCGGACACTCCCGGCACTGAAAGCCATACGCTAAAAAAAATTAAAAAAGTCCTCTCGGCACGCCGGAAGGCGGAGGTAGATTTCACCGGACAAACTAGAGGATAGGCTAAAATAGGCGAAATATGCAGGTTTTCGTAGGTGGATCAGACCTCATTTATTGCGAGAATGTATTTTACAATTGGAGGTTAATTAACCTTTTTTTCGTCTTTCTATGCATATTTTTAACATTTTATTGTCTTATGGGGATGGTAACTTTCTTGTCATATTTGGGGTTCATTTTAATACTTTTGATCACAAAGTCCCTATGCTAGGTTTGGAACTGATGTGTAACTATCTAACAGTCTGTTACTTCTTCGCGCAAAATTTTATCTCCCGCAGAGATGTTGGTTGGTTCCTCAGTTTAGGGGCTGCGACAACGTGGTCATGTAACCCCGTGTACATTGGGTGTGTGTAGAGTCTGTCTGATAAACGGTGTTAATTGTGATGACTGTATTAGTCTCTAATTCAGTTAAGGTCTGCAGAAGGTCAATTTTAAGTAGTAGTACCTAATTTTGTACCAAATACTACCGTCAACGACACCTACTGTGAACTTGGCTGCTAGATTCCACCGCAACCAGCAACTTGCAATGAACGTTGGAACTTCCCCTCCGAAGGAAAGCATGCTGACGGATTTTTAGCGCTCTTAGAAAATCCGACGACTTTGGCCGGTTTTGAACCAGCGACCTTGGGCATAGAAGTTCAGCATGCTACCAGTTAGCCGCTTCCCACATAGTCAGATGGAACAAGAAGTTCCGTGCGGAACTAAAGAGCCTACTTTTCTTAAAATTAAGATTCATGCCAATGATTAATCTACAGTATATGAACCTATCTAGAATAATGACGAAATTAAGTTGGTAATATCGGAATGTCTTAATTAGTTCAAAATACTGTATACTAGGCATAATGTAGCCTAATACAGCAATACAGTTGGCAGCCCTGGTGACTGAATATATTCTTAATTCCATCTCTTAAGGTACATAATACCAAATGTGGTTGAAGTCCAAAGGATGTTACATGGAGTTATACATTGGATATATCAGCACACGTAAAAGCACGTTGGCAACAATGTCATGCGTATGCTGGTCAGAAATAAACGGAAATATTATGATATATTTTTGTGCCAATTTTGGATGAAATCCATTTTTAGTATAGAAGTTATATGTATTTTAAAATTGGAGCTATCATCAGGCATAGAATCATGTTGGCATCACTGACTTATATTAATTACTCCAAATTAATCTAGAATGTCAGGTGCTGATCGTATGCAAAGTATAGACCTGTTGGGTAAAAAATATAGACACCATTTATTAACAGTTGGCAGCCCTAATTGCTCATAAGAATACTTATAGTCATATCTGTTATATTACACATTGCACATACGAAATTTGGTTGAAATCCAACTGACAGTATAGAAGTTACATGTATTTAAAAATTGGTCCTATCAGCAGGCTTAGAATCATGTTGGTAGAACTGACGTATATAAGATACTCCAAATTAATGTAAACTGTCAGGTACTATACGCGTGCATAGTTTAAAGCTGTCGGCTTGCATACTTTCTGATATATTGGTATTTGGATAAAAAGTAGGGAGAACAATTATTAACAGTTGGCAGCCCTGGTGGCTTTTAATAATACGCTCAGTCATACCTCCTTATGTGCTTATATTACATACATAATTTGGTTGAAATCCAATTCATAGTGTAGAAGTTATGTGCATTTAAAAATTGGACCTATCAGAAGGCTTAAAATTATTTTGGCAACACTGTCATGTATGACCTCCTTGAAATTAAACTGAAATAGTATCATCTACATGTGTGCCAATTTTGGAATTGCTCCCATGTATGCCTTCCATGATATCCAACATGGAGCTCAAATTTCTAATGCGTTTTTTTAGCAGTTGGTAGCACTGACATCTTTTTCAAATATGGGCTTGAGATATTCCGGTATTCATCTTTACTCATACTAAATTTGGTTTCGATTGCTGCAGCCGTTTAGGAGTTGATAATGGGGGGGGGGGGGGACACAACACACAGCCAGCCAGACAGAAGGACAGACAGACAGACACATTTTCCCGGATCGATCTCATAAGTCTACTTTTTCCTCATTTTTGCAAAGTGTGAAAAGTAGGCTAAAAATGAATGTGATCTCGTCAATGGCGTTGTCTTGGCAACCTTTGATAGCTCACTCTGATCAATTTAGAAGCGTTGTCATGGTAACCTCTGATGGCACTTGGCATTTTCTTTAATTCCGAAATCGTTTTTCTCATCCCTTGGCGTAATGGTGGGTCATATCAAAATTTCTTTCAGACAAACGTTTTAGGCAATTATTAGGGGAATATTTTCCATTTTGTACGGTTTTGATATTGTGCCTATTAATTAAGAGAGATATGATTAATGTTTCCCGAAAAACCCACTTTTTTCCACCCCTTTGGTCAATGGTTGGTGCTATCAAAAAACTTATTGGACATAAATTTTTGGCACTTATCCGACACATATTATGAACTTTGAATGGATTCGATATTTCATGTATTAAGAGAGTTATAGTGATATTTCACTTTTTCGAAAAAAGCCCCCCATTTTCACCCCCTTTGACCGATTTTGCCCATTAACGAACTCGGCCGAGAATTTAATGAGATACTTATTATTTAAATAATTCAAAGTGATTGGGGCAAAATTACGGCAGTTATCGTGTCCACAAGAAACTGATATACATATATATATATATATATATATATATATATATATATATATATCTCGGGGGAACCTGTAACCTCTAGAGAGCGCGTCCCCAGGTGGCGGATAGGGGGCCCCTACAGTTTGTAGGGTTGGTTCAAATACCCCCCAATAGAACCCGCGGACCAACAGGTAGCCCAACTCCTGGGGGCTTTATAATGCTGGGACACCCTCTCTCCAGGGGTTACAAATATGGAGGGCCCAAGCTCAGGGTTAGTAGTGAAGACCTCAACGGCGAATACGGTGGAGAAGATGGACTTCAGTACAGCGTATGAGGCGGAGGAGGCACCCCAGTGCTCGGGGTTGATAAGAGTAAAAGGTATATGGATGTCCATATATCCAACTCACTAGTGTCTGTTCTGGCATCCAGCGGCTAGTGAGCAGCGTCTGTTCACCTAGTTGGTGCGGCTGTTCGAAGTACGGCTTAATCTCAACAATTAAGTCTTAAAATCTTGTGATCTCCATCGGAGATCACCACAAACAATCTTCAACTTGAAGCAACCATGGCAGAACGACAGGAAAAGATTCCACTACCCCAGGCCCCAGTCAATAGATTGGATCCCTGTTCTGGTCATAGGATTCTGGGGGACCAGACATGTCATGTAGAGAAGGATCGGAGCTTCTCAAAACCTCTTCGACCTAAACGAAAGTGTTTCATAGGTACACTTAATGTGAACACTTTGCTTAAGCCTGGGAAACTCAAACATCTAACGAACACGCTTGATAAATTCAGCATCAAAATTTTGGCATTGCAGGAAACACGATTTACAGATGAAAATCACTTTGATTCTGAGAATTACAGGCTCTATAAAGGAAAACCTGCAGTGCAGATCAACACAGGACCAAGACAATTTGGCACAGGTTTTGCGGTTAGCAAGTCCGTTACAGATTCAGTAATTGATTTTACTTCACCATCAGAAAGACTCTCAACGCTCTCAATAAAATCGGGAAACAAGGTATACACACTGATTAACGTGCATGCACCAACGAATGACTACAACAGGAAAGACCCTCAGGTAATAGAAGACTTCTGGGAACTTCTGGAGGAAATCACGAACAAAATTCCCAAACATCATGTCAAGATTCTACTGGGGGATTTTAATGGTCAGTTAGGAAAAGAAAAGAAATATAGGAGAATTACAGGACCATACACTGCTCATAGCAGAACCAATAAAAATGGTGAACACCTTATAAGCTTCTGTCAAAATTTCAATCTCCAAATTATGTCAACACAATTCCAGAAGCCTACGCGTAAATTAACAACATGGATATCCCCCAATGAAACACTTGGAGAATTCCAGATTGACCACGTTGCTATCTCTAGAAGGAACGCTAAAGAAGTCCTTAATGTGAAAACCAGGAGAGGATTCTTTGACTCAGATCATCATTTACTACAAATCAAGGTAAAATTTCAACCCAACAGACAAAGGATAAGGGGAACCCAGCTTTTCTGAACTGATCCAGAATACCTTGAATTCAACAAGATGAACATCATTGAAGAAATCCGTCAAATGGATACCACGAGCTGGTCTGAACTTGCAGAGAAAATGAAACAAGCAATAAAATTCGGTCAACCTCCGAGAAAGAGAAAACATAGGTGGTGGAACATCACATGCAATCATGCTATTGAATATAGGTTTAAAGCATGGAATAATTTCAATAGCCATAAAACAACAGAAAAATGGCAAGAATTTGTGCAGGTTCAGAAAAACACTTCTAAAATTATTCGCCGAGAAAAGCGCAATTATGATAATAATAGGCTAAATGAAATAGAACAGAACTTCACTAAGAACAACACCAGAAATTTTTACAAGACCTTTAGAGAAAATATGGCAGGCTTTCAACCCCCTAGTTTATGCTTCCAACGACCTGATGGATCTCTGGAAACAAATACGAGCAATAATTGTGAAATTCTAGCTAAATATTTCAGTACACTCCTTAATTGCGAAGCACCTTCTGAACAACTTCAATTTGCAAAACCAGTGTCCAACCTTGATTCACTTCCACCATCACATGAAGAAATAGTGGACATAATCAAGTCATTAAAAACAATAGAGCCCCTGGTGAAGATGGACTTATTGCAGAAGTTTGGAAATTGGATCATGAACACATAACACCAAAAATTCACAGAATAATATCAGATGTCTGGAAAACAGAGAAAATCCCAAAAGAATGGAAGAGTGCTTTGATACACCCACTCCATAAGAAGGGAAGCAAAACTGATCCGAATAATTATAGAGGAATTTCGCTTCTTCCAGTCGCTTATAAAATTCTCTCTAAAGCTTTGCTGAATCGACTCGAGCCACAGGTGGACCACCATATTGGAGAATATCAGGCAGGTTTCAGGAAGGGAAGGTCCTGTATTGAGCAGATCTGGAACCTCAAGACCATACTGCACATCCGACGATGCAGGAACACTACAGTCACATTTGTGGATTTCAAAAAGGCTTACGATTCGGTTGACAGACAAACCTTGTTTAACAGACTAGAAGAATTAGGAGTTGACAGGAAGACGAGGGCCATCATCCAGGAAACATTATTGGGAACTACCTCAAAGGTGAAATTCATGGGAGAAATCTCTAACTCTTTTGCAATACATACTGGAGTTCGACAAGGGGATGGTTTATCACCACTCTCGTTCAACATCGTACTGGACAAAATCATCACAGAATGGGAAAAGCATGTGAAAGGTATCCAAATTGGAAAGGAGAAAGGGAAAAGAGTCACTGTGAAATGCTTGGCCTTTGCAGATGATCTGGCCATCTTAACAAACAACAAGGATGAAGCCATATTAGCGCTAGAGAAACTACATGAAATCTCCAGTAAAACGGGACTTGATATTTCCTATGAAAAAACACAGTATATGGATACCAAATCAACAGGAAACATCACCTTGCGAACGCAATATGGAAAAATCTCGCAGGTCACTCACTTCAAATATTTAGGAGAAGCCATCCAACCCACAGGATTGAACACAATTTCTAATGCAGATAGAATAGTAAAATTGCAGAAGGCGTACAAGCTGACATGGAATCATTATAACAAAAGAGCAGTATCTCGCAATGCAAAATTGCGCCATTATAACACAGTTGTCTTGCCTGAAGCCTTGTACGCGGCAGAAACAACCGTCATTAGAGGAATGACAAGAATTCATGATATTGAGAAACAGGAACGAAAAATTCTTAGGAAAATCCATGGCGCTGTTTTCCGTAATGGAATTTGGGTCAGGAGACCAACAAAGGAACTTTATGAAAATACAGACACCATTGTAGATAAATTTAGGAAGAGACGTCTGCAGTTCTATGGACACATATATAGGATGGATGAGAACAGACTCACTAAGAAGATTTTCAATATCGTGAATGCAAGTAAATTAAAGACCAGTTGGATTAAAGAAGTACATGAAGACATGGAATTACTTAAAATCTCTGAAGACGACATTAAGGACAGAGAACAATTTAGAAATAAAATCAGAAACACGAAAATTGTACAAGTTTCAAGGAAAGATACATCAGGGAAAAAATGGACAGAGGAAAGGAAGAAAAAGCACAGTGAACTAATGAAGAGGTTTTGGGAAGAAAAGAAGAGAGGAAAAGGAAGTGAAGCTGTGATTGGCTCAAGTTCTCACGCTCTCCTGAAGGGGAATAATCGGAAATAATAATAATATATATATATATATATATATATATACATACATAAATTATATATAAACTTTTGAACTGACGGTGGTTTTGGGGTCTGGGGGATGTGAAACGCGAAGATATGTCGAAATTTTCCGGAAGTCGAAACATGGGACCCATTGCAATAGTTAGCTTTCTAATGAAATCTACCTAAAAGTCTTACTCAGCACTGTAGTCCTTCAGGCAGTAGTGGCTAGCATTCTTTGCTGTCACCGCGGAGGCCTAGGTTCGATTCCTGGCTCTGCCAAGAAATTTAATTCTGGTGTGTTGGCTGGAACTGGGGTACACTCAGCCTCTTGAGGCAAAACGGAGAAGAGTCAGGTTTGATTCCTACCTCAGCCATCCTGGACATAGTTCCCCATTTCTACTCCAGGCAAATGCCGGGACTGTTCCTAACTCAAGGCCACGGCCGCTTCCTACCCATATCCTACCTCAAATTCAGACATCACATTGACACAGGTTATAAGACAAATTCGAAACACACCCAAGTACATGGGGCTGCATGTCCACGATGTCGCGAAGCCCCTAAAATAATCAAACAACTCATTCAGGCAGCACTTTGCACTGCAATGAAGAGACTATCGAGATTCACTCCCTGCACGTGTGCGTGGGCTGTGTTATTGATGTGGATGACTGGTGTAGGCTGCACAGTTTGTCCTGCGGAGGTGGTTTAACAAATCACGCCTCCCACTCCAGCAATGCTCTGAATGGGAGGTGATTTACAAAGCTATGTATGGGAACACACTGAAGTTGTGTCCTCGTCCCACGACAGTATCGCTTCAGTAATGAAGATGCTCGTATTTTAAAGGGAGCGGTTGATGAATGGAAACCGAATGTTACTATTTCTTGTTGTAATCAATTGTCCAGGTAATTAGTGCCATACAATCAGGATGGAGAGTAATTGTCAGGACTTAACTTTTCGTTAATAAAGTTTCATCATACTAATATATAACAAGTAGTTCCGTGAAGAACTATACAGCCTATTTTCATATATCCTGCTCATGTTAATTGCCTCTATCAACATACAAAATTTCAGTTTAATTGCTGTAACAGATTCGTAGATATTGAGAACCGTCTAAATATTTCAGATGGTCGCCAGGTTGGATTTTTATTTTTGTACTATTACATTAAGATTACTGTGTACGTGTGGTATTCAAACTTCAATCGCATGATTAGAACACAAGAAGTAAAAACGAGATTTTAAAATTACGCACAGCAGCCATCTTGTGATTATGCAAACAATTGAAATAAATTAGATGCCAGTGGATCAACATTTGTATAAGCATTTAACGTGCAACGTTTCACGGCACTCGAATAGTTAATTCGCGAGAAACGTCCATTTAAATATTTATAATTCGCGTCGCCGCCATGTTGGATTTGTGCTCACCAGGTTACTCGAAGTCCTATAGGTGAACATATGTTCATAGTCTCTATGAACATAAAAAAATCTGTTTGGTTGCTGTAAAAGATTCATAGATATTGAGAACCGTCTAAATATTTCGGAAGCTCGCCATTTAAGGTTCTTATATGTATAGGCCATAGAGATATGTACCATTCAAGGAAAATTATTGCCTAAGTTCATTATTCAAACTTTCACTTCGATCGCATGATTACGACACAAGAAATAAAAACATAATTTTAAAATTCCGCACAGCCGCCATCTTGAGGTTATGTAAACAATTGAATTAAATTAGATGGCAGTGCATTACAATCTGCAAAATCATTTACTGTACCACATTTCACTGCGCTCAGAGAGTTAAATCACGAGGAAAGTCTATTAAAATATTTTAAATTCGCTTGGTCGCCATGTTCGTTTCGTACTTTACAGGTTTATGAAATATACATATGTATACCTGTATCAGTACCCTTTATCACCGTACAAAATTGCAGGGTGATATCTGTAATAGTTTCGGAGATATAGAATGTCAGTGAAATATTTCGCACAGCCGCCATTTTGAGGTTATGTAAACAATTGAACTAAATTAGACTCCAGTGCATTACAATGTGTATAAACATTTGCTGTACCAAGTTTCATTACATGTAGATAGTTAAATCGCGAGAAAAGTCTATTTAAATATCTCAACTTCGCTTGGCCGCCATGTTGGTTTTGTAGTCACCAGGTTTTTGAAAGTCTCATAGGTGAACTTCTGGTAGTGTCCTTTATCACCGTACACAATTTCAGGGCGATATCGGTAATAGTTCCGGAGATATTGAATGCTAGTGAAATATTTCGCACAGCCGCCATGTTGGATTGGTGAGACGTAACAAAATTTGAAGGGCACGGTCGAGGTCGCCGGGAATAGCGCCATGAACTTACCGAGTTTCATTGAAATCGCTCCAGCCGTTTAGATTTTATTAGGGGACACACACACACACACACACCTCACACACACACACGCACACACACACGGACAAAAGGTGATCTCATAAGCCTATTTTTTCAAAATTGGAAATAGGCTAAAAATGAGATGGTGTGTGTCTGTCTTTCTGTCTGTCTGCGTGTTACTCAATAACTCAAGAACCACTGGTCCGATTTAAATGAAATCTTGCATGGATGTAGCTGATTTACCAGGTTTACATATAGAGTACTTTTGATTTCGAAATTTTGTACTGTTAAAAAATGGCGACTATTTTAGTGACGTCACTACACCTTTTGGTTTCAAAATTTCATATTTCCATATCAAATAAAAAGAGAACGGTAGGAAATAGCAAACTTTTGATAGCACATGTGATCTTGGAAATTTAATTTCCTATCCGAAAGGTCCTTATCACGTTTCGTGTATCTCCAACGGTTAGCGAGTAAAACCGACATTTGTGACGTCACTACACCCTTTGGTTTCAAAATTTCATATTTCTATTTCTAATAAAAAGAGAACGCTAAAAAATAGCTAACTTTTGATGGCATACACGAGCTTTAACATTTAATTTTCTATCCGAAAGATCTTTATCACTTTTCGTATATCTCCAACGGTTAGCGAGTAAAACCTAAATTTGTGCAATAAAACATGGTCAACACCGAGCGCTGCAGTATATCTCTCTATATATAAAAATGAAAGTTTGTCTGTTTTTCTCGGAATTTCTACGGAAATTTGAGTTGTTTACGCGTTTCAGACGGTTTTATGAAGGATGCGCGCGAAAATATTCGTTTGTCTGTCTGTATGTCTGTTTGTTTGTTTTTCTGTGGTCAAATTTGTTCCCTTATAACTCGAGAATGGCTGGGTGTATCAACGTAACATTTGGTACAGATATCCATCAGAGGCACGACACTTATCTTTGATGTAACTCTTATCCGTACCTCTCATCAAAGGTGGTCTACCCCTTAAAATACATGCTGAAATAGGCGTAGAAGGACGAGACAAAGCTCATTTTCAGACCCACAATGTGAGAGACAAAACTCGGGTCCCCGAAAACCACATTTTAAGGCCCTAAGACCAACCGCTTTGAGATATTCCCAGAAAACTAATTTCATTTCATAAACTAATGAACGAATACAAGCCAGTAACCATGGCAACAGATTCTCAGAGGTCCATCTATTGCTGTAAGACGCAATGCAATTCCATTAATTACATTAGTGTGAAAGTTTGCAAACGGCTAGAAGGTTATCACGGAACCAAATTAAGCCGTAAAATTCATCGATACGTTGTACCCGTTCGTCCTGGGGATGCGATGACCCATCTGCTATTACATCGCATTCCTGGAGTTCCAGGACAGAGCGGAGTTAAATGAACCTCTAGTCAAATAAGGGATGTGTCGGAAATTCAGCTGAGATATCGAAAAAGCAGTGGGTAACACGAGACAAAGTATCTCTAGGGTCGTTACGGGCTTAAGTTTAATAAAAAAAAATGCAAATATAAATGGGCGCCATCAACTGAATTCCTAGCAAACCACCTCCTTTCCGGTTAAGCCTTAATCAAGACTAGGAAAGAAAAAGGAAAATCACATCATCATCAGATCACAACTAAGATAAAAACAAATTTATTTCACTTTTATAGTCAGACAGACACTTTAAATATTCATCCTACCTGAGAGCATGGTCGAATGCCAACGTTAAATTGTCATTGTCCAAAAATCGAACCATCTCTTTTCTAATCAAAAATATTTCATCCACATAAAACGTGAAAAATCTCTAAAGTTCTCTTGGGTTCTCAGGATCACTGTAGCACTATGTCTTTCGTCACTGACATTTGTGAAACCTGAGACCTAATTTCTCTTTTAACTTAACATCATGGATGTGGATTTAAAAAAAATTATTAATCTGTTTAAACATACACATATTAATCACATATTTTAAATATCACGTAATTTATGGCTTGCATGGCATAATTTAAATGTTGAACACGTTAGTAAAATGCTCCTAAACATCGAATAATTAATTTACACTATTTACATTGCCATTAATAATTGCTTGTTCGTGAATTACAGAAAATTCACTGCTCATTGTGTAACGTTTTGGCTGCCCCTACTGTTGGGTGATAAATGTAACTGTTTACCTCTGCCTAAGCTATGTTGTTTTAATGGGCGCCAAGACTTCAACGCAATGCTGAAATCTAAATTTGTATTTAACAACGTCTAGCTCTGGTAGAACACCTTCAAGAATCTATTCACTCAGATCGTGGTATGATTTGATCATTAACCCAACAAACAATTGTATCAGGAGAAGGAATTGGTCTATATCTAATGCTACCTACTGAAAGCAAAGATTGCATAGTAAAAGAAAAGAATTTATTATATAAGACAAGTATAGCAAAATTAATAATAATAATAAGTATAAAATTTAAATTGGAGCGTTGCGATTTTAATATTACCGATAGAAAATTACGTGAAAACGGAGTCTGATAAATTGATTTTACTCTTATTTCCAAGCTATGAAGTTACTGAATTATGAAATATAAAACAAAGAAAAATGAGAGATTGCGTATTTCTGCGTCATTTGCGCTTACCATTGGAAATTGCCAAGGCATTTCCCTCGTACTTGCTGATGCTGTGTGCTTCCCACAGTCTCCTGGACGTCGTCATCTCCGTCAAAATTTGATGATATTCTGGTAGATTAGATAATTCTATGGTCCGTACCTCGGACCCAAACACTCGTACAACCGCACTGGTTAAGTTTTACAAAAGTTCGTCGCTAACTCCACTGAACATCGGAGCGACACGCACTTGCGACCGTACTCTCAAGTTCTCACAGATTGTCCTTGTTCCACGGCGCGTCGAACGATATATGCACACGTGGCATCCCCTCTCCGGAGCCGTCTTCCAGCTTACGTTGTCTCAACTGATTGGCTGAGCACGCCGCTAGTTCCCCTCCTCTGCCTCATTACACTCGGCGAGCGAGAGGGAGAAGTCGTTTTCCGTTCCAACAATTCGCCTTTTCTAGACCTTGCGACCCAGCCTTGCGTAATTCTTCTCGACAGGAATCAGCTTGTACTTGAAATCCCAGTGAGTCACGTCTCTCGATATACCCTAACTGACGAAAACTCCGTAAAATTCCGTAATCACATAATTTTCTATGATATCGTCGTTCGTAATAATTTGCTTGATAGCGTTTTCTAAGACATAGAAAACCTATCTGTATGCTTATAATTTTTATAAAATGCTCCGAAAATATCTAAATAATAATTATAATAAATTAATAATAATAATAAATTAACATGAAAAATTATCTTGGCTGAACAATTTGCCGCGTAAATAAATATAGAATGGCTTCCTACTGACTTATGCCAGTTGCATAAAACCCCTCGAAAAACACGTTACATATTCGCCTCGGATCATCGGATGATTTACCGTGACGACGGTCCATTATCCGATTATCCCAGACACGTTAATAAACCCCATCCAAAATACATATTACATAAATGAAATCACCCTAAATTACAGATATATACACTCATTTTTTCTTCACGCACTTTGCGTCAAAGTTTGTTGTCACTATGGATTGCACTTTGCAACCAGTCCAATGTTTTACATATGGAATAGTGTTCCACGGATATTTCCGCCTCTCAAATTTCTCTATGTTGGAGAAATAGACATAATTAATGTGTGAGCACTATGTATTTATGATGTCATATCACACGCATTGAAGGTGTTCTGATATATTTATATCACCATAGAACTTCCTAATTTCACTGGAGGTCCCCTCCTTATGGTGACATTTAATTCCACTTATCACTGAGCACACGATCACACTATTGTGGCAGCGCCTCGTGACCATAATACTTAATCTCTCTTTAAAGTAGATTAAATTAATATTGACTTCTGAAAAAAAAACAGTAAATGTGCATTACATATAACACCAAATATTTCTGTGCCGTAATCGCCCTGTCTTGTTAAGTTCCCGTTAACCATATTCTACTTAATACTAGTTCTCAACACAGACCATTTCTCCTCACACAAATAATACCATTGTACAAATTATCTTAAATTACACATTTACAAATCTTACATGGCGAGGCCGTAAACAGAAATCACGTGTGCTGTTATGTATGAGTTTCATGAAGGACTGTCTCGCATTCTGATGGCCCATCTTTTATCTCGTGGACGCCTTAAGCTAACAAGCCCTATACATGCGCTCCCCCATCTCTTGGAGATAAATGGGAACCCATCAGCGCTGCCAAAATGGCCTTGGTGCATCGAGACAATTTAGTGCTCAACAGCATCCGACAATCCCGTCATATTTCCCTGTACCTTAAAAACTCTCATTTACTTACATACTACCCCCCTGTGTGACTTCTGATACGCCTGCCTGGAAGACCATCTCCTCCCACGCACCAAATACCACACTTACTCATTTGATAGGCTGGCTCGCCAGCTAAACATCCTCACTTTATGACACATACTTTCGGAGACTATGTATATTATACGTCCCGTATAATCTGTTTCCCTCACTATTCTCCAGCACATATGCTGTTTTGCCAATACGTTTGGAAACTATAAATGGGCCCTCGTAGAGATAAAAGAACTTGGACATGACTTTTTCTAGCTTATTTGACTGTTTCGGCACTCTAAGTAAGACTCTGTCTCCCGGCTCGAATAGGTCAAATTTAGTTTCTTTTTGTTGGCGAATTCTCTTTTGTGCTGACTTAGATAAATTCTGTTTCGCCAACTGGACAATGTAATCCATCCCCGGTTGCTTACCCTCATTTAATCCCAACACCCTCGCTAGTTCATTTTGTGGTCTTTTTCCGAAGTGAACTTCGTATGGCGTCAATTTCGTGCTCTCATGCTGGACAGAATTCAGCCAAGTCTCGACCTTGGGAAGATGTCCAACCCAGGCCGCATGCTTGTCATGCACTAGAGTCCGAAAAAGACGAGCCACTTCCCTTAATGGACGCTCTGCAGAATTACCCTGAGGGTACCTTACAGAGGAATGAATGTGTGTTATACCAGCTTCCTGCATACTGGTTCTCCATTTCTTTGCAGTAAACTGTGGTCCACTGTCAGATAGTATCCTGAGAGGAATGCCAAACTCGGGTACATACTCATTAATGATCAGACGGCTACACGCTAGTCCCGTGGCTTTCCTTAGCGGATATAGCTTGACATACTTACTAAAAGCGTCAATAACTATAAAAATGTACTCGTAGCCGTACTGTCCTTTAACGATCGGGCCAAATAAATCCACTCACAGTAGTTCGCCGGGACTACTGGTGAGAACTGCAGATCTCTCCCCCACTAAATATTTAACTGGATATTTACTCCTTTGACAGGTGTCACACTTAGCTAAAATCCTCCTAACGTCCCTTCCCATTTTACTCCAAATGAAGTCACGACCAATTTCATAGAAGACCTTGGCAGCACCAAAGTGTCCTAATTCCCTATGAATGAACCAAATTAGCTCCTCCCGCAAAGTGGCAGGAACACATATTGCCCACCGATTATTCCTACATTTCCTTGCAAGAAGCCCATCCTGCATCTTGTACGTGAACCGTCCTACTTTCACATACTCTTCTTCACCTATTTCCAACCTAGCCAGTGGCTCCTTTAGCTTAACGTCATCACGTTGCTCCACTAGCATATTTCTCAGTGTCTGTAACGATGCCCTGTTGCTACTGTCCACACATGCACATATTAAAATACCGTCCTCTGCTTTAACCACAGGATAATCCCTACATAAATTAGTGTCCCTCGATAGCATGTCTGCAAGAATGTTATCTTTACCTTTAATATATTTTACTGTGAATTCGTATTCCTGCAGAGCAAGAATCCACCTACTAACTCTGTTAGAACTGAGTTTACAAGTTCTCATATACAGTAATGCATGGTGATCTGTGTGGATCTCAAATTTCCCCCCTACTAAATACATTCTAAATTTCCCTAAACTGAAAACAATACCTAAAAGCTCTAACTCAGTAATCGTGTATCTTTTCTCTGCTGCAGTCAGTCCTCGCGAGGCTAAAGATACTATGCACAGATTACCCTCATCATCTTTCTGACATAGTACTCCAGCAATGCCTATATGTGAAGCATCTGTCATAACCACATATTCCTTATCTTTTAACGGATATTTCAGCACTACAGCTTTCTCAAAACCTTCCTTTAGCGCTCTAAAAGCCTGATCATGCTTGGACTCCCATCTCCACCGAGTCCCACTTTTAAGCAATTCCCTGAATGGTTCTACCAACCCTGAGTATTTAAGAACGAACCTCCTGAAAAAGTTGCAAATTCCCAGGTAAGTTTTTAACTGTTTAACATTCTGTGGCACCTCTGCGTTATCTTATTAACCCTACTTTCTTCTGGTGTTACACCTCTACTCGACACTCTATGACCTAAAAATGTCACTTCTGACTGACAGAATGACGACTTAGACAGCTTCAAAGAGAACCCTGCCTGATCTAACTTCTGAAAAACTATATCTAAATGACCTAGATGCTCCTCAAAACTGCGTGAACTAATTACCATATCATCTATGTAAATGGTTACAAACTCTCCTGTGTCATCCCCTAATGCGATGTTTAAAGCCCTAATTAAAGCTGCTGAACTACTCTTTAACCCATAAGGTGTTCTACAAAATAGATAAAGGTTATATTTATGACTAAAAGCTGTAAATGGTCTATCTTCGTACATAAGTGGCACTTGCCAAAAACTGGAACTCAAATCTACACAAGTGAAATACTTCTTCCCCTCAAATGTTTGCATTAATTCTTCTATTGACATAGATTTCAGCTGATCTGAACTAATTCTACTGTTAACCAAACGAGCGTCCAAACAAATACGAACAGTGCCGTCGGTCTTGGGTACCGTTATCAAAGAATTAACATATGGACTGTTCGAGTGCTCAATAATCCCATCTTCAAGCATCTGGTTAATTTGTGCCTCAACTGCACTCTGATAAGCGAAAGGTACAGGATATCTATGTCCTGTGAATACTGACCTATCAATAACGTTCAATGAATGTGTATAGCAATTGGCCATACCAATGCGATCCTCAAAAACTCTCCTATTACACCATAACACATCATAGAGCCGAACACATTGTTCCACCTCTATATTTCCCTGAAATGCAGCCTCACGTAACGAGTCCTCTAGACTTCCGTTCGTAATCACACTGCCCACAAAACATGGAGAACCCCGCTCTACGGCTGGCGATATATCATTTAAAGTACAAATCACACCTACAATACTACTCCTCTGAATATGGTCATTGAACGCTACTTCTACTTCAGAATCTCCCCATTTAAATTTCAAACTCCCTACATCATAACATAAGTTACCAGACACTCTACTTAGCCACTCTGAACCCAAGATAACACTGAATACTAAATTTGGAATTACAAGACAAATCTGCTTCTCTACATGATTATTAATTTTAATGTCTACTAAAACTTGCTTAGAAATTAATTTAGACCTCTTCCCAACAGCTGTGATAACAAAAGTGCTTTTAATTGGCATCTCCTCAAAATTTACTCCAGTTCCTTTCATTTTATCATAAAATGCACTACTTATGCAACTCTTCATACAACCACTATCAATTAAAACATCTGTGTACGCCTCGGACACGTTAAATTTAACTATGGGGCTCTTACTAACCACTTCCTGAATAATACCTTCATCATTTAGTTCATGTAATAATTCATTTCTTACATTTAGGTCATAGGGTTCCTGTATAATTGTATGGACAGGGCATGCTACAGACTGAGATTCTGACCTTACTTCGCAGCCTGGTTCGCGTTTAAAGAACCGCTACAGCTGGCCGTAGTACTACTAACTACTGAACTGGTCTGGATGTTCTGGGCTGTGTTGTCATTGTTTGGCTGTATATTACTACCACTAGGCTGTCCTCTTCCTTGACCCCTATTCTGGTTGTAATTATTGTCATTATAATTTCTCCCTTGATTTCCCCTGAAATCATTGTTTCTCCCTTGATTTCCCCTGTAATCATTGTTCCTCCCTTGATTTCCCCTGAAATCATTGTTCCTCCCTTGATACTGACTACCATAGCCATTTCCTCTGTTCTGATTTAGCTGATTATTATTATTTCTATTTTGAGCGTTGGCCCCTTCGCCACCGTTCCCTTGAACTTCCTGATGCCTGGCTTCATTATGTCTATTATTATTATTACCCTGGTTCCGATTGAAATTGTCCTCATAACCCCCTCTCCCTAGTGCATCAAATGTGCTTAACAGATTTTCTACTTGTGATATAGTCTTTACATTCTGGATACAAGCAGCCTCCTTGATCCTATAGGGAAAGTGCCTAAGTAGCAACCTCACCACATCACTTTCC
This sequence comes from Meconema thalassinum, assembly GCA_946902985.2. Classification (NCBI taxonomy): domain Eukaryota; kingdom Metazoa; phylum Arthropoda; class Insecta; order Orthoptera; family Tettigoniidae; genus Meconema; species Meconema thalassinum. The sequence goes on from OX336388.2 coordinate 1,765,256,540, forward strand.
TCCTTCAAGCCATCCAGATATTTACACACTAATACCTGCCCTAAAAAGTATTCGGTCATGGTGGAGCTTCCTTTAGGGTTATATTTACCACACACTACTCCCTCACGATGCTGCGACTGAATAACCTCGTTCCAGAACTTTTCACAGAATTTCATTTTAAAATCATTAATATCAGTAAACTTGTCTCTGTAGTGCACCGCCCTATTAAAATAAACATATTCTTGGCGTGCCTCCTAGCTGCATCACTGGAACCAACTAGAAAAGAAAGGAGTACGCAGTGGAAATGGATGTTAATTTCTGACCTGTGCTGGGCCCGTACTTGCAGGCCAGATGTGCCGAGCGACTCCAGACTCCGTGAAGGTGGTCCCACGACGAGTGGTAGGAATACCCTCCTGGTGCTAGACAGCTAGAATAAGTTAGGCCTAGGTTTGAAGAGAGAGAGAGAGAGAGCGAGCAGCCCGATCGCCACACACTACTAAATAAGACACATGGGTAAAGAAATGGAAATTTAATGAATTGAAACCGAACACACAAAGAAACCCGGCCAGAATAACACACACAAAAAAAGTACCCTAGGGGTCAAAAACAGTCACTTTCAAACGGGAAGGATGATTATAAACAATAAATTACTTACAATAATAAATAACGGAAACAAATAAAATAAATACCTGTGCCACTTCCAATAAAAATGATGTAAAAAGGGAGGAGGTAATCGACCAAAAAGGCAATCGAGCCGGTCGCTGGTCAACAACAATCACTTCTCAGCCTAGAGATGGATGGTTGTCATGACGACCACAAATAACAAGCATAGCAAAGATAAAACAAGAGGCTGTGTGCGTGTCGCAGAGGCTGTGGCGAGCAATGGGGATGCGATCGAGCTGGCAGTCCCCAGAGAAAAGAAATGCAAAAACCAAAGATACTACAAGGAGAAACAAATGACGTCAGGTGTCCGTGAAATATATCAAGATACATACACGCAATCAAACACACAAAATGCCGGCCGACGATGCAGAAATAAAACACAAAGCAACTCGTGCTTGTAGGTAGTCTAGCAAAATATGCTAAACCTATATAGTCCCCAACTTACGTTCCGAGTTCGAGCTGAATACGGTAAGGCCTACTTAAAGTTACCGCCGTGATTCAGTTGCACGAAGCATGGAATGAAGGGAATACATAAGGGCTAAAATATATGGTGTCATGCCTCGTGTTGGGAGAATGGTCGAAACGCCAACGTCCACAAACAACGGGAGACCCATTCAAAAACATGCCCAATCCAAACAGCATCAATGCACCTGGCAGCAAGAAAAACATACACTCACAAAATCACTCGCAGATATATTTCACGGCACAAATAAAAGGTTAAACGAAGACTCAAACAAAATAAAACAGGAGACCGCCATTTCGATTGGTTCCACAGCAAATCCGAGCACACGACGAAGATCAAAAAGAAAAGTTAAATTTAGGAAATGAGCATAGTGGACACAAGGTTAGATGTATTAATTACATGAGTAAATGGAAGGCTTCGGCATAATAACAATGTTAAATAAAAAGGAAAAACATTACATTTTAAATAATAAGGCGGAGAGCCTCAAGGCACGTCCGGACAGAACGTATCTCACATGGCGACTGAGTCTACCGGGACGGCCGCCAAAGAAAATAAAGAAATGAGAGATGTTAAACATGGCTCAGGATCCACACCACCCCCCAAAAGAAAAATTATTTATAATAATAAAAGATTTTTCTTTTTACATCACTAAGCACCACCGCTTTGAAATCAATCATGTCCCAAGTGTTCCAAAATACACAACATCCTTATCACACAGGTGGTTTGTCAACAACTATAACAGTACACAAAATATGAGGGGGGGGGGTGATCGATATAACAATCACTTAAGCAATTGAGCCATATCAGAAAGAATACAGTTATAAAATGAAGTAATATATAAAAATAATCAGATCGCTTCGGCGATCGCAATATCAGGACAGAACTCCTTCGGGTTCCCCAAAGGCGCGCGTTCCTTTGACGATCCCTGGGCTTGTCATAATGGTATTACGGTTCGCCTGCGCGTTACAATGACAAGAAAAGTAGATAGAGACACGGACGAAAATCATAAACAAAAGACTTTCGCCCTTTGACGCCGAAGTCTGCCATTTTCCTTATACCCATCATGAAAGTGACGTATTAAAATAACAAAGAAGCGATATAATGTGTCCATTATTTATAGAATATAAATTCTCTACTGGCCGAGTTCGCAAAAATACATTTTTTTTACAATAGATATTAAGTTACACAGAGTATGTAGGCCTATTTCTTCTTGTATTATTTTCTTTCTTGAGCTCGTAAATTTGTACTTGACTCTGCTCGGTCAAAATTGGTTCAATAATAGGCAGGTCAAGGAGACGCCATATGAATACTAGCTTCCTTGGATAACATAAGAAAATTGTGATTGGCTCACCTACGCAGAAAAAGGACAACATTAATCACAGCAAATAAGAAGGTTACACAATAAATGGTTTCAATTGAGATATGTGAGCTCTGGATACGTCGGTGGGATTCTCCTTGGAGATCAATTCAACAGTGACAGGTGTTAAAAATCTAGTGATAGTTTTGGGCGTGCTCCAGCGAAGCATTAGTTTAGCTGACTCCTTATTCTTGGCCGAACTCTGTGGGTGCAGGCGCACTAGCACGTCGTCATTCACCTGAAAACAAACAGGTTGCCTACCCTTGTTATAGCGAGACGCCACGCGATCTCGTGCCCTTTTCAGATGCCGTACAGCAACTTCCCATTTTTCTTTGACTGAGGTACGGCGGGATGGCGCAGCCAGATAATCTATTTTCCACTGAAGCTGAAGTGGATCAACAATACGCCTTCCTAAAAACAATTCCGAAGGGGTAGAATTCGTCGATTCATGAAGAGCAGTGTTAAATCCTAAGGAGAAAAACTGAAGATTTGCGTCCCAACGTGACTGATCTGCGTTGTGGAACGCACTCAAGCAAGCCTTCAAGTTACGATGAAACCTTTCAACGTGATTTGGCTGAGGGTGGTAGGGTGCCAAAAAGACATGATCAATTCCCCAAGAAAAACACATTGATCTAAAAGACTTGGACCGGAAAACGCTCGCGTTATCGGACACTAAAAACGTTGGAGGACCAAAAACACCAAAAATATGATTGGTCAAAAGCCTAACAGTGGTACGTGTCGTGATTTCCCTGACAGGAAATAACCATACAAATTTTGAAAATCCATCAACGACAGTAAGTATAGCTTTATGACCAGAAGATGACCTAACTAGGGGACCAAAATAATCTATAAACAGGCGCTCATTAGGATATGACATCGTGTCAGCGTGGTGAAGTCCAATGCGAGAATTCTTTGCTGGCTTAGAACGTTGACACGTAACACATTTTCGGACGAAAGCAAAAGCATCCGCTTTCAAATGAGGCCAGAAGAATTCCTGAGAGATTTTATGGAAAGTCTTCGTCATACCTAAATGTAATCCAAAACAGGATTCATGGAAATACGCCAAGAGCATACTTCGTATATTCTCTGGCACGAAAATCCTACATTTCGAAGATCGAGGAGCGGTATGCACTATAACATCATTGCGCAATGAAAACTCAGATACACCAGGATCTTTCCCGAGAATTTTTTCACGCAATGTGACACAAAATGGGTCATCTGCTTGGTACGTACGGATGTCAGTAAATGACCATGGAATGTGTTGGAGAAGATTCACTGGCTCGGGGATCTCAACAATGGGAGGAGGTTCCTCAAACATGCTTGACAAACAATCCGCTACAACATTTTCACTGCCTCTGACGTGAATGATGTCAAAGCTGAAAGAGGATAGACGAAGAATCCAACGATTTATACGTCCCAATTTTTTGACATGCGAGCGCATCCAGGACAGAGCTTCATTGTCGGTATACACTATGAAATGCCGATGTTCTAGAAAAGATCTGAAACGTTCACAGCCGAATACGACAGCCAGACTTTCTTTCTCGAAAGTGGAATACCGGCGTTCGCAATCATTAAGCATCCGACTGGCAAAAGCGATGGGTGCCAAATTACCATTCACCTGCTGACTAAGCACACAAGAAACTGCGACATCACTCGCATCACAATGTAACATAAAATCTTTCCCAAAATCCGGAGTTCGAAGGACGGGAGCAGAAGAAAGACATTCTTTCAATTTCTCAAAGGCGAGACACTGGTCGGGGCCCCACACGAATCGTACATTCTTCTTCTTCAAATAATTCAGGGGCGCTGAAATGTCCGAAAAGCCCTTAATGAACCTACTGTAAAAGCCCGCCATTCCCAAAAAACGTCGGACTGCTTTCACATTCGTGGGAGTAGGGAACTCTTGGATACATTGGACACGCTCAGGGTTCACTTCTATGCCCACATCCGAAAGAATGTGACCTAAAAATTTGATTTGCTTCGAAGCCAAAGAGATTTTGTCCGGGTTAACAGTGAGTCCGGCTCTGCGAAGACGACATAGGACTTCACGTAAATGGATCAGGTGATCCTCAAAAGACTGACTGTAAATCACGAGGTCATCAAGATAGTTAAACACAGATGAATACTTTAAATCTCCAAATAACTCATCCAAAACCCTACTCAATACTTGTCCGCCGATAGAAATGCCCATGGGTAACTTATTGAACTCAAAAAGGCCGAACGGAGTGGAGAACGCAGTTACCTTACGGCTCTCGGGATCGAGAGGAATTTGATAATATGCACAGTTCAAATCTAGGACGGAATAGTACTTCGCCCCGTGAAAATGCTGAAAAGCGCTCTCCAGAGTTGGAAGGGGAAAGTTGTCGAACACCACCTTAGAATTGAGTCGACGATAATCAACTACTAAACGAAAAGTACCCTCTTTCTTAGGCACCAGGAATGCTGGACTACCATAAGAAGACTTAGAAGGGCTCACAACACCGCGTGCCTTAAGATCATGAATATATTCTCTCATGGCAATGAGTTTGGGTGGAGAGCAAGAAAATGGCGCCGACCTAACTGGAACCTCATCAGTCAAATCAATATGACACTCGTAGCCGATAGCGGAACCCAGTTCCGACGTGAGAACATCTGGAAATTCATTCACCAAATCAGATAAAGCGTCACGTTGACTCGTGAATAAAGTAGGAGGGATTAGAACAGCAGAGATACCAGAAAAATTACAAGGAACACTCGCTTCACAAGTATTAAAATGAAACCGCTCCTTGGATTTAAACAAAAAACTGAAGGAATGATCCGAAAAATCAAGCCTCAACCCTGCTTTGTGCATAAAATCAGAACCTAAGATCATAGGCGTAGATAAGTCATCCACCACATGGAAGTTCCAATCCCAAGAATAACCACATATCTTAATATGACATGTTACAACGCTAGAAACAGAAATAGATGACTTCATCGCAGAATAAAATTTTAAACCCCCATCTTGTGGACAAATCTGAGTAACAGGAAGCTGTTCCGCGATGGAGCGCTGAATAAATGAACGTGAAGCACCAGAATCCAGTAAAGCGGGTATCGACAATTTCTTAACACTTACAGGGACCCAAGGACAGAAGTTTCCAGTCGTGGAAATGTTCATTTCCCGGCGAACTTCATTGCATGGCCACTCCGGCGGGTCTAATCGGGGGAACCATGCTCGTTTCCCTGACGCGAAGCACATCTAGGACAGGCTATGTGCGTCACGTCAAGAAGACCACATGTGCGACAAAACACACGCGAGGGCGCACGGCAGGAATTAAAATGATGCCCCAAAAGATCACAATTCCAACATTTTATACGGTTATACATGTTCGGGTTTCGAGGTAACTGTTGATCGTGAGGAGCGGGATTCGCAGAAGAAGCATTGGGAATACTCCCGACAATATGCGAGTGGGGACGGTTAACTGCCCGGTCCTCCTGACGAGATATTGAAGATGGGTGCGCAGTCCTCTGAATCTGGGATTGCGCGCATGCAGTCTCTGGAAACAAACTGTCAGAGGGGAGGGGTGGGGGTACATATGACTTGCGCAGGCGCCGATTGAACTCGCATTCACGTCCTTGATCAACAATGTCAGCCACACTATACACACTGGACCGGCGTATGAAAGACTTGTACTCAGGTGCTAGATTTCTATACACAATATCAACAGTTTCAATAAGGGGAAGGGGCTGCGACAACCTACTTATTAAAGTCATTAGCCCAGTAACAAAATCGTCTACAGGCTCTTCCAAACCCTGGGTACGGCGATGAATTTCAGCCTTCAAGTCATGTTCAAAATCATAAGTCGTAAACCGCTCCTTTATTGACTTACAGAAATCAACCCACGAGATGAAAGATCTGTTGGTAAGTCGATACCATTTTAAAGCTAAGCCACTCAACAATAACGGTAGGCAGACAACAATGTCGTCTGGTTCGAGGTCATAACAATGGCAGAGTTCACTGACCCTGTCTAAGAACTCAAATACAGACGAAACTCCCAGTTCACCAGAAAATGAAATTCCCCACTTGGACACTATATTGGCTACGCCTCCCTTGCGATGGCCTTTCACCTCAGTCAATGGATTAGTGTCTTTCTCACAGACACTTTCAAACGATAGCAGATCATCGTCAGACTGGAGGAGCTCCTTCTTCACGTTACAACCTGGGAGAGAATACATGGCTAAACTACAGAAGTACTGCTAGCTACAATTCAAAACAATAACTACAAATGTCTTGCCTCCGTCCTGCGCCTGAAATGAGTACGAAACAAGAAGTAGGGTTGTTTAGTACATTACCAATGCTGGGGTTCGTTGATAGGGTCCAACTCATTGCACTCTCCTTACAGTTTGTTATTTTTATGGTCCATACTCCTTGGAAGTTCACATTGACTCTTAATATTTGTTTGCATAGTATGCAATAAGGAACATGAAACAGAATAAAAACAACATTGAAAAATATGCAGCGAAATATTAAAATCCAATGGATATGGCTAAGCGACCAGGAGACTTAACCACGCTCTGCTACCATCTGCACCGCCCTATTAAAATAAACATATTCTTGGCGTGCCTCCTAGCTGCATCACTGGAACCAACTAGAAAAGAAAGGAGTACGCAGTGGAAATGGATGTTAATTTCTGACCTGTGCTGGGCCCGTACTTGCAGGCCAGATGTGCCGAGCGACTCCAGACTCCGTGAAGGTGGTCCCACGACGAGTGGTAGGAATACCCTCCTGGTGCTAGACAGCTAGAATAAGTTAGGCCTAGGTTTGAAGAGAGAGAGAGAGAGAGAGAGCGAGCAGCCCGATCGCCAAACACTACTAAATAAGACACATGGGTAAAGAAATGGAAATTTAATGAATTGAAACCGAACACACAAAGAAACCCGGCCAGAATAACACACACAAAAAAAAGTACCCTAGGGGTCAAATACAGTCACTTTCAAACGGGAAGGATGATTATAAACAATAAATTACTTACAATAATAAATAACGGAAACAAATAAAATAAATACCTGTGCCACTTCCAATAAAAATGATGTAAAAAGGGAGGAGGTAATCGACCAAAAAGGCAATCGAGTCGGTCGCTGGTCAACAACAATCACTTCTCAGCCTAGAGATGGATGGTTGTCATGACGACCACAAATAACAAGCATAGCAAAGATAAAACAAGAGGCTGTGTGCGTGTCGCAGAGGCTGTGGCGAGCAATGGGGATGCGATCGAGCTGGCAGTCCCCAGAGAAAAGAAATGCAAAAACCAAAGATACTACAAGGAGAAACAAATGACGTCAGGTGTCCGTGAAATATATCAAGATACATACACGCAATCAAACACACAAAATGCCGGCCGACGATGCAGAAATAAAACACAAAGCAACTCGTGCTTGTAGGTAGTCTAGCAAAATATGCTAAACCTATATAGTCCCCAACTTACGTTCCGAGTTCGAGCTGAATACGGTAAGGCCTACTTAAAGTTACCGCCGTGATTCAGTTGCACGAAGCATGGAATGAAGGGAATACATAAGGGCTAAAATATATGGTGTCATGCCTCGTGTTGGGAGAATGGTCGAAACGCCAACGTCCACAAACAACGGGAGACCCATTCAAAAACATGCCCAATCCAAACAGCATCAATGCACCTGGCAGCAAGAAAAACATACACTCACAAAATCACTCGCAGATATATTTCACGGCACAAATAAAAGGTTAAACGAAGACTCAAACAAAATAAAACAGGAGACCGCCATTTCGATTGGTTCCACAGCAAATCCGAGCACACGACGAAGATCAAAAAGAAAAGTTAAATTTAGGAAATGAGCATAGTGGACACAAGGTTAGATGTATTAATTACATGAGTAAATGGAAGGCTTCGGCATAATAACAATGTTAAATAAAAAGGAAAAACATTACATTTTAAATAATAAGGCGGAGAGCCTCAAGGCACGTCCGGACAGAACGTATCTCACATGGCGACTGAGTCTACCGGGACGGCCGCCAAAGAAAATAAAGAAATGAGAGATGTTAAACATGGCTCAGGATCCACACCACCCCCCAAAAGAAAAATTATTTATAATAATAAAAGATTTTTCTTTTTACATCACTAAGCACCACCGCTTTGAAATCAATCATGTCCCAAGTGTTCCAAAATACACAACATCCTTATCACACAGGTGGTTTGTCAACAACTATAACAGTACACAAAATATGAGGGGGGGGGGTGATCGATATAACAATCACTTAAGCAATTGAGCCATATCAGAAAGAATACAGTTATAAAATGAAGTAATATATAAAAATAATCAGATCGCTTCGGCGATCGCAATATCAGGACAGAACTCCTTCGGGTTCCCCAAAGGCGCGCGTTCCTTTGACGATCCCTGGGCTTGTCATAATGGTATTACGGTTCGCCTGCGCGTTACAATGACAAGAAAAGTAGATAGAGACACGGACGAAAATCATAAACAAAAGACTTTCGCCCTTTGACGCCGAAGTCTGCCATTTTCCTTATACCCATCATGAAAGTGACGTATTAAAATAACAAAGAAGCGATATAATGTGTCAATTATTTATAGAATATAAATTCTCTACTGGCCGAGTTCGCAAAAATACATTTTTTTTACAATAGATATTAAGTTACACAGAGTATGTAGGCCTATTTCTTCTTGTATTATTTTCTTTCTTGAGCTCGTAAATTTGTACTTGACTCTGCTCGGTCAAAATTGGTTCAATAATAGGCAGGTCAAGGAGACGCCATATGAATACTAGCTTCCTTGGATAACATAAGAAAATTGTGATTGGCTCACCTACGCAGAAAAAGGACAACATTAATCACAGCAAATAAGAAGGTTACACAATAAATGGTTTCAATTGAGATATGTGAGCTCTGGATACGTCGGTGGGATTCTCCTTGGAGATCAATTCAACAGTGACAGGTGTTAAAAATCTAGTGATAGTTTTGGGCGTGCTCCAGCGAAGCATTAGTTTAGCTGACTCCTTATTCTTGGCCGAACTCTGTGGGTGCAGGCGCACTAGCACGTCGTCATTCACCTGAAAACAAACAGGTTGCCTACCCTTGTTATAGCGAGACGCCACGCGATCTCGTGCCCTTTTCAGATGCCGTACAGCAACTTCCCATTTTTCTTTGACTGAGGTACGGCGGGATGGCGCAGCCAGATAATCTATTTTCCACTGAAGCTGAAGTGGATCAACAATACGCCTTCCTAAAAACAATTCCGAAGGGGTAGAATTCGTCGATTCATGAAGAGCAGTGTTAAATCCTAAGGAGAAAAACTGAAGATTTGCGTCCCAACGTGACTGATCTGCGTTGTGGAACGCACTCAAGCAAGCCTTCAAGTTACGATGAAACCTTTCAACGTGATTTGGCTGAGGGTGGTAGGGTGCCAAAAAGACATGATCAATTCCCCAAGAAAAACACATTGATCTAAAAGACTTGGACCGGAAAACGCTCGCGTTATCGGACACTAAAAACGTTGGAGGACCAAAAACACCAAAAATATGATTGGTCAAAAGCCTAACAGTGGTACGTGTCGTGATTTCCCTGACAGGAAATAACCATACAAATTTTGAAAATCCATCAACGACAGTAAGTATAGCTTTATGACCAGAAGATGACCTAACTAGGGGACCAAAATAATCTATAAACAGGCGCTCATTAGGATATGACATCGTGTCAGCGTGGTGAAGTCCAATGCGAGAATTCTTTGCTGGCTTAGAACGTTGACACGTAACACATTTTCGGACGAAAGCAAAAGCATCCGCTTTCAAATGAGGCCAGAAGAATTCCTGAGAGATTTTATGGAAAGTCTTCGTCATACCTAAATGTAATCCAAAACAGGATTCATGGAAATACGCCAAGAGCATACTTCGTATATTCTCTGGCACGAAAATCCTACATTTCGAAGATCGAGGAGCGGTATGCACTATAACATCATTGCGCAATGAAAACTCAGATACACCAGGATCTTTCCCGAGAATTTTTTCACGCAATGTGACACAAAATGGGTCATCTGCTTGGTACGTACGGATGTCAGTAAATGACCATGGAATGTGTTGGAGAAGATTCACTGGCTCGGGGATCTCAACAATGGGAGGAGGTTCCTCAAACATGCTTGACAAACAATCCGCTACAACATTTTCACTGCCTCTGACGTGAATGATGTCAAAGCTGAAAGAGGATAGACGAAGAATCCAACGATTTATACGTCCCAATTTTTTGACATGCGAGCGCATCCAGGACAGAGCTTCATTGTCGGTATACACTATGAAATGCCGATGTTCTAGAAAAGATCTGAAACGTTCACAGCCGAATACGACAGCCAGACTTTCTTTCTCGAAAGTGGAATACCGGCGTTCGCAATCATTAAGCATCCGACTGGCAAAAGCGATGGGTGCCAAATTACCATTCACCTGCTGACTAAGCACACAAGAAACTGCGACATCACTCGCATCACAATGTAACATAAAATCTTTCCCAAAATCCGGAGTTCGAAGGACGGGAGCAGAAGAAAGACATTCTTTCAATTTCTCAAAGGCGAGACACTGGTCGGGGCCCCACACGAATCGTACATTCTTCTTCTTCAAATAATTCAGGGGCGCTGAAATGTCCGAAAAGCCCTTAATGAACCTACTGTAAAAGCCCGCCATTCCCAAAAAACGTCGGACTGCTTTCACATTCGTGGGAGTAGGGAACTCTTGGATACATTGGACACGCTCAGGGTTCACTTCTATGCCCACATCCGAAAGAATGTGACCTAAAAATTTGATTTGCTTCGAAGCCAAAGAGATTTTGTCCGGGTTAACAGTGAGTCCGGCTCTGCGAAGACGACATAGGACTTCACGTAAATGGATCAGGTGATCCTCAAAAGACTGACTGTAAATCACGAGGTCATCAAGATAGTTAAACACAGATGAATACTTTAAATCTCCAAATAACTCATCCAAAACCCTACTCAATACTTGTCCGCCGATAGAAATGCCCATGGGTAACTTATTGAACTCAAAAAGGCCGAACGGAGTGGAGAACGCAGTTACCTTACGTCTCTCGGGATCGAGAGGAATTTGATAATATGCACAGTTCAAATCTAGGACGGAATAGTACTTCGCCCCGTGAAAATGCTGAAAAGCGCTCTCCAGAGTTGGAAGGGGAAAGTTGTCGAACACCACCTTAGAATTGAGTCGACGATAATCAACTACTAAACGAAAAGTACCCTCTTTCTTAGGCACCAGGAATGCTGGACTACCATAAGAAGACTTAGAAGGGCTCACAACACCGCGTGCCTTAAGATCATGAATATATTCTCTCATGGCAATGAGTTTGGGTGGAGAGCAAGAAAATGGCGCCGACCTAACTGGAACCTCATCAGTCAAATCAATATGACACTCGTAGCCGATAGCGGAACCCAGTTCCGACGTGAGAACATCTGGAAATTCATTCACCAAATCAGATAAAGCGTCACGTTGACTCGTGAATAAAGTAGGAGGGATTAGAACAGCAGAGATACCAGAAAAATTACAAGGAACACTCGCTTCACAAGTATTAAAATGAAACCGCTCCTTGGATTTAAACAAAAAACTGAAGGAATGATCCGAAAAATCAAGCCTCAACCCTGCTTTGTGCATAAAATCAGAACCTAAGATCATAGGCGTAGATAAGTCATCCACCACATGGAAGTTCCAATCCCAAGAATAACCACATATCTTAATATGACATGTTACAACGCTAGAAACAGAAATAGATGACTTCATCGCAGAATAAAATTTTAAACCCCCATCTTGTGGACAAATCTGAGTAACAGGAAGCTGTTCCGCGATGGAGCGCTGAATAAATGAACGTGAAGCACCAGAATCCAGTAAAGCGGGTATCGACAATTTCTTAACACTTACAGGGACCCAAGGACAGAAGTTTCCAGTCGTGGAAATGTTCATTTCCCGGCGAACTTCATTGCATGGCCACTCCGGCGGGTCTAATCGGGGGACCCATGCTCGTTTCCCTGACGCGAAGCACATCTAGGACAGGCTATGTGCGTCACGTCAAGAAGACCACATGTGCGACAAAACACACGCGAGGGCGCACGGCAGGAATTAAAATGATGCCCCAAACGATCACAATTCCAACATTTTATACGGTTATACATGTTCGGGTTTCGAGGTAACTGTTGATCGTGAGGAGCGGGATTCGCAGAAGAAGCATTGGGAATACTCCCGACAATATGCGAGTGGGGACGGTTAACTGCCCGGTCCTCCTGACGAGATATTGAAGATGGGTGCGCAGTCCTCTGAATCTGGGATTGCGCGCATGCAGTCTCTGGAAACAAACTGTCAGAGGGGAGGGGTGGGGGTACATATGACTTGCGCAGGCGCCGATTGAACTCGCATTCACGTCCTTGATCAACAATGTCAGCCACACTATACACACTGGACCGGCGTATGAAAGACTTGTACTCAGGTGCTAGATTTCTATACACAATATCAACAGTTTCAATAAGGGGAAGGGGCTGCGACAACCTACTTATTAAAGTCATTAGCCCAGTAACAAAATCGTCTACAGGCTCTTCCAAACCCTGGGTACGGCGATGAATTTCAGCCTTCAAGTCATGTTCAAAATCATAAGTCGTAAACCGCTCCTTTATTGACTTACAGAAATCAACCCACGAGATGAAAGATCTGTTGGTAAGTCGATACCATTTTAAAGCTAAGCCACTCAACAATAACGGTAGGCAGACAACAATGTCGTCTGGTTCGAGGTCATAACAATGGCAGAGTTCACTGACCCTGTCTAAGAACTCAAATACAGACGAAACTCCCAGTTCACCAGAAAATGAAATTCCCCACTTGGACACTATATTGGCTACGCCTCCCTTGCGATGGCCTTTCACCTCAGTCAATGGATTAGTGTCTTTCTCACAGACACTTTCAAACGATAGCAGATCATCGTCAGACTGGAGGAGCTCCTTCTTCACGTTACAACCTGGGAGAGAATACATGGCTAAACTACAGAAGTACTGCTAGCTACAATTCAAAACAATAACTACAAATGTCTTGCCTCCGTCCTGCGCCTGAAATGAGTACGAAACAAGAAGTAGGGTTGTTTAGTACATTACCAATGCTGGGGTTCGTTGATAGGGTCCAACTCATTGCACTCTCCTTACAGTTTGTTATTTTTATGGTCCATACTCCTTGGAAGTTCACATTGACTCTTAATATTTGTTTGCATAGTATGCAATAAGGAACATGAAACAGAATAAAAACAACATTGAAAAATATGCAGCGAAATATTAAAATCCAATGGATATGGCTAAGCGACCAGGAGACTTAACCACGCTCTGCTACCATCTGCACCGCCCTATTAAAATAAACATATTCTTGGCGTGCCTCCTAGCTGCATCACTGGAACCAACTAGAAAAGAAAGGAGTACGCAGTGGAAATGGATGTTAATTTCTGACCTGTGCTGGGCCCGTACTTGCAGGCCAGATGTGCCGAGCGACTCCAGACTCCGTGAAGGTGGTCCCACGACGAGTGGTAGGAATACCCTCCTGGTGCTAGACAGCTAGAATAAGTTAGGCCTAGGTTTGAAGAGAGAGAGAGAGAGAGAGAGCGAGCAGCCCGATCGCCAAACACTACTAAATAAGACACATGGGTAAAGAAATGGAAATTTAATGAATTGAAACCGAACACACAAAGAAACCCGGCCAGAATAACACACACAAAAAAAAGTACCCTAGGGGTCAAATACAGTCACTTTCAAACGGGAAGGATGATTATAAACAATAAATTACTTACAATAATAAATAACGGAAACAAATAAAATAAATACCTGTGCCACTTCCAATAAAAATGATGTAAAAAGGGAGGAGGTAATCGACCAAAAAGGCAATCGAGCCGGTCGCTGGTCAACAACAATCACTTCTCAGCCTAGAGATGGATGGTTGTCATGACGACCACAAATAACAAGCATAGCAAAGATAAAACAAGAGGCTGTGTGCGTGTCGCAGAGGCTGTGGCGAGCAATGGGGATGCGATCGAGCTGGCAGTCCCCAGAGAAAAGAAATGCAAAAACCAAAGATACTACAAGGAGAAACAAATGACGTCAGGTGTCCGTGAAATATATCAAGATACATACACGCAATCAAACACACAAAATGCCGGCCGACGATGCAGAAATAAAACACAAAGCAACTCGTGCTTGTAGGTAGTCTAGCAAAATATGCTAAACCTATATAGTCCCCAACTTACGTTCCGAGTTCGAGCTGAATACGGTAAGGCCTACTTAAAGTTACCGCCGTGATTCAGTTGCACGAAGCATGGAATGAAGGGAATACATAAGGGCTAAAATATATGGTGTCATGCCTCGTGTTGGGAGAATGGTCGAAACGCCAACGTCCACAAACAACGGGAGACCCATTCAAAAACATGCCCAATCCAAACAGCATCAATGCACCTGGCAGCAAGAAAAACATACACTCACAAAATCACTCGCAGATATATTTCACGGCACAAATAAAAGGTTAAACGAAGACTCAAACAAAATAAAACAGGAGACCGCCATTTCGATTGGTTCCACAGCAAATCCGAGCACACGACGAAGATCAAAAAGAAAAGTTAAATTTAGGAAATGAGCATAGTGGACACAAGGTTAGATGTATTAATTACATGAGTAAATGGAAGGCTTCGGCATAATAACAATGTTAAATAAAAAGGAAAAACATTACATTTTAAATAATAAGGCGGAGAGCCTCAAGGCACGTCCGGACAGAACGTATCTCACATGGCGACTGAGTCTACCGGGACGGCCGCCAAAGAAAATAAAGAAATGAGAGATGTTAAACATGGCTCAGGATCCACACCACCCCCCCAAAAGAAAAATTATTTATAATAATAAAAGATTTTTCTTTTTACATCACTAAGCACCACCGCTTTGAAATCAATCATGTCCCAAGTGTTCCAAAATACACAACATCCTTATCACACAGGTGGTTTGTCAACAACTATAACAGTACACAAAATATGAGGGGGGGGGGGTGATCGATATAACAATCACTTAAGCAATTGAGCCATATCAGAAAGAATACAGTTATAAAATGAAGTAATATATAAAAATAATCAGATCGCTTCGGCGATCGCAATATCAGGACAGAACTCCTTCGGGTTCCCCAAAGGCGCGCGTTCCTTTGACGATCCCTGGGCTTGTCATAATGGTATTACGGTTCGCCTGCGCGTTACAATGACAAGAAAAGTAGATAGAGACACGGACGAAAATCATAAACAAAAGACTTTCGCCCTTTGACGCCGAAGTCTGCCATTTTCCTTATACCCATCATGAAAGTGACGTATTAAAATAACAAAGAAGCGATATAATGTGTCCATTATTTATAGAATATAAATTCTCTACTGGCCGAGTTCGCAAAAATACATTTTTTTTACAATAGATATTAAGTTACACAGAGTATGTAGGCCTATTTCTTCTTGTATTATTTTCTTTCTTGAGCTCGTAAATTTGTACTTGACTCTGCTCGGTCAAAATTGGTTCAATAATAGGCAGGTCAAGGAGACGCCATATGAATACTAGCTTCCTTGGATAACATAAGAAAATTGTGATTGGCTCACCTACGCAGAAAAAGGACAACATTAATCACAGCAAATAAGAAGGTTACACAATAAATGGTTTCAATTGAGATAGGTGAGCTCTGGATACGTCGGTGGGATTCTCCTTGGAGATGAATTCAACAGTGACAGGTGTTTAAAATCTAGTGATAGTTTTGGGCGTGCTCCAGCGAAGCATTAGTTTAGCTGACTCCTTATTCTTGGCCGAACTCTGTGGGTGCAGGCGCACTAGCACGTCGTCATTCACCTGAAAACAAACAGGTTGCCTACCCTTGTTATAGCGAGACGCCACGCGATCTCGTGCCCTTTTCAGATGCCGTACAGCAACTTCCCATTTTTCTTTGACTGAGGTACGGCGGGATGGCGCAGCCAGATAATCTATTTTCCACTGAAGCTGAAGTGGATCAACAATACGCCTTCCTAAAAACAATTCCGAAGGGGTAGAATTCGTCGATTCATGAAGAGCAGTGTTAAATCCTAAGGAGAAAAACTGAAGATTTGCGTCCCAACGTGACTGATCTGCGTTGTGGAACGCACTCAAGCAAGCCTTCAAGTTACGATGAAACCTTTCAACGTGATTTGGCTGAGGGTGGTAGGGTGCCAAAAAGACATGATCAATTCCCCAAGAAAAACACATTGATCTAAAAGACTTGGACCGGAAAACGCTCGCGTTATCGGACACTAAAAACGATGGAGGACCAAAAACACCAAAAATATGATTGGTCAAAAGCCTAACAGTGGTACGTGTCGTGATTTCCCTGACAGGAAATAACCATACAAATTTTGAAAATCCATCAACGACAGTAAGTATAGCTTTATGACCAGAAGATGACCTAACTAGGGGACCAAAATAATCTATAAACAGGCGCTCATTAGGATATGACATCGTGTCAGCGTGGTGAAGTCCAATGCGAGAATTCTTTGCTGGCTTAGAACGTTGACACGTAACACATTTTCGGACGAAAGCAAAAGCATCCGCTTTCAAATGAGGCCAGAAGAATTCCTGAGAGATTTTATGGAAAGTCTTCGTCATACCTAAATGTAATCCAAAACAGGATTCATGGAAATACGCCAAGAGCATACTTCGTATATTCTCTGGCACGAAAATCCTACATTTCGAAGATCGAGGAGCGGTATGCACTATAACATCATTGCGCAATGAAAACTCAGATACACCAGGATCTTTCCCGAGAATTTTTTCACGCAATGTGACACAAAATGGGTCATCTGCTTGGTACGTACGGATGTCAGTAAATGACCATGGAATGTGTTGGAGAAGATTCACTGGCTCGGGGATCTCAACAATGGGAGGAGGTTCCTCAAACATGCGTGACAAACAATCCGCTACAACATTTTCACTGCCTCTGACGTGAATGATGTCAAAGCTGAAAGAGGATAGACGAAGAATCCAACGATTTATACGTCCCAATTTTTTGACATGCGAGCGCATCCAGGACAGAGCTTCATTGTCGGTATACACTATGAAATGCCGATGTTCTAGAAAAGATCTGAAACGTTCACAGCCGAATACGACAGCCAGACTTTCTTTCTCGAAAGTGGAATACCGGCGTTCGCAATCATTAAGCATCCGACTGGCAAAAGCGATGGGTGCCAAATTACCATTCACCTGCTGACTAAGCACACAAGAAACTGCGACATCAGTCGCATCACAATGTAACATAAAATCTTTCCCAAAATCCGGAGTTCGAAGGACGGGAGCAGAAGAAAGACATTCTTTCAATTTCTCAAAGGCGAGACACTGGTCGGGGCCCCACACGAATCGTACATTCTTCTTCTTCAAATAATTCAGGGGCGCTGAAATGTCCGAAAAGCCCTTAATGAACCTACTGTAAAAGCCCGCCATTCCCAAAAAACGTCGGACTGCTTTCACATTCGTGGGAGTAGGGAACTCTTGGATACATTGGACACGCTCAGGGTTCACTTCTATGCCCACATCCGAAAGAATGTGACCTAAAAATTTGATTTGCTTCGAAGCCAAAGAGATTTTGTCCGGGTTAACAGTGAGTCCGGCTCTGCGAAGACGACATAGGACTTCACGTAAATGGATCAGGTGATCCTCAAAAGACTGACTGTAAATCACGAGGTCATCAAGATAGTTAAACACAGATGAATACTTTAAATCTCCAAATAACTCATCCAAAACCCTACTCAATACTTGTCCGCCGATAGAAATGCCCATGGGTAACTTATTGAACTCAAAAAGGCCGAACGGAGTGGAGAACGCAGTTACCTTACGGCTCTCGGGATCGAGAGGAATTTGATAATATGCACAGTTCAAATCTAGGACGGAATAGTACTTCGCCCCGTGAAAATGCTGAAAAGCGCTCTCCAGAGTTGGAAGGGGAAAGTTGTCGAACACCACCTTAGAATTGAGTCGACGATAATCAACTACTAAACGAAAAGTACCCTCTTTCTTAGGCACCAGGAATGCTGGACTACCATAAGAAGACTTAGAAGGGCTCACAACACCGCGTGCCTTAAGATCATGAATATATTCTCTCATGGCAATGAGTTTGGGTGGAGAGCAAGAAAATGGCGCCGACCTAACTGGAACCTCATCAGTCAAATCAATATGACACTCGTAGCCGATAGCGGAACCCAGTTCCGACGTGAGAACATCTGGAAATTCATTCACCAAATCAGATAAAGCGTCACGTTGACTCGTGAATAAAGTAGGAGGGATTAGAACAGCAGAGATACCAGAAAAATTACGAGGAACACTCGCTTCACAAGTATTAAAATGAAACCGCTCCTTGGATTTAAACAAAAAACTGAAGGAATGATCCGAAAAATCAAGCCTCAACCCTGCTTTGTGCATAAAATCAGAACCTAAGATCATAGGCGTAGATAAGTCATCCACCACATGGAAGTTCCAATCCCAAGAATAACCACATATCTTAATATGATATGTTACAACGCTAGAAACAGAAATAGATGACTTCATCGCAGAATAAAATTTTAAACCCCCATCTTGTGGACAAATCTGAGTAACAGGAAGCTGTTCCGCGATGGAGCGCTGAATAAATGAACGTGAAGCACCAGAATCCAGTAAAGCGGGTATCGACAATTTCTTAACACTTACAGGGACCCAAGGACAGAAGTTTCCAGTCGTGGAAATGTTCATTTCCCGGCGAACTTCATTGCATGGCCACTCCGGCGGGTCTAATCCGGGGACCCATGCTCGTTTCCCTGACGCGAAGCACATCTAGGACAGGCTATGTGCGTCACGTCAAGAAGACCAAATGTGCGACAAAACACACGCGAGGGCGCACGGCAGGAATTAAAATGATGCCCCAAAAGATCACAATTCCAACATTTTATACGGTTATACATGTTCGGGTTTCGAGGTAACTGTTGATCGTGAGGAGCGGGATTTGCAGAAGAAGCATTGGGAATACTCCCGACAATATGCGAGTGGGGACGGTTAACTGCCCGGTCCTCCTGACGAGATATTGAAGATGGGTGCGCAGTCCTCTGAATATGGGATTGCGCGCATGCAGTCTCTGGAAACAAACTGTCAGAGGGGAGGGGTGGGGGTACATATGACTTGCGCAGGCGCCGATTGAACTCGCATTCACGTCCTTGATCAACAATGTCAGCCACACTATACACACTGGACCGGCGTATGAAAGACTTGTACTCAGGTGCTAGATTTCTATACACAATATCAACAGTTTCAATAAGGGGAAGGGGCTGCGACAACCTACTTATTAAAGTCATTAGCCCAGTAACAAAATCGTCTACAGGCTCTTCCAAACCCTGGGTACGGCGATGAATTTCAGCCTTCAAGTCATGTTCAAAATCATAAGTCGTAAACCGCTCCTTTATTGACTTACAGAAATCAACCCACGAGATGAAAGATCTGTTGGTAAGTCGATACCATTTTAAAGCTAAGCCACTCAACAATAACGGTAGGCAGACAACAATGTCGTCTGGTTCGAGGTCATAACAATGGCAGAGTTCACTGACCCTGTCTAAGAACTCAAATACAGACGAAACTCCCAGTTCACCAGAAAATGAAATTCCCCACTTGGACACTATATTGGCTACGCCTCCCTTGCGATGGCCTTTCACCTCAGTCAATGGATTAGTGTCTTTCTCACAGACACTTTCAAACGATAGCAGATCATCGTCAGACTGGAGGAGCTCCTTCTTCACGTTACAACCTGGGAGAGAATACATGGCTAAACTACAGAAGTACTGCTAGCTACAATTCAAAACAATAACTACAAATGTCTTGCCTCCGTCCTGCGCCTGAAATGAGTACGAAACAAGAAGTAGGGTTGTTTAGTACATTACCAATGCTGGGGTTCGTTGATAGGGTCCAACTCATTGCACTCTCCTTACAGTTTGTTATTTTTATGGTCCATACTCCTTGGAAGTTCACATTGACTCTTAATATTTGTTTGCATAGTATGCAATAAGGAACATGAAACAGAATAAAAACAACATTGAAAAATATGCAGCGAAATATTAAAATCCAATGGATATGGCTAAGCGACCAGGAGACTTAACCACGCTCTGCTACCATCTGCACCGCCCTATTAAAATAAACATATTCTTGGCGTGCCTCCTAGCTGCATCACTGGAACCAACTAGAAAAGAAAGGAGTACGCAGTGGAAATGGATGTTAATTTCTGACCTGTGCTGGGCCCGTACTTGCAGGCCAGATGTGCCGAGCGACTCCAGACTCCGTGAAGGTGGTCCCACGACGAGTGGTAGGAATACCCTCCTGGTGCTAGACAGCTAGAATAAGTTAGGCCTAGGTTTGAAGAGAGAGAGAGAAAGAGCGAGCAGCCCGATCGCCAAACACTACTAAATAAGACACATGGGTAAAGAAATGGAAATTTAATGAATTGAAACCGAACACACAAAGAAACCCGGCCAGAATAACACACACAAAAAAAGTACCCTAGGGGTCAAAAACAGTCACTTTCAAACGGGAAGGATGATTATAAACAATAAATTACTTACAATAATAAATAACGGAAACAAATAAAATAAATACCTGTGCCACTTCCAATAAAAATGATGTAAGAAGGGAGGAGGTAATCGACCAAAAAGGCAATCGAGCCGGTCGCTGGTCAACAACAATCACTTCTCAGCCTAGAGATGGATGGTTGTCATGACGACCACAAATAACAAGCATAGCAAAGATAAAACAAGAGGCTGTGTGCGTGTCGCAGAGGCTGTGGCGAGCAATGGGGATGCGATCGAGCTGGCAGTCCCCAGAGAAAAGAAATGCAAAAACCAAAGATACTACAAGGAGAAACAAATGACGTCAGGTGTCCGTGAAATATATCAAGATACATACACGCAATCAAACACACAAAATGCCGGCCGACGATGCAGAAATAAAACACAAAGCAACTCGTGCTTGTAGGTAGTCTAGCAAAATATGCTAAACCTATATAGTCCCCAACTTACGTTCCGAGTTCGAGCTGAATACGGTAAGGCCTACTTAAAGTTACCGCCGTGATTCAGTTGCACGAAGCATGGAATGAAGGGAATACATAAGGGCTAAAATATATGGTGTCATGCCTCGTGTTGGGAGAATGGTCGAAACGCCAACGTCCACAAACAACGGGAGACCCATTCAAAAACATGCCCAATCCAAACAGCATCAATGCACCTGGCAGCAAGAAAAACATACACTCACAAAATCACTCGCAGATATATTTCACGGCACAAATAAAAGGTTAAACGAAGACTCAAACAAAATAAAACAGGAGACCGCCATTTCGATTGGTTCCACAGCAAATCCGAGCACACGACGAAGATCAAAAAGAAAAGTTAAATTTAGGAAATGAGCATAGTGGACACAAGGTTAGATGTATTAATTACATGAGTAAATGGAAGGCTTCGGCATAATAACAATGTTAAATAAAAAGGAAAAACATTACATTTTAAATAATAAGGCGGAGAGCCTCAAGGCACGTCCGGACAGAACGTATCTCACATGGCGACTGAGTCTACCGGGACGGCCGCCAAAGAAAATAAAGAAATGAGAGATGTTAAACATGGCTCAGTAGACAGCAAACCAATTCCTCGTTTCCCCCACAAACACTTGTTCTAAAATTTCAACTACCTGGCACCACTCAATACTACCATTTTCCAACCTCTCCCCGAATTTATTTTCTATAGTGTTCATGAACTCCATTGGGCACCCCTGTCGATTGCTGAACTTACCCAGTTCTACCTCCCTGTGTGTGCTATTCACAAAAACTGGCCTATTCTGACTATTTTCTTGCCTGATCCTAGCTTTTAATTTTAATTCTAATTCTGCGATTTTCTCCTCAGCCTTCCTCTCAATACTGTTTACTGTTAATTTAATGTTTCCTTCTGATTCTTCTACTTTATCATATAGCTTTGCTTGTTTCTCCTCAATCTTGCTAATGCTCTCCCTATTACTCTCTCTTAGATCATTTACTTCTGCAACTATTTGTGAGTGAACTTTCTCAATTCTACCCCCCAGCTGTTCCTTAACCTCTTTAGTAGCTACCTGAATTTTGTCAATTTCTCCCCCCAATTGCTTTTTGACCTGCTGTGTTTCCAGTTGCACTAGTTCTCTTAAATTTTCAGCCTGTGTACTGATTCTAATTTCCAACTCCTCCTGTACTTTTCCTAATTTTCTGTCTACATCTGCAATAATCTCTTTAGCCTTTTCTTCCATCACCCCCCTGATCTCACCTCTAATCAGTTCAAATTTGTCACTCATTTCCTTACTGTTTTGTTCTAATCTGGCGTTTAAAGTTTCATTACTCTCTCTATTTTCCCTATTGTTTTGTTCTAATTTAGCATTTAAAGTTTCAGTACTCTCTCTATTTTCCTTACTGTTTTGTTCTAATCTGGCGTTTAAAGTTTCATTACTCTCTCTATTTTCCCTACTGTTTTGTTCTAATCTGGCGTTTAAGGCATCTGTACTTTCTTTATTTTCCCTACTGTTTTGTTCTAATCTGGCGTTTAAAGCATCTGTACTTTCTTTATTTTCCCTACTGTTTTGTTCTAATTTTGCATTTAAGGCATCACTACTAACTTTGTTCTGATACATGAACTCGAGAAGTAAAGTTTTTAATTCTGGTTGGCCGCCTACACTCCCTGTTTCAGTATCGGGATTTACCTCCGCTACCCCGGTACTACCATCACTCGACATACTGCTCGTATCATCACTCTCCAGTTGATGACCACTACGTAACCTCATCTGTCTTTCTTTCTCATCCCCCATAATGATATACACTGATAAAGACAAATAACCCCCAAAATACAGGCACAGAAATATATACCCTTCTCCTTCCACAAATGTTATTAGGTTTTCAGCCCCAAGTTGTCGGCGACAAATGTAACGTTTTGGCTGCCCCTACTGTTGGGTGATAAATGTAACTGTTTACCTCTGCCTAAGCTATGTTGTTTTAATGGGCGCCAAGACTTCAACGCAATGCTGAAATCTAAATTTGTATTTAACAACGTCTAGCTCTGGTAGAACACCTTCAAGAATCTATTCACTCAGATCGTGGTATGATTTGATCATTAACCCAACAAACAATTGTATCAGGAGAAGGAATTGGTCTATATCTAATGCTACCTACTGAAAGCAAAGATTGCATAGTAAAAGAAAAGAATTTATTATATAAGACAAGTATAGCAAAATTAATAATAATAATAAGTATAAAATTTAAATTGGAGCGTTGCGATTTTAATATTACCGATAGAAAATTACGTGAAAACGGAGTCTGATAAATTGATTTTACTCTTATTTCCAAGCTATGAAGTTACTGAATTATGAAATATAAAACAAAGAAAAATGAGAGATTGCGTATTTCTGCGTCATTTGCGCTTACCATTGGAAATTGCCAAGGCATTTCCCTCGTACTTGCTGATGCTGTGTGCTTCCCACAGTCTCCTGGACGTCGTCATCTCCGTCGAAATTTGATGATATTCTGGTAGATTAGATAATTCTATGGTCCGTACCTCGGACCCAAACACTCGTACAACCGCACTGGTTAAGTTTTACAAAAGTTCGTCGCTAACTCCACTGAACATCGGAGCGACACGCACTTGCGACCGTACTCTCAAGTTCTCACAGATTGTCCTTGTTCCATGGCGCGTCGAACGATATATGCACACGTGGCATCCCCTCTCCGGAGCCGTCTTCCAGCTTACGTTGTCTCAACTGATTGGCTGAGCACGCCGCTAGTTCCCCTCCTCTGCCTCATTACACTCGGCGAGCGAGAGGGAGAAGTCGTTTTCCGTTCCAACAATTCGCCTTTTCTAGACCTTGCGACCCAGCCTTGCGTAATTCTTCTCGACAGGAATCAGCTTGTACTTGAAATCCCAGTGAGTCACGTCTCTCGATATACCCTAACTGACGAAAACTCCGTAAAATTCCGTAATCACATAATTTTCTATGATATCGTCGTTCGTAATAATTTGCTTGATAGCGTTTTCTAAGACATAGAAAACCTATCTGTATGCTTATAATTTTTATAAAATGCTCCGAAAATATCTAAATAATAATTATAATAAATTAATAATAATAATAAATTAACATGAAAAATTATCTTGGCTGAACAATTTGCCGCGTAAATAAATATAGAATGGCTTCCTACTGACTTATGCCAGTTGCATAAAACCCCTCGAAAAACACGTTACAATTGGTCATACTTATCATCATCATCAAAGTTAAATATTTCTCACATTAATTCTCATCTCAAAATTCAACATATTCCTGTCAGAATCATTAACTCATCACCATTAAATCATCTAAATGAAAATTATTATCATTACTTCATTATGCTTTCTAATTATTCACACACTCTTATTTTATCATCTCTTTCAGACTAAATCGTCTTAAATCATCAATACAAATTGTTTAATTCCTCAACTCAAGTTGCAATTCCTCAAATCAAATCTCAATTAAATTTATTTAATTCCATATAAATTCATTAATCATCAGCTTCTTTAATTAATTATCACCTTCTAATTCAGTTATTCTTCATCTATCCAATCGTCTATTAATTTATTTAAATCAGTTTATTTATTCAATCTTTAATTCATCCATTTATTTAATTCATTGATTTATTCCAAAATTTAATTTATCAATTTTATTTAAATTTTATTCTTCTGGTTATTTAGATTTTTATTATTTCATCTAGTCATTCTGATTTTTATTTCATTAGGTCAGATCATTACTATGCTTAAATTTCAGATTATTATTTCATTAATTATTATTCTCAGAAAATCTTGTATTATCAACTTTATTTATTTGTTTAATTTCCTAACAAATTGTTTAATATGGGTTATAGAACGTTGTCTTACAGTTTTATCACTTCCAAGTTATATCTCGTATTTAATTATCATGCCAAAAAATATTATTGCCTTCACGACATCACGTTGGATCTGACTATCCACAACTACATTATATATCCTCAATTCTTCAAATATCACATTTGAATACCACAATTATTCCACAAAACTCCATAAATATTCAGCACATACAGCATGAATCTCAACAATTACGCTAGACTGGGTTCGACAACCTCATGTCTGCCTCAAAATACATTAGCAACATTGCAACTATCACTTGGCAACTTTCACAAAATGCCTATCACAAACTTCACTTAACTACGTTGCATGATCTACAAAAAATATATAACTGGCTTCAAATTATCAACGCACACAATCTCCAAAAACTGTAATTAATCTGATCACATCTAGACAACTTCTTAAACAATTAGAAAAAATATTACCTTAGTAATTCAAGATCTGCTTTCAAATAGCATAAATTGTCTTACAATCCTCATAATTCACATCACAGAAAAAACACCAATGTGCTATAATCTCTCGTTATCAAAATCTGCAATACTAATTTGCCTTAAAATAAATCTGACCATTAATGATTCATCTTACAAGATTCAATTACTTTAACTCCTTCTCAAAGGTATCAAACACAATTATAAAAATCATCAAAAGCATCAGCTGTACCAGCTGTTAAACTGAAAGTACTCTCAAAAGAGTATAGCAACAAAATACTGGATTGGCAAACAAGAATTACAAAAGTAACCCTGCTGACATTTATCTTTACTTTATTTAACAAAAGTTCGACTGATATGTGACTAGTAGTTCCTTGTTTGATTCTCTTACAATCTCATGTACACTCGGATGATAAAAATGAGTCCCTCAGTGGCAAGTAAGATGAGTAACCACCGTACAATCGTATAAATACGAAAGACCTTGCCCCGTCGACTAACATGATAGTGCCCTGAACGATGGGTAAGATGAGTAACCACCATACAATCGTATAAATACGAAAGACCCCATCTCGAAGACTAAATGAGTGAATGTACCAGATAGGAATCAACAAGTCTCTAGTTGTCATATAAAAGCGATATTCATTCACTAAAGTGAATAACATCTTAATATCTCCAAACAATCCAATGGAAAAAATCCATACTGATGAATAATACACACTCGCTAGTATGCAATGAACTGACGAAGTAATTTAGATAATCAATTGCAGATCACGAGTTCGAAATACTCGTTACACAAGAAAAAACTATTCATGAAAACTATCCTTGCTGGAAAAATGTCTAAAAGACCAAACATCTGCTTAATAAAGCCAACCAATGGTGAGAATTTCGTATAATGATGCCTGCCATATCATATGGTCACGCCATATTCTAGAAAAGATTTGAAGCATATAAAGTCAAAGCCATGTCTTAAACAATCGTATCACTCCTATTAGAAAAATATACATGTGTGCCCAGTATTCATGAAAATAATCGTATCAGGTAGTTATAACTCTTACAGTACCTTGTCATAATCAGCTGTTATTAAATTTCAAAGATCGTCGATTTTCCCTATGTAATGAATTTCTCGAAAGATAGGCGTGAATATCATTCCATCCATGCAATGACGATTGCCTTCAAAATCCCAAGTGAATCAGCTGGTAGACCTCCTCCTCGTCAGGAATCGAATCCATCGCTATGCGGTGCCATCGCGTCTCTGTATGCGTTTACTCCGACATGATGAACTTCTGGTTATCCATAGCGGATATTGTCCAAATCCTCACGAAAAGTTCATAAAAACAGCGGACCCCCTATTCCTCTTCTACGTTACGCCACTGTTCCATACAATGTTCGGTTTGAGTGTTGAAAGATTAACCTCCACAGCGGTTAAGTCTCACTTGTAGAAAATAAAATTGTTTTATCGGAGTGTCTAAGTTTATGAAACACCCTGTAGCTGTGTTCGTACTCGGTAATTCATAATATTTCATAAGAAAGAATTGCATTAATGCACGAGCTAATGTTCCTAAGTGCATATGCTTAATATTTAATTTGCTTATAATCTTTAATGCTACTTGGAATGCGTTATGAAATGCATAGTCGTAATGTCATTGAAAAACTATGTTCATTTAAAGTTCACAGTTGCAGTATCTCGTAACTATCTGCCTTTATAATTCAAATGCTGGATAAACGTTCCAACTCAATGTTGTAACAAAGTTCAGCTTCTGTCATCATGCTTGCGTATAAAATGGGAAATAACCCGCTCGGCCATACTGCAATGCTATAATAATCTCCGCCTAAAGCTGGCCTCGCCATGTCGCTCTACTATGCTGTTCTGCGTTTCCAAAATGCAGCTTGGAATAAAGTTCTCCAACTCGTTTTACCGTACCGTTCTAAACTCCGGCCTTCTCCTGCCTGCTTGGCCCGTACAGCTGGTTATGTAACCGGTCTCCACGCTGCCCACTGCTGGTGTCCGCCCGACTCACTGACCTACTTTTCGTTCGCTGCGTGGTGAAGTTAAAACTGTCGCGTTCACTTTCCGTGACAAAAGCTGTGCGCTGCGCGACCTTTCCATACGCTCGGCATATGTCCTACACTGCCCGCTCTCTGAATACGACTGCGTTGCTCGCTGTACTGGACTCTCTTGCTAACAGATCTTGACTGCTTGGCTCACTGAGCTAGACTGACTTCCTCTGGACTGCAATGATCCTTACCTGTCTGGCGCAGTCACGTGACGTTCTCCCCACCTCTGTGGTCTTGCGTCACAAATATAATCTCGAACCCCGATCATCTCGGCTATTAAGTTATAAAATAACTTAAGGGTTATCTGACTTCCTTCAAATAATTACCATATATAATGCTTGTTATATCTTCTCTTCTGAGATGTTTAAATACCAGGTTCCATATAGATCTTAATAAAGCTTCATATTTCCATCTATAATTCCATCTGCTTGACTGCGGTCAGAGCCTTCTAAATCCTAGACCTTCTACGTCATCCTGACATTCCTCTTGATTCGATCTGAGCGCTATCTTTTCACAACTCTTCCCAAAATCTCAACTACGGCTTAATGTCTGCTGGCGTAGCCGATAGCCTCAACTAGGTATCGGGTACAACGTATAATGCGCTTAAGGGGATCAAGGGGTACTCTAGAATTTTTCACGCGATTTACACCTGCGGGTGTGGTACGGCAGGTATATTATATTCCTATCCCCATATTATTCATTCATTCATTTCGTATAGGTCATCTATGGACCGCGTCATTCCAACTGTCTCCTACTGGCTTTGATGTTTGCCCGGTACGCCCGCATTCGTTCTTGGTGGACTTCCGTTCCTGGGTCCAAATCTTTCCCGTTTTCAGCTTCGGTTTTTCTTGGAAACCTTTGCAAGCTTCAAGTTTTCTTTTGAGTGGGGCGCGCTCCTGAATGTCTGTTGGTGTAATCCCCACTTCTTTCAGATCTTTATCCAGTTCAATGAACCAGGCCAATTATGTTTTCCTCTCCTGAAAGTAAGTTATCTTGCGGTTGGTCAGTCTCGCTGGTCTCATTCGTTTCACATGCCCAAAAAATGGTATCCTTCTCTTCCGGATGACGTTACTTATCTTCCCCACATGAGTATATAGTTCATGGTTATGTTGTCTTCTGTATTCCCCGTTGTCTTTGATGGAACCCAATATCATTCTCAAAATGTTCCTTTCTTTGGCCTCCAGTTTCTCGACCAAGCCATTTTTGTTCATCGTGAGGCATTCAGAAGAATGCAAGACCTCCAGACGGATGACACTGCAGAAATGTTTTAGATTTGCGTTGAAGGATATTGACCTTTTCTTATAGATGTCCTGAGTTAAATTGTAGGCCATTTCCATTTTGCTCATGCGTGATGTGAATGCTTTTTCTATGATAATATCCCTTCCCTGACCCGTCCTGAAAAGAAAAGTACATGGCCATTGGCTGCATTAATCATTAAAAAATAGGTGTTATAATTTCTCCTTATATTATATTATTATTAGTATTATATTATGGCGTACAACGACGAGACAAATACCCTCGGTGCTAGAAACAAAACTCGGGGGCCCTAAAGGGTCCTCGAAAACTACATTATAAGGCTCTAAATCCAACAGTTCCTGAAATATTCCCAGAAAACTAATTTAATTTAATTTAACAAACTAATGAAGGAATGCAAATCGGTAACCATGAGAACATTATTTCAAGGGGTGGCATACAACTTTCCTTCTATTTCTGTAAGAAGCAATGTCACTCCATTTATTACATTTCTGTGAAAGTTTACAAATGGCTATGAGGTTATCACGGTACTAACGTAGACTGTATAATTGAAAATCCACAGCCTGCTTCCAGTCTCCGACCGGGTCAGGAATGGAATGAATGAAGCCCCCATCTAGCGGCGAGGATAGGAACTGTGCCGGCTGCCGAGGCCTGACGCACTCCTCTGGGGCAATGATTAAATAAATGACAGATGAAATGAAATGATAGTGGAGAGTGTTGCTGGAATGAAATTTGGAAAGGGAAAACCGGAGTACCCGGAGAAAATCCTGTCTGCCTCCGTTTTGTCCAGCACAGATCTCACATTGAGTGACCGGGATTTGTACCACGGACCCAGCGGTGAGAGGCCGGCGTGCTGCCGCCTAAGCCACGGAGGCTCCAGACTGTATAATTCTTCAATGCAATTAAGGGGGTCAAGGGGTAACCTAGAACTTTTTCATGCAATTTTCACCTTCGACATATAGTACAGAAGGTCTAATATATCTCCAAACAGCAACATTATTTTCAAAAATTCCTGAATTGAACCAGCATTTTTTGCGGCTTCTAGGAATTTGGGCAATTTGAGGCTAAAGAACCTGAATTTTCATGCACCACAAGCCTTTATAATTTATGAAAGGGGTCTTCCTGTGTATGGGCACCAAACACAACGTAGAGGGTCAGTTTTTATGTGACGCGTATTGCATTTCGTCTACAACGCTTTCAATTCTATTTCACGTCAGGAAGTGCACGTTAGGTGAATTTAGTCTGAGAGCACATTTTAACTATTTTTTTTTGTCGACACACGGGTTCATCGTAAGGTTGATTTTGTTTGATACTGTGTGGTAGATATACCCATATTTGGATATCTGGGTAATAAGTTGTAGACAATAGAATTATCTCTCTGTCTTTCTGTGTATCTTTATGTACGCCTATACCTCGTGTTCGGATGCTTGGTGCATCGTAAAATTAGGTATGGTAACCATGAGAGTCAATACACCAATCATAAAACTCTTCACTGTACTTTTCATACAGTAGAAGGGTGGATATTGAGAAAAGTTTCTCAATACATGCTAAAATAGGCGAAATATAAAAATTATCCGAGAAGAACGACCAAAGCATATGTTGCTCTTCTCAATGTGAGACACAAAATTCGGGAATCTATAAAGGGTCTCCGAAAACTACATTTTAAGTGCCTTAAATTAACAGTGTGTGTGATATTCCCAGAAAACTAACTTCGTTCTGATAAACTTGAAGGGATTACAAAACGCTAACCATTGCAACAGTAGCTCAATTAATAATGACTGGTGACAACAACGAACACCGTTCGAAGAACGGGTACTTCTGCTAGTAAGAGATAATATAATATGTCAGACTGGTGGCGCAACGGGTTTAGCATTGGCCTTTCCAACACAAATGATCGAATTCATTCCCCGTCTACGTCTGCTGGGGATCCAGTCGACGGGTCAGGAGGAATGCAGTCTGTGCCTGTTTCCCACATTGAGGGGACAATAATAATAATAATAATAATAATAATAATAATAATAATAATATCGTATAGCCTCGGATGCCGGGTGCAAGCTTTGTTATTTGACACCCAAAGGGTAACTTGCATGTCGAATTTCGTTGTTCCTTGAAGCTATATGAAAGTCAAGGAGGTTAGATATCTTAGCTCCTAGAACACTAGCGCTTTCTAATAGAGAAATGAGGAACTTTGTGTTGGCGGTAAATCCCGAGAGTAATTTTGCCATTGTGAACACGGCCTACTGAATTCAAATGGGTTCTTTGACATGCCAACATCGTATGACATGGTGTAGTAATTTTTCCGCCTTTCAAAAATCACTTACCACGGCCAGGAGCGAACCTGCAAGCTTGGGGTTAGTAGACCGACACGTTGACCACTCACCCACCCTGGCAAGCTACCATAATAATAATAATATACAGTAGCAACTTAATAACAAAATATGTTGAAAAGCTGTCAAAATACAGAAAGGTTACAACTGATATGAAACAATGGCACATGGCACAAAAGGACAGTTTCTGTGATCATCTCCAGCACTGGCGTGTTTCTAACCAACTTAAAGGAATCTGTCGCAGATTTGAAGTTAGACCCAGATCGTTTTAAGCTTATGCAAAATACAGTTGTATTTCGACGTGTCGCATAGTGAGGCTGTTCTTGAATAATCAAGCCTGGAGGAGGAGGGAGTAGAGCAATGCTACTACAGAATTCAGTCACCGAGAGATTGATTAATTTGCTCTTTATGATGTACTTAATATCTGGGATTGTAAATGTTATCTTTCGAGGGAATATGCTGAGAATGTGTAAGTGCAAGCGCAAAAAATATAATAATAGTAAAAATCCTATTTGCAGATTCTGTGGTGCCGCAATCATGCCCTAGAGATGAGTTTTACCGGGCTATCAAATTTACTAATTTGGATCGCTTGGATTTAAACCCTCCCCCCCCCCCCCTCACTCCCTGCCCCCTCCCCT
Organism: Meconema thalassinum; assembly: GCA_946902985.2. Taxonomy (NCBI): domain Eukaryota; kingdom Metazoa; phylum Arthropoda; class Insecta; order Orthoptera; family Tettigoniidae; genus Meconema; species Meconema thalassinum. The sequence goes on from OX336388.2 coordinate 1,765,288,677, forward strand.
CCTCCATCCCATTTTTCAATCGATGTGCCAGAATATTATCCCATAATCTTGGGCACAGATGTTTGATATTGAATTTCTTTCCTACTGACTGGGTAGAAACACGTCCATAACTTTCGGAAACATTTTTCCTCAATTTTAAAATACGTGTTCCAAGTTCTTGGGGTACCAGGACAGAACACACATTACATTTCTTATGTTCACAAATTTAGTAAATATGTCATTACTGACCCGATATTAAGAAATTCGATGGGGATCTTAAGAGCTGGATTGCTTTTTGGGCTCAGTTTTCCAAGATTCATAACGATGTTAACCTCAATGAGGAAGATAAATTCAGTATTTTACTCAGTTTACTGGAAACAGATTCTCCTGCTATCCGCTTTCTGGAGAGAACTATAGTAAAGCTAAATAATTTATCAAATCACGCTATGGAAAGGAGGAATTTCTCATAGAGAGCTATGTATGGGAGATTTTGTCATTAGTACTGACATATTACAGAAATATTGGGAACAGAAGAAATGTAGAGAGTTGAACCATATGCTTTTCCCAACAGTATCTAGGCCTATACCAAGAAGGATTCAATGTAGTACATAAATGAAGGGAAAATATTCATACACTTTCTATTTTTAACAATAATTTTGAAATACACACCTATGTAATGGTAATTATTATAGATTTGTTAGTTATATACTAGCATAAGATCTGTTGCAAAATCATCGGTCAGTCTCAGAATTCAGAGTGTGAGTTGATAAATATGACAAACCAATATGAAATATATAGGCATAAAATAATTGAATGAGTCTAAAATACAGAATTGGAATCAGAAAAACTTCAGTTGAGTAACTCTTTGAAAATAATTTATTGTCGCTGAACTTGCAATACCGCGTATCTGAAAAGGCTCTTTATTTCCAATATTTTCCTTGTGGTTGGTGACGCCTTCCAGTCGTATGAGGATGTGCTGTCCAATAGAATAATTCACGTTTGTGTGTAGTAGCGGTGGGAAACCTCCACTAGGACGACTGCGGTGTCATTTTCCACAGTGTTTGGATTATTCAAGGAATAATTAAGTGAATTCACGTTAAAGGAATTGATATGGTGGTTTTAGAGACGCCAGGCTTCGGGTAACTTTGGCCCTGGGGTGTAGGGTTCTTTAATGTGCCGACATCTCTACCAAAGGAAAGTTATCGCATTTATTTACCCTTGAATTCTATCTGGTCGAGATATGAAGAGAGCAAAGAGGGATCCCTCCGCAACTGACGGCCACCAGCTCTTAAGCAATTGCGATGTAACTTAAAGAAATCATCAAATTAGTTATAAAAAATTTCCTTTCATTTATGTACCAGATTGTATCCTTCTTGATATAGGCCTAGATACTGTTGGGAAAAGCATATGGTTCAACTCTCTACATATTTTCAGTTCCCAATATTTCTGTAATATGTCAGTACTAATGACAAAATCTCCCTATGAGAAATTCCTCCTTTCCATAGCATGATTTGATCAACTAAACTGTATAGCTTTACTCTAGTTCTCTCCAGAAAGCGGATAGCAGGAGAATCTGGTTCCAGTAAACTGAATTTATCTTCCTCACTGAGATTAACATCGTTATGTATCTTGGAAAACTGAGCCGAAAAAGCAATCCAGCTCTTAAGATCCCCATCGAATTTCTTAATATCGGGTCTGCAATGACGTAAAGGCGTAGAATAAGCCCCATATTCACTGCTGACAGCTTTTGCGGAAGCCTTGTTTTCCTCTACTCTTTGCAGGATAGCCTCTTTTAATCGTAGATACGTAAGTTCGTACACACCGCATTGGTCGTAGGTCAACTCTGCTTCTCAATCTTCATCCTTACATTTGTTTGTTAACGTACCTTGGATGACATCTTCATCCTTAATTCTTACATTCTCATGCTTGTTCATGAGTGAAGCAAAGCTTGCATGAACTTCCAATTCTGATCCATTACATGTTATAAGCGCCTTCAATGTATAAACTTATTTTGTGAATATGACTCTAAACACACGGCGTTCCTGTGTCCTTTCCATAATGCACCAAAAGCTATTAATCGGTCTTGTCCACGGTCGCCATAAATATTGAGAACTGAAGAAATATAGAGAACTAACAATATGTTTATCCGAACATGTACGAAGTTAAGCCCATGAAGTAGTAATGTCTCGACACTGGCTCTAGAAACACCACTCCCCCCTCCATCCCTTAATTAATTTGACTCTGTCTACGACGAATGCAAATAATTCTCATCGTTAATTAAACGCTTGGCTCATTTCCCATCCTTTTTAGTCGAGTGACCTGGTTAGGAAGAGAATATCTCCTCCATCGTCTTGAAGGCTGACGAACAACCCCGGGGACATCACACCGAATATAAAAGTGTGTTAAAAACGGCAAGTAGGGACGCTGTCCTCGTGTTCCTATAATGGAACTTATGAAATATGAAGTGGTATTACCTTCCGCGGTCTAGAATAAATACCACTTAGTTTCCGCAAGAGAAGACAAATGAAGTGAGATATTGAAAATTAGTCGGCCATCCAATATGCAGTTAGGTCGTGTCCCTATTACACAGATGAGGAGTGCCATTTTGGACTTACTAAAGACTTCAGAAATATTGGATGCCTTTCTTTAGTTATATTTTGAAAGCTTTTCAGTCGGTCAACACAAATTGTGTCCAATAACATTAGACGGGAAAAGAAGTATTTCAACACCGTAACCTGAGAGAAATATTACATGAGATATTTGTCACAAAATGGCACGCTTGTATCTACAAAAATACTTAATTGGATGGTATGTTTCGATCTTCACGCGATCATCATCAGATCCTGCTCACTTAGGCTTAGATAAGGAACGGTGTTTATGTAGTAGCCTACACTTACGAGGGACGTACTCTATTGTTTTACACTTTATTTTTTCTACCCAAATGAAGTACATTACACTGTGCCCGTTAAGACCGGAGTCCGCACGACCACATATGCATTTTACCAATAATCAGTCAGCACGAGAGTCAAAATATCCCGGGGCGCCAGATGGGTTAAAGCTAATCGCAAAAACGACATCAAATGAAAAAAATGCTTTACTGATTTTTGGCTCAATGCAACAATAAGGATAGAAGGAGATTTAATTTGGGTATAACACATCTGGTAAAATTATCTCAGTTTATTTTGAAGTTAAAATTGACTGCAAAGATGCTCAAAGCAGCATCATCCACGTGTGGCGATCCACACTCTTATTTACACACAATATACAGAAATTTTCCAAACACATTTGACAATCTTTTTGGACACACAAGTCCGATTAATAGTCCTGTAGACTGTGTTCCAAAATTATTTAGGATTAATTCCAGTTCAAAGTTAATTGTCTATACTGGAAATATCGTAGATCACTGTTTGAATATTTACATGATATTAACACTCGTAGAATAAATGTTCATAGAATTTTTAAACTTTCACTTATTTTTCCAGTTTCAAAAATATATCGTCGAAAAATATTATTATCATTGAATCAACACACATTATTTACACATATTAATAACATCTGAAAAGTATTTGACCTTGAGCATAGCATCGAAGAACTGTGCGAAGCACAACAACAATTAATTGTTCTTCTGACATTAAACATTCGAGAAGTGACTCGATTATGAACTTCAAGTTCCTAACAAAATACATGATTTCTAAATCATTAACTCGCTCAATAAATTGTTGAACAATTCAACTATTCAAATTTCCACTCGGAATCATTATGAAAAAAATATTTATATTTATGGCCATTCTTGTAACTTTTACAACTTGCAATTCTTCGACAGAATGCGGAAATAAGAATTGTAGCTTCATAATAAATTCATTTAGTTCATGGCACTAGGATTGAAAATATCCTTCAAATTATTCGTGGTTAAAGAATTATTTTTAATTGGCAGTGGCCCATTCTACTATTTGTGTAAGAACACAATATTACAACAACAACGGCAAAGGTCTTCCTCTGAAGAAGAACAGACTACTATCATGACAAATCCGGGTTCTAGCAAAATCAAAGTCTAAATGGAATTCGTAAACAAGGTTGAAATAAGAACTGATGGTTTCAAGAAATAACCTTCGGGTCATTCATCCGACGAAATGTGTGGCTCCAATACTCCTACTATAAACCTGAGCCATCGAACCTGCTATTTGATTCATGCTCGAAAAAACCTCTTCATTCCTGCGACTTAAACATGCGCACCTGGGAATGGCATTTCAACTACTCCACGCATATAAATTTTCTTCCCAAAATTTATACAATAAATCAAGCCTCTGGTTGTTATCAACACTGGAAGATTAATAAACTTACAAGTTTATTTTATTTTACCATTCAGTTCAACCCGTGAATTTACCATACTTATGAAAATCTTTATTTCACTTTCGAGTGTATTTACGTCATGATTTTATATAAATACAAAAATATCCTATTTGATACAAATATCATTTGCTTCCCGTTTCATGCCTCTCCGTGTTATCTGAAAAATATACTTTGCTCATTGCAAATATCAACTGTTCAACCAGAACTGAAATGTTGGTTGAATGCGGGCTTGCGTTAACCACTCTCCTTCGGAAAATCTCCTGTTCCAGACTAGAAATGATTAAACTACTTCATAGGCTCTTTCTCAATACATATGATTATTATAAAATATAATATCCAAGAATTATTTAGAAAAATTATGAAAATTATTATTATTATTATTATTGGATTATTATTATTATTATTATTTATATCATTTTAAATGTGTTTAATTATCATCTCATTATGTGAGAATCCACATGTTCGAATCTTCGAATATGGAAAAAATATCCATTCCTCAACAAAGATAATTTAACTCAACCTTTACATCGACGGTTTTCCGTGGTTTCCCTAAAATATGAAAAATTCAAATAAATCTTCGGTATGCTCGGTCATCGATCCTAAACTGTTCTGAGTGTTGAAAATGCTCAGAATAACTCTAATAAGTCTTGCGTAAATCATTGCAAGATGCAAATACGAAGAAAAAAAATGTGTTGGTCATCTGCAGAAAAATAGTTTGTTCCAATTAGCTAGGCATAATATAATTCAAATGTGGCTTACATTTCTTGATGGTCTTGAAGCGTAGTAAACCTGGTCTGTACCAGATTTATCCATCGATATGCCCTAACGGACAAGCACGTATAATCCTTGTATCGGCCGCCATTATATACCCACAATTCGTCTAGTCAGACATAGTGGTAGTATCTTTTGACGTTTGAATTAACTGTTGTTCCATTTTAATATGGGCTTCTATCAAAGCCATAACAGTTTGTTTAAATAGGGTCAGATCTAAGTGATCTCTTCTTAGATATGTCAGTTGTAACATAACTCACGGTAATCTTATCAGTACAAGAAAAACACTGACAGTCTAAGCAATCAACGGCTGTTCTGAAGATCGTTCCCTGGGCATGGTTTATTATATCACCATCTACCATGCGCTAAGCAACTTGTAGTTTCCCTTGCGTAGACTAATGAACGCCACCGTTATAGACTAGTCTTCAGTGTACTGACAGATCGAAGTGGTTAACTAGTTACAAATAATGAAAACTGACTGAAATGGATTTAAACATCCAAGTATTAAGTTATTACTGGACTGTGACAAAGTACTATTTCTAGACAAAGTCTAGCATATGTCCATGTAGAAATATAAATATTTCCATCAATGTCTGTAGAAAAATCAATCACCTCAGTGATTCTCCTCGCCGTAAACTTACTAAGTTCCAACTCGTAGCGCAGCACTTTCGTGACTATCACGACTTTGAAAAGAACTTCTGCGTATATCCGGCAACCATGTGCCTTGGCTCAGCGTCGTAGCAACTTGCTCGGCAAATGCTTGTGTTGAAATGAGCTATCGATGCTTCGGCCAGCTGGCTTTTATTCAAAACTTTCAGGGTCACGCCGCATCAGCTGATATCTGGAAATCCTCATATCTCTTGAATCCCTGGTCCGATTTACTTGATACTAATTGCATTCTCTTTCATTTGGCAGTGCCAGTAATCTGATCCAAGTCTCAAGTCTCTACTCCATAGTTAACTATTTAATCAATAAATAGCCTCTACTTCTGCTCTTACTCGCTACGTCACTTGACATCCAAGTATCGGTAAATTCTTTCCAATTGCTTCGAGAAGCAATGTAGCGCGATATTCAAATATCTCAACTTTCCCTTGATATCTAGGTGTCTGAATCTTGGAATACCCATTCCTAGAGTTGGGCACATCCACCCCACACCTAGCAAAAATAAAAATTGAAAAATTTTTATTTTTCTTATTTACACATTAAATCATCTGGTTCTTGAATAATAAATCTTCAAATTCGATGCATTATAAGTTCCCACGATGTTACCAGTTCGTGTATTGGCTACTTCATAGCTTCCATTGTTGTTTACTTCCACAATACGATAGGGTCCAGCGTAAAGGCTAGCAAATTTCGAGTACACTCGATTTTGCACGTCAGAGGGTGTAGGTCTTTTCACTAAAACAAGAGTTCCTACGCGCAAGGGTCTGCGAAAACGCTTTCCTCTCACTCTGCGCTCTCTTTTCTCAGCTTGGCTCCTTAACTTGTCTAAAGCTAGAGTTTCCCTCATCTGACGACTTGGTTCAATCTCAGGTGGAATAGAGATGATTCGATCCCATAATCGTGTTGGTTTAATTCCATGATGAAGCAACATAGGAATCTGTCCAGTACTCTCATGAATTGTAGAGTTGATGGATTAGGATGCTAAAGAAAGAACATCCATCCATTTCCAATGCTCATTTGGACAATAGAGGCGGCAAAATTTTGCTATTTCAGCCATCACGCGTTCTGCTGGATTGCTCTCTGGATGTCTAATAGAACAAAACAATTGTCTGATCCCAAGATTATTCATGATGGTTCGAAATTCTAAAGATGTAAATTGAGGTCCACGATCAGATAAAAGGAATTCCGGTTTGCCTGCTTCCGGAATTACGCTGTCTCTTATTCTCTTCGCACAATATTTTGCGTTCGCCTTCTGAATTGGATGTAACATGGTGTATTTGCTGAAAACATCCATGGTCACCAAAATATATCGGTTACCTCTTTTAGACTTTGGGAGAGGACCATAGAAATCAGTCGCGAAGATTTCGCAAGGCTTAGAAGGAATAATAGGCCTTGGTAATTCTCTCAGTAATCTGGAATTATGTTTACTCCTTTGGCATAAGTCGCATTCTCGAATAGTGTTTCTGACAGTTTGTCGCATTCGCTCCCACGAAAATTTCTCTTGAATCATGTTGACCGTCTTATCTACTCCAGCATGACCTGCGATTCGATGTGCCATCCAGATAATGGGTTTTTGCAATCGAGGAGGTATCACTACTCTCAGCTTCGTATGGTCAGGATCTGCAAACCTGTAGATTAAACCATCTAACATCATAAAATCTCTTGAAATTCTTTCAGTTTCCACAAAATCATCATCATTTGGATCCATGTCTCCCTGTAGAAAACGAAAAATGTTTCTAAGACGTCGGTCTCTCCTCTGGGATAAATGCAATAACCTGAACCTTCTCAAGGTATCTTCATCCTCCTGCGTCAGGTTAACTTGAAAAACCTTAGATGTAGACTCCACGGCTCTACTCAATAAATCAGATCCCACGTTCAACTTTCCAGGAGTGTGTTCAATAACTAGATTGAATTGCTGAATAAAAAGTGACCATCTAGTTATCCTATCACTGGCAAAGTTTGTTCTCAAGATAAACTCCAATGCGTGGTGATCAGTCCTCACAATGACTGAATGTCCAATTAACATTTTCTTCCATGACTCCAACGCGAATATTACAGCAAGTGCTTCTAACTCTGTGGTGTAATAATTCCTCTCTGATGGACGAAGTTTCCTGCTAATGAACGCCAGGTAATGTCTCTTGTGGTCTTCATCTTCTTGAAGTAGAATAGCTCCAATCCCTACGGTGGATGCATCAGATTCTATGATGAAATTCTTGGTAAAGTCAGGATACTCCAATTTCACACTGTTTACCAATAACCTCTTGGCATCTTGAAATGATTGTTCACATTCTTCATCCCATTTCCATTTATTTCCTTTCTTTAATAATTCTTGCAATGGCGCTACTGTCTTGGTGAAGTTCGGACAATGCCCTGCAAAGAATTGGCATGTCCCGAGAAAACTGCGGACATTCTTCACTCTAGTAGGTCTAGGGAAATTTGCAATTGCCTGTATCTTCGTCTCATTGGGACGGTATCCTTCTCCATCCAAAATGTGACCCAAAAATTTTATTTCCTTTCGAAAGAACTGACATTTTCGAAGGTTTACTTTAAAGTTCGCTTTTCTCAAATCTGCGAATAACATCTGAAGATGTAACAAATGTTCCTCCTTAGTCTCGGATGCAATTAAGGTATCATCTATATAACGAATTGCTATCTCTTTTACTTCAGGACTCAAATTTTGTTCCAGTGCTCTGATCAAAACTGATCCAGATGTTTTGACTCCAAATGGTAAACGGCGGAATACATATGTCTGCTGGTCAAACATAAATCCTGTAAACTTCTTGGAATCTTCACTAAGCCTAATATGATGGTAGGACGAAGTGAGGTCAATATTAGAGAACCAGACCTTGCCTTGGAATTTCCTTAACAGTTCCCTAATGATTGGTGGTCTGTCATACTCTGGCAGTAATCTTGAATTCAAATTTCGCGCGTCTAAACATAGTCTCAGACTTCCATCTTGCTTAGACACTACTGCTAATGGATTGACATAAGATGTAGTATACTTTTCAATCACATTGTTGCTTTCCATCTCCTTGATAAGCACTTTTACTCTTTCTCGATGCTTTTCTGCTACTGGATACAACTTAGCATGAAAAGGTGCATCATCATTTACACGAATATGATATTCAAAATCTTTAATTTCACCAGGTTTAATATCAAAAATATCTTGATACTCTTCCAAAATTTTCCCTAGCTCTGGGGACTCCTTCTCAGTGTAGACTTCCTTTCCTTCAGCTTCATGAAAAATCAGAGACCATTGAGCATCTCCCTCGATGTCTTCCTCTTCTTTTCCCTCGAAGTTAATCTCTTCGGTATTCTTGAATCTAATCGTCTCTGTCTTCATGTCTATCACTGCTTGATATTTCTGAATGAAATCTGCTCCCAATATCATGTCAAAAGCCATGTCCTTCATTACAACAAACACATGTCGGAAATCATGTCCTCCAATCGTAATACATAAGTATAATTGCGTTTTACACAGAGATATTTTATTGGGTATTATTCCTTGGATCTTAATTCCTGATACTGGAATCTCCTCTAAATTCTCTTTGAGCTTCCACAGGATTCAAAGTTTCTCACTCACCAGACAAAGCATAGCCCCAGTATCAATCAAAGTATCGACAGGCATACCGAATACTTCGCATGATATGATTGGCATTCTAATTCTTGTACCCATTTCTTTCCGTTCGTCATTCTGTTGAATCAAGTCATCATCCTCTGCTTGCCATTTAATAATTCTGGAAGTGAAAGTGTTCAAAATTCTATCTTCTACTGTGAATTCGAAGTCGTTTTTTTTTCATTACCATTCCCCCGGGATTGTTGTGTTCCCGATGGACCTGGTTCATTGGGCCTCTGCTCCAAAAATTGCAAGTTATCTTGGTGTCTTGCTTCCAAATTTTTCCTCGTCTCCTTGTTAAACTCTTCATTGGACTGACGAGTATCCACATTCCCTCTGTTATTGTAGTTGTTTCGACCATAATATCTTCTTTCCTGGTACCTTCCTTGACTATCTCGTGGTCTTCTCCATCGAGTATTGTATCGATTTCCACCATCTGGTCTCGCATAAGGCTTGTAACTGTATCTGTTACTGTACTGGTTCCATCCTCTCTTATTTGGATCTTCCCTCGGCGTTTTCTCTTCTCGCCCCTCTCGAATCTCTCGAGGTGTTTGAGAATAACTATCAGCCATAACAGCATACACAGCGTTGTTATTCTTTCCTCCCTTCTGATGGAAGAATTGAGCGTTTGTATGATCCAGCTTCTGTAATACTTCATCAAATTGTTCCATATTATAGATATCAGCAGCGATCAAAGTCCTCTGGACGTCTGCTGGAAACTGACGTATCAATGCAGTAATCAATTCGTTATCTGGCATCGGCGGATCTAAATGTTGAAGTTTAGACAGCTGTCCAGAAAAGTACGTAGAGTATCGAGTAGGTTGTGACGTCGAGAATCTCTTCGAATATAACTCTGCTCTGACTTGCTGTTGGGTTTCCGGGGACCAAAACTTTTTCAATAGCCCACGAGAAAACTCCTCAAAAGTGGTTAGAGTGGATCTAAAAGCTCTAAACCAAGGAAGTGCAGGACCTTCCAAAAACTTCCCTATCACTCGGATCTGTCTTTCTTTGGGGATCTTGGAATCTTTCAGGTAATCACCTGCTTCTCTCAAAAATTCCACGGGTGTCACAGAATCTCGCCCTGAAAATTTAGAAGGCTTATCTTCTACATTCTTAAATACAGTTATGGGGTTGGATTGAAATACTGTCCTGACCTCATCCTGTCTTTGACTATCCGTTTCTCTAGCTGCTCCTAGATTTATCTGTATCTGTTCCTTTCCCCTTACATTTGGCATTTTTAACAGATGATCAGACTGTTTCTCATCCTTGATTTGAGTTTTCATAGCCTCAAGATCCTTCTGGTTTTCTTCTGCCATTTTCTTAATTGCTTCAGTTTCTTTACAATTCTCCCTAACATCAATGGATATCTGGTTCATAACAGTCTCATGACTTTTCAATGACCCTGTCATATCTGATATGTCCTTCTGAGTTGCTTGGATATCTTTGGCAATTACTTCAATATGGGATGACAAAGATTCCCTAATCTCCTTGATTCCTTCTTAATTCTCCAGCTTGAGTGTGTCTTTAATTTCATTGACAACTGTGGTTTTGATTTCAGTTTGCAACTCACTAATCACACCTTCTCTTATTTCTCACATGACAAGTCCTTTGAATTGTTCCGTTAAACGTTGAACAACTAGAATTCCCATCTCATTACTCTCCTTCTTCACTCGGACTTCTAGGTCGATCATGTCTTCACCAACTTTCCTAAGACCATGTTCTATCCTATCAGCTAAGCTTTGGGATCGAAGATCGGCATCGCGAAATTTTTCGTCCAATAAACTTGCGTTAGTAGCTAATGAAGTTTCGAGCTCATGTGTTTTTTCGCATAATTTATTCATTTTACTCTCAAGTGACATTTTCAAAATTTCAGAATTCTCTTTAAATTTACTTTCCATTGAATTAAATTTACTATTTAAATTTTCTTTCAAATTACTTTTTAACCTGCCCTCTAACAAATCAGAATTTTCCTTGAGTTTATCCTCTAAACTTTCTTTAAGTTTATTTTCTAAAGAATCAGAATTTTCTTTAAGTTTATCATTCAAATTTTCTTTAAGTTTATTTTCTAAAGAATCAGAATTTTCTTTAAGCTTATCGTTTAAACTTTCTTTAAGTTTATCAGTATTTTCTTTAAGTTTCCTTTCCAAATCCTCAGTATTTTCTTTCATAATGGCTGCTACACGCAGTCCAGCCTCTTTTGAACTCTCCTCCAAACTCCTCATCATCCTCATCATTTCTTCCATAATTTCAATTATTATTCAAAACTTAGGGGTATACAATATTGGCAAACACAAGCTTATAACTAGAACAAGAAATATGAATAGCTAATTGGAACACTCTAATAAAATGAGATTTGTCCTAATGTCGACGTGATGGAAAAACAAAATTCTCTACTTTTACGAATTACATTTACCACAATATCACAAGAAAAAATATGCAAGTTGTCAAATATCCTCCACCTGGATTCTAATAATGTGTATGTCCAGTCATCGAACGTTTACTACTGAATTTACTTGACGCCCTAATGGTTAAGCCATTATCAAAAATAATCAAACCCATTCTAATTATTAACCAAGTTAAATTTTTAATTTTCCCCACTAATTGGGTTTCCTACTAATTTATTCATCCAAACCAGACATCTCTCAACTCCCAAAATATTTCTATAAAAATTATCACAATTTCAAATCGGCATGCGATTGACCATGTCTAAATCGGCCCCACGTTCGAAGCCATTTCTCTCTCTATCTTATTTTATGTACCCGTTTAGACCGGAGTCCGCACGACCACATATGCATTTTACCAATAATCAGTCAGCACGAGAGTCAAAATATCCCGGGGCGCCAGATGGGTTAAAGCTAATCGCAAAAACGACATCAAATGAAAAAAAAATGCTTTACTGATTTTTGGCTCAATGCAACAATAAGGATAGAAGGAGATTTAATTTGGGTATAACACATCTGGTAAAATTATCTCAGTTTATTTTGAAGTTAAAATTGACTGCAAAGATGCTCAAAGCAGCATCATCCACGTGTGGCGATCCACACTCTTATTTACACACAATATACAGAAATTTTCCAAACACATTTGACAATCTTTTTGGAAACACAAGTCCGATTAATAGTCCTGTAGACTGTGTTCCAAAATTATTTAGGATTAATTCCAGTTCAAAGTTAATTGTCTATAATGGAAATATCGTAGATCACTGTTTGAATATTTACATGATATTAACACTCGTAGAATAAATGTTCATAGAATTTTTAAACTTTCACTTATTTTTCCAGTTTCAAAAATATATCGTCGAAAAATATTATTATCATTGAATCAACACACATTATTTACACATATTAATAACATCTGAAAAGTATTTGACCTTGAGCATAGCATCGAAGAACTGTGCGAAGCACAACAACAATTAATTGTTCTTCTGACATTAAACATTCGAGAAGTGACTCGATTATGAACTTCAAGTTCCTAACAAAATACATGATTTCTAAATCATTAACTTGATCAATAAATTGTTGAACAATTCAACTATTCAAATTTCCACTCGGAATCATTATGAAAAAAATATTTATATTTATGGCCATTCTTGTAACTTTTACAACTTGCAATTCTTCGACAGAATGCGGAAATAAGAATTGTAGCTTCATAATAAATTCATTTAGTTCATGGCACTAGGATTGAAAATATCCTTCAAATTATTCGTGATTAAAGAATTATTTTTAATTGGCAGTGGCCCATTCTACTATTTGTGTAAGAACACAATATTACAACAACAACGGCAAAGGTCTTCCTCTGAAGAAGAATAGACTACTATCATGACAAATCCGGGTTCTAGCAAAATCAAAGTCTAAATGGAATTCGTAAACAAGGTAGGTTGAAATAAGAACTGATGGTTTCAAGAAATAACCTTCGGGTCATTCATCCGACGAAATGTGTGGCTCCAATACTCCTACTATAAACCTGAGCCATCGAACCTGCTATTTGATTCATGCTCGAAAAAACCTCTTCATTCCTGCGACTTAAACATGCGCACCTGGGAATGGCATTTCAACTACTCCACACATATAAATTTTCTTCCCAAAATTTATACAATAAATCAAGCCTCTGCTTGTTATCAACACTGGAAGATTAATAAACTTACAAGTTTATTTTATTTTACCATTCAGTTCAACCCGTGAATTTACCATACTTATGAAAATCATTATTTCACTTTCGAGTGTATTTACGTCATGATTTTATATAAATACAAAAATATCCTATTTGATACAAATATCATTTGCTTCCCGTTTCATGCCTCTCCGTGTTATCTGAAAAATATACTTTGCTCATTGCAAATATCAACTGTTCAACCAGAACTGAAATGTTGGTTGAATGCGGGCTTGCGTTAACCACTCTCCTTCGGAAAATCTCCTGCTCCAGACTAGAAATGATTAAACTACTTCATAGGCTCTTTCTCAATACATATGATTATTATAAAATATAATATCCAAGAATTATTTAGAAAAATTATGAAAATTATTATTATTATTATTAGTGGATTATTATTATTATTATTATTTATATCATTTTAAATGTGTTTAATTATCATCTCATTATGTGAGAATCCACATGTTCGAATCTTCGAATATGGAAAAAATATCCATTCCTCAACAAAGATAATTTAACTCAACCTTTACATCGACGGTTTTCCGTGGTTTTCCTAAAATATGAAAAATTCAAATAAATCTTCGGTATGCTCGGTCATCGATCCTAAACTGTTCTGAGTGTTGAAAATGCTCAGAATAACTCTAATAAGTCTTGCGTAAATCATTGCAAGATGCAAATACGAAGAAAAAAAATGTGTTGGTCATCTGCAGAAAAATAGTTTGTTCCAATTAGCTAGGCATAATATAATTCAAATGTGGCTTACATTTCTTGATGGTCTTGAAGCGTAGTAAACCTGGTCTGTACCAGATTTATCCATCGATATGCCCTAACGGACAAGCACGTATAATCCTTGTATCGGCCGCCATTATATACCCACAATTCGTCTAGTCAGACATAGTGGTAGTATCTTTTGACGTTTGAATTAACTGTTGTTCCATTTTAATATGGGCTTCTATCAAAGCCATAACAGTTTGTTTAAATAGGGTCAGATCTAAGTGATCTCTTCTTAGATATGTCAGTTGTAACATAACTCACGGTAATCTTATCAGTACAAGAAAAACACTGACAGTCTAAGCAATCAACGGCTGTTCTGAAGATCGTTCCCTGGGCATGGTTTATTATATCACCATCTACCATGCGCTAAGCAACTTGTAGTTTCCCTTGCGTAGACTAATGAACGCCACCGTTATAGACTAGTCTTCAGTGTACTGACAGATCGAAGTGGTTAACTAGTTACAAATAATGAAAACTGACTGAAATGGATTTAAACATCCAAGTATTAAGTTATTACTGGACTGTGACAAAGTACTATTTCTAGACAAAGTCTAGCATATGTCCATGTAGAAATATAAATATTTCCATCAATGTCTGTAGAAAAATCAATCACCTCAGTGATTCTCCTCGCCGTAAACTTACTAAGTTCCAACTCGTAGCGCAGCACTTTCGTGACTATCACGACTTTGAAAAGAACTTCTGCGTATATCCGGCAACCATGTGCCTTGGCTCAGCGTCGTAGCAACTTGCTCGGCAAATGCTTGTGTTGAAATGAGCTATCGATGCTTCGGCCAGCTGGCTTTTATTCAAAACTTTCAGGGTCACGCCGCATCAGCTGATATCTGGAAATCCTCATATCTCTTGAATCCCTGGTCCGATTTACTTGATACTAATTGCATTCTCTTTCATTTGGCAGTGCCAGTAATCTGATCCAAGTCTCAAGTCTCTACTCCATAGTTAACTATTTAATCAATAAATAGCCTCTACCTCTGCTCTTACTCGCTACGTCACTTGACATCCAAGTATCGGTAAATTCTTTCCAATTGCTTCGAGAAGCAATGTAGCGCGATATTCAAATATCTCAACTTTCCCTTGATATCTAGGTGTCTGAATCTTGGAATACCCATTCCTAGAGTTGGGCACAACACATCAGTTGTTACGTCCACATTCTCAACATAATCTCCTTGTAACTTTATGCACTTTTGCCATCGATGTGTCAGTCTATCCAGACCTTCCTGAAACCATGCTTTCGGAGTACCGCGTACCCATGCCTTGACAGCGACCACGCAGAGGTTCCTTCATGTTCCCGAACAGGTCATAATCACTTTGTGCCAAGTCGGGAGAGTATGGTGGTGTGGCAGCACCGTGAATCCCATTTGATCAATGGCAACGGTGGTTCCTCGGCAATTGTGGGGGCGGGCATTGTCATGCTGCAGAAGCATACCTTTGGCCCATTTTTCTGGCACGACGTAAGCGCTTAAGAGTTGCCACATATGCTGCACTGTCAATCGTGGCCCCCAATTCCAGCCAGTCAATGAGGATGATGCCCTTTGTGTCCCAGAACACTCTCACCATTCGCCTACCAACTGGTGGCACTGTTCGACATTTCTATGCTTCCATTGCATCGATTGTTGTTTTGTTTGTGGCTCATGGTAATGGAGCTATGTCTCATCACCAGTCACAAACCAAACCATGAATTCGGCTGGATCTTGTCTGGAGAGACTGACACATCGATGGCAAAAGTGCATAAAGTTACAAGGAGATTGTGTTGAGAAGGTGGACGTATCAACTGATGTGTAATGTACTTCATTTGGGTAAAAATAAAAAAAAGTGTAAAACAATATAGTACACCCTTTGTATATACAAGTATATAATTATATACAATCTTTAGACTGCAAAAGTTTGTAAAAACCTGTGTAGCGTGTCAATCGTATTTATACTGTTATTGCCCAGTTGGTCTGAATCACGTGTATAGTTGTTGCGTTTATATTAATTAATTTAAGTATGTTAACCTGTGATCTTGTGACGTATTATTGTGACTAACTTCAGATGTGATGTTTTCTACACTAGTTTGTTATGTATGATTCTAAATCAAAACGTTTCTATTTAAACTGGTAGCTTATACTGTAGTAATGTGGTTAGCTTGTGAATGCGACGAGTGCACAAATGATACAATACACTACAGTTGAAAATGGTTATCTAAACATAGCTGGTATTTGAATCCTGAGTCCTATACGGCGTCCGTTATCACACACTGCTCGTCTTCAGTGTTCTTAGTGTTGCGTAAGTAATCTGTGTACTGTAGAATATTTACAGGCGATCAGCACGAGTGTAATCAATTAGATTTCCTAGTGTCTGAAATAAAATGCTTGAATTATTTATACACAATTCTCACACAAACGGGGGGCTAATAGGTTTAATTGCCACCTTACGAGGTCTACTGTGAGATAGCACGTATTAAGGTCCCTGTCTTAAAATGGTCTGTGTTCGAATCCAAACTTGCCGAGAAATGTAAATAAGGTCGTAGGGCTATTTATTTATTTATTATTTATTTAGCGTATGGCAACATATTGTAAAACACAACAATATTCAAAATACATACCAGCAAAAAACATTAGGACATTATTTCAATAAAACCAAAACAGAGGATATTAGTGTAACCTACAGTCACAATTGGCACTTATAATGTAGAATTTAAATTGTATATCCACTTAACAGCATCTGGAGTCAACACGAGAAATTCCTTTAAATCCCCTGAGTATGACGTAATACTACACTGCTGCACACTGTGTTGTATGGTCTGGGGTGTCGCTCCACAAACACAGGCAGGATGGGGAATTTTGTTCCACTTGTAGAGTAAGTATTTACGCACTCCATGGTTTGTGCGAATCCTGTTGGCAGTCTTCCACGTACGTAGAGGCAAATCGAATCCCTCTGGTTTGTTGTGAGTATTTATACTGATTATTACTTCTGCTGGTGCATGCTGGATCCATTTTGTTCCCTTCTATCGTTTATATCAAATCCATTGTTAAAAGTTCCACTGCAGATTTTATTGCTGGTTGTCTGGATTTGAACCTGTCAGATATTGCACAGGGCTAGCAAGGGAGTACTGGTAGACGTTACCACACTTATCACCTCAGCCATTCTAGAAATGGTTTTCTGGGGTAACCAACCCACTTCTGGTTGTTTGGTTCTTAAGTTTAGGGGCTGGGACAACGCGGTCATGTAACCCCGTGTACTTTGGGTGTGTATAGAAACTGTCTGATATCCGGTGTTCATTGTGATGACTGCATTAGTGAGTGTTATCTGTTCTTTAATTTAAGTACAGACTGCTACTTAGAATTTTTCAAATAGTTCCTACTTTTGCCGCCAAGCGCCACCGTCAACGACTACTAGGCCAAGTTCAGAACTTAGCTACTAGACGCCACTGCATTCGGCTCTTGGCAACGAACGTAGAAACTTAAGAGCGTTGTTTACATTCTTAAGATATTCAATATAGCTTCACACAGGTGTAATTAGTGGAAGGTTCTTCAACATGCCATAAATCTATGACATGGGACCGCCGGCTTTACTTCCCCTCCGAAGGAAGGCATACTGAGGGATTTTAAACACTCTTAAAAAATCCGACGGTTTCGGCTGGGTTTGAACCCGCGATCTTGGGCATAGAAGCTCAGCATGCTACCGACTACACCACCGAAGCCGCCTAACCCACTTCTAATCTAAGAAAATGTGGAGCTGGTATTTGCTGTAGCTTCAAACCACAACTAATTGTGTCTCATTTCTAACCCCAATTACATATAGACACACTTGTACAGATTCCACACACACACAGGCTCAAGGAGCAATTGACCAAGCTGTGGCAAACATCCAAATTAAGTACATAAAACAGTAATCAACATATAGCTAACTTTCTCTGAAATTTAACGGTATAGCTATATTTGTTGCTCTTATCATGAGGAATAATTTCGTAGAATTAAGTGGTCAATTATTGACGTAATATACAGGCATATGGAAGTGAACCATACTGAATAACACGTTGATATTGGAACGACGAGGAGGACTTCTCTTGTCCTCAGGTGTGCATCGATTTAAAGAAATAAGAAAAGATGCGAGTGAATTATTTACACGTCGATTTTAAGTAACTGTGATCAAATCCCTAGCTGTTGTTTCTTATATTAGGGGCTGCGACAACGCAATCATATAGCCCCATGTATTTGGGGTGTGTGTGGAATTAGTGTGATAACCTGTATTATTGTTATGGATGTACTAGAGTGTGTGTTTGTCAATTGGGGATAGGATTGGGAAGGAGGCGGTCGTGACCATAAGGTTGGAAGCATCAGCCTGGATACGAAGTGGGGAAACCACGGGAAACTACTTCCAGGATGACTGAGGTAGGAACCGAACCCACCTCTTCTCAGTTTTGCCTCATCAGGATGAGTATACCCCGGTCCAGCTCTCACACCAGAATAAAAAATTCTTGGCTGATCCAAGAATCAAATCCGGATCTCCGGGGCGACAGCCAAGAGCGCTGGCCACTACACCAAGAAGTGAACAATCAGATTTCTTTCACGTCTTATTTCAGGATTGATCCTCAAATGGTTAAAAGACAATTTACTTTAATTTTGTTTTAAATGAGAGTAGCTATCCAGAATTATTATTATTGTACTAGCAGAAGTACCCATTCGGTGTTAACACCAGACATTATCAATTGAGCTACTGTTGCAATGGTTAGCGGTTTGTCATTCCTTCATAAGTTTATCAGAACGAGGTTAATTTTCTGGGAATATCACACACACACTTAATTTAAGGGCCTTAAACTGTGGTCTTCGGAGACTCTTTATAGACTCCCGAATTTTGTGTCTCATATTGAGAAGCGCAACATATGCTTCTAGGATGATTTTTATATTTCGCCTAATTTAGAATGTATTTTGAGAAGTTTTTCCCTATATCCACCTTCCTACTGTATGAAAAGTACGGTGAAGATTTTTATAAATGATTGGTGTATTGACTCTCATGGATGCCATACCTAATTTTACGATGCACCAAGCATCCGAACACGAGTTTTAGGCGTACATAAAGATACACAGAAAACAGACAGACAATTCTACTGTCTACAACAATCACCCAGATATCCAAATATGGATATATTTACCACACAGTATCATACAAAATCATCCTTACGATGAGCCCGTATGTCGATTGCTCCCTCTCTCTCGTGCGGATGACGTCAGAACGGGGGCAAGTGCGAGTTGTGGCTATAGGCGGGAGTCAAGCGCGTGATCAGCAGTCGATTGAAACATGCTAATGTTGACAAGTGTGTGCGTTGCTAGTGAAAGTATTCTATTTCTTAATCTCTGTCGACGGAAAGGGGGATCCAATGCCGAATTGTGCTATGTATGCTTGCAACAACTACTCCAGGAAAACAAAAGGGTCTAATATAAAATACTTTGTATTTCCACAAGACAAAGACGTAGCGAGCTCATGGGTTAGAGCTTGCAGGAGGGAGGACATGTTTAATTTAAAGTATGGTAAGTTATGATTTCTAAAACTAATCTGTCTGTTGTGAGCAGAACAATAAATCATTCTTTAAATTATTTCTCTCTAAAATTAAAACATTGCAATAGCTCTGGACGCATTTTCAAACTGAGATATTAAAGAATATTATAGAAATGAATAGGCAAACCAAATAACAATTACGAGTGGAGATTATTAGGGTCTATTATTAGTATTAACATTATTATTATTAACATTATTATTATTATTATAATTATTTCAGCTCGAGTATGTTCTCTTCAATTCACTAAAGACAGTTTTGCTATTCCACTTCGACAGCAATTGTTGAACTATACTCCAGTGCACAGTAGAACTTTAAAATTAGATGCCATTCCGACTGAAAAACTACCAAAATCCACTCAAATTACATAAAGGAAAAGGGAAAGATCTCTGAAAGAAGCTGAAAGTCGGTCGATGAGGCTGGAAAAGAGGCGTCGTAAAAGTGTTATAAGTGAAATTATACATAACAATGAAACACTCACCGAAGGAATACAATCTAAACATACCTGCTTGAATGAGAAGGAGTTAATAAGGTAAGCTTCCTTTTGTTTTTGAACATTGAAGTCTCAATTAATAATAAAAGGTGAATTTGTTTATTTTACACGCACAATACAACTAAGGTTCATTATGATACTTGGAAGAGAGGTAACTAGCGGAGTAAAGCACTGCTTCACCAGATCGTTGAGACATTGATATCATGAGTTTAATTAAAGCCTGGTGTAGCTATAGTATTAATCTAATCTTGACCTTCATGCAGCCGTAGTTTTGTGGTCATATGAAAGAAATATTGCTCTTGTGAATAGAAACGTAGACTACTCTAGTTCCAATATAAGTTTAAAAAATAAACCTGATAATTCAACGAATGTCTTTCCTTTTAAGCACTCGTTCTCATGAAGATGAGGTCAACACTTTGAAGAAATTAGTTGAGGAGGTACGTGAGGAACCCGAAGCTTGGAAACAAAAGTACGATGATTTATGTGCAGACCATTTGGCGTTGAAGAAAGAAATCGTCGATCTGAAGAACAGTCGTTGCAAAGAAATTCAGACGATACTGGGTAAAGTCTTCACTCCAGGTCAAATAAAACATTTATTAAGTACAGAGAAAGGTAAGAAAATCAATTGGTATTCTGACGATATATCAGCGGCTATATCGCTCAGAAGTGTAAGCCCTAAAGCCTACCGGTTTTTAAGGGCTAATAACTATCCCTTGCCAGGACTGACGACGTTACGTGATTGGGCTAAATGTTTGAATTTAGAGCAGGGTGTTTTGCATGATGTTGTGAAACTAATGAAATATAAATCAGCAGGACTAACCGAATTGGAACGCTTGACTGTATTGATATTTGACGAAATTTATATTTTAAATCGCATGTGTATCGACAGAAGCAACCAGCAGAAAATTGGCCCTCACAAAACTTGCCAAGTTGTCATGGCACGAGGTTTGATTGGTCAGTGGAAGCAGCTTCTTTATTATGCCTTTGACCAAAGAATGAAAAAAGATATTATTCTTGGAATAGTATCGAATCTACATTCTGCAGGCTTCACTGTTGTAGCCATTACAAGTGATATGGGGTCCGGGAATATGGGCTTGTGGTCAGACCTTAATATTGGACATAATAAGGAATGTTTCTTCAATCATCCAAGCAACGATTCCTTAAAAGTGTTTGTGTTTACAGACATTCCTCATTTATTGAAACTTGTGAGAAATCATTTGTTAGATCAGCGATTTGTTCTGCTCAATGGGAAAAAAGTGAACAAGGAATGTTTGGAACTACTAATTTCTATGTCTTCTTCTGAACTCACTATTGCGCACAAAATTAGCAGATATCATTTAGATTTAAAAGGATCAGAGATAAAAATATTTCGGCCTGCAGCTCAAGTACTTTCAAACCAGGTATCAAAGGCTCTTGAATGGTGTGGAGGGAAAGGTTTGATGAAAAACATTGACTGGGAAGAAGCGGCTGGATGTATAAAATTAATAAATGACTGGTTTGACTGATTTAATGCTAAGAACAAATTTGGGAGTCATTCTGAAAGAAATTCATTTGGTACTGATTTAGACATGCAAATCAGTTTGCTAAATAATGTTAATGAGTTGATAACGTCCATGAGAGTTGGCCGACATAAAGCCTTACTCCCATTTCAAAAAGGAATTCTACTAAGCAACACGTCTCTAGTTAACCTTTTTAAATATTTGAAGCCGATGTACCAAGTCGAGTACATAATAACTTATCGTCTAAATCAAGATATTTTGGAGAACCTTTTCTCGTATATTAGAGGAATGGGAGGCTCCAATGATCACCCATCTCCTCTGGACATTAAATATAGATTGAAATGGTACATTTTTGGCAAGCACTCTGCTTCAGTTTTTACTGTAAATAGAAATACAGCGGAGGATATTGACGAAAATGTCATGACAATTCGCTATCAAATGATAAGTTTATATTCAATGAATTAACCAGCAGTACCTTGAGAAAATTGTCTCATATTAATATTGCATATGAGGTTATTCACTGTTTAGCTCGAACCCGAACACATATTAGGTTGCGTGACTTAAACAGAAAAATAAGTTTCGGCAATTCACAGAGAAAATTGAATCGCAAAATGTGTAAATTCACCAATGTGAAAAAATAGTGGATCTCGTTAAAGGACCATTACTATTGTTTAGAGGTACGCCGTATTCATAATTACCAACATTATTATCAGTGTTTACAATACAAAGTATGTACATTGTTATAATAAATGCTTTTATTAATGCCTTCAAATTATATTATTATGACCAGAGCCGCGTAAAATACAGAGTCCTGTGTCACCGAACGCAATGCTCCCGTTGTGACATCATCTGCACGAGTGAGAGGGAGCGATCCGCCTCACCATTGTAGTTTTACCATGGGTATATCTACCACACAGTATCAAACAAAATCATCCTTGCGATAAACTCGTATGTCGACAAAAAACAAAACAAAAAAATTAGTTAAAATGTGCTCTCAAACTAAATTCACCTAACGTGTACTTCCTGACGTGAAATAGAATTGAAAGCCTTATAGACGAAAAGCAACACACGTCACATAAAAACTGACCCTCTACGTTGTGTTAGGTCCCCATACACAGGAAACCCCTTTCATGAATTATAAAGGCTTGTGGTGCATGAAAATTCAGGTTCTTTAGCCTCAAATGGCCCCAATTCCTAAAAGCCGCAAAAAATGCTGATTCAATTCAGGATTTTTTTAAAATAATGTTGCTGTTTGTAGATATAATAGACCTTCTGTCCTATATGTCGCACGTAAAAATTGCATGAAAAACTTCTAGGTTACCCCTTGACCCTCTTAATTGCATTGATGAATTATACAGTCTACGTTGGTTCCGTGATAACCTTATAGCCATTTGCACACTTTCACAGAAATGCAATAAATGGAGTGACATTGCTTCTTACAGAAATAGATGGAAAGTTGGATGCCACCCCTTGAGATAATGTTGTCACGGTTACCGATTTGAATTCCTTCATTAGTTTCTTAAATTAAATTAAAATAGTTTTCTGGGAATATTACAGAAACTGTTGGTTTTAGAGCCTTATAATGTAGTATTCGAGGACCCTTTAGGGCCCCCGAGTTTTGTTTCTGGCACCGAGGGGCTTTGTCTCGTCGTTGTACGCCATAATGTAATACTACTAATAATAATATAATATAATATAGGGATAGTAATATAATATACCAGCCGTACCACACCCGCAGGTGTAAATCGCGTGAAAGAATTCTAGAGTACCAATTGACCCCCTTAAGCGCATTATACGATTGGCGCACTGGCTACCAGACTGCCCTGGATGCAACCATAACAGCCAACTAGAAAGGACATTTTGTCTCACAGTGTATATAAATTCAGATACTAGTAATTGTATGGAGTGAGACTCTGTGTGTGTGTGTGTGTGTGTGCGCGCACGCAAGTGAGTAGGCCTAATTTATTTTATTGTTAATTAGTGTGCATAATATTAGTGTAAATAAAGTATTAGTTCACTATAAGCCTGACCAGTTATTTTACGAACCCCAAAAACGAAACAATACCAATAAAGAAGTATATGCATTATTAGTCCATTAATAGGGCTTTATAACGACTAGGAATATTTACCCACCATGTTGGCTCTTTGCTGCATTTCATTGTCAGGTAAATCTATAAATCCCTCTCTCCTTCCTAATACTCCCCGTATATACAGTAGTCGGTCGCATGCTCAAGATCTATACCCAAGATCCCGGGTTCAAATCCGGTCGAAGTCTTCTCGTATTTTTTAAGAGCGTTAAAATCTTCGGAATGCCATCCTTTGGAGCGGAAGTAAAGCCGGCGGGCCGATTTATGACATGTAATTGAACCTACCACAGCAATTGGTAGTGTGTAGCTAAATGTGTGGTTTATTTGGTTAGAAACGCTCAATCAAGTTCCAACGTTCTCCACTAGGTGTCAGTAACGGTGGCATCTCTGGGAGACAAGGTTGGAACTACTTGAAATTGAACTTAATGGGGAGCCTACGGACGTTCAATTAAAATACCCCGCTATGGCCATTGGCTGCAATTCATATATAATAATACAAAACTAACGCAAGCATCTGAAACTGAAGAGCATGACATTAGGTCACTAATTGCAAATTATATTTGCGTCAAAGGGATAAGCACGAGGGACATCTAACTACAGCTTACGCCACACGATTGGTCCTGTTTAATAAGGGATTAGACACAAAGGGGCCATTAGGACATCAACTGGATAGTGAAAGGCTGTGGGATACCTGTTGGTGCGATTCAAATTCAGCTGACTAGCACATTCTGACTTCCACTGCCAGAGCCTCATCGCACTAACCTAACCTGGTCGGTACATTTAGTGTTATAAAAACAAAAGTCATTATTTTCTTAGAATCAAACATTTGAATGCATAACCACAGAACAGCTCACCATTATCATGAAAACACGCGCACATATAGTATAATATTGGACGATCGTAATTTCAATTAGGGCTTCCTCCTGCCTTCACAAGTAACGACTGGGCATTATGATAGTCATCCTTGAATCTCAGTAAGGAGAAACAATATGTTTCCTGTGTTCACGGAATAATCAAAATGGTCCACGTGGTTATCTTTCATAAAACCGCCTTTCTCTAAGAAATATTTCAAAGGGTCATTTGCACTAATTTTACAATTACGTGAAATTCCCGGAGATCAGATGTTATTCAGTATCATATTAGACTGTTATAAGATTAGGAGGGGAGAGTTGGGAGGGTAATTCAAACTGGATTTATAGATTTCTATGCATTTATTTAATATCTATTGACCACCCATCACTTGTATACATGTACTGTATAATGTATGGTATAAAACCCATCTGTCGTGATGTGTAAACTAGATTTTTCTTAGTCTTTGCCTCCACTGGTAAAAGGAAATACCTGCGGACAGCCATTATCTTAAAGTGCATCGACTTACTGAACCTGAATTATAGGTTACATATATTTTACAGAATTATCTTAAGCATCTTTAACCACAACCTTAGTATGATTGATTGATTTCATTTCCATGGCTACACTTAGAGATTAAGAGCACCTTTACAGAAGCCCCCTATATATGTTAAGAACAGGGCTTATATACATATTAAAGAAGAAATAGAAAGATGCATTTCGATAAGATCATCATATAGGATCATATCGTATTGCAACATATCAGAAGTAACCATTTTAGGTATAAAATGATAAAATAAGTTGTATACAGGATTCACAATATAAACAATAATAATGATAACACAAGATATTAATACTGAACAGATGCCATATAGTCAGAAAGTTCTTTCATACTGAGTGAATACCAGCAAAGCTTCCTGTGTAACCCACCGACGTTTTCCCGATGACGAGAAGACCAGTGTTTCAGGTGCAATTTGTGATGATGATAATATTAATAATAATACAGGGCGCCAGAGAATGTTCTCCGCAGTGGGTCCGTGCAGCTGCGAGAGGTTGAGTTATAAGTTAAGTTGGCTGCACTGTGTCCTTGAATGGGGGACTCCCGCGTGTGGGCTGTCAGTGTGTATTGCGATAAGCGAGCGAGCCTGTATGTCTTCAGTGTGCATTGCAGTATGCGAGCGTTCAGATAGATTATTGGAAGAGTGCAACAGTATACCGGCGGTAATGTTTACTACTGAAGAGAGAGTTTTTTATTGTTGTTGATGGAATACGATTTTCGCGAAGGCGATCGGTTTATACACACATCAAAAAAAGTTTTGCATCACCTCGGTTCCAAGAGTTCCGGAACCGTTAAATACAAAGGGAATAGAGATCAACACAAACAACATTTCAGCTCGTTTTATTGCTCATGAGACCCACACATTGCATGTTGTACCATCATACAGCTAGACTTTCAGCATTTGTGGTCCAGATTGCAGTACACACCACTACCTCTAATACCCAGTAGCACGTCCTCTTGCATTGATGCATGCCTGTATTCGCCGTGGCATACTATCCACAAGTTCATCAAGGCACTGTTGGTCCAAATTGTCCCACTCCTCAACGACAATTCGGCGTAAATCTCTCAGAGTGGTTGGTGGGTCAAGACGTCCATAAACAGCCCTTTTCAACATATCCCAGGCATGTTCGATAGGGTTCATGTCTGGCGAACATGCTGGCCACTGTAGTCGAGCGATGTCGTTATCTTGAAGGAACGCATTCACAAGATGTGCACGATGAGGTCGAGAATTGTCGTCCATGAAGACAAATGCCTCTCCAATATTCTGCCGATATGGTTGCACTATGGGTCGGAGGATGTCATTCAGGTATCGTAAAGCCGTTTCGGAGCCTTCCATGACCACCAGTGGCGTACGTCGGCCCCACATAATGCCACCCCAAAACATCAGGGAACCACCACCTTGCTGCACTCGCTGGACAGTGTGTCTAAGACGTTCAGCCTGACCAGGGTGCCTCCAAACACGTCTCCGACGATTGTCTGGTTGAAGGCATATGCGACACTCATCGGTGAAGAGAACGTGATGCCAATTCCGTGGGGTCCATTCAGCATGTTGTTGGGCCCATCTGTACCGCGCTGCATGGTGTCGGGGTTGCAAAGCTGGACCTCGCCATGGACGTCGGGAGTGAAGTTGAGCATCATGCAGCCTATTGCGCACAGTTTGAGTTGAAACACGACGTCCTGTGGCTGAACGAAACGCATTATTCAACATGGTGGCATTGCTGTCAGGGTTCCTCCGAGCGGCAATCCGTAAGTAGCGGTCATCCACTACAGTAGTAGCCCTTGGGCGGCCTGAGCGAGGCCTGTCATCGACAGTTCCTGTATCTCTGTACCTCCTCCATGTCCGAACAACATCGCTTTGGTTCACTCTGAGACGCCTGGAAACTTCCCTTGTTGAGAGCCCTTCTTGACACAAAGTAACAATGCGGACGTGATCGAACTGCGGTATTGACCTTCTAGGCATGGTAGAACTACAGACAACATGAGCAGCGTACCTTCATCCTGGTGGAATGACTGGAACTGATCGGCTGTCGTACCCCCTCCGTCTAATAGGCCCTGCTCATGCATGGTTGTTTACATCTTTGAGCAGTTTTAGTGACATCTATGAACAGTCAAAGGGACTGTATCTTGGATACAATATACACAGTCAACGTCTATATGCCGGAGATCTGGGAACCGAGGTGATGCAAAACTTTTTTTGATGTGTGTAGAAAATGTAAAATTAAGATTTCAGGCGCGGTTTCCTCATTCAAAGTGTCCAAACCGTGATACCGTTCGAGATTTGGTCAGTAAATTTCGTTTCACTGGCTCAGTTCCCGATGTACCGGGAACAGGCAGGCCTACGCTTTTAACACACGAAAAACTTGATGAAATCTCCGATATAATGCTGCAGCTCAACAAACAGGAATCTCTAAGTCGACAGCACATAATGCTGTAAGAGACAAGCTTCAGTTGTTCCCTTATAAAGTTACCGTGGTTCATGAATTGAAACAAACTGATTACGGAAAAAGAGTGATGTACTGTGAATGGTACCAGCATCTGTTATGAATGGCTGTTGAACACAAAGTTTACTGTTTATTTGTTATGATACAAGCGGCAGCCGTGCTACCAACGTAACTGCTGTAGCTAGTTCTCGCAGTCGCATGTAGGCGCGACGGAGAACATTCCCGGACTCACTGTACATAGGCTACAAAAGAGTGCATCGAGGTCCTGCATGAAGAGAGGGAAATGTTACCGGGATGATGCACTCGTCACAGTATGAGAGGAAGCCAGTGTATTATATAAAAAGCTCCGCAAATTATTTAGGGACATAATTAGGGCTTAGAATGCTCTGTTTGAGAGCCTTCCACGATGGATTTATTTAATTTTCTGCTATGGTCAAAACCAAGTATAAGTGTCTCATTAATGTCATTTTCTCCTATATTGCCCCCTCTATGGTCCTTTTCCTCCTTTTTCTTCACCCTGATCACACTGCTTCGAATCATGATACCCGAGCGATGTTTGTACCCGAAGCGTAGACTGTTTTTTAGCAGGCACTAGTATTCAAGTCGATCAGCATGTAACTTACTCTGGGGAAGCGGAAGAGCCTAGGTTGGTGGTGGGGAGCGTGCGTAACCTTGAGTATCCCGTAGACTTGTTTTTAACTATACCTCCTTATTAATAATTTATTCGTGTGCAGAACTCCAAAACACACCTTTGCCGGCCGGCCGAGTATGTTTCGCGGGCCACCTATTGAGAAATCACAACAAGCCTTAGCTATTATCGGAGTGTAATTCTCTCTCCTTGTCTAGAGGACGTCTGCTGCATATTTTAATTATAATAAGAGAAGAGATGGCTTTCGTCATGCGCAGGGCTGCTTCTTGCGGGGAACATAGGGGAATAACAAATTGCCCGTATTACCATACGTATCGAGTTGCAGGTGTTTGTAGCAGAACACGAGTAACTACAAGGTCTTCCTTTACCGAGCACAAGTGATTAATAGTCCTATCAACTTTTCATTACCGCAATGGGTGTCTTCAGATATCATCAATACTAATATGGAACTACAGTGCACTTACTATTGTCTGCGTGCCAAGAGAAGTCAACTGGGTTTGAACTGCAGTTGCCTTACCGCGTACTACACAGTATACCACATCAAGTCGATCACTGCCAATTTTTACAGCTCACGCCTTCTTTTAGGTAGATTTCATTAGAAAGCTAACTATTGCAATGGGTACCATGTTTCGACTTCCGGAAAATTTCGACATATCTTCGCGTTTCACATCCCCCAGACCCCAAAACCACCGTCAGTTCAAAAGTTTATATATAATTTATGAATATATATGTATCTATCTATATATATATATATATATATATATATATATATATATATATATATCAGTTTTTTGTGGACACGATAACTGCCGTAATTTTGTACCAATCACTTTGAATTTTTTACATAATATGTATCCCAATACAATCTCGGTCGAGTTCGTTAATGGGCAAAATCGGTCGAAGGGGGTGAAAATGGGGGGGGGCTTTTTTCGAAAACGTGAAATGTCGCTATAACTCTCTTAATACGTGAAATATCGAATCCATTCAAAGTTCATAATATGTGTCGGATAAGTGCCAAAAATTTATGTCAAATATGTTTTTGATAGCACCAACCATTGACCAAAGGGGTGGAAAAAAGTGGGTTTTTCGGGAAACATTAATCATATCTCTCTTAATAGGCACAATATCAAAACCGTACACAATGGAAAATATTCCCCCTAATAATTACCTAAAACTTTTGTCTGAAAGAATTTTTGATATGACCCACCATTAGGCCAAGGGATGAGAAAAATGATTTCGGAATTTAAAAAAATGCCAAGTGCCATCAGAGGTTACCATAACAACGCTTTTAAATTGATAAGGGATGACCTATCAGAGGTTGCCAAGAGAACGCCATTGACGAGATCACATTCATTTTTAGCCTACTTTTCACACTTTTCAAAAATGAGGAAATGAGGTGTGTGTGTGTGTGTCCCTATCAATTCCTAAACGGCTGCAGCAATCGGAACCAAATTTAGTATGAGTAAAGTTGTATACCGGAATATCTCAAGCCCATATTTGAAAAAGATGCCAGTGCTACCAACTGCTAAAAAAAGCACTAGAAATTTGAGCTCCATGTTGGATATCTTGGAAGGTATACATGGGAACTATTCTAAAATTGGCACACATGTAGATAATACTATTTCAGTTTAATTTCCAGGTGGCCATACATGACAGCGTTGCCAAAATATTTTTAAGCCTTCTGATAAGTCCAATTTTTAAATGCATATAACTTCTACACTATCAATTGGATTTCAACCAAATTTTGTATGTAATATGTGTACATAAACAGATATGACTGCGTGTATTCTTAAGAGCCACCAGGGCTGCCAACTGTTAATAATTGCTCTCTATTTTGTATCCAAATATATCAGAAAGTATGCAAGCCGACAGCTTTAAACTATGCACACGTAAATTACCTGACATTTTAAATTAATTTGGAGTAACTTATATACGTCAGTTCTACCAACATGATTCTAAGCCTGCTGATAGGACCAATTTTTAAATACATGTAACTTCTATACCAACAAATGGATTTCATCCAAAATTGGCACAAAAAGATATAATATTTCAGATTATTTCTGACCAGCACTCGCATGACATTGTTGCCAACATGCTTTTACGTGTACTAATAGATCCAATGTCTAAATCCATGTAACGTCCTTTGAACTTCAACCACATTTTGTATTCTGTACCTTAGGAGATGGAAGTAAGAATATATTCAGTCACCAGAGCTGCCAACTGTATTGCTCTATTAGGCTACATTATGCCTAGTATACCTTATTTCGAACTAATTAAGACATTTCGATATTACCCACTTAATTTCGTCATTATTCTAGATAGGTTCATATACTGTAGATTAATCTATGGCATGAATCTTAATTTTAAGAAAAGTAGGCTCTTTAGTTCGTCACGGAACTTCTTGTTCCATCTGACTATAAGGGAAGCGGCTAACTGGTAGCATGCTGAACTTCTATGCCTAAGGTCGCTGGTTCAAAGCCGGCCAAAGTCGCCGGATTTTCTAAGAGCGCTAAAAATCCGTCAGCATGCTTTCCTTCGGAGGGGAAGTTACAACGTTCGTTGCAAGTTGCTGGTTGCGGTGGCATCTAGCAGCCAAGTTCACAGCTAGGTGTCGTTAACGTTAGTATTTGGTACAAAATTAGGTACTACTACTTAAAATTGACCGTCTGCAGACCTTACCTGAATTACAGACTAATACAGTCATGACAAATAACATCGTTTATCAGACAGACAGATTCTACACACACCCAATGTACACGGGGTTACATGACCACCTTGTCGCAGCCCCTAAATTGAGGAACTAACCAACATCTCTGCGGGAGATAAAATTTTGCGTGAAGAAGTAACAGACTGTTAGATAGTTACACATTAGTTCCAAACCTTGCATAAGGACAGTGTGATCACAAGTATAAAAATGAACCCCAAATGACAAGAAAGTTACCATCCCCATAAGACAGTAAAATGTTTTAAAAAATTCCTCTCGGCACGCCGGAAGGCGGAGGTAGATTTCACAGGGCAAACTAGGTGATAGGCTATAATAGGCAAAATATGCAGGTTTTCGTAGGAGGATCAGACCGCATTTATTGCGAGAAAGTATTTTACAATTGGAGGTTAGTTAACATTTTGTCGTCTTTCTATGCATATTTTTAACATTTTACCGTTTAGGAGTTGATAGGGGGGGGGGGGGACACACACACACAGACAGACAGGACTGACAGACAGACAGAAGGACAGACACATTTTCCCGGATCGATCTCATAAGTCTACTTTTTCCTCATTTTTGAAAAGTGTGAAAAGTAGGCTAAAAATGAAT
Organism: Meconema thalassinum; assembly: GCA_946902985.2. Taxonomy (NCBI): domain Eukaryota; kingdom Metazoa; phylum Arthropoda; class Insecta; order Orthoptera; family Tettigoniidae; genus Meconema; species Meconema thalassinum. Next base: position 1,765,320,423 of record OX336388.2, read on the forward strand.
GTGATCTCGTCAATGGCGTTGTCTTGGCAACCTCTGATAGATCATCCCTTATCAATTTAAAAGCGTTGTTATGGTAACCTCTGATGGCACTTGGCATTTTTAGGTAGATTTCTTTAGAAAGCTAACTATTGCAATGGGTCCCATGTTTCGACTTCCGGAAAATTTCGACATATCTTCGCGTTTCACATCCCCCAGACCCCAAAACCACCGTCAGTTCAAAAGTTTATATATAATTTATGTATATATGTATCTATCTATATATATCAGTTTCTTGTGGACACGATAACAGCCGTAATTTTGCACCAATCACTTTGAATTTTTTACATAATATGTATCCCTATAACATCTCGGTCGAGTTCGTTAATGGGCAAAATCGGTTAAAGGGGGTAAAAATGGGGGGCTTTTTTCGAAAAAGTGAAATATCGCTATAACTCTCTTAATACATGAAATATCGAATCCCTTCAAAGTTCATAATATGTGTCGGATAAGTGCCAAAAATTTATGTCAAATAAGTTTTTTGATAGCACCAACCATTGACCAAAGGGGTGGGAAAAAGTGGGTTTTTCGGGAAACATTAATCATATCTCTGTTAATAGGCACAATATCAAAACCGCACAAAATGGACAATATTCTTCCAATAATTACCTAAAACCTTTGTCTGAAAGAATTTTTGATATGACCCACCATTACGCCACGGGGTGAACAAAATGATTTAAATTATAAGAAAATGCCAAGTGCCAAGAGAGGTTGCCATGACAACTTTACTTTTAATTGATAAGGGATGACCATCAGCAGTTGCTATGACAACGCCACTGCACGAGATCACATTCAGTTTTCATATGTCAGTGGGAAGCGACTTCGGTATCGGAACTGGTAGCATGCTGAACTTCTATGCCCAAGGTCGCGGGTTCAAACCCGGCTGAAGTCGTCGGATTTACTAAGAGCGCTAAAAAACCTGAGTTTGCTTTCCTTGGGAGGGGAAGTTCCAACGTTCGTTGCGAGTTGCTGATTGAGGTGGCATCTAGTAGCCAAGTTCACAGCTAGGTGTCGTTGACGGCAGTATTTTAGGTAGATTTCATTAGAAAGCTAACTATTGCAATGGGTACCATGTTTCGATTTCCGGAAAATTTCGACATATCTTCGCGTTTCACATCCCCCAGACCCCAAAACCACCGTCAGTTCAAAAGTTTATATATAATTTATGTAATATATGTATATATATGTATATCAGTTTCTTGTGGACACGATAACTGCCGTAATTTTGCACCAATCACTTTGATTTTTTTACCGAATATGTATACCCATAAAATCTCGGACGAGTTCGTTACTGGGCTAAATCGGTCTAAGGGGATGAAAATGGGGGATTTTTTTTTTCGAAAAAATGAAATATTGCTATAACTCTCTTAATATGTGAAATATCGAATCCGTTCAAAGTTCATACTATGTGTCGGATAAAGCTCAGAAATTTATGTTTGAAACGTTTTTTTGATAGCACCAACCATTGACCAAAGGGGTGGGAAAAAGTTTTTTTTTTTTCGGGAAACATTAATCATATCTCTGTTAATAGGCACAATATCAAAACCGTACAAAATGGACAATATTCCCCTAATAATTACCTAAAACGTTTGTCTGAAAGAATTTTTGATATGAGCCACCATTGCGCCAAGGGATGAGAAAAATGATTTCGGAATTATAAGAAAATGCCAAGAGCTATCAGTGGTTGACATGGCAACACTACTAAATTGATGAGGGATGAGCCATCAGACGTTGCCATGACAACGCACTTGCGCGAGATCAGATTCAGATTTCCATCTGACTAAGTGTGAAGCGGCTTCGGTGACGTAACTGGTAGCATGCTGAACTTCTATGCCCAAGGTCGCGGGTTCAAAGCCGGCCAAAGTCGTCGGATTTTCTAAGAGCGCTAAAAATCCCTCAGTAAGCTTTCCTCTGGAGGGGAAGTTCCAACGTTCGTTGCGAGTTGCTGATTGAGGTGGCATCTATTAGCCAAGTTCACAGCTGGGTGGCGTTGACGTTAGTATCTGGTAGCAACATTAGGAACTACTGCTTGAAATTTAGCGTCTGCATTCCTTACCTGAATTACAGACTAATACCGCCATCACAATTCACACCGTTTATCAGACAGATTCTACACTCACCCAAAGTACACGGGGTTATATGACCGCGTTGTCGCAGCCCCTAAACTGAGGAACCAACCAACATCTCTGCGGGAGATATAATTTTGCGTGAAGAAGTAACAGACCGTTACATAGTTACACATCAGTGTCGAAACCTTGCATAAGGACAGTGTGACCACAAGTATAACAAGTAGTTCCGTGAAGAACTGTACAGCCTATTTTCATATATCCTGCTCATGTTAATTGCCTCTATCAACATACAAAATTTCAGTTTAATTGCTGTATCAGATTCGTAGATATTGAGAACCGCCTAAATATTTCAGATGGTCGCCAGGTTGGATTTTTATTTTTGTACTATTATATTAAGATTATTGTGTAAGTGTGGTATTCAAACTTCAATCGCATGATTAGAACACAAGAAGTAAAAACGAGATTTTAAAATTACGCACAGCAGCCATCTTGTGATTATGCAAACAATTGAAATAAATTAGATGCCAGTGGATCAGCATTTGTGTAAGCATTTAAAACGTGCAACGTTTCACGGCACTCGGATAGTTAATTCGCGAGAAACGTCCATTTAAATATTTATACTTCGCGTCGCCGCCATGTTGGATTCGTGCTCACCAGGTTACTGAAAGTCCTATAGGTGAACATATGTTCATAGTCTCTATGAACATAAAAATTTCAGTTTGGTTGCTGTAAAAGATTCATATATATTGAGAACCGTCTAAATATTACGGAAGCTTGCCATTTAGGATTGTTATATGTATAGGCCATAGAGTTATGTACCATTCAAGGTCACTTATTGCCTAGGTTCATTATTCAAACTTTCACTTCGATCGCATGATTACGACACAAGAAATAAAAACTTAATTTTAAAATTTCGTACAGCCGCCAATTTGAGGTTATGTAAACAATTGAACTAAATTAGACTCCAGTGCATTGCAATGTGTATAAATATTTGCTGTACCAAGTTTCATTACGTTTGGATAGTTAAATCGCGAGAAAAGTCTATTTAAAAGTCTCCACTTCGCTTGGCCGCCATGTTGGTTATGTAGTAACCAGGTTTTTGAAAGTTTCATAGGTGAACTTCTAGTAGTACCCTTTATCACCGTACACAATTTCAGGGCGATATCCGTAATAGTTTCGGAGATACTGAATGCTAGTGAAATATTTCGCACAGCCGCCATGTTGGATTGGTGAGACGTAACAAAATTCGATGGGCACGGTCGACGTCGCCGCGAATAGTGCTATGAACTTACCGAGTTTCACTGAAATCGCTCCAGCCGTTTAGATTTTATTAGGGTGGGACACACACACACCTCACACACACACACACACACACACACACACGGACAAAAGGTGATCTCATAAGCCTATTTTTTCAAAATTGAAAATAGGCTAAATATGGACTCCAAATGACAAGAAGGTTACCGTCCCCGTAAGACAATAAAATGTTTAAAATATGTTTAAAATGAAGAAAAACAATATTAATTAATCTCCAATTATAAAATACTTTCACGCGATAAATGAGGTCTGATCCTTCTACGAAAACCTGCATATTCTGCCTATTTTCGCCTATCTCCAAGTTTGTCCGGTAAAATCTACCTCCGCCTTCCGGCGTGCCGAGAGGACTTTTTTAAATTCCGAAATCATTTTCTCATCCCTTGGCGTAATGGTGGGTCATATCAAAAATTATTTCAGACAAAAGTTGTAGGTAATTATTAGGGGAATATTTTCCATTTTGTACGGTTTTCATATTGTGCCTATTAAGAGAGATATGACTAATGTTTCCCGAAAAACCCACTTTTTTCCACCCCTTTGGTCAATGGTTGGTGCTATCAAAAAACTTATTTAACATAAATTTTTGACACTTATCCGACACATATTATGAACTTTGAATGGATTCGATATTTCACGTATTAAGAGAGTTATAGCGAAATTTCACTTTTTCGAAAAAAGCCCCCCATTTATACCCCCTTCGACCGATTTTGCCCATTAACGAACTCGACCGAGATTGTATAGGGATACATATTATGTAAAGAAATCAAAGTGATTGGTACAAAATTACGGCAGTTATCGTGTCCACAAGAAACTGATATATATATATATATATATATATATATAGGCTATATAGATACATATATACATAAATTATATATAAACTTTTGAACTGACGGTGGTTTTGGGGTCTGGGGGATGTGAAACGCGAAGATATGTCGAAATTTTATGGAAGTCGAAACATGGTGCCCATTGCAATAGTTAGCTTTCTAATGAAATCTACCTAATATGCATAGAAAGACGAAAAAATGTTAACTAACCTCCAATTGTTAACTACTTTCTCGCAATAAATGCGGTCTGATCCTCCTACGAAAACCTGCATATTTTGCCTATTATAGCCTATCCCCTAGTTTGCCCGGTGAAATCTACCTCCGCCTTCCGGCGTGCCGAGAGGAATTTTTTTCCTTTATTTGTACTCTAGACTTTGCAAATGGGAAAAGTGGAAAGGGGTCTTCAGTGACGGACTACCCTGCGTTCTCAACCTGGTGTTCCGAGCACCATGGAGCTCTCCAAATGAAATTTGGTCCCCTCGTCATACGAGCCAAGAGATGCTTGAGAGCATAAGATCCACTAAGATCCATCCTTCAATTGAAATTCTGTTGCACGAACCTGAACTATTGAGAGAGATTTCTCGCACAGGTCTCTCAGTCTCCACTTAGTATAAATCAAAGTCCCCGATTCTTGGATGTCACGGGTAATCTGGAGTACCACAGGATGGATTTTGATGCGGATTTTACCATTCTGTAAAGGATATCACGAGGAAGGATTTTGTAGAAAATTATTAATTTATGAACAAAGGAAGCCAAGCAGTAACGATTTCAGTGAAAAAGTCGACAAAAAAACTGGCATCGGTGCGCTTTTTAAGCTTACGCTTGGCAAATCGTTAAAAATATCAATACACTATGAGTGTAAGAATTATTCAGCATGAAAAGTTCTACAAAAAAATAGTCCGCGAGACGATATCTCTATCTTCAATACATCGCCCACTGTAAATGTTTTTAAGTTTTAATTTCTTCTTAGGGGCAGATGACCTCGTAGTTCCGCCCCTTAAAACAACAATAACTAACTAATTTCTTCCAACAATCTCCATTCAATTACTAAGGCGACAGTTTACGAGCTAGCTAGGGGCGAGCATATCACCCCAGTTACAGCTTAGCTGCAAACAGTCGAGAACTTCAGAGAAGAGAGGTTGTGTTTGGAGTTTCCCTGGAAGCGCAAATCAGCTTTTCTTCATTTCGCCTGTGAACTTTTCTTTCCGCAAAATACACAGTCAAGTTAAGATTGGACGGAAGGGGAATTTGTGTTCATGCACCTCGCCATTCTTAAATTACGTCTGACAAGAATTCGTTGCACATGCATCTCCATGATAATATAATTAATAGTCCAATCAGTGATTTTAATCCATAATACCGAGACGTAAAACGGATATAGGTCGTAGTTCATTGACATCGAAAAAAAAAGCGTTTATCACGTAATGCATTCATAACATATCCCGGGCGAAGCCGGGGAGGGTTGCTAGTATAAATATAAATTATAAATTGCAATATGTATGTATGTATGTATTACCGATATTTATTGAAGATAGTCCTTCAAAGGCTACACAAACAAATGTTGATCATCGTTTTAGAACTGATTTCGAATTCCTGTTGGGTATAGCAATGTCACCATTCTTTGCATTAAATTACTGATTTGTTTTAATTCCAATGAAATTTCTCTCCACAGAGCTTGTTGTGGTGTAAGTGTGTAGCTTGAAAGAAAGCTTGACAGAACTTGATCAAACATTGGCAAGTCAGGGTTCACTCGGATTATAATGTTATAACTAGGGCTGGGATTCGAGCATATTTGCATATTTTTTTCCTGAATAGTACACATTGAAAGAAGCCTTTCGATGGTATTTTCACCTCTCTGGGACCAACAGAATTGAAATTTATCAAGCATATAAATGCATAAAACCGCGGTTTTCAGAATAGAAGCATATAAATGCATATTCTTGTGGTTTTCGTCCAACTAGTTTGTTTTTCTTCGAATTCTCCCCCGAATTCAGGCCCTGACAATCCTTAAGGTTCGAAAACAGAAATAATTATTGAAAAGCCTATCTGGTGCGAATAATAGAACCGCAAGCGTTTAACCTTTTGTGAGGTCGTTCTCGTCATTGAAACTTTTATTGACTGATTTAACAAAATCATTCAAAACTGAAAACATAGAAAAATTCTTGTTGTACAGACCAATGCAGATCCTCTTCATTGACTCGCCTAATTCTGAACATTTTGTAAATGAACTTTTAAACTGTATCTTTTATAAGAGCACTTCTCTTATATATACTTGTAAAACTTGAATGCGAGTATATTGCAGTGTATCATACATATAATTAGAAAATAAAGCTCGAATTTAAAGGTATGTTATTGGTTTTTGCGCTTCACTTTCCTTTCTATAGATTTTATCGGTGTTTTTCGAGCATATTCTGCATATTTAACCGCATATAATGGGGGTTTCAAGCATATCTATCGAGCATATAATGTTTTTTGAGCATATAATGGGTTTTTCGAGCATATCTATCGAGCATAAAACACATGGTTTTCGAGCATATATGGAGATTTTATCGAGCATATCGATCCGAGCCCTAGTTATTACATTCCTCGAGCCGTCCCAAAGTAAAGAGCACTTCTCTCCCCGGGGAGACCTACAAGCACTTAGCTTCCATTAACTTTGTGACTGTCTCAGCACTAATTTACAGAGGCGCCATAAGCTCTTTGTAATAACTGGAGCAAGAAAGATCCCACCTCATTCTGCAAGTAGTTGTAAATGTATCAGACCAACAAAATGCTAGTAATTATTGCAATCTTTGATTAATATCCCCAACATAGCTTCCCTCATAGCGGTCCGGGCAGGGTGTACTAAGTGCCCACTGATGAGCCTGATTTGGTGTACCTAGGGTACTGTACATGATATTTGAACAAGCACCGCTACAATATGTTGTCGGATTCAAACAGTGGTATAAGATTCAATTGTTGTTCATTCGATAGGGGCTTTGTGGCATTGTGGTCATGTGGTCCCATGTATTTGGGTGTGTGTAGAATTGGTTTGAAAACCTGGGTCACTGTGATTACTGTACTAGTGTGTGTATTTGTAATTGAGGTAGGATTTGGTTAGGAAGCGGCCGTGACCTTAAGTTAGACACCATTCCTGCATTCGCCTGGATTAGGAGTTAGGAAACCACGGAACATTACTATCCAGGATGATTGAGATAGTAGTCAAACCCTCCTCTTTTCAGTTTTGCCTCATGAGGCTGTTCCAATCCTCAGACCAAAATTAAGTTTATTGGCAGAGAGGAATCAAACCCGGGTCTCCGTGGTAACAGCCAAGAATGCTAACCAGTACGCAACAAGGCGGACTGTTCTAGATTCAATAATTTGCTTTGAAAGAGCTTTATATCAGGCATCTGAAGTCAACAATGAGAAGGAGTCCATCTGCGAACCCTGTTTATCATATTTGTATGAACACTGCCGCGTACCATTGGATAATGTTGTTCTATAAAATATCTAACAAGGGTTCTGAGCCATAGCTGACTGTTCCAAAATTGACATATACAGTAATAGCATTACCCGTCGCGGCTTCGCCCACGAATATTGTAGTTGTAAAGAGTACACTAAGCAACGTCTCAATCATGATTGCTATGACTTATTTATCATTTAATTTTGAATATCAACGATAATAATGAGGTAAAGACCGAAAACAATAAAGACAATATAACTCAACAATCTAATATATTAAAGTGAAAGTCTGTATGTATGTATGTATGTATGTATGTGGGTTGGTTCCGTATACAAATCTACACCGTTCCACCAATCTCAACCATATTTTGCATACACATAGTTTAGGACCCAGAAGGAACCGCTGGCTACATGAATTTTCGATAGTCTTTCTCATTCTTCTGATTTCGGCCCTTTTGCACTCAAAAACAGGCTAATCAAATCATAAACAAGAAGTTCCGTGAAGAACTATACAGCCTACTTTTCATGCCAATGATTATTCTACAGTATATGAACCTATATAGAATAATGACAAAATTAAGTTGGTAATATCGAAATATCTAATTAGTTCAAAATATACCTGGTATGATGTAGCCTAATAGAGCACTACAGTTGGCAGCCCTGGTGACTGAATATATTCTTAGTTCAATCTCTTAAGGTACACAATACAAAATTTGGTTGAAGTCCAATGGACGTTACATGCAGTTAGACACTGGATCTATCAGCACGCGTAAAAGCATGTTGCCAACAATACCATGCGTGTGCTGGTCAGAAATAATCTGAAATATTATGATATCTTGTTGTGCCAATTATGGATGAAATCCATTTGTTAGTATAGAAATTACATGTATTTTAAATTTGGACATATCAGTAGGCATAGAATCATGTTGGCAGCACTGCCTTGTATTAATTACTCCAAATTAATCTAGAATGTCAGGTGCTATACGTGTGCAAAGTATAGAGCTGTTTGCTTGCATACTTTCTGGTATATTGATATTAGGGTAAAAACAATATAGACAGCATTTATTAACAGTTGGCAGCCCTGATTGCTCTTAACAATACTTATAGTCATATCTGTTATGGTACACATAGAACATACGAAATTTGGTTGAAATCCAACTGATAGTATAGAAGTTACATGTATTTAAAAATTGGTACTATCAGCAGGCTTATAATCATGTTGGTAGAACTGACGTATATAAGTTACTCCAAATTAATCTAAAATGTCAGAATATACGTGTGCATAGTGTAAAGCTGTTGGCTTGCATACTTTCTGATATATTGGTATTTGGATAAAAAAATAGAGAGAGCAATTATTAACAGTTGGTAGCCCTGTTGGCTCTTAAGAATATGCTCATTCATATATGTTTATGTACAGATGTTACATACAAAATTTGGTTGAAATCGAATTGATAGTGTAGAAGTTCTATGCATTTAAACATTGGACCTATCAGAAGGCTTAAAATTATTTTGGCAACACTGTCATTGTTGGCCTCCTGGAAATTAAACTGAAATAGTATTATCTGCATGTGTGCCTATTTTGGAATAGCTCCCATGCATACCTTGCAAGATATCCAACATGGATCTCAAATTTCTAGTGCGTTTTTTCAGCAGTTGGTAGCACTGACATCATTTTCAAATATGGACGTGAGATATTCCGGTGCACATCTTTACTCATACTAAATTTGTTTTTGATTGCTGCAGCCGTTTAGGAGTTGATAGGGGGAGGGGGAGACACACACACAGCGAGACAGACAGACAGACAGAAGGACAGACAGACAGACAGACAGACACACATTTGCCCGATCTCATAAGTCTACTTTTTCCTCATTTTTGCAAAATGTGAAAAGTAGGCTAAAAATACTCATGAAGTAATGGCAAGGCAGATAGTTTCCATGGCAACATAGCTCAAGTCGAGACACGGCCGACTTGATGCCAATTGCGCTCAGCACTACCGGTATAGAAAATGAGAATCTTTACTTGAAATACCGTTAGTTACTCAACTGCTCACACAGCACTGTCAACCGAGTTTAGCATAACAAAGACTTGACACTATCTTCTTTCTACTATATATTTGTCAAATACCACTCACTCACTCATTCATTTATTCATCACGAAATCTCAGAAACCACCGAACGGATTGGAATGAAATCTGGTATGCAGCTTCCTCAAGGGCCGGAAATGCCCACTAAGAGAGAAATTTTGGATATTCAGGTTCTAAAGGGGTGTTAAGGGGGTAGACCTGCATTTAATTGAGTAGCATTATCTCCCGATTGGTTTCATTGGGAGATGTGATACTCGGCATATAAACTCATCATTAAAAAATAAGAATACATGTGTCTGAGGGTTTTTCGATGTGGTGTATATTATGAGGTGAAAGGGGTGAAAAGTGCGGATTAAAAGATTTCTAACGGAGCGTGTGTCTCTTAAACGACATAGGCGAGGAGTTTGAAACTCAGCGAAAAAAAATCAACATAAAAAAGAAGTAAATATGTGTTTGACCGTTTTTTCATAAACCCAATTTAAGGGGCCCATGGGGATAGATGAAATTCTGGTGGTGGTGGGGGGGACAGGAAAGAAAGTGTCCTAACTGATTGACTGACTAACTCACTCATCAAACTCAGGGGGAAAAAACTGCTTTAAAGTAAGTAAATAGCTGTTCGACAGTTTTTTTTCATAAATCAAATTTAAGGGGTTCATGGGGAGGGGTGAAATTCTGAAAAAAGAAATTTGAAAGAAAATGTCCTGACTCACTCACTCACTCATCAACGCCTAGCCAAAATTATTGAAGTTAGAAACATGACAGTTTGGGGATATGTTCATTGTATGTCAAAACCGTCTATGGGAGGATTTTCGGATATTCAGGTTCTAAAGGGATCTTAAGGGGGTTAAACCTGCATTTCATTGAATAACAATATCTCCCGATTGGTTTCATTGGGGGATGTGATACATGGCATATAAACTTTTCATTAAAAAGTAACAGGACACGTGTCTGAGGGTTTTTCGATGTGTTTATGAGGTGAAAGGGGTGAAAAGTGGGGATTGAAAGATTCCTAACGGAGCGTGTATCTCTTAAACGACATAGGCGAGGAGTTTGAAACTCAGCGGAAAAATATCAGCATAAAAATAAGTAAATATGTTTAAGGGGGCTAAACCTGCATTTCATTGAATAACAATATCTCACGAGTGGTTTCATTTGTGGATGTGATACTCGGCATATAAACTAATCATTAAAAATAGGCAGACATGTGTCTAAGGGTTTATCGATGTGGTGTATTATTATGAGGTGAAAGGGGCGAAAAGTGGGGGTTGAAGGATTCCTAACGGAGCGTGTAGGCCTATCTCTTAAACGACATAGGCGAGAAATTTGAAACTCAGCGAAAAAAATCAGCTTAAATAGTAAGTTAATCGGTGTTCGGCTGTTTTTTAATAAATTAATTTAAGGGGCCACTGGGGTGGGGTGAAATTCTGGGGGGAAAAGGAGAGAAAGTGTCCTAACCGACTGACTAACTCACTCACTCATCAAACTCAGGGGAAAAAGACAGCTTAAAAAATAAGTTAATAGGTGTTCTAGCGTTTTTTCATCAATCCAATTTAAGGGGCCCATGGGGAGGGGTGAAATTCTGGTAAAAATAATTGAAAGAAAATGTCCTGTCTTACTCACTCACTCATCACGCCCAGCGAAAACTATTAAAGTTGGAAACATGAAATTTTGGGAATATGTTCGCTGTATGTCGAAAACGTTAACTAAGGAATGATTTTTGTTTATTCGGGTTTTAGAGAGGTGTCAAGGGGGTAAACGTGCATTTCATTGAATAACGATATCTCATGAGTTGTTTCTTTGGGGATGTGATATTCGGTATATAAACTAATCATTAAAAATAATCAGACATATGTCTAAGGGTTTATCGATGTGGTGTATATTATGAGGTGAAAGGGGTGAAAATTGGGGATTGAGGGATTCTTGACGGAGCGTGTGTCTCTGAAACGACATAGGCATGAAGTTTGAAATTCGGTGAGAAAAAAACAGCTTAAAATACAAGTAAATAGGTGTTCGACCGTTTTTTCATAAATCCAATTTAAGGGGTTCATGGGGACGGGTGAAATTATCAAAAATAAATGAAAAAAAAGTACTGACTGACTCACTCACTCATCATCGCCCAGCCAAAATTATTAAAGTTAGAAACATGACATTTTGGGGATATGTTCGTTGTATGTCGAAAACGTCCACTAAGGAATGAGTTTTGGATATTCAGGTTCTAAAGAGGTGTTAAGGGGGTAAACGTGCATTTCATTGAATAACAATATCTCACGAGTGGTTTCATTTGGGGATGTGTTACTTGGCACATATACTAATCATTAAAAATAAGCTGACACATGTCTAATTGTTTTTCGATGTAGTGTATATTATGAGGTGAAAGGGATGAAAAGTGGGGGTTGAAAGATTCCTAACTGAGCGTGTATCTCTTAAACGATATAGGGAGGAGTTTGAAACTCGGAGGAAATCAATCAGCGTAAAAATAAATAAATAAATAAATAAATAAATAAATGAATAAATAAATAAATAAATAAATAAATAAAATAAATAGGTGTTCGACCGTCTTTTCATAAATGCAATTTAAGTGGCATATGGGGAGGGGTAAAATTCTGCAAGAAAAACGTCCACTAAGGAAGGATTTTTGGATGTTCGCTCTCATCGACCAACCAAATCTATTAAAGTTAGAAGAATGATATTTTGCGGATATGTTTGTTGTGTGTCGAAAACGTCTACTAAGGAGGGATTTTTGGGTATTCAGGTTCTAAAGGGGTGTTAACGGGGTTAAACCTGCATTTCATTGAATAACAATATGATACGACTATGACGCGAGCGAAGCGAGGCTAAAAATGAGATGGTGTGTGTCTGTGTATTACTCAATCACGCAAGTACCACTGGTCCGATTTACGTGAATTTTACATGGAAGTAGCTGATTTACCTGGTTAACATATAGGTTACTTTTGATTTTATTACTTTGCACTATTTAAAGATGGCGACCATTTTAGTGACGTCACTACACCCTTTGGTTTCAAACTTTCATATTTCCATTTCAAATAAAAAGAGAACGCTAAGAAATAGCGAACTTTTGACGGCATATGCTAGGTTTAAATTTACATTTTCTATCCGAAAGGTATCTGCAACTGTTAGCGAGTAAAGCCTAATTTGTGCTATAAAACACGGTCAACGCCGAGCGTTGTAGTTGGACAAAATGTTCCATCCTTAATTTCCCTCTGCGCAGCACCTAGTCTATCCCCTGTTTTAACTGTCACCTTCACATTTTAATTTATTTATGACCAGTAGCGAAGCACGGGTACTTCAGCTAGTCTAATATAAATATCAAAATCTCACGAACGTCACGTCGCATCGCATGTATAAAATTCGACTCAAAATCACAACACGGTTTCCGACCACAAATGTAAATAAAAAATAAATGAGATATATTAAATACACTGATTAAACACAAAATACATTTACCTAAATTCCCAATAAAAAAGTACACATCTTAAAATTACACAAATCAAAATCATCTTCGCCCATATTTTCCCCCTTTCACCTCTTAATTAATAAACACCACATCGAAAAACCCTTACACACGTGTCTGCTTGTTTTTAATGATGAGTGAATATCCAAAAACCCGAATGGAACCACTCGTGAGATATTCTTATTCGATCAAATGCAGGGTTAACCCCCTTAACACCCCTTTAGAACCTGAATATCGAAAAATCCTTCCTTAGTGGACGTTTTTGACTTACAATGAACTTATCCCCGAAATGTCATGTTTCAAACCTCAATAGTTTTGGCTGGGCGATGATGAGTGAGTGAGTGAGTCAGTCAGGACACTTTCTTTTAAATAAGAGATGTATTTTTAGGGATTTAGTTTAAATTTTCCATTATACATACTTAAGGTGGTAGGAAAATTTTGCTGCACTAAAATAAGATTACTGTATTTCAAGCAATGTAAGATATATCGATATTGTTCCAGAACACTCGCGGTCACTTACTCTCAGTGAGCTGCTGATCTCTCTCTAGGAGATCGACTGGTTGCGTGGCTCCGCGATAACGGTCAAACCTACTCTAAGGTTGCAGGATCGAATCCTGGCACAGTCAGTCGGCATTAAAGGGTGCGCAAATGCCAGAGAACCGTGTCAGTAGATTTACTGGCCCGTTAAAATAATATCCTCTTCGAGGCAAAATTCCGGCACCCCGCCGTTCCTAAAAGCCTCAATAGTTGAAAGGGACGTCTAACCAATAACATTATTATTGTTATTTCTCTACTAGAAAGTGGTATATCGTCAAGGAGCTTAGATATCTAACCTCCTTGACATTCATAGCACTCCAAGGAGCATTAAAATTCGACACGCAAGCTGCCCTCTGGATGTCAATTAACAAAGCTTGCACCCGGCACCCGAGGCCATACAATATTATTATATTATTATTATTATTATTATTATTATTATTATTATTAGGGGGCTGCGTGGCGCAGTCGGTAGAGGCGCTGAGCTTCTAACTGAAAGGGAGTGGGTTCGATCCCCACCCAGGTAGTGGATTTTAGAAACAAAACTACCACTTTCGGAAACGCAAATGCCCCTGGGGTTCACTCAGCCTACACCAAAAATGAGTACCAGGGTAATTCCTGGGAGCAAAGACGGCCGGGCGTGGAGCTGACAACTCCAACCCATCTAGTGCCGATGTCACAAAAAGTGGAAGCCTCTACCTTCCACTACTCCCAGGGCCTCCATGACCTGTACGGAGTTGGCATTATTATTATTATTATTATTATTATTATTGGGGTGAATGTGTGGAAGTAGTTGCCACTGAAATGCAATAATTATCAATCTTCTTTTTCTCACTTGCACATTGTTATAATTATTGTCATTATCGATTCTCATTGAGCAATTGCCAGCCAGCAGGTAAACAGGAGACTTGGTGATTGGGGCAGTTAAACTACTGTATATGCAGTGTAGATCTTTCCATCAACACGTTATTCAAACGAAACTTGTGAAACCACTCATGAGCTTAAGAGGAACTTAGTAGGTGAGCACAACCACATAAGCACACTGCTAGTGTTGAACATTTGTCAGCTTATACACGGTCCTGAAACTCCATTCACAGTGGTGAAGGCATGTGACATTAAGCGTAGTATCCTAAACCAACATGTTATGAAACTACTGCTTCATGTCGATATCTGTGGATGTACACCAACAATGAAACACAACGACTATTCATGAGGTAATGAGATAGGGGGGATCGATTTGCACACATGCATGGCCACCATTTGCTAACTATTGGGCTGATGACCTTGTAGCTTAGTCAAAAGACGCTCGCCATATAAATATATGTTGTTGCAATATTTGGTAGGGATCGGATGATTAGGTTAGTCATAATTTGGTTTAAGCTTTGAATATTTGGGTGGCCGCCATTACGTTTTCGGCAAGATGGCGGCAATATAAAACATGACACTGAGGTGCTCTTTGCTAGTGCTACCTCTGTACCAAATTTCGTTCAATTTGGTTTCACCGTGTTTGAATTGGTAGGGGGGACAGACATTGAGAGTACACACACTCACACACAGATACACAGACACACACAGACAGACACACAGACAGACACACAATCGTTGGCCCTGTGTTGATCTCAAAAGTCTACTTTCATTTTTTGCAAAATTCGAAGATAAGCTAAAAATGCTGAGGTTCTACCAACATCAATATACTACCACTAAAACAGTCCTTCACCAGGCATACTCACATGGACCCTAACACATCACAGTCTAATGAATCAATGAACTATATCTAATAAACAATTTAACTGTCTCCAGACACACTCACATGCACCCTCACACATCACAGGCCAATGAAACAATGACATATACCTAATAAACAATGTAACTGTCACCAGACACTCACATGGACCCTCGCACACCACAGGCTAATGAAACAATGAACATACCTAATAAACAATGTAACTGTCACCAGACACAACTCATATCCACCCTCGCACACCACAGGCTAATTAAACAATGAATTAGAATATACAAGTAAGAATATTGAAAGTTGACTTGCTACAATAGACACATTAAAGCTTGAAAAGAGCTAAGATATTTAAGAACTTATTGATCCTGAGATCCTGGGAACAACAGGTGCTGCTGAGAATGATGAAACTGGCCCTGGACGGTACCAGGATAAACCAATGCCACGAGGACAATAGAATAATGAAATGCTGAGCACAGCAGGTGCCTATGCATTAGAGCAATATAATGCAAGTAGCGATAAAGTGTTTGCACTTCAACATGAGAGTTGAAAGTACATAAGCAATATAATGCTGATAAGCACCATAAAAGACCTTTCAGGCGAAGGCAGTAAAATTGGACTCAGATCTGAGCCTTAGACTCAAATCGAATAACTTGCAAGTTGACAAGAAGCAACGAGAGTATATAAAAGGAAAAATCCAACAGCTATGTTGGGGTTAAAGGAGTGGCTTATATACCACTTGGATTATTTAAACAGAATGATGTTCGATTGTAAGCTCAGGAATGGGTAGGACGTCACAGACGTAGCCTAAAAAATTACACAAAAAAAGTTACAGAGCTAATTTTGTTAGTAGAGGGGAATATGCGGGAGGGAAGGATTTTTTTTCACTTTGAGTTTATGCATATGCTGGTGCGCGACACTCAACTGAAACCAACTTATTTATGACTTGATGCACTCAAATATTTTAGAATAGGAGCATAATTTCGGTGTTGAAAAGAGTTACTGCTTACTATTGTGAATTATTTCGGTTTTGAGCATGGAATCAGTATCCAGAATGTCTTCTTCCATTAGCAGAGTTCATACATTAAACCGTTAGAAGCGGAAACAAGTGTAATTTACCGTGACGTCACAGACTTAAAAGTGAAGTGATTGCTTCTAGAACTTTCTAGATGCAATTTCTTGGATTTGACGAAGTTTAATGTGAATCCCACGGAGGACCAATTTATTGACATTTGACAGAGTTCATGAAAATTCCCACGGTGCGCCCAGACACAAGTTGCAATATCTCATTGACATGAACTCCATCGGAGGAAATTGATAATCAAAACAAGTTGATGCTTTGACATTCTGAGTAGAATCTAGCACTATGTGACTGTCGACTAGCCTGCTAGTTAAAATTTGCGTGATAAAATTGTTAAAACAGCTTCATACCTGGGTTAAGACATATTTTGTACTTATATTTCACATGACGAGTTGTTATCAGAGGTTAATGTAGAGTTCACTACCGTGCCCGTTTGGACCGAGATCCTACGACCACATTTTGTAAAATACCGACATCAGATTAGCACGAGAAATTATATCTCAGGGTCTATCTAGGTGAATACTTGGGTCTAATCTGGCATCCCTAATCTCGGTAATTCACAAGTAAGGTAAGGTGAGAAATTATTTTGAATTAGCACATTCCTTAAAATGACAATTTATTTATAGATAAAAATATGATTTGAATGGCAAAAACCTCAACAAAGATAAAACAAATCACACATGAGAAATCAACAGTCCCTAAGATTATTACTAGAATGTCGCAGATATGATAATCAGAAAGTTAATTAGTCCATTCTGATATAAAAAGAAAATCAAAAAAGATATATTTACATTGGTAATCACTGATCAATAAAGAGTTCTGAGTGATCCCTAATATTTACATGTTCGTAGTTCACTTTTCGAAAGATTGCATTTGATTGTTCAAATATTCGTAGCAAAACATTTCCCAAAAAAAAAAATAGTCACTTGATTCATTCGGTGTTATTCCAAAATTAGAATTATTTCGAAAAATTATCATATCACTGATTCGTTCTTTCATAACAATATCAATACTCGACTGACATAAAGTCGAATGTTAATAATTGTTCATGAAGATTTCCAATTTCAAAAACAAAATTTGTTCAAAAATTTTTCATAATATTTTGAAAAATTAACTTTCTTCTTTTCTCACTTTCATTTGTTTAAATGTCACAAAAAATCTTAAATTATTTTCATATGTTATTAAAATTACAAAAAATTGTTGTAAACAATATAAATTGTTGCTATCCACCATCAGCGGATTAAATCATTAACTCTTCACCAAATTTTTATAGCATCCAAATTTTCTATCACAAACATTTTCACATAATCTCAAAAAAAATCAAAAAGATTTATTATTATTATTAATTAATTAATTTCAAAATTTCCCTTCACTTTATTTATAACAAGTTTTCTCAACCTCTCACATGATGAATATTTTATTTGCTCATTTCCACTGTTATCATTATTATTATTCCAAAAATAAAAATTCATTAATTATTTATTTTAATTCATTTGCACTTTTCATCTTTTTTATTCTCGGTCAGGTTCAACAAATCTAAATTCATGTTCTTCAATTATTTATTTAAGCTTACCATCGGAACTTCGAGTTGATCCAGAAAGAAAATATTATTTCATATTTGTATTGACAGAATAGTGAAATCTGACAAGAATATGGGGCGGTCCACATTGCCTAACCCTTCTTTTACAATTTAGCCCACATGCCCTTTCAAAAACATACGCACATCCTTGTGTGCCCACAACTACGGGAACAAAAGCCCTCTTGGATGACCCCCAAGGTCTCCACAACTTTAAGTGTCGCCAAACGCACACTAAAATCATCACCAAAATATTCTGCACACAACATCATATTATTCTTTTTTTTTATCATATATATTTTTTTCTCTTGTAATATTCTGTCAATTACTAGACTGTGTTCTTCAGTGTTATTTTACCAATAAAATAAATTCTGGTCAATCTCTTCTTGCCTCCCATTTACATAAATTCTCCCTGATTTGATACATTAAATACCTGCCGTTTCCTTTCTTTTCATCTGAATATATATATTTTTAAAGTGCTTTTGGAAAAAATAATTCTGAGCTCAAGAATCTTACTACTTCATTCTCTTCATCCATAAACTCATTTAAATTTATTTAAACTTCCAAACATTCATTCAAAAATAAACAAAGTTATTGAATTTAAGTCCTTCCAACTAATTAAATGCATCTACAAATTATTATTATTATTATTACAAAAAAAATTAGGCATCATCAATGTCATAAATGATTATCACCCTATTTCTTTAATAAATAAATATTTAAATCTCATCTGTAAGTGATTAAGTGAAGTGAAGTGACAGTATACACGCCGAGATTCGGACGGTCGAAGGACTTAGTCGCTGTACCAGTGGTCAGCAAGACTTAGTTTTTGTTCTATTATTTTTATTTAATGCACGAATTATTTAATCACAATAAACAATTAACAATTAATTTAATTTAGTTCCAAATCTTCGGTATTATCACTCCCTAATTATTTATAACTTTAAATAGCATCGTTATTATTTATAATATTATAAACGTATTCACTTCACACTTGATTATTATTATTATTATTATTATTAAATAAATCAAATTATTTAAATAATCAAAGTCGCAATTACTTCTGCTCTCATAATAAGAATTAAAGAAAATACTCCTATCCCTTGGAATAATCGAAATATTTCATGTCGGAACATGAACTAATGCCTGTCCTGACAAAATCGGAGATCGAAAAATAAATTGTCAGACAGCAGTTCCATTTGTCATCCAGACAAATACAATCGAAACTCTAGCTACGGTGAAAAATGTGTGTTGATTTCTGATCGTGACTGTTCAAAAATATGGAATTCTCTAATACTACAGGTTAGTGGATAGTACATGAATAGTTGTCTTACTTCATTCTTGATGTGTAGGAAGAGCGTGTCCTGCGGTTGACACTATTCCAACAGTGTCTTCCCATGGCCATCTGCTGTATCCGTATACCTCGTTTGTCTCCATGTCCTACCAATCCTACGAGTAGTTTAACGGCGCATGTTGATATAGCAGTCACTCGTTCTAAATAACTCCCGCTATCACCAGTACCGTGTAACATGACGAAAAGTTGCTCAGTCATAGACTGGTACAGTACTCTTGTAGATTTTAGAATAAATCTCATATTCAAATAATGCGGTTTCGGTTGCACGCTAAGATAGGAACACCTATTAGCTGCATACACAAACTGATGAAATAATAACTTCTCCTGATGAAATTCGAAGTGCCTGATGTATAGTCACCACAAGAAATACATCGTTCTGTAGGCTAACTTCTGTGAATGGTTTCGACACTACCATCACCTGACTGTAGAATATGTGACCTGAAAGTCAGTGGATATTCTAAGTCCATTCGTTGCCAAAAGTTAAGTTTGTTCACTCGAACAAAAACTAAGTATTGCTGACCACTGGTACAGCGACTGTCCTTCGACCGTCAGAATCTCGGCGTGTATACTGTCACTTCACGTTACGTAGTTCCGCACATGAGCAAATGCTCCGTTGTAATGATGTAACTATCTTGAGAATCGTGCCCTTTATATAGTCCAGCGAGCAAATGTTCCAGAAACTTCCATCTCGTATCTCGGCTTCTACTGGACCGTTTTTAACGCTTGATAGCTCAAATCCCTTCTCTTGTAATTGCCAGTAAGGTGTGCTAATTTCCTAGCGTCCATCTCTTCTCCTAAAGGTAATTCCAGAAAAAAATATCGTGATGTATGTGGGCTCCACGTCACAAACTCGCGTCTTTCGCCCTTGCGATGCATGCTTTCCTCAGCAGTCTTGAGTCTCCTCCGCGCGCTATTCAAACCATCCATTCCCTCAATCTCTTCAATTAATAACTCTTTTTTCCAAAATAATAATGTCAACAATGTCACGGACGTGTGAACGATCCGGGTATACTACATAACGATAACATAATGTCGGGCGAGACGACTGACCCTCGGAGAGCGGTCTAATCAAGCTGCTTGCTTGCAAGTAAGAGTCTGACAAGCGAGAAAGTTCAGAGCAGTGCAGCTAACGAGGTGAGCGGTGAGGGGAAGGAGGTGACGTAAGACACAGGGGATACCAACATACGAAAAATTACATCTCTTGAATACACAAATTTATTTTCTTGAGGCAGAGTCTAAGAAGACGTAGGAGCGAGTAGGCTGCCATCTGTATGAAATGAGTTGAGGTAGTAAGCATACTTCAGTGACCGCAGGCAATGAGTTAACACGCTGGCCAGCAGGAGCATTGAATTCAGCAATTAGCCGTATGAAGCGCTGCAGGGAAAAGCCTGAAGCTACAGCTAAACAAGGGGGGTGGGGGAGAAAACTCGATGTCTGGAACAAACTAAAGAGAACATATGGAAATGCACAACAAGAGAGCTAAATACAATGAAATCACTGTTGGTGGTTTTCAAAAAATAAACAAGTAGTTCCCTGAAGAACCATACAGCCTATTTCCATATATCCTACTTATGCTAATTGCCCGTATCTACATACAAAATTTCAGTTTGATTGCTGTAATAGATTCGTAGATATTGAGAACCGTCTAAATATTTCGGATGGTCGCCATGTTGGATTTTATATATGTAGGTCCTAGAGTTATGTACTGTTACATGAAGATTATTGTGTACGTGTAGCATTCAAACTTCAATCGCATGATTAGGACACAAGAAGTAACAAGGAGATTATAAAATTTCGCACAGCTGCCATCTTGTGGTTATGGAAACAATTGAAATAAATTAGATGCCAGTGGATTAACATTCGTATAAGGATTTACTGTACCAAGTTTCACTGCACTCGGATGGTTAAATTGCGAGAAACGTCCATGTGAATATTTATACTTCGCGTCACCGCCATGTTGGATTTGTGATCACCAGGTTATTTAAAGTCCTATAGGTGAACTTAAGTTCATAGCCCCTATGAACTTAAAAAAATTAAGTTTGATTGCTATAATAGATTCGTAGATATTCAGAGCCGTTTAAATATTTCAGATGGTCGCCATGTTCAAACATTCACATCGATCGCATGATTACGCCACAAGAAATAAAAACTTAATTTTAAAATTCGCAAAGCCACCATCTTGAGGTTATGTAAACAATTGAACTAAATTAGACACCGGGGTACTAAAATGTGTACGAACATTTCCTGTACCAGATTTCATTGCGGTTGGAACATTAAATCGCGAGAATGGTCTATTAAAAATTTTCAAATTCGCTTGGCCGCCATGTTCGTTTTGTAGTTGACCGATATTTGAAAGTCTTATAAATGAACTTCCAGTAGTGCCCTTCATCTCCGTACAAAATTTCAGGGTGATACCGCTAATGGTGAAATATTTCGCACATCCGCAATCTTGTGGTTATGTAAACAATTGAACCAAGTTAGATGTCGGTGCATTAGAATGTGCATAAACATATACTGTACAACATTTTATTGCGTTCGGTTAGTTAAATCGCGAGAAACGTCTATTTAAAGGACGTAAATTCGCTTGGCCGCCATGTTGGTTTTGTAGTTACCAGTTTTTCAAAAGTCACATAGGTGAACTTCTAGTAGTTCCCTTTATCACCGTAAAAACAACCAGGTTGATATCGGGAATAGTTTCGGAGATATTGAATGCTGGTGAAATATTTCGCACAGCCGCCATGTTGGATTGGTGACTCGTAACAAAATTTGAAGGTCGCAGTCGGGATCGTCCGGAATAGTGCTATGAACTTACCTAGTTTCATTGAAATCGCTCCAGCCGTTTAGAAGTTATTAGGACACACACACACACACTCCTCACACACCCCTCACACACACGCACACACACACACACACGGACAAAAGGTGGTCTCATAAGCCTATTTTTTTTTTTTTTCAAAATTGAAAATAGGCTAAAAAGGAGAGTGAGACGGATCAAATTAAAGGAAACCCAATACGGGTACAAAATTAAAAGAATATACCAGTGCTAGTTCACTTTATTGTATACAAGCTCCGTTAGGAATCTTTCAACCCCCACTTTTCACCCCTTTAACCTCATAATATACAACACATCGAAAAACCCTCAGACACGTGTCTTCTTATTAGCCTATTTTCATTTTATGAAAAAAATTGGCTTATGAGATCACCTGTTGCCCGTGTGTGTGTGTGTCCTCCCTAATAAATTCGAAACGGCTGGAGCGATTACAATGAAACTCGGTAAGATTAAAGCATTATTCTGGCCGACCCCGACCGTGCCCTTCAAATTGTATTGTGTCTCAGCAATCCAACATGGCGGCTGTGCGAAATATTTCACCAGCATTCAGTATCTCCGAAACTATTACCGATATCGCCCTGAAATTGTGTACGGAGATAAACGGCACTACTAGAAGTTCACCTATGAGACTTTCAAACACCTAGTGACTATAAAACCAACATGGCGGCCAAGCGAAGTTGAGATATTTTAATAGACTTTTCTCGTGATTTAACTCTCTGAGGGCAGTGAAATGTGGTACAGTAAATGATTTTACATATTGTAATGCACTGGCATCTAATTTAGTTCAATTGTTTACATAACCTCAAGATGGTGGCTGTGCTAAATTTTAAAATTAAGTTTTTATTTCTTGTGTCGTAATCATGCGATCGAACTGAAAGTTTGAATAATGAACCTAGGCAATAATTGTTCTTGAATGGTACATAACTCTATGGCCTAAATATATAACAATCCAAAATGGCGAGCATCTGAAATATTTAGACGGTTCTCAATATCTATGAATCTTTACAGCAATCAAACTGATTTCTTTTATGTTCATAGAGGCTTTGAACATATGTTTACCTATAGGACTTTCAGTAACCTGGTGAGCACAAATCCAACATGGTGGTGACGCGAAATATAAATATTTAAATGGACGTTTCTCGCGAATCAACTATCCGAGTGCAGTGAAACGTTGCACGTTAAATGCATATACAAATGTTAATCCACTGGCATCTAATTTATTTGAATTGTTTTCATAACCACAAGATGGCAGCTGTGCGAAATTTTAAAATCTCGATTTTACTTCTTGTGCTCTAATCATGCGATTGAAGTGTGAATACCACACGTACACAATAATCTTCATGTAATAGTACATAAATCAAAATCGAACCTGGCGACCAGCTGAAATATTTAGATGGTTCTCAATATCTACGAATCAATCACAACCTTCAAACTAACATTTTGTATGTAGATAGAGGCAATTAACTTGAGTAGGATACAATAATAAAATAGGCTGCATATTTCTTCACGGAAGTACTTGTTTTTAATGATGAGTTTATTCGCCGACTATCACATCCCCCAATGAAACCAATCAGGAGATATTGCTATTCAATGAAATGCAGGTCTACCCCCTTAACGCCCCTTTAGAACCATAATATCCCAAAAATCCTTTCTTAGTGGGCGTTGGCGGCTCGTGAGGAAGCTGCATACCAAATTTCATTCCAATCCGATCGGTGGTTCCTGAGATTTCGTGATGAATGATTGAGTGAGTGAGTGAGTGAGTGGTATTTGACAAATATACAGTAGACTAGCTGACCCGGCAGACGTTGTCCTGCCAATCAAAGAAAGTGTTGTAACTTTGTATCTTGAAGTGCTTTAGGATACACAATATTTTTTTCAATTTCTGTTAACTGCCTCTAAACTATCGTGAAATGAATTAACTAATCTAGAAACATTCGTGGGAGCGTGCACAAC
Organism: Meconema thalassinum; assembly: GCA_946902985.2. Taxonomy (NCBI): domain Eukaryota; kingdom Metazoa; phylum Arthropoda; class Insecta; order Orthoptera; family Tettigoniidae; genus Meconema; species Meconema thalassinum. The sequence continues at coordinate 1,765,344,725 of OX336388.2, forward strand.
AACTCTCCAAAGTGTCATCGCAATCGGATAAATGGCATATAACGCATACGGGATTTTGTTTAAATGATTCGCGCGCTGTCACTCATTTGTTGCATCTACTCGTGCTTTACCAACTGTGAAATGGATTTACTAAGTTAGAAAGCTTCACGTAAGTGTACACAACAACTCATCAAAGTTTTATAGCAATCGATGAATAGTATATGAACGCATACGTGATTTTGTTGGAACGCTTCGCTCGTCGTCACTCATTTGTTACATCTACTCATGCGCTACCAATATTGTAAAATGGATTTACCAAGTTGAACACCTTCCCTGGCGTGTACACAACAACTCATCAATGTTTCATCGGAATCGGATGAATGACATATGAACGCATACGGGATTTTCTTTAAAAGATTCGCATGCCGTCACTCATTTGTTGAATCTACTCATGCGCTACCTATTATAAAATAGATTTACTAAGCCTGAAACCTTCTCTGGAGTGTACTCAATGATTCACCAAGGTTTCATCGCAATCGGATCAATGATATATGACCGCATACGGGACATTTTGGAAACGATTCGGACGCCGTCGCACATTTGTTGAATCTACTCGTGCGCTACCAATTGTAAAATGAATTTTCTAAGCCAGAAACCTTTACTGAAGTGTACACAACAATTCACCAACGTTTCATCGCAATCGGATGAATGACATATGAACGCATACGGGATATTCTTTAAACCATTCGCATGCATCACTCATTTGTTGAATCTACTCATGCGCTACTTGTTAAAAACTGGATTTACTAAGCCAGAAACCTCTCCTGGAGTGTACACAACAATTCACCAAAGTTTCATCACAATCGGATAAATGGTATATGAACACCAACAGGACTTTCTTGAAACGATTCTCACGCCATCGCACATTTGTTGAATCTACTCGTGCACTACCAATTGTAAAATGAATTTAATAAGCCAGATACCTTTACTGAAGTGTACACAGCAATTCACCTACGTTTCATCGCAATCGGATAAATTGTATATGGACGCATACGGTACTTTGTTGAAATGATTCGCGTGCCGTCACTCATTTGTTGAATCTACTCGTGCGCTACCTATTGTAAAATGGATTTATTAAGCCAGAAACCTTCCGTAGGGTGTACTCAACATCTTACCCAAGTTTCATCGTAAACGGACGAATGGTATTTGAACGCATACAGAACCTTATTGAAACGCTTCGCGCGTCGTCGCTCATTTGTTGAATGTATTTGTGTGCAACCTCCTGTGAAATGGATTTAATAAGTTAGAAACCCTCACGTAAGTGTACACAATATCTCATCATAGTTTCATTGCAATCGGATGAATGGTATATGAACGCATACGGGACTTAGTTTAAACGTACGCGCGTCGTCGCTCATTTGGTGAATCTACTCGTGCGCTAACTATGGTAAAATGGATTTACTAATCCAAAAGCCTCACCCTGGAGTGTACACACCATCTCACCCAAGTTTCATCGCGATCGGACGAATGGTATTTGAACGCATACGGGACCTTGTTGAAACGCCTCGCACGTCGTCGCTCATTTGTTTAATCTACACGTGCGCAACCTCCTGCTAAATTTATTTACTAAGTTAGAAACCTTCAGGTAAGTGTACACAACAACTCATCAAAGTTTCATCTCAATCGATGAATGGTATATAAACTTATAGGGGATTTTGTTGAAACGCTACGCGCGTCGTCGCTCATTTGTTGAATCTACTCGTGCACTACCTATTGTAAAATGAATTTACTAAGCCAGAAGCCTTCCCTGGAGTGTACACAACATCTCACCCAAGTTTCATCGCTATCGGACGAATGGTATTTGAACGCATACGGGACCTTCTTGAAACGCTTCGTGCGTCGTCGCTCATTTGTTGAATCTAGTCGTGCGCTATCTATTGTAAAATAATTTACTTTCCCTGGAGTACACTCAACATCTCACCCAAGTTTCATCGCAATGGGATGAACGGTATATGAACGCATACGTGACTTTGAAACGTTCCAACGTGCAGAGACAAACAGTAGAATTCGACATCACTGCCACCTTTGGTATAAAACACAACTTTCCGCCGCGGGCGGAGTGTATGTTATGGCGGTAGTTTCACAGGTTGCGACCAGGTGGCTCGAACGTGCAGTGTCAAACCGTTCAAAGACATCAGCTTTCACGAAGGCCAAGGCTAGTGGTTTCCATGACGACTGTTTTTGACTGTATATTGTGGTTTTAAAATTGTGTGTAAATTGTGGTTATAAAATTGTGTTCATTCCACCTACCGGGTCAGATTGTGAATCTAAACCATACATTTCATCAAAATCGGCACAGCCATTTAGGAGGAGTTCAGTCACATACACACGTGTCGAAGAATTATATATATAAAGATAGTGTCTAATCTTTGTTATGCTCTACTCGGTTGACAGTGCTGTGTGAGCAGTTGAGTAACTAACGGGATTTCAAGTAAAGAACCTCATTTTCTATACCTGTAGTGGCGAGCGCAACTCGCTTCCAAAGGGCCGTGTCTCGACTTGAGCTATGTTGCCATGGGAATGATCTGCCTTGCCATTCCTTCACGAGTAAATTTTATGATTTGATTAGCCTGTGCTTGAGTGAAAAAGGGCCGAAATCAGAAGAATGAGAAAGACTATGGAAAATGCATGTAGCCAGCGGTTCCTTCTGGGTCCTAAACTATGTGTATGCAAAATTTGGTTGAGATTGGTGGAACGGTGTAGATTTGTATACGGAACAGACCCACCCACCCAACCACCCACATATATACAGACTTTCACTTTTATATATAAGATATAGGAAGTTGGTGCTAGTTCACTTCAAATTACTTTAAAAAAATCTACCTATCCGATTTCGTTCAAACGACGTTCTAAACACTCTCCGCCAAAATGAGAACAAATTGTAAAATTTTCAGCGAAATCGGAGCAGTAGTTTTCGAGTTTTTGTGAGACTAACGCACAGCCATTAATTTTATATATAGGGTATAGATTATTTTAATAAACAAAGAAAATATTTAGTAGTGCACTCAATTGCACCTTAAAAGCATTGGTTTGTTCTAGTTCAGTCAAGCGACTGCACCGTCCCTTGAGAGTGCTATTAGCGATATCCCAACTTACTACAGTATAGGTCGTCCTATACTGGAATGACAACCATATGCAAGCGAAGTGCGACTGCTGCTCGAGTCTAAGCTGCGTGAACCTGAGAGGAATGTGCATCGCGGACTATCAAAAATGGTGTTGACGAATGATGAGGTTTCTCGGTCCGTGCATAGTACAGAACCAAATACATTGGTCGGTGACTCACTGACTCATTCGTAACACCACACTGGTTTCAGAGAAGACCCTATGTTAGCAGTATTGGAATAGACGAGCATGTCAAGTAACACTGCGGGCTGTTGACAGGCCCTTCTCTTCTCGCCTGACCCTTCCCTGCTCTTTCTCCTCACCCCGCAAGTTCATAGAGCTTGGACTCGCACAGTAGTTTCTCCTGGTGGTTCACGGCATACAAGCTTGTTACTCAGCAGTATAAGCCAAACCTTCATGGATTCGTTTGAAGGAAGGAGGGTGACCTTTTACGAGTGGATTTAGGATTTTTCAGCCTAGCAGCCTTGTTGAAATTAATTTAAAAATAATTTCAAGGGGTCTTAACACCTCAGTTTTTCTTACACGTCTATTAGCCGTATTTTTTAAGATTCTTTCAATCGCATGAGAGTTGCTGTTTTCTCCGTTTCATGGTTGACATTGTGACATCTGTTAGAGTCTGGTGGACCTAATTTGGCTCGTATATTTGAATTTTGAGATCTGCTGATGCTCGCTTTACGAGAGAAACACATCATTCTATAGTGTAGTTTCTCCCTCTTCTGCAATCCTTAACAGCTATTCATTTTAATCACATGTAATGTTTTTCAGGTTATTTTTTCGCATTTCGCAATAATTGGGGTATAGTGTTGACCGACTGAAAAGTTTCGTTATCAAGAGCCTATACACCCAGAATACTTTCCCTTAGCTCGGTCCCATAAAGTTTGTTTGCGTAGTGACATTGCATCACTCACAAGTTCATAATCTCATAACTAAGGCTTCTCATCAATATTCCCTTTTATATACAAAAATACCTGTTCTAAATAGCCTGGGTCACAGTCCAATTTGGACATCCATCTCATTAATGTTGAAGGGTATAGTAAATGAAACAAACCATGGGACTTGGGACAAACAGACAAACATGTATGCCTTCAGTGAATAGAAACTAAGGCAAACCACTTCATCGTACTTGTGGAATGCCACCAGTCTTTATATTTACCTTCAAGAACTTCAAGATGAAACCCCTTGAACCTTGACTCAAGCACATTAATTACACTATGTGATTAATTTGCAGAACTTAATTCTTTGAGGAGCTGCCTGATCTTCTATTTTCTTTGTACACGCATTTATTGCACTAATTAAATTTCTATCTTCAGAGCTTTCTTTTATGATGAGTATGGGGAAATTAGTTAGTTAGTTGTTGTTTTAAGGGGCGGAAAAGAGAGGTCATTTAACCCTCTGGAGCTGGTGTTCAGGATTTCAATCAGTTAAGTAAAGTATTTTTGCATCAAAACATGAAATGTTACTTTGTTTGTAGAACGTTCTCTTTTTACGACACAACTCCACCAGACTGGAATGTAAATATTGTAACAGCAGAATGTGTACAATTTAATATGAGTATTGCAGCACATCGTGAATGGAACTTGTAGCACCCAACATGAACATGGTGTGTTGAAGGTGAGGGTGATAGTTTTAGTCAATAATACTGTTGCCATACTTATTGGAATAAACTATAGGGAAAAGAGGGTCATCTACAATCTGTACAAAAACCATACGGCAGTTATTCGAGCGATGGACATGAGAAAGAAGCTGATATACAGGAAGGTGTAAGGCAAGGCTGCTACTTATCGCCCTACTTTTCTATCTATACATTGAACAAGCAATGAAGAAAAAAAGAGGAGTAAAGATTCAAGGAGAAATAATTTCAACTCTAAGATCTGCTTATGACATTGTCATCTTAGCTGCTTCGGCAGAGGATATGCATGGGTTTCTAATGGTATGGACTCAGGTCTTGTAGAAGTAATTTATGAAGGAGATCAACAAATATTAAACAAACAAAGAATGGAATACGGCCGTAATAAATAATAAACCTCCATGCACGTCAATTTGGCAGGTGAAAATCTGAAGGAAGTACGAGTTACTTAGGTAACAAAGAGGATATAGAAAGTACTGTAGGTTGGCTCAGGAAAGGAAAGAATTTCTGCAGCAGAGGAATCTGTTGACATCGAATATAGATTTAGGTATTAGGAAGTCATTTTTGAAAGCCTTTGTCAGGAGCGTGGCGCTCTAAGTGAAACTTGGACTGTTGTCGCAACAGTAAAGAGGAGAATAGAACCATTTGAAATGTGGTGTTACTGGAGAATGATGAAGATCAGCTGGGTAGATAGAGTAACAAATGAAGAGATATTAAGACGAGTGGGAGAGGAGAGATATTTCAAACGACTGCTAATGAAGAGAAGAGATAGGTTGGTAGGACAACTCGTAAGACACCCAGAAATAGCAAACTTTATTATGCAAGGAAGTTTCGAGGACAAAAACTGTAGGGGTAGACCATGATTAGAGTATGTTAAACAGATGGTCTTGGATGCAAGGTGTGATAGCTATGTAAAGATGAAACGATTAGCTCAGGACCGAGATCCACGGAGAGCTGCCTCAAAACAGTCAAAAGACTGAAGATTCGAGCACGCAATATAACATAAACGGGGGGGGTAAATTAAATGGCTAGTGTCGTTCGTCAAACGAACATGATCAAATCCTGCTAACTTGGCCGTAATTTAGGTTCAGTGGATATGTATACAGCACTTTTGTAGGTACAATATTTACAATTATTAAGCTACAGAAGTATTTAACATTGTAACGAGTCAGATCTTTTAGCCTACTTTTCACATTTTGCAAAAATGAGGAAAAAGTAGACTTATGAGATCGATCCGGCAAAATGTGTGTCTGTCTGTCCTTCAGTCTGTGTGTGTGTGTGTGTGTCCCCTATCAACTCTTAAACGGCTGCAGCAATCGAAACAAAATTTGGTAGGAGTAAAGATCTATACCTAGATATCTCACTGCCGTATTTGAAAATGATGTCAGTGCTACCAACTGCTGAAAAATCGCAATTGAAATTTGAGCTCCATGTTGGATATCTTAGAAGGTATGAATGGGAGCTATTTCAAAATTTACACACGTATAGATAATAATAGTGCAGTTTAATTTCCTGGAGGCCATATATGGCAGTATTGCCAATATGATTATAAGCCTGCTGATAAGTCCAATTTTTAAATGCATATAACTTCTACACTATCAATTGGAATTCAACCAAATTTCGTATGTGGTATGTGTACATAACCAGATAAGACTGAGCGTATTCCTAAGAGTCAACAGGGCTGCCAACTGTTGATAAATGCTCTCTCTCTCTATTTTCCCATCCAAATAACAATATGTCAGAAAGTATGCAAGCCGACAGCTTTAAACTATTCACACTTATAGTACCTGGCATTCTGTATTAATGTGGAGTAACTTATATACGTAAGTGCTACCAACATGATTCTAAGCCTGCTGAGAGGTCCAACTTTGAATACATGTAACTTGCATGCTATCATTTGGATTTCAACCAAATTTCGTGTGTGCTATGTGTACGCTAACAGAACATTCCATGCATGTAATCCTAGACTAACTAATGGATTTCATTCAAAATTGGCACAACAATAGATCATGCTATTTCAGATTATTTCTGACCAATACATACATGACATTATTGCCAACATGATTTTACGCGCGCTGTTAAATCTAATGTTTAGCTGCATGTAACGTCCATGCTATCCATTGGACTTCAACCAAATTTCGTATTCTGTACCTTACGAGATGGAACTAAGAATATATTCATTCACCAGCGCTGCCAACTGTAGTGTTCTATTAGGCTACATTATGCCAGGTGTACAGTATTTCGAACTAATTAGAAATGTCGATATTACCAAATTAATTTCGTCATTATTCTAGATAGATCCATATAGATTAATCATTGCCATGAATCTTAAATTTTAAGAAAAGTGGGTTCCTTAATTCGTCACGGAACTTCTTGTTAGATAATTATATTTTATTCCGTTAGTATAACACTTCTCTAAGTGTTACTTCTTTAGTTATTGCTTTTTATCTGTATAGCCATCACAAAAACACAGGTTATCACACACATTCTACACAGACCAAAGCATACACAGGGATATATGACCACGATATCGAAGCCAGTATAATAAGCAACAACATCATCAACAAAAAAACAACAACAAAACGAATGGTCTAAGATAACTTGATAAGTCAGTGCATACAGTACCCTCCTGTGCTTCTCCAAGTACGACGTCAATGTTCTAACACGTACAATTTCACCCGATGTAGGAATGGTTCGAAGAGTTTGGGGATAAAATACTATCACGGATGTTTTCCCAATGATCTGGTCAATGTTTCACCGAGAGCAGAAGATTGGCGTATGTGTGTGGCGGTTCTTTGGAACATTTACTACATTTCTTTAAGCAATCCTCTTCAATTCCCGTCTGGTAACAAATTTCACAACTTCTCTCCCGTTTTAATGGTGAAAGAATTCAGTGTTCCTATATCTCCCCACACTGTAATTACCATCAAACTATTTTAAACTACTTTGTATTGGCAGTTGCTTTCAACGACAAGTCCGGGATAAAACTTTCAACGTTACGATTTGTATGAATGTGTCTCACTGGAATTAAATTCAGATATTCTCTTTGCAACCGTCAAATCTCCATAATACATTATCCAATCCTCGATGTTCATTTCTGATTAGTTCCCGTTTTCTATCTATGAAATCAGCATTACGGTTGCAGGAAAGCCCTTAAAACCCAATTTGAGTCTTGAATTCTACTTTCGATATCACTAAGCTTTGGTCCAAGTTCTCCCCTGCAATTTTGCTTTGTTCTGCATCGTTCATTTGTTGTTTAATTGACACCAACCATCAATAGGAACAAGATTCGTGATTAAAATTACACATCACGGTGCGTAGCCGTGCGTGTTAATTCGTGCACAATGACTGTGATGGGGAGCTACAGTAATTCGTAGTTTGGTGGTTCGTATCCTGGTGATTAGAATAGTTATCAAAAGTGTGGTGTTTCATCGGGGTTTCTTTTGTTCCCTCCAAAATCATACTGCATGGAACATTACTTGAAGACTCAAATCATGTGTTTCAATTCTATATCCAAACAATCTACAGTGGCATACACAATTACTGTCACCACTTAGGCTACACCATAGGTGGGCATTGAGGGCTTGCTCCTTGAGCTATTGGCATGAGCGCGTAAAGAGCCATGGGCAGTGACTACGTGCAGCTGCGAGTGGATGCCTCATCAGTTTGGTTGGTAGCACAGTGTCCTTGATAAGGTGAAGGCCTCAAGTGTGGGCTGTCGAAATCGTCAGTGTGGATTGCAATAAACGAGCATGTGTGTCATCAGCCCTTCTAGCATCACTTATGAATGGCTGTGGTGAGTATAAAGTTTACTGTTTGTTTGTTATGATTAAGGTTCGGATGTTAAGGAAAAGTCATATTTTTTCCTGAGCTCATTTTATCCGAAATCTGAAAAATAAATTTGAATGACGGGTCCCTGACCACATTTAAAGCAATTTGATGTTGCGTATAAATGCATATTTCAGCCATTTTTATTGTTTTGGTCATACTGTATTTGGTCATCTTTTAGTGATGTAAGGCCATGTTTGGTCAAAATTTCAGCATTTTGTTTAAATTGAGGCGTCGTTAACAAGGTACGTGTTATCTGCATAGAGTTTCAAACACAGGATTTCCGAATAGTGTAGTAGATATATTTTTCTTTCTTTTCTTTTAGTAAAACCAAGCAAGAACTGCATCTCAAAGCTATGATGCTGAAGGAATATTGAACATTTTAATGTACTGTAGCTCTTTGTCAGTTTGTATCATTAAATGTGTCTGGTGTATTATCGCTGATCACGTTTTGGCACTTAAGAAGCTTACTGTATATTAGTGATACTCTACCTACCCCAAAAATTCATGTCATATTTCATAGTTTATTAGGTCATATTTTATAGTTTTTAGGGCATATTTGCTTGAATATTTTGTACCTCTTTAGGTCTTAAACTTCCGAAGCCTAGTTATGATACAAACGACAACCGTGCTGCCAACGTAACTGGTGACGTAATCTCTCGCAGCAGCTTGTGGGCACTGCGGAGAACATTCTCGGGCGCACCGTAGTTTATGTTGGTAGGACTAGATAGTGACAAGTGGAGTAACGTAGCAATCAAGGTCATGGCAATGCACCTGCCTGAGTATATTATGCTTACACGATACAACCATACAGTACGTGGTGTATTTAAGATGGCTAGTCAAAACAATGCGGTAAAGCGGTGTTCTATTCTACTGTACACTACAGTTCAACGTGAGCTGGGAGTATGATTACAGTACTTGTTCACCAATATTGAAAATGGAGCACTTTATGTGGTTCATGGCAATATATTAGCCATCAAAAGGTTCAATTTAGAACATCATACGGAACACATTTCTTCTCCCTCCAACATGGAAGTGTAGAGGGTGAAACGCGACTTACTCATCTCAATAATCTACGCGAGGAGTATTTAAGTATCACATGTCGCAATAATTTTTCTTCCTACGCATAATGTATTTAAATTAATATAATTAAACATATTTAGTTAGCACATGCCAATTGTTCACACGGAATTATTTATTTCCTCGTGATAATCCAGTGCACTGAATAGAACGATACTTTAGGAACAGTGAAACTGTTAAAAGGTCGCCATAAATCTGTTTTGATACGCGTCCATTCCCGTGCGAGCCATGTACTCAGCTGGTTGGCTGTACTTTCCGCCAGAGCACACGTACTGCTCCTTTATCTTGCCTGCTCATTGAGGCGAATTGTGCCCACCTTTGACTTACACACAGGTGAACACTGAACAGATACACTCAACACGCACCCTAGTGCATAGCAATGATGAACAAGATGTACCAAGGTCCAAAATAAATTAACAATAATAACGTTGTAATACAAACTTCAGGCTTAATTCGCTCCCAAAATATTACTTCATTATTATTTTCTTATAACTGTGGCCAAGCATAAACAGATTCTCGGTTGAATCTGATAAGATAATTGTTGCTGTTGCTTAATTTACGGGCAGCAGCATTGTAGTGTGTAGCATTTGGGTGTGTGGGAGTCTGGGATTTGTGTGATAACCTATATTATTGTGATGGCTGTACTATTGTGTGTATTTGTAAATTGGGGATATGATTGGGAAGGAGGCAGCAGTGGCCTTACGTTAGGAACCACCCCAGCATTTACCTAGAGTAGAAGTGAGGAAACCATGGAAAATAAATTCCAGGATGGATGAGTTGGGAATTGATCCTCCCTCTTCTCAGTTTTACCTCTCGTGGCTGAGTGTACCCCGATCCAACCCTCACACCACAATTAATATTTCTTGGAAGAACCGGGAATCAAACCCGGACCTCAGGGGGCGACAGCCAAGAACCCTAGCCACTACACCACTCTCGCAAGAGAATGTCGTGAATATGAACACGCAGATTGAAGCGGAATATTGAAAACGTGTCGTGCAGTTTACAAAGAACATGTTATCATTTTGGACATCTCAAGAGAAACTTCACAAATTTCTGAAACTGTGTACACATTGAACAAACCATATGATGAGCATCTGCTGTGGTCTTTCTCTAGCTCGTTGGTGGTATTTCATTCCCAAGATAGCTTCATCGGTGAGTCAGTAATAGAGTATCTGCCTCCTGAACCCAATAGCATGCATTCTTACAAGACCGAGGTGCACAGAATTTAAAAAGGCGGGAAAATTCCTCGCAATTCTTGAGTATAGTAGAACATTTGGTGATTTCAAGACAAAATTTATATAGTCTCATCCACAGCTCGAGGTCACCCAATAGATTTCCAGTTTTACGGCCAGATGGTGATGAAAAATGAAACGTCAAAGTTAGAGAGTAGACACCTAAGTGGTTCTAAGTCTAAGGATCTATACTATATAGTTAAGACACCAAGATTTGTTTTTACTTCGTTATGTCCTACTCAGGAGCACGATTGAATCTGCTTAGCTGATGTGTTGGCTTCTTTTCCTCCCAAAATCTCATCAACCTCTCGCTGAGCTTCTTCCTTCGTTCTTCTGTCCAAGTTGGGGATATGATTGGGAAGGCTTGTCTCCAAATTGGTGATTGTCGATTTTGGTTCTGAATTTACATCTTTCCCGTACAACATCTTCTGATATGTTGATTTCCTGGAGATCTGAATCAATTCAAGAAGCCAGCTGTTCATGAATTTTAATGAAAGGGCCAGGTTGGGAATTCTTTTAGTTAGTGTGTTTTGACTATAAACTTTCAATTGTCTTTTCCCAAAAGTGTGAGAGATATTTTTCAGAATCACAATATATGTCCTCCATATTCTCTCTATACAAACTGGGACAAAAACAATCTTAACATTTTCCTTTCTGGTTTCTCTATGTCTTTGGTTAAAGATCCGCCACCAATGATTAAAGATTCTGATGCATACAACGCTTTAGGTTTCATTACTGCATTATAGTGTCCAAGTTTTGCTTTCCGAGATATCGATTTTTTTTATTATACCTGTTCTAAGTGACCCTGTAAGCTTTCTGTAATTTGTAAATTCCTTCTTTATTTGCTTCGCGGTTTAAACCAGAGGGCTGAATAATTTCTCCCAAATATTTGAATTATTATTATTATTATTATTATTATTATTATTATACCACAAATTGTTTAGTTATTAATATTATTATAAAATGACTGTGAAAATTCAGGACAACGTATATCGAACAAGTTGTACTTTTAACACAACTACCGTTGGTTGTCTATACTGATAGGTGGTTTGCGATACCCGTTCACCTAAAGGTGATAGACAAGAATACACTCATTTCAGAAACGTCATTTTCCTTACTTACTATATATTATTTCATCCGCTCTGGTAATAATAATAATAATAATATCGTATGGCCTCGGGTGCCTGGTGAAAGCTTTGTTATTTGACACCCAGAGGGTAGCTTGCGTGTCGAATTTCGTCGTTCCTTTGAACACTATGAAAGTCAAGGAGGTTAGATATCTAAACTCCTTGACACTACAGCGCTGTCAAGTAGAGAATGGAGGAACTTTGTGTTGGCGGAAAATTCCGAGATTAATTTTGCCATTGAACACGGCCTACTGAATTCAAATGGGTTCTTTAACATGCCAACAACGTATGACATGAGTGTCGTGATTTTTGTCGCCTTTCAAAAATCACTTACCACGGTCAGGGGCGAACCTGCAATCTTGGGGTTGGTAGTCCGACACTATAACCACTCACCCACCGTGGCAAGCCATCCGCTCTGGTGAAATCATATTATGTTAAAATATCCTCTTATACCGCATACTACATGTTCCCTTTCGGGGATTCACCCCTTCGGCAAGTAATGTATTTTTAATTGTGAGCCTACGCAGTCGGTGTCTGGTTTCATTACTAGCTCTATGTCATTTATATTTAAGCATAGGTCAGTATAAAATCGTATAGTGTCTCTTATTAAAACCGAGGATTTTACATGTTTTAATGTCGCCATTTTAGAAAGTATGCCTAAGGACTATGAGAATTAATATTGATTTTGGTGAAATTAGACCTAGCGGCTGCGGTATTACAAGTGAAGAGAATAAAGTGTTCTTACTCAAACTCTCTAATCTTTATCTTTCGTTTTAACATGAATATGCTTTTTAGGGTTGGGGTAGCCTATATCTGTGATCAGTGTGAATAACGGATATCTGGTGTTTTATATGGTCACAAATGTTCGTCTAGACTAGTTCAGTAGAGGCATCTGACACAGGTGAATGATACGCCTTAATCAATACTAAAGAATGAAATCTTGACAATTAATATACATGTTGAACGTAATAGTTTCGGCACTCAATGGTGCCATCTTCAGCGAACATAGAAAACAAGTGAAAATTAGCCTAGGGATACATATAATGTGCAATCAAATTGTCAATTGCTTACGAAACTGCTGACACCCTGCGATTTCTACGAACATTTATATCAGCAAAATTATTGAATGAAAGTAGCAAAAACCATTTATTTTACCTAATTGAGCACTAAATTTTCGTATCTGCCATCTTACACTTGATGCATAGTACATAATATTTATCCTACCAATTGATGAGTTATATTTACTGTCCTTATTTCAAACTAAATACACTTTAAGTAGCGTATCACGCATATTGAGACGTTTTCCTATTTATTATAGGTTTGGTTGTCCCATCCCTCATTGATCTAAATACTTATTCCATCACCACCTAGAAATGGACAGTCTATATTCTTTTCTAAGGATTCATTGCCCATAGACACAAGACGTTTATACCACTTTTCAGGATTTGAATGATTTAAGTTGTATTTCTATATTTGTTAATTAATATTCAGAGTTGTTTGAATTTAAAACCATATTTTGTAAGTAATCCTATACAATATTGTTACTGATATTAATGTTCGCGGATCTCGCAGGCTGTCTGTCAGAAGTTTCATAAAACAAGTGATAATTAACCTAGGGATACATATAATGTCCAATAAAAATTTATAATGTGGTGGTGTCCAGAATTCTTGGCTGTCGCCCTGGATATCCGGATTCAATCCCAGCAACTGAAGACTGCAACGGTGTTCACTCAGCCTTGTGAGGAGAAACTAAGAAGAGGTGGTTTCGATTCTACCTCAGCGATCCTGGAAGAGGATTTCGTGGTTACCCTCTTGCATTCCAGGCAAATTTCTGGATGTTTACTAAGTTGAGGCTACGGCTGACTACTTCCCAATCCTCACTGAATTGCAAATACAGTACATAAACTACTTCACACACCGCAAGAGCACTGGTTATCCGACCGGGTGTGGGAGTAAGGGTCTTTCATGAATACAGTGCGGGTAGTGTGTGGCCCAAATACGGGTAGTTTGAGAATTCACGTAAGCAGTTAGACTAAACCAGGCCTCGACTATAAAAATAAAACATTACAGTCAGTCTGAAAGACTAGACGTTATATCATTTCAAATGACGCATGCTACAAATGCTACACATGTTAGAAAGGCTCAAGAGGGCTTCTCGCTTCGCTCGAAGCCCCAGGACTCTTTCAAAAGACTCCATTACCCATTAACTTAGGCTTCCCGCGCGGGCACCTCTTTAAGGGTCACCCTGTATTTGAGTCTTACATCTTTTACAACTCTTTAAGAGTCACCCATTATTTGAATCTGATATCCCGCAAACCTCTTTAAGGGTCACCCGGTATTTTAATTGAATATAACATACTGTACACCTCGTTAAGTGTCACCCTGTAATTTGCTCTGACATCCGGCACACCTCTTTAGGAGGCACCCTGTATTCTTATCTGGCATCTTTTATATCTCTTTAGAAGTCACCCTGTATTCTTGTGTGACATCTTATACACCTCTTTAGGAGTCACCCTGTATTCTTGTCTGACATCTTGTGTACCTCTTTAGGAGTCACCCTGTATTCTTCTCTGCCATCTTGTACACCTCTTTAAGAGTCACCTTGTATTCTTATCTGGCATCTTGTATATCTCTTTATGAGTCACCCTGTATTCTTTTGTGACATCTTGTACACTTCTTTCGGAGTCACCCTGTAATCTCGTCTGACATCTTGTGCACCTCTTTAGGGGTCACCCTGTATTCTTCTCTTCCATCTTGTACACCTCTTTAAGAGTCACCTTGTATTCTTAATTGGCATCTTGTATATCTCTTTATGAGTCACCCTGTATTCTTATATGGCATCTTGTACTGTATTTTGCTCTGATATCCTGCACACCTCTTTAGGAGGCACCCTTGTATTCTTATAAGGCATATTGTATATCTCTTTAGAAGTCACCCTGTATTCTTGTGTTCGCTTCGCTCAAAGCCCCAGTTTGCTCGACGCCCCAGGACTCTTTCAACAGACTCCATTAACCATTAGCTTCTGCTTCCCGCGTGGCTGCATGACGTCACACACTCGCTTCCCGCGCGGCTGCATGACGTCACTTCCGTCTCCGTCTCCGTCTCCGTAACGCATAACGTTGGACCCAAGCATAACGACGATGTCGACAAGATCATTTGAAATTCCAGGTAACCGCGCAGTAAAATCCAAGAACCATGTACAGTAATGGACTCGTTTTTCGTTATCCGACTTCTGGAACTTGTGAATCGCAGTCATCTTGTACGGTCCCAGTTTCTCTACCTTGGCCACTCTTTGCCATAAGGAGTAGGCTATGAAAACCAGACCTCCTGCGCAGGCCCGACGAGTGGGAGGGGCAAGCGGGGCTGTAGCTTCAAGGCCCGGATTTACTGAGGGATCCGCTGCAGTCAAGATGGTGGCGATATAAAACATGACACTGAGGTGCCCTTTGCTAGTGCTGCCTCTGTACCAAATTCCGTTCAATTCGGTTTTACCGTGTTTGAATTGATAGGGGGAATCGATTTACACACACACATGGCCGCCATATGCATACTATAGGACTGATGACCTTGTAACTTGGTCAAAGAACGCTTCTCACATAAAGGTATGTTGTTGCAAAATTTGGTAGAAATCAGATGATTAGGTTGGTCGTAATTTTATTTAAGCTTTGAACATTTGGGTGGCCGCCATTACGTTTCCGTCAAGATGGCGACAATATAAAACATGACACTGAGGTGCCCATTGCTAGTGCTACCTCTGTAACAAAAGCTCTGAAGAATTGTTCCTAATTGCCACATATAAAGCCAGAATAGCCATGCTGATCGCCATCGTCCGAAACGGACAGGCACGCTAAGTAGAAGAGGAAGAAGCCTTTACGTATATCTTATACTTCTTAGCAATATTATTGAATTTGCCTGAGAAGAGTCTCACTAAAGACAATGCTCCCTATCATTGTCAACCATGATGAAGCACCAACGATGGCAGTAAAATAATGTGCTGGCTGAGAGCCACATCATTCATCATGTCGTCACGTACAGGAATATTCTATCTCATAAACCTTGCATGATTCTTGTGATAGAGGAAACAGCCCACAGTGAGTGGAGTGCACTTTTAAAGCAGAATTTTCTTGTATTTAGAAGGAATGCGAGTAGGCCATGGTGATTAATTTAATATGATACATTTTCTTTGGTTGGTTGGTTGGTTGGTTGGTTGGTTGGTTGGTTGGTAGGTTGGTTTGGTTGGTTCCTCAGTTCAGGGGCTGTGACAACGCAGTCATGTAGCCCCGTTTATTTTGGGTGTGTGTAGAATCTATCTGAAAACGGTGTTAATTGTGATGACTGTAATAGTGAGTGATATCTGCAACTCAGGTAAGGACTGCAGACGATGAATTTCAAATAGTTCCTATATTTGCTACCAAATGCTAACCTAAATATTTAGCTTAACAAAATTGTAGTTAGAGTAAGGTTCTTTTACATGCATAAATCTATGACATGGGCGCACCAGCTTTACTTCTCCTACGAAGGAAGGCATACTGAGGGATTTCTAACGCTCTTAAAAATCCAACGACTTTGGCCGTGTTTGAACCCACGATCTTGGGCATAGAAGCTCAGGATGCTACCAACTACGCCACCGAAGACGCTACATTTTCTTTACTACCTCAATATCAGAAATATTTCATTGTTGTTGTTGTTGTTGTTGTTTGAGTGTTCAGTCTTTTGACTGGTTTGATGCAGCTCTCCATGTCTCCCTGTCCTGAGCTAATCGTTTCATCTCTACATAGCTCCGACACCCTACATCCGAGGCAATCTGTTTAACATATTCTAACCTTGGTCTACCCCTACAGTTTTTGTCCTCGACCCTTCCTTCCATAACTAAGCTTGCTATTCCTGGGTGTCTTAGTATGTGTCCTACCAACCTATCTCTTCTCTTCATTAGCAGTCGCCAGAAGCATCTCTCCTCTCCCACTCGTCTTAATACCTCTTTGTTTGTAACCCCATCTACCCATCTGATCTTCATCATTCTCCTGTAACACCACATTTCAAATGCTTCAATTCTCCTCTTTTCTGCTGCACCAATAGTCCAAGTTTCACTTCCATAGAGCGCCACGCTCCAGACAAAGGCTTTCAAAAACGACTTCCTAATACCTAAATCTATATTCGATGTCAGCAGATTCCTTTTTTGTAGAAATGCTTTCTTTGCCTGAGCCAACCTACTTTTAATATCCTCTTTGCTTCGTCCATCACTGGTTATTCTGCTTCCTAAGTAACAGAAGTCTCCTACTTCCTTCAGCTTTTCACCTGCCAATTTGATCTCCATAGAGGTTTCTGATTTATTTCGGCTGCATTCCAGTATTTTTGTTTTACATTTATTTATTTTCATCATGAATTCTTTCCGTAAGACGGAGTCCATACCATTCAAAAACTCATTCAAATCCTCAGGCTTGTCGGCCAAGATGACGATGTCATCAGCAAATCTCAGAGTTGAAATTATTTCTCCTTGAATCTTCACTCCCACTTTAAATTTTTCTCTAATTTCCTTCATTGCTTGTTCAATGTAAAGATTGAAAAGTATGGGTGATAAGTTGCAGCCTTGCCTTACACCTTTCTGAATACCAGCTTCTCTCTCATGTATTTTTTCATTCTTTTTTTCATTAACAGCCGTGGTTATCCAGGTTCTCGGTGAGTTTGAATAATGATTGATAATCTATGATATGGTTGTATCAATAGCTGTTCAAGAATTAAATCACTAAGCTACTGGCTGCTTCAATACACTCTATTGATCTGAAGGAAACTGAGCTCCGAGAATAAATGAGCTGAGTTCACTAACAATAAAACTTTAAGATCCCTGTTTTACTGCCTTAAAATTGTAGAAGTTCCAGCAAAGTTGATTCTTTCGGAGGTGTCACATTATTACAGTCTAGAAACTTGAATCGTGCCGAGCTTTTACAGACAGATTCGAAATAAATTGCTTCTCTGCATACTCAGACTGTTACGTAGTATTTTACACGGGTGGAATAGCGCTCTCATCAGTTTTACGACACTTCCAGTTATGCGGAGATTACACAATCTTCCTACAGACGAAATCCGCATACATCCTTGCACAGATCGCATATAGAGGTCTCATCTGGGCCATGGAATGCCTCTCGAAAACATACCTTATGGTGAGAATCGTATTTCTTCTTCATCATCTTCCCCTTCTTCTTCTTCTTCTTCTTCTTATTCAATAGACCTTAACGACATAGACATCCTAATCACATTGCTTTGTTCGCTAATACAATGGAAGAGGCCACTGACCAACCTAATAAACTAAAAACCATAGCTGCTAAAACTGGACTTAAAGTGAGTGACCTTCCTTAAAACTAATTTTATCACAAATGTCAAAGATGCCTCAAAATTCATCACGATTGGTATGCAAAAAATCAAAAAAGTCCGAAAATTTAAATACCTAGGGGAATGGATTACCCCTAATAATTCAGAAATAGCTGCCATTGAGAGCAGATGTATCAAATTGGAAGGTGGCTTTCAAACCTGCAAAAATATTTATGTTCGACCCTTACTATTATGTGTCAGAAAACTGTATCATAATGATGGTCATTATAACACTGTTTTTCATTACGATACAATTTCTCCAGACAATCAGAGCTCGTTCATTGACCAAAAATGCGCTCAAAATCCAACATGTCGGACATAAACACAACATCGAACTATAATAAATTACCGCCATGGAATACGCACCGTCCATATGTTCGCGTAAATAAACTGGCGAATATGAGACAAGAATTAGCACTGTACCTTAATATCATCAACCCTAATTTCTACACAGCCTTCCAACGACTCCGGTGACAATATTACTGAGGGACGGCTGATGTAAACATATGGCCTGCATAATATGGCATTGCAAGCACACAGAGCGCATGCGTCGGTCGTTCAGAGATCTTGAAAGACAGAGAGATGTCTCGCGCTCGCTCTCCGATAACAAAATTCTTGCGGCTGACTCTCAACAGATATTTATGAATATTTATGTTAAAACATATAATAAAGTTATAATTATCGTCGAACATAAACATTCGTATGCAACTCGCCTATAATGGTAATTAAGACACTCGTATGGAAATTATAAAACTCGCATACGCTCGTTTTATAAAAAATACTCGTGTCTTAATTATAGCCATTATAGGCTCGTTGCATAATGTACTATTATAAAAGTAAAAGCTTGTCCTGGAACGTCAAAATTTGTAATTATAACACAGTAATTAGGCCGTCAGCACTGTGTGCCGCAGAATGCTTACAGATGACAAACAAAGGTCCATTGAGTAAATTAGAACTTAAGGATCGGAAAATTCTAAGGAAAATATTAGGACCTGTTAATGATAATGGTACTTACAGAAGAAGGCATAACAATGAATCATTTGAACATATAGAAGATTTGGTGAGTGTGATGAGAAAAAGGAGAATGTCTTTCTTTGGACATTTGGAACGGATGGAGCATCATCGACTTTCATATCGAATACACTCATCAATATCTTAAAAAAATCCTATTGTAAATGGTCGATGCAAGTTAAAAAGGACCTAACAGAAGCTCGAATCAATCAAGCTCTGGTTTGCGATAGGAACCTGTTCAGAAAGGCGGTTAAATCAACCAGTAATCTACACCCTTTAACATCTGTGATGCCTCGCCCTCACTGCAAGTGGACGGAAGAAAGGAGAGAAGAACATCCGTCAAAAATGAAGATCTACTGGTAGACAAGAAAACAAGCATTACAGTGATCATATGTGTGAAGAACATCGTGGTCCATTGATGGCCGAAACGTCTCAAAAAAAATGGAATCATGTTTGAGCTGACCGATTGAAAACTAGAATATATTATTGACCAATTGATAAGCAAGTCGTTTACTACGGTTGATTACGAAAAATGAATTCCAACGAGTAGTTCCGTGAAGAACTAAAGCCTATTTTCATATATCGTACTTATGTTAATTGCTACTATCAACATACAAAATTTCAGTTTGATTGCTGTAATAGATTCGTAGATATTGAGAATCGTCTACATATTTCGGATTGTCGCCATGTTGGATTGTTATATGTATAGGTCATAGAGTCATGTACCATTTAAGGACAATTATTGCGTAGGTTCATTATCCAAATTTCACTTCGATCGCATGATTACGGCACAAGAAATAAAAACTTAATTTTAAAATTCCCACAGCCGCCATCTTGAAGTTCTGTAAACAATTGACCTAAATTAGATACCAGTGCATTACAATTTGTATAGACATTTGCTGTACCAAGTTTCATTGCGTTTGGATCATTAAATCGCGAGAAAAGTCTATTTAAAACTTTCAACTTCGCTTGGCCGCCATGTTGGTTTGGTAGTTACCAAGTTTTCAAACGTTACATGGGTGAACTTATAGTAAATCCCTTTATCACCGTACACAATTCCAGGGTGATATCGGTAGTAGTTTCGGAGATATTGAATGCTAGTGAAATATTTTGCACAGTCGCCATGTTGGATTGGTGAGACGTAACAAAATCTGAAGGGTACGGTCGGGGTCGTCAAGAATCGTGCTATGAACTTACCGAGTTTCATTGAAATCGCTCCGACCGTTTAGATTTTATTAGGGGGGACACACACACGAATCACACACATACGCACACACACACAAACACGGACAAAAGGTGATCTCATAAGCCTATTTTTTCATAAATGAAAATAGGCTAAAAATAAATATAACTTTGCCAAGTGACATAAAAACAGAGGGTGAAATACTGAGGAATGTACCAGAATTCTTTCCGAGTCAGTTGCAATTTATTGTGCTTCATCCTTCTGAATATCATATTAAGGTATATTAAGTAATCATTAAAATGTTGTAATTGGAATTTGAATTTCCCACGAGGCAACCCTCAAGGTTTTGATTAATACTGTCGATCGCTCCAACAACTAAATGAAATTATTTCGATGCCAAGTTTAGTGTCTTTTTAGCCTACTTTCCACATTATGCAACAAGTAGTTCCGTGAAGAACTATACAGCCTATTTTCATATATCCTACTCATGTTAATTGCCTCCATCAACATACAAAATTTCAGTTTGAAGGTTGTGATAGATTCGTAGATATTGAGAACCGTCTAAATATTTCAGATGGTTGCCAGGATGGATTTTTATTTTTGTACTATTACATTAAGATTATTGTGTACGTGTGGTATTCAAACTTCAATCGCATGATTCTTAGATCATACATCCAATAGATGGCTGATGAGGTCACGTTGTTGAAACCAACATCTCGATCAGCTGACTAAAGGGAACTGCGGGTAGTTTGGAGCACTGAAATACTACACGTGATGATAGAATTGGGCTATTTAAAGTGAGTTATATTCATTACTGAGCCAGAATGATGTATTACTGTGTCGTGTATGGATGTAAGGAGACGTTTAAAAAAGGATCGGTCAGTTCTTTCCATACGTATGTTAATTCATTGCTAAATAACCCAAAAAGTCTTGACTTAATTACTTGCATTTATTTAGCCTACGTTTCCTCTTAACTCCGAAACATGAAAGAAAATAATTAAACATGGAAATGCTGGCATTTATTATAACTTATTATAATTTACCCTATCCTTTACTCCACTGAACAGAAAGCAGAAATTATCAGGGAATAAAACTGATGAGTCATTGGGCAAAGATGTTTGAGAAAGTTTTGGAAAGGAGAATTAGGACAAGGATAGAAGGAGGGATGAGGGAAGAACAACATGGCTTCAGAGCAGGAAGGTCCACAGTGGATTTGATTTTTGCTGTAAGGCAGTTACAAGAACAGCACTGTGAGTATGGAACAGATCTACTGATGGCCTTCCTGGACATTGAGAAAGCATATGACAGTGTATGCAGAAACAAAGTATGGAAGTCCCTGGAGGATAGAGGAGTAGAAAAATGGACTATAAGGAGGATAAAGGAGATGTACAAGGGAAGCGTGAGCTGTGTGAAAGTGGGAGGAGAGAGATCGGACTGGGTGGAACAGAGAAACGGCCTGAAACAAGGAAGTGCACTGGCACCGTTACTTTTCATTGTGGTGATGGATGACATAATGACCCGAGTGGCACAAGTAATTGGGGAAGGAAAGATGAAAGCAATGGTGTTAGCGGATGATTTGGGGAAACAAGGAGGAGGAGGTACAGGAACAGTTGGACGTGTGGGAAGGAATAATACAAGGATATGGGATGAAATTTAGCATAAATAAGAGTGAGATGGTGATCACAACAAGGAAGAAGGAAAGAACCACAACGGGAATAACCATTGGTGGGGAACAGCTGAAGAAAGTGGAGAGTTTCAAGTATCTGGGAAGCCTGATACAAGGTAATGGAAGAAACTATAGAGAAAAAATGAGCGGGGGAGACAGGCAGAAGCATTCCGAAGGAGTGTGAGAAGCATGTTATGGAGCAAGGATGTCCCTCAGAACAGCAAAAAGATCATATATCGGACGTACTATGCCCCTATCCTGACGTATGCCTCGGAGACCTGGGCTATGAAAGGAAGGGAGAAGAGCAAAATACAGGCCAGTGAGATGAGCTTCTTGAGAAGCAGTATTGGAGTTACAATGATGGACAGAATAAGAAATGAGAGGACCAGAGAATTAATAAAGGAG
This sequence comes from Meconema thalassinum, assembly GCA_946902985.2. Lineage (NCBI taxonomy): Eukaryota > Metazoa > Arthropoda > Insecta > Orthoptera > Tettigoniidae > Meconema > Meconema thalassinum. Next base: position 1,765,367,412 of record OX336388.2, read on the forward strand.
GAACCATTACGGGATGGTATAGAGAAATCTAGGCTTAGATGGCATGGACATGTAAAACGAATGGAGGATAAGAGGATACCCAGGAGGATACACGAGACGAAGTGGGAAGGAAAGAGACCGAGAGGAAGACCGACAGGAAGACCGAGAGGATGACCGAGAGGAAGACCGAGAGACAGGTGGCTGAAAGGGATGGAAGAAAGCGTGAAGAAGAGAGGAGAAGACTGGACAGGGGTGGAAGCTGAGAGACGGTGGGAAGATAGAAGACGTTGGAGTGGCCTGTGTTCCAAACAGACCCGGCCAGCGGCTGGAAACTGTGCAAGAAGATGATGATGATGATGATACTACGGCCTACAACGACGAGACAAAGCACATTTTCAGCCCCTTGGTGTCAGAAAAAAAACCTCGGGGCCCCTAAACAGTCGTAAAGGGTCCCCGGAAACTACATTTTAATGCTCTAAAACCAAGAGTTTCTGAGATATTCCCAGAAAACTAATTTCATTTAATAAACTAATGTAGGAATGCAAGCCAGTAACCTTGACAACAGTGTCTCAAAAAGGTACATCCAACTTTCCATCTATTTCTGCAAGAAGTAGTGCCTCTCCATTTATTAAATTTCCGTGAAAGTTTGCAAATGGCTATAAGGTTATCACGGAACCAACAAAAACTGTAAAATTCATCAATGCGCTTAAGGGGGTCAAGAGGTACCTTGGATTTTTTCAAAAAATTTAAACGTGCGATGTGTCGTACAGAAGGTCTATTATATCTTTAAACAGCAACATTATTTTCAAAAATTCCTGAATTGAAATAGTATATTTTTTATTTTATTTTTTTGCTTTTAGGAATTTGGGCCATTGGAGGCTAAAAAACCTGAATTTTCATGCACCAAAAGCCTTTATAATTTATTAAAGAGGTCTTCCTCTGGATGTGCACTTGACACAACAGTGTGGGTCAGTTTTTATGGGACGTGAATTGCATTTCGTCTACGAGGTTTTCAATTTTATTTTCACGTCAGGAAGTACACGTTAGGTAAATTAGTTTCAGAGCATATTTCAACTAATCATTTATCTTTGTCGACAAACAGGTTCCAAGCCCCTAACCATTGCAACAGTAGCTCAATTGATTACGTTTGGTTATTAATAACGACGACCGTTCGAAGAATGGGTACTTCTGCTAGTCATATATATAAAAGTGAAAGTCTGTATGTATGTAAGTGGGTATGTGGGTGGGTCTGTTCCGTATACAAATCTACACCGTTCCACCAATCTCAAACAAATTTTGCATACAAATAGTTTAGGACCCAGAAGGAACCGCTGGCTTCATGAATTTTCGATAGTCGTTCTCATTCTTCTGATTTCGGCCCTTTTGCACTCAAGCACAGGTTAATCAAATCATAAAATATACTCATGAAGGAATGGCAAGACAGATAGTTTCCATGGCATCATAGCTCAAGTCAAGACACGGCCGACTGGATCCGAGTTGCGCTCTGCACTACCGGTATAGAAAATGAGGATCTTTACTTCAAATCCCGTTAGTTACTCAACTGCTCACACAGCACTGTCATTGACACTACCTACTATACAAAGCTCAAATACGACTCACTGATACATTCATCACGAAATCTCAGAAACCACCGAACGGATTGGAATGAAATTTGGTATGCAGCTTCCTCAAGCGCAGTAAACGCCCACTAAGAAAGGATTTTTGGATATTCAGGTTCTAAAGGGGTGTTAAGGGGGTAGATCTGCATTTCATTGAATAGCAATATCTCCCGATTGGTTTCATTGGAGGATGTGATACACGGCATAAAAACTCATCATTAACAAGAAGTTCCGTGACGAACTAAAGAGCCTACTTTTCTTAAAATTTTAGATTCATGCCAATGATTAATCTATATTGATCTATCTAGAATAATGACGAAATTAAGTTGGTAATATCGGCATTTCTAATTAGTTCGAAATACTGTATACGAACTACAGTTGGCAGCCCTGGTGACTGAATATATTCTTAGTTTCTTCTCTTAAGGTACAGAACACAAAATTTGGTTGAAGTCCAATGTATAGCAAGGACGTTACATGCGCGCGTAAAATTATGTTGGCAACAATGACATACATGTATTGGTCAGAAATAATCTGAAATAATATGATCTATTGTTGTGTCAATTTTGAATTAAATCCATTAGTTTGTATAGAAGTTACATGCATTTTAAAATTGGACCTATCAGCAGGTTTAGAATCATGTTGGTAGCACTGACGTATATAAATCACTCCAAATTAATATCGAATGTCAGGTACTATACCTGTGTATAGTTTAAAGCAGTCGGCTTGCATACTTTTTGATATATTGGTATTTGGATAAGAAAAAATAGAGAGAGCAATTATTAACAGTTGGCAGCCCTGGTGGCTCTTAAGAATACGCTCAGTCATATATATTTATGTACACATAGCATATACGAAATTTGGTTGAAATCCAATTGATAGTGTACAAGTTATATATATTTAAAATTTGGACCTACCAGCATGCTTATAATCATTTTGGCAACACTGCAATGTGTGGCCTCCTGGAAATTAAACTGCAATACTATTATCTATACGTGTGCCAATTTTGAAATAGCTCCCATTCATACCTTCCATGATATCCTACATGGAGCTCAAATTTCAATTACGATTTTTCAGCAGTTGGCAGCACTGACATCATTTTCAAGTATGGCCGTGAGATATTCAGGAATAGATCTTTACTCCTACCAAATTTTGTTTCGATTGCTGCAGCCGTTTAGGAGTTGATAGGGGGGGGGACACACACACAGCCAGACAGACAGAAGGACAGACAGACAGACAGACAGACATTTGCCCGATCTCATAAGTCAACTTTTTCCTGATTTTTGCAAAATGTGAAAAGTAGGCTAAAAATAAGAAGACACATGTCTGAGGGTTTTTCGATGTGGTGTATATTATGAGGTGAAAGGGGTGAAAAGTGGGGATTGAAAGATTCCTAACGGAGCGTGTATCTCCGTGGAGATAGGCGAGGAGTTTGAAACTCAGCGGAAAAAAATCAAAATAAAAAATAAGTAAATATGTGTTTGACCGTTTTTTTCATAAATCCAATTTAAGGGGCCCATGGGGAGGGGTGAAATTTCGGGGGGAGGGGGAACAGGAAAGAAAGTGTCCTAACTGATTGACTGACTGACTCACTCATCAAACTCAGGGGAAAAACTGCTTTAAAGTAAGTAAATACCTGTTCGACAGTTTATTTTCATAAATAAACTTTAAAGGGTTCATGGGGAGGGGTGAAATTCTGGAAAAAGGAAATGTCCTGACTCACTCGCTCACTCACACACTCATCATCGCCCAGCCAAATTTATTGAAGTTAGAAACATGACAGTTTGGGGATATGTTCATTGTATGTCAAAACCGTCTACTAAGGGAGGATTTTCGGATATTCAGGTTCTAAAGGGGTCTTAAGGGGGTTAAACCTGCATTTAATTGAAAAACAATATCTCCCGATTGGTTTCATTGGGGGATGTGTTACACGGCATATAAACTCATCATTAAAAAGTAAGAAGTCACGTATCTGAGGGTTTTTCGTTGTGGGGTATATTATGAGGTGAAAGGGGTGAAAAATGGGGATTGAAAGATTCCTAACGGAGCGTATATCTCTGAAACGACATAGGCGAGGAGTTTGAAACTCAGCGGGAAAAAAATCAGCATAAAAATAAGTAAATATGTGTTTGACCGTTTTTTCATAAATCCAATTTAAGGGGCCCATGAGGAGGGGTGAAATTCTGAGGAGGGGACGGGGGAAACAGGAAAGAAAGTGTCCTAACTGATTGACTGACTGACTCACTCATCAAACTCAGGGAAAAAACTGCTTTAAAGTAAGTAAATAGCTTTTCGACAGTTTTCTTGATCAATCAAATTGAAGGGGTTCATCGGGATGGGTGAAATTCTGAAGAAAAACAAGATGTTCAGTAAAGAACATATAGCCTACTTCCTCCTAAATGTATGAGTATAGTTATAACTCGTTGTTATTATCAAAGAGTATAATAGAACTATTCTTTGTTGAAGACCTTAGAAACGATTTACCTCTTCCAAACGCCACAACCTAGATAAAAACTGCTACCATCATTGAAGAAAGAAAGAAAGAAAGAAAGAAAGAAAGAAAGATAAGAAGTATATCAAGAATGTTATGGATCTGGAGACATAATCGACCGGACTGGCTGCGTGGCTCAGCGGTAACGTTCTCGCTTGCTGGGCCCTAGGTTGCAGGTTCGTATCCTGGCGCAGTCAGCTGGCATTTGAGGGTGCACAAATGCGAGGGAGCCGTGTCAGTACATTTACTGGCACGTTAAAGATCCCCTTCGGGCCAAAATTCCGGCACCCCGGTGTCTCTAAAAGCAGCAGTAGTTAAAAGGGATGTAAAACCAATAACATTATTATTATTATTATTATTATTATTATTATTATTATTATTATTATTATTATTATTATTACATATACGACCTGCCGTGGGCAACATCCAACTTTGAGTTGAGGCATGTCTTTACACGTCTGGTTGTGCATGGCTTTCACAGCTCTAATTGAATTAACAAATCTTTCCATGACCCTACAGAGACTTCAAATAACATTTTCAAGTAACGCAAAATAGGCTGTTACAAACCCTTTAAAATAAAAAGTAAAAATGTATCGTGGTATCATCTTGTCATTCTTCAAATTCGATGCGCATAGAATGCCAATGGTATAGTAATCAATGGAGCCCCACGTAGACTAGTCGTGACATCTAGTGGTGAAATATCGAACAATATAATACTAACAGAGCGAGTGCATTCTAGCGGCCAGAAGAAGAAACTTTTCAATAAAATCTGGATGTTAATAAGTACCTTATTGGCAGCTAGATGTCTCGAGTAAATCTGCTGGCGAATTATGTATTAATTAAATATATATTTTACACCATAATATGCACAATATAACGCTAAATTTTAAAACATCTGAGTCATTACAAAACAATAAACATATAACATTTCAAGCAAAAAACCTAGCTCTGATCGGGTTTGAACCATAGGCATTTGAGCGATAGGCTAACGCTCTACCACTTTTTTTTTATTAGCTCTTTACAGAATTACAGAATTTTCAGATATGATACATACCATACTATTACATCACAAGAAAGTCCAGATAGTGTCCATATTTATCGTACAATTGTCCACTTTCACTAAGCTTCCAACGCTCTTTCTGCAGGTGATACCTGAGATCCAGGATTGAGAAATGTTGATCATTGTCCATCACGAAGTGTACATATTGGCCCATTATCCACACAATGGCAGTCTGTTTAATTTGGGGGAAGGCGGTCACCGACAAGCGAATCAACTTCCTGTCATCAAGGTCATCCGTGGGCACATTTAATAGTTGACATACGTTTCCCTTACACCACAGCCACGTGGAGGCAACTCGCGTGCATGATGTGAAGCGGTGTATCGCCGTATCAGTTTGACCACATATAGTACACCATGGGTAAGCTTCAAGACGGATGGTATATCGCCGTAGAGCGGTTGGGATGAGATCGTTGAGGAAGATAAAAACCCGGGAGTGTACAGCAGAAGAAATGGTCATAGCCCCAAAATTTTTCCAAACAGTGGGCCAATGGACGTAGAGGGTGGTGGCCTCGATTCGCGGTTTGGAGTGTACCACTTGCCGCAACATGTTATAAATACTTTTCGTCGTTGGAACAGTCCCTGAAGGCATTTGGCGAACAGTTTCCAGAAGGTGCTGTTGATGGTCCCTAAATATCTTCGGCAAAGCTCTCTCACAACCACGGGCTGTGTTCCGAATATCTTTGTATAGCGCTTTCGTAAAAGTGTCATGTTGGGAAAGAATGGTGATGTCGTTCTTGCAGAGGAGTGCACGGCATTTCATGCCATGAGCGGTTAGCCCTAGCCCGCCTTGCCGGGATGGGAGATACAACTGTTCCCGTTGTACTCGGAACAAAAATCCTTGCCATAGAAACCAACCTATATATTTTGCCAATTGGCTCTCAAACATTTTGGGCAGTGGGAAAAGTTGTGCGACATACCATATTTTAGAGAGCGCAAATACGTTGAGGACTACGACCCGTTGCACTATATTGAGGTTTCTTTGACCAAATTGGATCAGCACTCCCCTAACTTTGGCAATGACCTTAGTCCAGTTTGCGTGCACCGTGTCCAGAATCGATTGCTTCCAGGTAATGCCAAGAATTTTCACCTCATTTACTATCCGGAACCAGGGCTGTTGGGTAATCACTGAGTTATTATTGAGCGGAAGCAAAGCAGTTTTCTGGGGGTTCGATTGTGCTCCAGAGGCGATATGGTAGAGCTGAAGGACGCTATCGATGTGGGAGATGTCTTCGTTATTGCGGATCAATATGGATACGTCATCAGCATAGGCGCACATGCCAAAAACATGTGTGGACAGTTTGTAACCCTGTAGCTTCACCTGGGTAGTCCGAATGAACGGTTCAAGTCCAATGACAAAAAGTAGCATGGAGAGGGGACATCCTTGCCTAACTGATCGTTGTATTGGAATCAGAGGGGAAAGAAAACCGTTGACGAGCACTCGAGACGTAGCATTACAATTTATCATACGAATGTAGTCAATAAGGATTGCAGGAAATTCAAAGTGCTGCAAGACCATGTACAAGTATTCATGACTGATGCGATCGAAAGCTTTATCAAGATCCAAGGTGAGAAAACTCATTGGCTCAGTGGGGAGCATTTCGGCTTTTAGGTGTAGGTCCCTTAGTATCGCTAAGTTTGTTAACAGAGTTCTTCCAGGAATACTGCAACATTGTTCATCACCAATGATATCATGTAGAACAGTCTTCAATCGGCATGCAAGTACTTTGGTAAGGACTTTATAATCACTGCAGAGCAGAGTAACTGGTCGGAAGTCACCAACTGCCATGGGAGAGGATGTTTTTGGTATGAGGACTATGGTACCCTCGTGATGTGATCGACAAAGAGCACGACGTTGGAGAATGGTACGCAGGACATGACAAAATTCTTTGCCAATGAGAGGGCAGAAGTGTTTATACATTTCATATGGCAGTCCATCAATGCCAGGTGAGCGGTTGTTTGGGAGGTGCTTAACCACAGAGTGAATCTCTTCATCCGTAATATCCGCGCTGAGCCGAGTTTTGTTGTCCGGAGACAGATGCGTATTGCAAGATGAAAGCAATAAGGTCACCTGCTGTGGATCAATTGGAGCCGGAGCGTAGAACCGTTGATAAAATAGTGATATTTCACTACGTATAGCGTCAGGGGAGGTGACGACACTTCCAGTACTGGTGCGGAGGCGGTGGATATATTTACGTTGCCGCTCACGTTGTCCTTTGGCGATATGGTATACACTTGCACTTTCGTCTGGGAGCACTGTACGATCTTTTAAAGCCACGTTTATATGAGCGAGCGTTCGTTGCTGTAGAGACAGGAGCTTGGTTTTAACTTCCCGAATCTGGTCATATAAACGCTCCCCAGCATCAGATCTTTGCTGGAGCTGGCGAAGAACTCGATAGTAAAATTCAACTGTATCCCGTCTTTCCCGACCTCGTTGGTAGGATATGTTCTTAAAGACGCGGCGGATCCCTGGTTTAACCAAAATATCCCACCAGTCTGCGCAGTCGCGAAATTTGCATTTTTGTTGGACCCATCGAGTCCAGTGTTGTCTGAAAATATCTTGGCATTCCTCCTCCAGTAACAGCGAGCAATTCAGTTTCCAATAACCTCTTCCTAAGTGAAATATGGGATGGGGGTAAGAGATTGTACATACGACAGCATGATGGTTAGTGAAACTGGCAGGTATCACTTCATATCGTCTAGGCTGGATAGGTTCCTGTGAAAAGTAGATGCGGTCAATTCGTGATGAGGAGTTGTGACTTATACAGGTGTAATGGGGCAAGGGCACCCTTAAACTATCCACAGCATCAATGAGGTGTAGGGAGGTAAGAAGGGTCCAGAGAGCCGGGTTGACACCGTTGTATGGACTAGTGGAATCCTCTGGGCGTTGAATACAATTGAAATCCCCTGCAAGAATAAGTTTTTCCTTAACATCGTGCAGATGAGGCATATACTGTGTTCAAAGAACATTTTCCGTTCCACACGTTTATTGGACCCAGATGGGGCATATACATTTATCAGGGTGGTATTGTTTATGTGTCCAGATATTATGCGTCCTGATGGATGACATAGCACACCTTCGAGTGGGATATCATGTCTTATGAGGAATCCGGTCCCTCTATTCGTATTACCGGTATTGATGTATTGTTTGTAGAAGGCAGATATGGGTAAACACGGTATGGCAACTTCTTGAATGAAGGCAATGTCAATGTCTGCATCTCGAAGGAATCTCTCCAACAGTTGAAATTTCAGAGGGCATTCTATTACATTGATATTCACAGTGGCCACAGTGAGAAATTGCGCCATTAAGAGAAGTATAAAAGCTGTGCTAGACATACTGGAAGGTGGACTCGAAAGAAGACACAGCTGAGAATTATCCTGGTGCACTATGTCAAATTAGGTTGAGAGAGTTCCTTATGATTGCTATTCATAGGCCGGCAGTCAGCGTTTGAGAGCGTTCGTGGGTCCCTAGATGACGTAGAATGAAGATTTTGTTTCTTTTTCACAGCTGCGGGAACGGTTGTAGAGCCAGTTTGATTCTTCTGGGCTGGTACGGCAATCGAGGCATTTGTTTTTATCTTTTTAGATACGTTCTCGGATCCTCGATCAACCTGCGTAGGTGAGTCGGTAGGTACCAGAGAAGGTGGGGGCAAGGAAGACAAAATTTCTGTGGCAGCCTGTAGTGGCGGCATAATTGGTTCTAAGGCTGCGATACATGTTGCCGATAGCACAGGGGCACTCTGTGACTCGCTGAGCTGGTCAGTGTAAGGAACCAGTTCTGCGTCGTGTGTATCAGAGGCCACTGCTGGTGTTGTCCCAGCTGACTGATCAATAAACATGTTTTCATGTGACGTTTGCTGTGTCACGACTTCCGAGTATTGAACACGTCGTTGTTGTGTTGGAGTTATACCGAGGGGAATCATTTTCTGTGGGCAGTTGATACGTAGGTGTGTGTTAGCATTGCAAATTAAACAGGTCTGTTTCTGTCCATTATAAGATAGATAGCCAGAATGGCCACCAAAAGTCTCAGTGGAGGGGATATCTTGTTTTATTTCCATTGTGACTGCGCGTATTCCATTATATACCGGGAACTGATAAGCAGAAGACCATTGTTCTTTCCTGACGTCACTCACAGTGCCATATTTCGACAGGACGGATTTGAAAATTTCAGGTGGAACTTCAATTGGGACATTAAATATACGCACTGTGGTAAAATTGGAATCCGCTGGGGAGAGCTTAACATTAGTCATTTCGCCTGAGGCATACTGAAATTTAATAGGATCTGCAAAATTATTTAACAATTTCTGATAAATAGATATGCGGATTACCTTGATGTACATGGTTTTTTCTTGTGCATTTAACTGGATGGCTTCTACTTGGTCGACAGTCAACCGGAGAGTATCGCTAATCCAGCGGTGAATTTCTCCTGGTGTGGCGCGAGAACTCTGCTTGTCCCATTGGCAGCGTACGGTATTTTTTCTCTGGTATCCGGACATGATTTTCAGCGGGGTTTTCTGGGTTTCCTGGTTTTGTTGTCCTATCTGGAACACTACTTGAAAAAGTATTGTCCGAATGACACACGGAAGGTCAGTTCACCCGTGGAACTATCGGAAGCACCGGTATTAGAAAATGTACACTCTTCCAATGCGGTCACACAGCGCGCTCACACGCACCTCACTCGGCCACGACTAGTGACAAACTGCCCCCCACTGAGCTAATTGTGTCAACGAATATCGTTCTATATAAAATGACACATAGAACTTGTTAGCAAATAATGATTCATACTAAACGATTTCATCACTGGAGTATATTATTTATATATAAAGCATTTCATACAAAGTTTATTTATTTTGTATCAGTACGCTATATTGCATGCAATACTCAAATTAGTGAAATATAAGTCAGGCACAAGATATCCGCTGCCATCTTGTCTTATTACTGAATCAGCTCAGCTTTTTAAAATCACGTCTGCACTATAGTATTACAAAATAAACTTTTAATTTCGAACGTGCCTCTTCCTTTAGAACAGTTAAAACGATTCTCGGCTCGATAATCGGAACTGGTGGGTCCCATGATATGGATTATAAAGTTTGCATAATTCGCACGATCGCCATCCTGAAATGGTATGGCGGACGACCTTGTAGTTTGGTCACAAGACGCATCCTATACGAAGGTATGTTGTTACCAAATTTGGTAGAGATCGGATGATTTGGTTAGTCGTTATTTGATTTTACGTTTTGAACGTTTGAGTGGCCGCCATTCAGTTTTAGTAAAGATGGCGGCGATATAAAACATGACACTGAGGTGTCCTTTGCTACTGCTACCTTTGTACCAAATTTCGTTCAATTCGCATTCACCGTGTTCGAATTGATAGGGGGGGACAGACATTCAGAGTACACACACTCACACACACACAGACACACACACACACTGACTCACACACACACATACACACACACACACACACAGACTCACATACACACACACAGACAGACACACTTTTTTCGCCCTGTGTTGATCTCATATGTCTACTTTCATTTTTTGCAAAAATCGAAAGTAGGCTAAAAAGTTGAAAGAAAATGTCCTGACTCATTCACCCACTCATCATCGCCCAGCCAAAAATATTGAAGTTGGAAACATGGCATTTCCGGGATACGTTCGTTGTATGTCAAAACCATACACTAAGGGGGGATTTTTGGATATTCAGGTTCTAAAGGGGTCTTAAGGGGGTTAAACCTGCATTTCATTGAATAAAAATATCTCACGAGTGGTTTCTTTTGTGGATGTGATACTCGGCATATAAACTAATCATTAAAAATAAACAGACATGTGTCTAAGGGTTTTTCGATATGGTGTATTATTATGAGGGGAAAGGGGTGAAAAGTGGGGGGGGGGGGGTTGATGGATTCCTAACGGAGCGTGTAGACCTATCTCTTAAACGACATAGGCGAGAAATTTGATACTCAGCGAAAAAAATCAGCTTAAAAAGTAAGTAAATCGGTGTTCGACCGTTTTTTTTCATAAATTAATTTAAGGGGCCATTGGGGTGGGGTGAAATTCTGGGGGAAAAAGGAGAGAAAGTGTCCTAACTGACTGACTAACTCACTCATCAAACTCAGGGGGAAAATACAGCTTAAAAATAAGTTAATAGGTGTTCAAGCGTTTTTTAATCAATCCAATTTAAGGGGCCCATGGGGTGGGGTGAAATTCTGGTAAAAATAATTGAAAGAAAATGTCCTGTCTGACTCACTCACTCATCACGCCCAGCGAAAACTATTAAAGTTGGAAACATGAAATTTTGGGAATATGTTAGCTGTATGTCGAAATCGTCAACTAAGGAATGATTTTTGTTTATTCGGGTTTTAAAGAGGTGTTAAGGTGGTAAACGTGCATTTCATTGAATAACGATATCTCATGAGTTGTTCCTTTGGGGATGTGATATTCGGTATATAAACTAATCATTAAAATAATCAGACATATGGCTAAGGGTTTATTGATGTGGTGTATATTATGAGGTGAAAGGGGTGAAAATTGGGGGATGAGGGATTCTTAACGGAGCGTGAATCTCTGAAACGACATAGGCGAGAAGTTTGAAATTCGGCGGGAAAAAACTGCTTAAAATACAAGTAAATAGGTGTACGACCGTTTGTTTCATAAATCCAATTTAAGGGGTTCATGGGGAGGGGTGAAATTATCAAAAATAAATGAAAGAAAATGTCCTGACTGACTCACTCACTCATCATCGCCCAGCCAAAATTATTCAAGTTAGAAACATGAAATTTTGTGGAAATGTTCATTTTATGTCGAAAACGTCCAGTAAGGAAAGAGTTATGGGTATTCAGGTTCTAAAGAGGTTTTAAGGGGGTAAACGTGCATTTCATTGAATATCAATATCTCACGAGTGGTTTTATTTTGGGATGTGATACTTGGCATATATACTAATCATTAAGAATAAGCTGACACATGTCTAATTGTTTTTCTATGTAGTGTTTATTATGAGGTGAAAGGGATGAAAAGTGGGGGTTGAAAGATTCCTAACGGAGCGTGTATCTCTTAAACGACATAGGCGAGGTGTTGGAAACTCGGAGGAAATCAATCAGCTTATAAATAAATAAATTTATAAAATAAATAGGTGTTCGACCGTTTTTTCATAAATCCAATTTAAGGGGCCTATGGGGAGGGGTGAAAATCTGGAAGAAAAACTTCCACTAAGAAAGGATTTTTGGATGTTCACTCTCATCGACCAACCAAAATTATTAAAGTTAGAAGAATGATATTTTGGGAATATGTCTGTTGTGTGTAGAAAACGTCTACTAAGGGGGAATTTTTGGATTTTCAGGTTCTAAAGGGGTGTTAACGGGGTTAAACCTGCATTTAATTGAATAACAATATGACACGACTATGACGCGAGCGAAGCGAGGCTTAAAATGAGATGGTGTGTGTCTGTGTATTACTCAATCACGCAAGTACCACTGGTCCGATTTACATGAATTTTACATGGAAGTATCTGATTTACCTGGTTAACATATAGGTTATTTTTGATTTCAATACTTTGCACTATTTAAAGATGGCGACCATTTTAGTGACGTAACAACACCCTTTGGTTTCAAACTTTCATATTTCCATTTCAAATAAAAAGAGAACGCTAAGAAATAGCAAACTTTTCATGGCATATACGAGGTTTAAATTTACATTTTCTATCCGAAAGGTATCTCCAACGGTTAGCGATTAAAACCTAAATGTGTATTATAAAACACGGTCAACGCCGAGCGGTGTAGTTGGACAATATGTTCCATCCTTAATCTCCCTCTGCGCAGCACCTCGCCTATCCCCTGTTTTAACTGTCACCTTCACATTTTTATTTATTTATGTCGCGTAGCAAAGCACGGGTACTTCAGTTAGTTCCGTATAAATTACGAAAATGTGTGTTTAAACCCTCCTTAAAAATCATTTCTCCACCTACTCCTATCACCTATCAGCTGATCGAGATGTTGGTTTCACGTCACAGTAAACGCAGTGTGGCAATGCGCACTCTACTGTAACTATGCTCGAAGGCGTGATTAGACACAAGAAGTAAAAACATGATTTTAAAATTTAGCACAGCTGCCATCTTGTGATTATGCAAACAATTGAAATAAATTAGATGCCAGTGGATTAACATTTGTATAAGCATTTAACGTGCAACGTTTCACTGCACTCGGATAGTTAATTCGCGAGAAACGTCCATTTAAATACTTATCATTCGCGTCGCCGCTATGTTAAATTTGTGCTCAACAGGTTACTGAAAGTCCTATAGGTGAACATATGTTCATAGCCTCTATGAACATAAGAAATTTCAGTTTGATTGCTGTAAAAGATTCATAGATATTGAGAACCGTATAAATATTTCGGATGGTCGCCATTTTGGATTGTTTTATGTATAGGCCATAGAGTTATGTACCATTAAAGGACAATTATTGCCTAGGTTCATTATTCAAACTTTCACTTCGATTGCATGATTACGACACAAGAAATAAAAATAATAATTTAAAATTTCGCACAGCCGCCATCTTGAGGTTATGTAAACAATTGAACTAAATTAGATGCCAGTGCATTAGGATATGTAAAATCATTTACTGTACCATATTTTACTGTGCTCTGAGAGTTAAATCACCAGAAAAGTCTATTAAAATATTTCAAATTCGCTTGGCCGCCATGTTCGTTTTGTACTTGACAGGTTTATGAAAATTACATAGATGAACTTCTATCAGTACCCTTTATTACCGTACAAAATTTCAGGGTGGTATCTGTAATAGTTTCGGAGATATAGAATGTCAGTGAAATGATTCGCACAGCCGCCATTTTGAGGTTATGTAAACAATTGAACTAAATTAGACTCCAGTGCATTACAATGTGTATAAACATTTGCTGTACCATGTTTCATTACGTTTGGATAGTTAAATCGCGAGAAAAGTCTATTTAAAAGTCTCAAATTCGTTTGGCCGCCATGTTGGTTTTGTAGTCACCAGGTTCATGAATGTCTCATAGGTGAACTTCTAGTAGTGCCCTTTATCACCGTACATAATTTCAGGGCGATATCTGTAAGAGTTTCGGAGATACTGAATGCTGGTGAAATATTTCATTCATAAAATGAAAATTGGCTAAAAATGAGGATAAAGTAGACTTATGAGATCGATCCGGGAAAATGTCTGTCTGTCCTACTGTCGGTCTGTCTGTCTGTCTGTCTGTCTGTGTGTGTGTCTTCTATAAACTCCTAAACGGCTGCAGCAATCGAAACCAAATTTGGTATGAGTCAAGATCTATACCGGAACATCTCAATGTCATACTTGAAAATGATGTCAGTGCTTCCAACTGCTGAAAAATAGCAATTGAAATTTGAGCTCAATGTTGGATAACGGAAGGTACACATGGGAACTATTCCAAATTGGCACACATATAGATAATAAAACTTCAGTTTAACTTTCAGGAGGCCATACATGACAGTGTTGCTAAAATTAGTCTAAGCCTACCGATAGGTCAAATTTTTAAATACATATAACTCCTAAACTATCAATTGGATTTCGTATGTACTATGTGTTCATAAACAGATAATACTGAGAGTATTCTTAAGAGCCACCAGGGCTGCCAACTGTTAATAAATTCTCTCTCTATTTTTATCCAAATACCAATATATCAGAAAGTATGCGAGCCAACAGCTTTAAACTTTGACAATCTAGATAATTTTGGAGCAACTAATGTATGTCAGTGCTACCAACATGACTCTAAGCCTGCTGATAGGACCAATTTTTAAATACATGGAACTTCTATACGATCAATTGGATTTCAACCAAATTTCGTATGTGCTATGTGTACCATTACAAATATGACTATGCGTATTCTTAAGGGCAATCAGGGCTGCCAAATGGTAATAAATGATGTTTATATGTTTAACCCTAATATCAATATATCAGAAAGTATGCAAGCAAACAGCTCTAAACTTTGCGCTTGTACTGTATAGTACCTGACATTCTAGATTAATTTGGACTAATTGATATACGTCAGTGCTGCCAACATGATTCTAAGCCTGCTGATAGGTCCAATTTCAAAATACCATTAACTTCTATTCCAACAAGTGGATTTCATCCAAAACTGGCACAACAATAGATCATAATATTTCAGATTATTCCTGACCAACACATGCATGATATTGTTGCCAAAATGATCTTACGCGCGCTGATAGATCCAATGTCTAACTGCATGTAACGTCCATGCTATCCATTGGACATCAACCAAATTTTGTATTCTGTAGCTTAAGAGATGGAACTAAGAATATATTCAGTCACCAGGACTGCCAACTCTAGTGCTCTACATTATGCGAGGTATATTTCGAACTAATTAGAAATTTCGATATTACCAACTTTAAAATATTTCGTCATTATTCTAGATAGGTCCATATAGATTAATCATTGACATGAATCTTAAATTTTAAGAAAAGTAGGCTCTTTAGTTCGTCACGGAACTTCTTTTTTTAAAATAAGAATTAACTACTACCTATATTTTTAAGATAGATTGTTACTATTTTTCCCGTAGCTGTTAAATATACAGGGCGCCATTGTTCTCCGCAGTGCCTACATTCTGCTGCGAGAGATGGCGTCACCAGTTACGTTGGCAGCACGGCGACTATAAAAAAAAACAATAAATTTTGTACTCACCACAGCCATTCATAACATACTGTTGCTCTCTTCCAGTAATCAAACTATACACTTAGACGGTTTCGACAGCCCACAGCCCACACATGTGGCCTTCACCCTATCAAAAACAGCGTGCTGCCAACTAAAATGATGACGCTACCTTTCGCAGCTGCTCGTAGCCGCTGCGAAGAACATTTCCTGGCGCCCTGTAGTTTAAACGTATAAGATGCTAAATAATTAGTAATTTATGTCATTTGTTTCATCAAAAATAATTTAAAATTTTAAAAATTTGAATCGGAAATTTTTCAAAGTGTATATAATGTTGTACGACCTTGTAATTGCAATTTTCCACGAGGCAACTTAGTGATTATCACCCTTAAGGTGTTGACTAATAGTGTCAGTCGCTCCAACAACTGCTTGGAAGCGTCTTTTGACCAAACTACTAGGTCATCAGCCCAATAGTTTTAAGATGGTAGTCGTGTATGTGTGCAAATTGATCCCACCTATCAATAAAACACAACGAAGCCAAATCGAACCACCACAGAGGTAGCACTAGCAAGGGACAACTCAGTGTCATGTTGTATATTGCCGCCATCTTAGTAAAAAATAAATGGCGCCCACTCAAATGTTCTGAGCTTAAGTCACATTACGACTAAACTAATCATTCGATCTCTACCAAATTTTTCAACAATATACATTAATGTAGGAAGGGTCTTTTGCCCAAACTACAAGGCCATCTGCCAAATAGTTTCAAGATGGGGGATGTATGAATCATGCAAGTAATATAGCCTAACCGTAACTTACGATTCAACAAGGCCTGGCCTTACCAAATACGCTCATCGTACACTGGGAGGTTTAAACTATACTCAAGGAAGTGACCGGTAGGATATTAGCATTGTAGTGACTAACAGATCAGGCTGACCGTGCCATATCGTGCTTGTCCGTGCCGTCCCGTTGAGTCAAAATAGCCGCTATTTGCTCTTAAATCCGTATATTTCCGTAACTTCATAAGTTTATATCCTTTTAGGAGTTTACTGAACAAAATAATACATATTTAGTATCAAATGGATGATACAAACGGCAGAAAACGCTAATGAAATCGTTGATTGCCAGACATAAATAATATCATGTAGTTATACTTAACCAGTTGTTAACCAAATATTAGTGTACGACATTTGTGGCGTAGTGATAGCGACCAGGACTCATAAACTGGAGGTTCGTGGATCAAATCCCAGCAGGTTCAAATGTTTTACTTCCTTTTTTTTTTTTGTGAATGATGATTTATAACTACTCACAGGTTATAATGTTAAGCATGTATAGTGTGTATTCGCAATCGAAAATAGTATAACCCACATATTTCAACACTTGATCACAGCGTTTAAAATTCGTTGACCTTCATCCGCGGTAGATATTGTTATTGTTGATTTAGTTGTTTCTTTAGGGGTTTTGCGGCATCATGGTCTTGTAGCCGCGTTTACTTGTGTGTGGGTAGAAGTTGTCTGATGACCTCTGTCACTGTGATCTCTGTAGGCTTACTAGTGTGTAGGCACCGGGTGAGTTAGCTGAGGTCGTTACGGCATGACTGCTGGCAGTCGCTCACATCTTCCTTCCAGGCAAATGCCGGGGTTGGTCCCTAACTATAGGCCACAGCCGCTACCTTCCAACTCCTTGTCCTTACATGCAAACTTTCCTCCCCAGACAACATTCCACACGCGACGGTACTTGTAGCTCACCCATTGGGTGTCCGCCTCGAAGCAGCTACAAACCTGGCGAGCCGAACATGTCCTCGGACACTCCCGGCACTAAAAGCCATACGCAAAAAAAAGTGTGTAGGCTATTTTAGGTAGATTTCATTAGAAAGCTAACTATTGCAATGGGTCCCATGTTTCGACTTCCGGAAAATTTCGACATATCTTCGCGTTTCACATCCCCCAGACCCCAAAACCACCGTCAGTTCAAAAGTTTATATATAATTTATGTATATATGTATCTATCTATATATATATATATATATATCAGTTTCTTGTGGACACGATAACTGCCGTAATTTTGTACCAATCACTTTGAATTTTTTACATAATATGTATCCCTATAAAATCTCGGTCGAGTTCGTTAATGGGAAAAATCGGTCAAAGGGGGTGAAAATGGGGGGCTTTTGTCGAAAAAGTGAAATATCGCTATAACTCTCTTAATACATGAAATATCGAATCCCTTAAAAGTTCATAATATGTGTCGGATAAGTGCCAAAAATTTATGTCAAATACATTTTTTGATAGCACCAACCATTGACCAAAGGGGTGGGAAAAAGTGGGTTTTTCGGGAAACATTAATCATATCTCTGTTAATAGGCACAATATCAAAACCGCACAAAATGGACAATATTCCTCCAATAATTACCTAAAACTTTTGTCTGAAAGAATTTTTGATATGACCCACCATTACGCCACGGGGTGAACAAAATGATTTAAGTTATAAGAAAATGCCAAGTGCCAAGAGAGGTTGCCATGACAACTTTACTTTTAATTGATAAGGGATGAGTCATCAGCAGTTGCTATGACAACGCCACTGCACGAGATCACATTCAGTTTTCATATGTCTGTGGGAAGCGACTTCGGTATCGGAACTGGTAGCATGCTGAACTTCTATGCCGAAGGTCGCGGGTTCAAACCCGGCTGAAGTCGTTGGATTTACTAAGAGCGCTAAAAAACCTGAGTTTGCTTTCCTTTGGAGGGGACGTTCCAACGTTCGTTGCGAGTAGCTGATTGAGGTGGCATCTAGTAGCCAAGTTCACAGCTAGGTGTCGTTGACGGTAGTATTTTAGGTAGATTTCATTAGAAAGCTAACTATTGCAATGGGTACCATGTTTCGATTTCCGGAAAATTTCGACATATCTTCGCGTTTCACATCCCCCAGACCCCAAAACCACCGTCAGTTCAAAAGTTCATATATCATTTATGTATTATATGTATATATGTACACACATCAAAAAGAGTTTTGCATCACCTCGGTTCCAAGAGTTCCGGAACCTTTAAATACAAAGGGAATAGAGATCAACACAAACAACATTTCAGCTCGTTTTATTGCTCATGAGACCCACACATTGCATGTTGTACCATCATACAGCTAGACTTTCAGCATTTGTGGTCCAGAGTGCAGTACACACCACTACCTCTAATACCCAGTAGCACGTCCTCTTGCATTGATGCATGCCTGTATTCGTCGTGGCATACTATCCACAAGTTCATCAAGACACTGTTGGTCCAAATTGTCCCACTACTCAACGACAATTCGGCGTAAATCTCTCCGAGTGGTTGGTGGGTCAAGACGTCCATAAACAGCCCTTTTCAACATATCCCAGGCATGTTCGATAGGGTTCATGTCTGGCGAACATGCTGGCCACTGTAGTCGAGCGATGTCGTTATCTTGAAGGAACGCATTCACAAGATGTGCACGATGAGGTCGAGAATTGTCGTCCATGAAGACAAATGCCTCTCCAATATTCTGCCGATATGGTTGCACTATGGGTCGGAGGATGTCATTCAGGTATCGTAAAGCCGTTTCGGAGCCTTCCATGACCACCAGTGGCGTACGTCGGCCCCACATAATGCCACCCCAAAACATCAGGGAACCACCACCTTGCTGCACTCGCTGGACAGTGTGTCTAAGACGTTCAGCCTGACCAGGGTGCCTCCAAACACGTCTCCGACGATTGTCTGGTTGAAGGCATATGCGACACTCATCGGTGAAGAGAACGTGATGCCAATTCCGTGGGGTCCATTCAGCATGTTGTTGGGCCCATCTGTACCGCGCTGCATGGTGTCGGGGTTGCAAAGCTGGACCTCGCCATGGACGTCGGGAGTGAAGTTGCGCATCATGCAGCCTATTGCGCACAGTTTGAGTTGAAACACGACGTCCTGTGGCTGAACGAAACGCATTATTCAACATGGTGGCATTGCTGTCAGGGTTCCTCCGAGCGGCAATCCGTAAGTAGCGGTCATCCACTACAGTAGTAGCCCTTGGGCGGCCTGAGCGAGGCCTGTCATCGACAGTTCCTGTATCTCTGTACCTCCTCCATGTCCGAACAACATCGCTTTGGTTCACTCTGAGACGCCTGGAAACTTCCCTTGTTGAGAGCCCTTCTTGACACAAAGTAACAATGCGGACGCGATCGAACTGCGGTATTGACCTTCTAGGCATGGTAGAACTACAGACAACATGAGCAGCGTACCTTCGTCCTGGTGGAATGACTGAAACTGATCGGCTGTCGTACCCCCTCCGTCTAATAGGCCCTGCTCATGCATGGTTGTTTACATCTTTGAGCAGTTTTAGTGACATCTATGAACAGTCAAAGGGACTGTATCTTGGATACAATATACACAGTCAAAGTCTACATGCCGGAGATCTGGGAACCGAGGTGATGCAAAACTTTTTTTGATGTGTGTATATCAGTTTCTTGTGGACACGATAACTGCCGTAATTTTGCACCAATCACTTTGAATTATTTACCGAATATGTATACCCATAAAATCTCGGACGAGTTCGTTACTGGGCTAAATCGGTCGAAGGGGATGAAAATGGGGGACTTTTTTTTTCGAAAAAATGAAATATTGCTATAACTCTCTTAATATGTGAAATATCGAATCCGTTCAAAGTACATACTATGTGTCGGATAAAGCTCAGAAATTTATGTTTGAAACGTTTTTTGATAGCACCAACCATTGACCAAAGGGGTGGGAAAAAGTGTTTTTTTTCGGGAAACATTAATCATATCTCTGTTAATAGGCACAATATCAAAACCGTACAAAATGGACAATATTCAAATAATAATTACCTAAAACATTTGTCTGAAAGAATTTTTGATATGAGCCACCATTGCGCCAAGGGATGAGAAAAATGATTTCGGAATTATAAGAAAATGCCAAGAGCTATCAGTGGTTGACATGGCAACACTACTAAATTGAAGAGGGATGAGCCATCAGACGTTGCCATGACAACGCACTTGCGCGAGATCAGATTCAGATTTCCATCTGACTAAGTGTGAAGCGGCTTCGGTGACGTAACTGGTAGCATGCTGAACTTCTATGCCCAAGGTCGCGGGTTCAAAGCAGGCCAAAGTTGTCGGATTTTCTGAGAGCGCTAAAAATCCCTCAGTAAGCTTTCCTTTGGAGGGGAAGTTCCAACGTTCGTTGCGAGTTGCTGATTGAGGTGGCATCTAGTAGCCAAGTTCACAGCTAAGTGGCGTTGACGTTAGTATCTGGTAGCAACATTAGGAACTACTGCTTGAAATTTAGCGTCTGCATTCCCTACCTGAATTACAGACTAATACAGCCATCACAATTCACACCGTTTATCAGACAGATTCTACACTCACCCAAAGTACACGGGGTTATATGACCGCGTTGTCGCAGCCCCTAAACTGAGGAACCAACCAACATCTCTGCGGGAGATATAATTTTGCGTGAAGAAGTAACAGACCGTTACATAGTTACACATCAGTGTCGAAACCTTGCATAAGGACAGTGTGACCACAAGTATAACAAGTAGTTCCGTGAAGAACTGTACAGCCTATTTTCATAGTTCCTGCTCATGTTAATTGTCTCTATCAACATACAAAATTTCAGTTTAATTGCTGTTACAGATTCGTAGATATTGAGAACCGTCTAAATATTTCAGATGGTCGCCAAGTTGGATTTTCATTTTTGTACTAATATATTAAGATTATTGTGTACGTGTGGTATTCAAACTTCAATCGCATGATTAGAACACAAGAAGTAAAAACGAGATTTTAAAATTACGCACAGCAGCCATCTTGTGATTATGCAAACAATTGAAGTAAATTAGATGCCAGTGGATCATCATTTGTGTAAGCATTTAACGTGCAACGTTTCACGGCACTCGGATAGTTAATTCGCGAGAAACGTTCATTTAAATATTTATACTTCGCGTCGCCGCCATGTTGGATTCGTGCTCACCAGGTTACTGAACGTCCTATAGGTGAACATATGTTCATAGTCTCTATGAACATAAAAATTTCAGTTTGGTTGCTGTAAAAGATTCATAGATATTGAGAACCGTCTAAATATTACGGAAGCTTGCCATTTAGGATTGTTATATGTATAGGCAAGCCTCCGTGGCTTAGGCGGCAGCATGTCGGCCTCTCACCGCTGAGTCCGTGGTTCAAATCCCGGTCACTCCATGTGAGATCTGTGCTGGACAGAACGGAGGCAGACAGGTTTTTCTCCGGGTACTCCGGTTTTCCCTGTCAACATTTCATTCCAGCAACACTCTCCACTATCATTTCATTTCATCTGTCATTCATTTAATCATTTCCCCAGAGGAGTGCGTCAGGCCTCGGCAGCCGGCACAGTTCATATCCTCGCCGCTAGATAGGGGCTTCATTCATTCCATTCCTGACCCGGTCGGAGACTGGAAGCAGGTTGTGGATTTTCATATGTATAGGCCATAGAGTTATGTACCATTCAAGGACACTTATTACCTAGGTTCATTATTCAAACTTTCACTTCGATCACATGATTACGACACAAGAAATAAAAACTTAATTTTAAAATTTCGCACAGCCGCCATCTTGAGGTTATGTAAACAATTGAATTAAATTAGATGGCAGTACATTACAATCTGCAAAATCATTTACTGTACCACATTTCACTGCGCTCAGAGAGTTAAATCACGAGAAAAGTCTATTAACATATTTCAAATTCGCTTGGTCGCCATGTTCGTTTTGTACTTTACAGGTTTATGAATTTTACATAGGTAAACTTGTATCATTACCCTTTATCACCGTACAAAATTGCAGGGTGATATCTGTAATAGTTTCGGGGATATAGAATGTCAGTGAAATATTTCGCACAGCCGCCATTTTGAGGTTATGTAAACAATTGAACTAAATTAGACTCCAGTGCATTACAATGTGTATAAATATTTGCTGTACCAAGTTTCATTACGTTTGGATGGATAAATCGCGAGAAAAGTCTATTTAAAAGTCTCCACTTCGCTTGGCCGCCATGTTGGTTATGTAGTAACCAGGTTTTTGAAAGTCTCATAGGTGAACTTTTATAGTACCCTTTATCACCATACACAATTTCAGGGCGATATCCGTTATAGTTTCGGAGATACTGAATGCTAGTGAAATATTTCGCACAGCCGCCATGTTGGATTGGTGAGACGTAACAAAATTCGATGGGCACGGTCGAGGTCGCCGGGAATAATGCTATGAACTTACCGAGTTTCACTGAAATCGCTCCAGCCGTTTAGATTTTATTAGGGGGACACACACACACACCTCACACACACACACACACGCACACACACACGGACAAAAGGTGATCTCATGAGCCTATTTTTTCAAAATTGAAAATAGGCTAAAAATGGACTCCAAATGACAAGAAGGTTACCGTCTCTATAAGACAATAAAATGTTTAAAATATGTTTAAAATGAAGAAAAACAAAGTTAATTAATCTCCAATTATAAAATACTTTCTCGCAATAAATGAGGTCTGATCCTTCTACGAAAACCTGCATATTCTGCCTATTTTCGCCTATCTCCAAGTTTGTCCGGTGAAATCTACCTCCGCCTTCCGGCGTGCCGAGAGGACTTTTACTTTTATACGAGGAAGGATTTGGGTAGGATGCTGTTGTTATTGCTTCATTTGAAATGCATGGGCATCATGATCATTAGGCCCGTGTACTAAGGTAAGTGTTGAATTTTGTCTGATAACCTGTGTTATTGTGATGGCTGTATTAGTGTGTGTATACACAGGGTGGAATTGATATAATGGAAGTCCGTTACACTGACAATTTGTCACCTATCTCGAAATTGAAAATTAATCATTAAAAGTCAACGTTTTTATTTTTTTTCAGAAACTCATCAAACAGGAGGTTAGGCGAGATGGGATGATGCGCAGAGGGGAAGTTATTACGTAATCGGAGCATTGACCTTACCGGTTGAGGGGTAGTATCAGCTGTTACGAGGATAGCGAGCGATACCCGTCTCGTAAGAAATTTGTGTTGTTGTTGTTGTTGTTGTTGTTGAAATTGCACGCAATGGCCTGGGACGTTAGGATCGGTAGTATTGTGTAGCCTACTTTCTAAGTGTAAGTATAAAATAATTTTGATAATGAGCCCTAGTGAGTAATTGGCGTCCGGCACGTTAATGAAATACAGTGTGACAAAATTCCGACATCCCGTATTCTGTTCAGAACTAGCATTTAAGACGGAAGGAAAATACTTGATGTTTTGTTTGAGAGGCTTGGCGATTTTGGTCATTTAGCCCCATGTGGTTGGGTGTGGGTAGAATTTTTCTGATAGCATGTGCTTTTGTGGTTTCTTTAGCAATGTAGGTATTTTAATTCAGGTGAGGATTGGGGAAAGGCGACCATGGCCTTAAGTTAGGAACCATCTCAGCATTTACCTGGGCTAGAAGTGGGAAACCATGCAAAACTACTTCCAAGATTTAATACTAGTATGGTACCACATGCACATTACAATAATAATAATAATAATAATAATAATAATAATAATAATAGCAATACAGCAAATATAGCGAGTTGGTTGGCCCTATCAAAAGGCATGTAGAACGGGTAAAGACCATACCGATCATTGTTTCGAATAAGGGCGTGATCCCAAGTACCTTGCTCCAAGACCTTAAAGAACTGGTTCTGGATACTCAAATGTACAAACTAATGCAGAAGGCAGTAGTTCTCTCAACCCGAATTGTCATGGGTAGCTATTTTTACTTTCCAGCTTAGAAGTGGCTGTTTCAGTAAAAATACTTTGGTTCCCTGAAGCCCGTGTAGTTATATTGTGATGTACCAGCAATGTTTTATATGTAGGCTACTGTATAAAACAATAATAATAATTAAATGAGAGCGAGGCTGTGTAGCTCAGGTAATAGAGTGCTATCCTTCTCGAGGGTTCTATCTAGGCTCAGTCATGTAATAAATGAAGGTGAACAATTACGGCAGCCTTATGCCGATGGATGTATTGGCACGTACATGAAATTCTGTGAACACAACATTCCAGAATCTCGACATCCCCACAAAAAATAAAAATAGTATGTCTAACAACATATTATTATTATTATTATTAAACATATTAGAAGAGATTATATCTTTACTGAATGCTATTTATTTTTAAGTGGGATTCCAATTGTTTAGGGCGTTCAGTAAATAAATATTTTTGGTAACTATGATGATGGAAGAGACTTGCAAGCTTGTTGTGATGGTTGCTAATTCATCTTTGGGGCTTGGGACATTTGTTTAGGGTGAGTGTTGGATTTGTCTGATAAACTGCGTTTCTGTGGTGACTGTAGTAGTATGTGTAGCTGTAGTTATTAGGGTCGTGAATAAGGTTGGTGCCCCGGGACTCCAGTACCATACAATCTCGGCATGTGCTTGGAAAGCGCGTGGAAGAATCCAGGGAAATCCAAAGACAGGATAGCCACTGTCGG
This sequence comes from Meconema thalassinum, assembly GCA_946902985.2. NCBI lineage: Eukaryota > Metazoa > Arthropoda > Insecta > Orthoptera > Tettigoniidae > Meconema > Meconema thalassinum. Next base: position 1,765,392,691 of record OX336388.2, read on the forward strand.
TGCTGAGTTTGGACCTCCAATCAACGGACTTGGTGCGATCGTGGTGCTCGATTAAATGCACATGTCTACACCGCGGGGGTAGGAAAGAAAGCAGCCTTGGTCTTATGAAGGTACATCCCAACTTTGGCCTCGTGGGATGCCACGGGAAATCATCTTGTGGCCGCCGATTGTGGGAAGTAAGGAAGCTTGTGGTTTTACATGACCAAAAATGTTGTGATCATGAGCTACTGGACCTCCTTTTTATGTGGAATGCGAACCACAGGACATGGCATTTCACTTCGAAAATCGCACATGCATTGGCCGGGAATCAAACCCGATCCGTCGTGGTGAGAGGCCAACAGCTGGACCGCTGCACCATCAAGCCCCGACTTGCATATCGGCCGGTGATGGTAAGCTGTCTCAATACCAGCACCACATGTAGATGATGATGATAATAATAATAATAGTCTCATAATAATAAGAGTCAGCATGTGTAGCTCTGGTGGTTGAGTGCTAACCTTCCCGAGGGTGCGATCTAGGTTCAGGCATGTAGTAAATGAATGTGATCTAATACGATCATGTCCATGGACTTCATGGCACATATAAGAAATCCTGCGTACTTAAAAGTATGGCAACTCGACATACTAACATAAAAAACATAAAAGAAGTTAGGTTGGTTCCTTAGTTCACGGGCTGCGACAAAGTGGTCATGTAGCCCCGTATAAAAGAAGTCAGTGTGTCTAAAAGTATATTATTACTATTATTGGTAGAGCAGTAGTAGCCTACTATAATAATAATAAAGAATTACGAGCCTTACAGTTGTCGCATGTGATGTGTAACATCTGACAAAGATGAAACCTCACGTGAAATTGTTGATACACAGGTATTTTATACTATTATTGGCACAAATATTAATCTACTGTAAAAGGGAGTGTTTTACAGATATTGTAGTTTATAATACGGAACTCATTTTATTAGATGATTTGTAGCTTCCACCAGAACTAGCCTAAATAAAGAATACGATATGGATCAACTAGATTAATAGACGCGACACCGCTCATAACCTTAAATTCCTTATAAACAGGACCTCTTGATCACAGACCAACACGTAATTTCATATGGATTCTGTTAAAATGAGTCATATTGATATGATAAATATCGTTTAAAATGATAATCAGGTAGCGAAAATATCTACCCCGTCCGGGATTCGACCCCGAGATCTCTAGATTCACAGTCATGTGCGCTAACCCCACGGCATTTTCGACTACGCAAAAATTGTGCACTGAATTACGGAATTAAGTTTCATTTATATTTTGCTTCTTTCGATAATGTTCTGAACCCGAGGGGTCGACCCCTCGGGTTCAGTTCCTGCGTGAAATTGTGTTTAAAATGCCTTATGAATAGGCCCTCTTGTGAGTAAAGAGAATGTATTCAGCAATAGTTCATGAAGGCATTCTCAATTCTTGTATAACCACAAAGATTATATTATACTGATGACTGCATTACCGTTATGTGTGTTAATATTTGAATAGCCATTGTGCAGAAACATAATACCGGCAATGCCGACTACTTACAATGTTTGATATTAAGGCATTTTACCATTTAAATACTGATACGAAGACGTTCGATTATGCTTTGTTTCAATCACTTGACACCTGAGTTCACATGAGCGTTTACCGTTCAGTATGTCATATACATTCCACATGGCCGAGAGTACGTCATGGTATCAATTTCGGACACCGCACGCTCATTGTTTCTCTTAACACTGCCAGCTGGATCGATCGATCGAATTGGCAGTGGGTCTTACACTTCCGTTCGATCCACCTTTGCCAGCTAGCACAATTCCGTTCGAGCAGCCAGCTGGTGCCACCTCGATTGTTTCGTTCCACTTCCGTCCCATTTTTCAAAATCACTCCCACAAAAATATCCAGCAACGGAATGGAAAGTAGTTACAGATCAATAATCATATTTTGTTACAGTTGTTGCACTGTCTTCACACAAAGATAGACCAACAGTTCCTTAAATTAATTTACCAAATCTTTAGGATTTTCATTTTCTATGCATAGGCCACGAGGCCGGCAAAATTCTAAACAGATCCACCATCACTAGTCATGTAGCCATTCCTCATGTAGGTGTGAATCAGCTGTTCATAGGCTCGGTTCGTGTATTTCAATGCCATTGGCAGACAAGACGAGGATGTCACTCAACTTCTGACCCTTGTCAACGTTCCTCAGCGCTGGTGGGGAGGGTGACGGGGAGATGTCAGCTGTGCTGGTGAGGGGAATGCAGTCTAAGCCCTTTTCCAAGACATTGACCGAAGATTTTTGTGATTTAATTCCACCTACACTAATTAAGATACGACTAAATTTCATGAAGATATTTGCTTAGAATGGTCTCTTCTATCACCAGTGTAAAGGACTTCCATTATATCAATTACACCCTGTATAATTCAGGTGAGGATTCAATCAACGTATACTATCCGTATAGCACGTTGTATTTCTACAAGCTACCACAACCAACATTCAATTATACTCCTTGAAAAGGACAAATAGTTAGAGGCTAACTATACCCATGCATTTAGGAGAAAGTAGGCTATATGTTCTTTACTGAATATCTTGTTTTAAAATAAAAATTAACTCCTACCTATACTTTTTAAGCTAGAATATTACTATTTTTCCCTAGCTGGTTAATATACAGGAAGTCCGAGAATGTTCTCCGCAGTGCCTACGTGCAGCTGCGAGTAGTTGAGTCATCAGTTTAGTTGGCAGCACAGTGTCTTTGATATGGTGAAGGCCACATGTGTGGCTGTGGGGTGTCGAATTTGTCAGTGCGTATAGTTAGATTATTGTAAGAGTGCAACAGTATGTTATGAATGGCCATGGTGAGTATAAAGTTTACTGTTTGATATGATACAAGCGACAGCCGTGCTGCCAACTTAACTGGTTACGTAATCTCTCGCAGTGGCTTGTAAGCACTGCGGAGAACATTCCCGGAATCACTGTAGTTTAAACGTATTAGATGCAAAATAATTAGTAATTTATTTCGTATATTTAATCCAAAAAAAAATTAATATTTAAGAATTTGAATCAGAAACTTTTCATTGTGTATAACATGTTGTACGACCTTGTAATTGTAATTTTCCAAGAGGCAAACTCTGTGGGTATCACCCTAAGCTGTTGACTATTACTGTCAAAAATTCACTCTCACACTTACTTGACTCAACCACTTACTTATTTCCCGTTCGTATCTTAATTAGCTCCGAGTTAGAAAGTAAACAAAGAATCAAAAGTTAACTCGCGTGGGAAGTCAGTGGATTACAGCATGTTCAAAGAAAACCTGTTATGAATCCAGTTTTTCACACATATGCTAACACATCCAGAGAGAGAATTGATTCCCGCGTTATTTGGTTACAACTGTGAACTTTCATACAAATTTTATTATATTCTTTAGCAAAAGACCTATCGGCCGATGTATCGACCTCCTGGCACAATAACGGTTAACACCACTCTAGTGACCATTCTCGACGTTCCAATACTTGCAGATCGAATCATTTACATACCTTTCGTTGGTATGTGCGTGTACCATAATAAGTAAGATCCGTCCATTCTTTCCGGATGCTTGACTTCATTTGGTTAGTGAGTGTGGAGGTCTTTGTCTCATGATCGAGTGAAACATCTACGAGCGTCCCAATGTTCGTGAGTGTATGTCAAACTCTCTGGCCCACCTCCTTGCGTAGTGGGTAGAATTACTGGCTGTCACCGCGGAGGCCCGGGTTCAATTCCCGGCTCTGCAAAGAAATTAAATTCTGGTCTGAGACTCAACTTCATGATGCAAAAATGAAACGTCCTGGAAGTGGCTTTCCGTTGTTTCCCACCCTAGCTTAAGGCCACGGCCGTTTCCTACCCAAATCCTACCTCAATTACAAATGCACACACAAGTACAGACATCACAGTGATACGGGTTATCAGAAAAATTCTACAAACACAAACAAGTTCACGGGGCTATATGACCACAATGTTGCATAGCCCAAACAATCAACAATAATATCAAAACTTTGGTTCGAGGAACAAGTAACATGAGTCTCTATTTGGTAGATTGCTATCCCACTTTCATTACAAGTTGTTCTGTGAAGAACTAAATAGCCTATTTTCATATATCCTACTTATGTTAATTGCTTCTAACAACATACAACATTTCAGTTTGATTGCTGTAATAGATTCGTAGATATTGAGAACCGTCGGGTGGTTGCCATGTTGGATTTTTATATATGTAGGCCATACAGTTTGGTACTATTAGATGAAGATTATTGCGTAGGTTTATTATTCAAACTTCAATCGCATTATTAGGACACAAGAAATAAAAATGAGATTTTAAAATTTCGCACAGCCACCATCTTTAGGTAATGTGAACAATTGAATTAAATTAGATGTCAGTACATTACAATGTGCATAAACATTTGCCTTACAAAGATTCACTGCACTCAGATGGTTAAATCGCGAGAAACGTCTATTAAAAGATTTCAACTTCGCTTGCCCGCCATGTTCGTATTGTGCTTAACAGGGTTTTGTAAATCACATATGTGAACTTCTAATAGTACCCTTTATACCGTACAACATTTCAGGGTGATATCAGTAACAGATTCGGAGATATAGAATGCCAGTGAAATATTTCATTGAAATCGCACCAGCCTCTTAGATTTTATTAGGGACACACACGCATACAGACACACACACACGGACAAAAGGCGATCTCATAAGCCTCTTTATTTCATAAATGAAAATAGGCTATAAATGGAATAGGCTTGTAAGAACAATTCTGGGTCAGTATGTGTGTGTGTCCATCTATCCGTGTGGTGGCTCAGCGGTCTAGCTGTATGCCTCTCACCAAGGCGGTCCGGGTTCGATTCCCGGTCAATGCATGTGAGATTTTCGAAGTGAAATGCCATGTCCTGTGGTTCGGATTCCACGTAAAAAGGAGGTCCCGTGGCTCATGATCTCAAGATTAACGGTCACGTTAAACTACAAGCTTCCTTCCTTAATTCCTTCCATCTATCCGGTGAATTGAACGGAATTTGGCAAAGCAGAATTAGCACTCCATACATCTTTACATTACTTATCAAACTGAGTAATCATCGCTGAAGTCGGGTGCTGGCTAGACAAATCATCACATCTCCACTAAGTTCAAGGATCCCGTTTTACCCAAAGACACGAAAAAAACGCGCCTTAGTTAAAATAATATCGGCTCAGGAATTTTAATATAGTGACCACGTGTAATTTTCAAGTAGTATAATCGATGAATTGATGAGCATTCCAATACATCAATCAACATCAAACATATAATTTACGAATCATAGATGAACACAAATGCCTGTGATTATTGCTCGCTGATGGCTATCTACCGGTATAGAATCAAAGACTATTGAAATTATCGTGTCCACCTATAGCCCAGTGGTGAGAGCACTGGTCGTGGGTCCGAGTCCCGCTTAATTCTCTTCATATTTGTGCATTACCTTCACTTGTCTCATTGTGGACTTGAAAATCTGGCTCAGCCAAGGAATTTAATTCTGGTCTGATAACCTGTGTCACTGTGATGTCTGTACTGAACCCGAGGGGAATTAGGCTGACTGGTATCGAAAGTGGATCTCAGAGACTGTGATCTCAGAATGAAGGTTCCACCAGGGAACGAACCCGAGATCTGTTGAGGGAGTTTTAGTTGTAAAAACCCCTAGAGGAAAGTACATATTTAATCACTGGTGTGATATCAACTGGTGCTGACATTATTTATTAAAATAATGCAGGGAAATTAGCGGAATACAGCATTATTGGACTACATGGAGTAGGTTATGCTGGACTTGGAACACAGAAGTTGAAGAGTTAGAAAGTTTACTAATGGCCCCAGAATTGTAGGAGGAGACTCATGGAGCCATGTCAATCTCGTTGACCTACTTAAGTCGTCTGCAAGGGGTCGGGGGGTTGAATAATGACTCTGTTCTTCCCCGTTTGAGAATAATACCGAGAAGGGAGGGGAGAGATCCCAAGGAAAATCATTGATTACTCGTGATTGGAGCAATGCAATGACATGAGAGTTGCACACAGGTGAATCTTTAGCCAGGAGGCTAATTATAAAGCCTTTAATCTGTGAAATCGAGGCATATTTAATGGAGTGCGCATGAACACAGGACTATGGGTGTTCGCGGTGTGACCTGACTATGTCACAGGGGATTTCCACTGGAAACCGCATACCCACGCTATGGCAAAGGCAATTAATATTAATTAATTGGCCGATCGATCCTTCAGCACGCAGATAGTTCTGGGACCAGCGAGGAAAAAGGAACTCTATGAGCATTGTTTCGAGACCAGAATCATCCTGGGAGAGGAGATGATATAGAGCGGGAATTCTAGGTCTACGTTTTCGTGTGAAACGGATATAAGGTTGTGGACCCAGTCAGAGGGGGGTCAGTTGGAAGAGACTCGAGCGCGGAACGTATGTCACTCTGGCTCAGGAAAGGACGCTCACACAAAGACTTGAACATTGTAGGGGTAATCATTATATTCGTCGTGCAGTGTAATGCACCAAGTGATGATATAATAATGCAAAGTCATGAAGTAACAAGAAGTACGGTAATCAACGAACTTAATTGTGTGAAATGTGCGTTATCGAAGTCAAGGAAGGAGGCTCGGACTTCAGCTTGGGAAGCCGTGCAGTAAAACTTTTAGAAGGCTTTTATTCAGGACAGTCGTGCTGCATGTGTATAGGCAGCAGTACGAGCAGTTGTCAATGTTCACATAGGAAGTACCGTGTGATATAAGTTGCAGAACTATTGAAAGTAATAATCTGTGTAAATACTATGTACAATGTTAAGCGCAGTGTGTAATTTATTGGTTGGTTAAACAAGTCTTAGTACGCTAGAATGCGCTGGGAGAAACTTTATGATGCATTTGGTGAAATGTCTTAAGAATACCAAATGGTAATGTTCGTGACGATAAGTAAGCATCTTTATGCACAGCAGGAAGTTTATCGTAGGATAATTGATCGACTGTTGGTAAATCCATAGGCAGATGTTTGAGACTGTCAGTCAGGAGTTGGTAGGAGCATGGAGGATGCCGTCAATACCTGCAATTTTGATATCTTGCCAGGGAATTTCAACCAATGAAGAGTGTAAAAAGTGACGTGTGTTTTGTAGAAATCATATGTAAAATATCTTTTAAATTAATGGTATAACAAGTGATATAAAGTGTCATGTGTTTTGGAAGCAATAGCTTCATCATAGAAATGAAAAGTGCCGTGTGCTTGGTGAAAGAAATGTATTATAAAATGTGTATATTCAGTATGCAAATGTCGCGCTAACTCTGCAAATGGCTGGCGACACTGGAAGAGATGAGTGGTTGGAGCCACCAGGATAGGCCTATATGTGAGTACCCCACAAATTATGATTATATAGAAGTTATAGCCCACTGTATGTAATGTGATTTCGGAATAAAATAATGCCAGTAAGAAACAGTATTAGGAGATAGACCCTCCAGGTTTAATTATTGTTGTGATGATTTTAGTAGAGTTGAGATGTTGTTATACATCAATGAGTGGATTAATCGTTACCACTATTAATAAAATGGCAAATCAGTTATGTAAACTTAACGTAACGAACACGGATGTTCGATTATTAAGATGGTTATGTTGTGCCGGATTATAGTAATTTATGTCAGTAATAATATTAATAAATATAATAAATAATAAAAGGTATGAATGAATACATCAGGTAAAATGTTGTAAGCAAGAAATATTTACGCTAATTGGAAGATTTATCGATCCAAGCAGTAAGATTATACAGTAAGGGATGATAAAAGAGTTTAATATCAGAATATATTGTATTAATGGGAATATAATTATGCAAGGAAATGGAAGAGCTTTCTAGTGAATTGAATTTGCAGCTTGTGTAAAAGCTTATTGACGTCAGAAAAGTTGGATGGCGCAGCCACGCGGCAGAATGTTGAAGCTGTAACATTGTGACTGGTGAGATTTATTTAGATGGTGAAGCATTGACGTCGTGATGGAAACAGAAAGAAATTTGTCAAATTCGAGGAGGTACTGCTCTGTATACGGTTGCAAATCGTATAAAACGGCTACGAAATATCTTCACTACTTTCCTGTACAAAAAGTTCAGATAGAAAGATGGGCTTCGGCGCTGTCAATTGGAAAACGTGTTACATGTTACATGACAGTGTGCAGCCTGCATTTTTGTGAAGACGACTTCTTTCCACCGGTACTGTTGATTATTGATAGTTATTGTCTCTAATTTGTATTCACATGGATTTAGCTACATCAAAAATACTGATAAACTTATAGCCTATTATTCTGTGCCGTACAAAGAATGTAATCCGCTCTTCGTAAACTTATTTTTAGGGGTTCTTCCGATTGACAATAGCCGAATGGTTAGAAAACTTAAGAAAAAAGCTGTTCCTAGCCTTAATTTGCCAGAGAATTTATATTCTTGCCTTTGAACAGCAAGTATGTAGGTCATTGAAGTATGATTTGGCTTAAATTGTGTTTTTCGCTATGATCTCCCTACTGTTGAATTTAGTTAATTAAAATGTGAAATCTTAGTTTTAAGTATCGGTTTGGTGACCCATCATCCCAGGCAGGCCGGCAACACCTATACTACTCAGGCAGATAGGTCACTTAGCAGTAATTTTGAAGTTATAGTGATGTTAAGTATACATATGCGGTAATGTAGCAGGAGACCGGATCGGCCTAGGCTATTCTAACTTTAATTAGTTCTCATTTCAGGGTTTTACAGTTTTGAGTACGAATAGTTGGTTTGAAAGTTGTAGAACAGTAAGGAGAGAATGTTTTGTATAGGTTTTAATTGGTATTATGGTTTATGTCGAGCTGAGGAGTGAATTTGGTTTGGCTTTTAGGGTAGTTTTTGATCTGTTCCGTTTACTTATGACAAGTTCAAATGGAGACTCCAGCTTTGTTAACTATCTGTATTTAAAATATTTCATTAAATATATTGATAAAGAGGATGTCTCCATTTTAACTTGCCTGTGGCAAGAGATTAATAAATTAACATTCTTGCCTTTGAACAGCAAGTATGTAGGTCAATATTTGCAATATTGAAGTATGATTTGAGCATCCCAAGTAACGCTTCTTTGAACCCAAAACATTCACGCAAATTCAGGGTTGCTTGATTCAATTTATTATCAGGGAATCATCCTTTGTGTTATGTGAGATATATATTGTGAAATTAATAAAAACATCGATACCGCTAGGCTCCCAAGTACAGGCTTCATATATGTAACAGCAGAGAGTAAATTAACTATCTACATGTGGGTAATATTTTTAACTGGTAGTAATTAGGCACTGCATTTAAATTGATTATAAAAATATTTCTATCAATGAAAGGAAATATGTAGTATTTTGCCATCATAAATCAGAAGCCATAACAAACGCACACCCAATTTCTTCACGTCACTATATCGCCGCCATATTGCAAACAGCTGACCGTAAGCTCCTCCCCCGTTTCGGACGTCAATAGAGTAATTGATAGATTTCTCTTAATAATTAAAGGACGAAGATCATAGCATCAGGTCATGGAGCCAGGTAATCTATTCGACGTATGAAATCTCGTATAGCCGTGGGCATACTGAGATATGTACTTTGTGCCAGAGTGTATTTAGTGATTTGACCCTAACTCTGATGATGGATATGGAATGTTCCGGGTTCGAATCCTGTGGTAGGTGAGGGGAGAACATTGGACACCTCTGCACCATACCTGATCACCCGAGAAATTATTATTGAGTGATTCGGCTCTTGTGGAGCGAATCTTATTGACGGCAGCATGACTGACCGCAGCATTTATTAAGATACCGGTTATCCAGATCGACCAATGTTTTTATGAATCTCGTGCCTTCATGTTGAAATGGACCTATTGAGGCCAGTTATTATTATATCCTCAGGGTAGGAATAAATGTTAAGCTCATCCAGTACCTATTTGCATACCCTGCAATTTTAATCCATTGGGATATGTGCGTCACTGTGACCACGGTATTGTCTTTAGAATCTTACTACTGCTTGGGGGGTAAAAGCCATGAGGCAGGAAGTGAGGGACGGCACTGTTAGGACCGCACCACTCCACTCCATTGTATACAAGCCGCTCTAAAGGGGGCTGAGCTGTCAAGCGAACCGTGAAGGCTAACGTTTAGAAAAGGGCAGATTTAAGACCCTATTAGTAATATGAAAGGAAGCATTGTTATATTGTGTAATGAAGTTATGTGGTTTAAGAACACATTGGTAATTATAGATCACCCTGATGGTTTAAGATTTCAGCAATCTAACGAATGGTTGGAAGTTGCATTTTCACTGTCACTGACACGAATTTCAGAAGTTGGTTACTTGACGCCACAGGCTACGCTCGCAAGGGTAGCTTAATACCATCCGACACAGCGATAACGAAAGTTTTGAAGATGGTATCACAACGGCATGCAGTGGAACTATATAAATAGAGAGAAGTGTAGGGGTAGAGTTACATAATTAATTCTGGAGTTGCACGCAGACTTGTTGTGCAACACCTGAATAGGCTAATGCATGTAAAGCATTTGGTGGGAAGAGAGAGACCAAACACACACGGTACACGCAATTGTCAAAGTAAGACGAGGTTTAAGAAACAAGTAATTTTGTGAAATTAAAGAAGTCACACTAGATGACAGAAGAATAAAAGTACAGTTTTGTTTATGAAAGTTGTATGTGCATCAGCGCACTAGAGTGAATTGTGAAGTCAATATAAGGGTAAAGGTTTGAGTAATGATATGAGTTTATTATGATAATGTTATGTTAATATTAGTGGATTGTGGAAGTAATTTTGTTTGATTTTGTTTTATGTTTGTTGGGATTGTTTTTATATGTTTGAAGCCATGATTTTAGTACTGAATTAAAGTCTTAGAATAGAGTTTTGCCTTATCATTGTAGAGTTGATACCTTTTAGTCTCAAATCCAAAATATGCAACTGCTCAATGGGGGAACGGTACACGCCTGAGACCTGACGCTAGCTGGAGGCGGAAGCATATTTTCCATCGAGATTACTCACATGGGTACAGTACTAGTGTGTGTTATCAGTAATTGAGGTAGAATTTGGATAGTAGGAACCAGCCGTGGCTTTCAGTTAGGTACCAATCCCGTATTTTCCTGGAGTAGAAGTTGAAAACCAATTCCTGGATGGCTGAGGTAAGTTCGAACCCACCTCATTTCAGTATTGCCTCACGAGGCTGAGTGTTCCCCGTTCCAGCCCTCCGACAAGAATTAAATGTCTCGGCAGAGCCAGGAATCGAACCTGGGCCTCCGCGGTGACGAGGCGGACATAACGTTGTAAAAGATTAATAAATAAGTAATTACAATGAGCAATAACAAAGTGTTTGGCCATCACCATCTTATTGTTAGTTTTACTGGACCTACGAGACAAAGAATTGTGAAGTGTACCCTATATCTCTTGTGTTCATGAAGCGCTGTATAATACCTAGGATCCCAGATTCAAAGCGCGCACCGAGGCCGTCACCATGGAGGCAGCACATAATGGATATCGCACAAAGGACCGGGGATACACACGACTGATAATTGAAGCAATGATTATCACTGTGTTGCTCGCAATCAATTAATTATGCAATAATGGTAACAAGATTTATGGCCGCTATTGTCCTTGTTTGGAAAGTGAAACTCGACGGTGGAAGTAACAAACAATGTCTTTTATCGCTATGCTCTTCTCGCTGAGGCATCAAAATTAGTGCTGACAATAGGTTAGGTTAAACGTTATCCGTTCGTCCACTTATAAACGTTCTCCAATAGGCCTTTAATCCAGGAGCACCACCCACGATCAGTGAAATTATGTGTAAATTGAGATGCGTTAAATACAAATTCATGCATTGGCAAAGCCATTGGGTACAAGCTGATTTTAAAAAGTCCATAATGATCCTCGTTATTATTCGGATCACTAAATAATTGTAAAAACAAGTAGTTCCGTGAAGAGCTAAATAGCCTCTTTTCATATATCCTACTAATATCAATTGCCTCTATCAACATACAAATCGTCAGTTCAATTGCTGTAATAGATTCGTAGGTATTGAGAACCGTCTAAATAATTTGGATGGTCACCATGTTGGATTTTTATATTATAGGCCTTAGATTTATGTACTATTACATGGAGATTATTGTGTAGGTATTTTATTCAAACTTCAATCGCATGATTAGGACACAAGAAATAAAAGCGGGTTTCAAAATTTCGCTCAGCCGCCATCTTGTGGTTATGAAAATAATTTAAATGAATTAGATGCCAGTCGATTAAAATTTGTATAAGCATATACCGTCTCAAGTTTCACTGCGCTCGGATGGTTAAATCGCATGAAACGTCCATTTGTATATTGAAATTTCTCGTTGCTGCCATGTTGGATTTGTGCTCGCCAGGTTATTGAACGTCCCATAGGTGAACTTATGCTTATAGCTTCTATATACTTACAACATTTCAGTTTGATTGCTGTAGCGGATTAATAGATATTGAGAACCGTCTAAATATTTCGGATGGTCGCCATGTTGGATTTTAATATATGTAGGCCATAGAGTTATGTACTATTAGATGATGATTATTGTGTACGTTCAGTAGTCTATGCAAATTTGATTTCGATCGCATGATTAGAACACTAGAAATAAAAACTTAATTTTTGAAATTCGCACAGCCGTCATCTTGAGGTTATGATTTGAACTAAATTAGGTACCAGTGCATTGCAATGTGTATAAAATTTTTCTGTACCAAGTAACAATGCGTTTGGATCATTAATCGCGAGAAAAGTCTATTTAGAGCTTTCAAATTCGCTTGGCCGCCATGTTCGTTTTGTAGTTAACCGGTTTTTTAAAGTCTCATAGATGAACTTCCAGTAGTGCTCTTTATCTCCGTACAAACTTTCATGGTGATACCGGTAATAGTTCCAGAGATATAGAATGTCGGAGAAATATTTCGCACAGACGCCAACTTGAGGTTGTGTAAGCAATTGAACGAAGTTAGATGTCGGTGAATTACAATGTATATAAACATATACTGTACCAAGTTTCATTGCGTTAGGTTGGTTAAATCGCGAGAAACCTCTATTTAAACGTCGCAACTTCGCTTGACCGCCATGCTGGTTTTGTAGTTACCAGTTTTTTTAAGTCACATAGGTGAACTTCTAGTAGTTCCCTTTATCACCGTACAAAATTCCAGAGTGATATCGATAATAGTTTCAGAGATATTGAATGCTGGGGAAATATTTCGCACAGCCGCCATGTTGTATTGGTAAGTTGTAACAAAATTTTACGGGTACAGTCGGGGTCACCCGGAATATTGCTATGAACTTACCGAGTTTCATTGAAATCGCACGAGCCGTTTATAAGTTATTAGTGGAGGGGGGGGGGGGGGGGGGAAGCACACAAAAATCCATCACACACACACGCACACACAGACACACGGAAATAAAGTGATCTCATAAGCCTATTTTTTCATAAATGAAAATAGGCTAATGATAATTATAATAATTATTATTATGTTAATAATGAGCCTGTGTGAAATTTTTACACTTTACCGTAAGAGCAAAGAAATGCCATTAAAGAAAAGAGCTAGTTGATTTTAGAAACGTATTTAACTCAAATTGAGCACTAAGCGAAACATGCAGATTTAGACTTGGACATATTTTACAGTATTCCTGTGTATACAATGTTCAATGTTAGGCCTATAGCCTAATAGAATCTGCTTGCAAACCAAGCTGAGTATATCTACAGCTTCGGAAGTTATGAATAAGACCGTTTGATTGTCAGAGCGGCTTCGGTGGGGTAGACGGTAGCATGCTCAACTGCTATGCCCAAGTAGCCTAGGCAACGAAGCAAAAATAAAAATAATAAATTCGAAAGTTTTAAAATTTGGTGAATATATTTATTAGGGCTTACACTTGAACCTGTAAAAAGAGCTGACCTATTCAAGGTCCGCAATCGCCGCCATCTTGGAAAAAGGGTGCACTTTTATGGTTTTGGGACGGTAACTCTTTATTTATTAACTGTATCGAAAAAATTGTAGTGATCAAAATTTGAGAACATTCAATTCTCTACAAAAAGGGTTCAATTCATTTTTTTTTTCTTTCATAAAACTAATATTTTCCGTGTGAATAGACGACAAACTTGATGCAGATCGGGGAATCGCTCTCACTGTAGGCTTCAGCAGCAAAATATGAATTCAATGGCGCATAACGGTCCATATAAATCTCCGTGGGAATTCTGCAAACAGAAATTTATATTCATTACGTAAAGTTCAATCATTGTAATTATTTTTTCATTTTCCAATTTTTTTTATTTACTCACATTATTATTACGTTTGAGTGCGTCGTATTTTTGCAGACTGACTGGTACTGGGGCTATTATCATCGACTACATCAGCATAATTCGATAAATCAATGCTCCCCGTATAGGAAGATCGTCTCGAGCTTTTGGTTGACACTGCCCGAATCATTCGCGTTATCAACCTCGTCTCCGTCTTTATTTTCTTCACCGACTATTTTCGATCCATTGAAGCAGTCTCCATGACAATTATTGCAAAACCGTTGTACAATCAATCTCTGCTTTTCTACACACACACAACCCTGCACACCCAGTTGTACATTTGCATAAAATCAGATTTAATAAAGCCTCGGGTGCAATGGAGTCCATTGTTGTAATCGGACTGAAGTATCCTTGGACTCGTTTCCAACTCCATAATTCAGGGGGGTAATTCATTTCCCAGCCATTTTTGCACTTGATTGTACACTCGAAAAGAATGTTGCCTGGATACTCCTTCTGTTGGTGGTAGTGAGGCAATATCGGGCATTATTTTCGTCACAGATTTCGTGAAACAATGATATCGATGTTTATTCAAAGAATTGTCTGTAGAAAGTGCACCGTAGATTGCAAGAAAAAAAAAACGTTCTCCAGCTTCAGCGATAACGTCGTGTGAAGAATCACGGTTGTTGAAACTTTCACCGATATCATGTAACTCTTTACTTTTGTTAAATAACTTTACGCACCTAACTTTTCCTTTATTGAAAATCGCTGAAGTAGTGTCGCAGCCACTAAAGGCATGCAAGAAAAGAATGTTGTTCGCAAGTCCTGATGATTGTGACTGCTGTGATGAGTACACTCTTCTCGCGATTTTTTCCTTTCCTGGTTTGACAAAAAATATGTGTTTTTTCCGATGGAGCCAATGCAACCAGCAAAACTAAAAGATCAACATCTTCGCCAATAATAGCCACGTTACTTTTTGATGAAGATAGTTGGATTGCAGTGTTCACGATCAAAAATTCTGCATCATCTGTGCTCTGTCGACATCCTATTCCCTGATCGTTTAGCTTGATTGATAGCGTGTCAATTCACCTGCTTTTGTTTTTGTCATTTGAAAGAAATTGATCCTGCCGAACGGTGATACTCATAGTTTCTTCAAAATTGATGTCCATAGACTTTTAGCAGCAGATCGGCGATTTTGCTCCGTTTTCTTTGTACTGTCATTGGTACTGGAATAACCATCAAATACTACTGTGCAATTTCCCCCGTAATGTCTCTGAATATAAGTAATGTAGCTGTCGCAAATGGTTGAATAAGTTGAGTTTGGTTTCCAAATGACTCGATGTAAGAGGAATCCGCCGTCAACAATGTTAACACAGTCTTGCAGGGTAATGTCTTCGTTTGATAATGGAAAGATTTCATACATAGCGATTTTTTTTGTTTTTCGCATGCCAGCTTCATTAAAAATCGACAATGGGTATACAGCTAACTCGTATTCCAAATGGTCTTCTAGTTCTTCGTCGTTTTTTTTAAATGGCTATTCTTTGAAAAAAACATACGACTATAATCTCGACAAGCTGTAACAGTAGTATACCTGACCCAAAACTATCGATATTTACATAGGACACACTGTTATGATTCTAAAGCTGTGGGTAGATTGGTTGTTTGGAGCAATTCTCCGAACTGCTTCGGTAAATATTGGTTTTATGAAACAAATGAATTGAACCTTTTTTGTAGAGAATTAAATGTTCTTAAAATTTGATTATTACAACGTTTCCGATTAAAGTTAATAAATAAAGAGTTATAGACTAAAACCCATAAAAGTGCACACTTTATCCAAGATGGCGGCGATTGCGGACCTTTAATTGGTTAGGACTTTTGACAGGTTCAATAGTAATCCCTAATAAACATTTTCACCAAATTTGAAAACTTTCGTATTTATTATTTTTATTTGCTGAAATTCGGCCTTCGTTGCCTGGGCTAAAGATCGCGGGTTCAAACCCGGCCGAAGTCGTCGGATTTTTAAGAGATTTAAAATCCTTCAGTATGCATTCCTTCGGAGGGGAGTTAAGCCGGTGGGCCCATGTCATAGGGTTATGGCATGTAAAAGAACCTAACACTACAAAAAATTAGTAGTGTGTAGCCAAATTTGTAGGTTATTTGGTTAGTAGAGCTCTATCAAGTTCCAACGCTCCCCGATAGGTGTCACTGACAGTGGCATCTGGTAGTCAAAGTTGGAACTACTTGAAATTTGAAATTACTGGGAGCCTACGGGTAATCAATTAAAATGAATGAATGGCCATTGGCTAGGGGGGCTAAGGGACTCAAATTCCAATGACTAAGTTCCTAATTCTAACAACACTTCCCTGAAGCGAACCAAGGTTACATGCAAAGAACTAAGTGCAGCAGATCACAGCTTTAGGAGCGTATTCAAGACAATTTCTGATTAATCTGCACAAAATCCGAATTTGTCTTCTGTAGGGCAGTAGACTACATGCAACTACACAACTCCCTACACACGATAAAAAAAGAATCCGTTAGGAGGAAGAAATAAACTTGTCATACGGAGAAAGCAAACAAAAAGTATGAGCATCGCATTAGTCTGTAAGAAACGTTTCACAACTCGGAAAGGAAGTAAGCGGATAAAGATATTTGCTTCCCCCTCTTCAAAACAAAGTTTGTAGAAGCAGTTTATACGTCTGTTGTCAGCTATGGCGCTCGAAAAGTTTGCTCTTACGTACGTTGCTGGCATACGTAAGTTACAGAGCAGTCATTGAAGTAAATTTCACTCACTCTCTTTCAACTATGATATACTATTAGGGAAGTGTACTGGCTAGCATTCTTGGCTGATACCCCCGAGGTGCAAGTTCTATTTCGGGCTTAGCGAAGCTGTTGAGGGTTTACTATTACTTCCTTTGATCGATCATTCACCAGCTTCTACTTGGCCTGAGCGTTAAGGCCAGGCTATAGGCGTGACGGATGCGCACTAATTTCTTGAAGTCTCTGACCCCAAACAGAAGTATGTATAGACTATCAATTCAAAGGATGAAAAAAGCCTTACAGAATGTATTTAAACTGTTTTGTGATATTATCCATACTAATATATACAAATGAGTTGGTGTGTGTGTCTGTGTGTGTGTCTGTATGTTGCTCAATCACGCAAGAACCATTGGCCCGATTTAAATGAAATTTTGCATGTATGTAGCTGATTTACCTCGTTAACATATAGGCTACTTTTAATTTCGATATTTTGCACTATTTAAGGATGGCGACCATTTAAGTGACGTCACTACACCCTTTGGCTTCAAAATTTCATGTTTCCCTTTCAAATAAAATGAGAACGCTAAGAAATAGCAAACGTTTGATGGCCTATATGAGGTTTAAAATTTAATTTTTTATCCGAACGGTCCTTATCACTTTTCGTGTATCTCCAACGGTTAGCGAGTAAAACCTAAATGTGTGCTATAAAACACGATCAACGCCGAGCGATGTTAGTCTATAGCGCTCAAAGCACTAGACCTAGAAATCTGAAATTTTGCATGTTGGTTGATCCTAGGTTGTAGGGGTTCACTAAAGAAAGGTTTTTGAAAATTCAATTTGTAAGTGAATTTTTTCGTCCCTTTGGAACCTTTGGTACAAAATCAAAAGGGAATCCACTAGTTAAAGCTAATGGGAGAAAAGTAAAACGATTCAGACGGAGGTAGGAAAACCGCAGAGAGTTCCGGAACTACTTCCAGGGAGAAAATTTTGAGCTGATAAAGGTAGGGATAACTTTAATGATCAGTAATGATCAGTAATGATCAAAATGAAGGGGTAATATATATGATTGAGAATGCAATTATGATGACCGGGTGGAAAATGTGCGTGAAGGCTAGGAGAAAGGTAGGGAGAATTAAAGGATGGTACGATGAATCTTGTAGAAGGAAGAAAACCGAAGTTATTGGGGCACAGAAGTTATACAAGAGAGGAGGGGATGATACGATGAGAGTAGAATTTTGTCGTCTAAGGAAAAAATATAGGGAACTGCTCAGCAAAACGAAAAATGAGTGGCAGGGTAAGGAAGCAACAGCACTAAACAAGGATTCTAAAGCTAACGACTGTAGGAAAATGTGGAGCAGGATACATTCTTACTGTAGGGGGTGCAGAAGTGGTGGTGGGAACCCTATTAGTGATGAAGTATGGATTACATATTATGAAAATCTGTTGAATGCTGAAGATAATTGGAATAAGAGAGATGGTTTTGGCGTCCCGAGGGGGCTGGAGATCGCTCTGCCTATGCTGGACCAAGTCATATCAATAGATGAAGTTCAGGCAGTAATGGCAAAAAGTAAAGGAGGAAAGTCAGGTGCTATTTCGGGGATAACAAGTGAATTTTGGCAAGAGTTGAGTAAGAATAGATTCATGATGGAAAGCTTGGTATAAATCTTTAACAAGATTTTTGAAGGAGGTAGATTTCCGAGGGCGTGGCAGGAGGAGATAATTTGTCCAATATATACGAAATGTGGGGACAAGCTAGACCCAGGCAACTATAGAGGCATAACATTGCTTGACAATTTGAGCAAAATGCACACCGGGGTCTTATCCAAGCGTTTAATAGCATGGGAAGAGGGCTGTTCGGTGTT
The DNA here is from genome assembly GCA_946902985.2 of Meconema thalassinum. Lineage (NCBI taxonomy): Eukaryota > Metazoa > Arthropoda > Insecta > Orthoptera > Tettigoniidae > Meconema > Meconema thalassinum. The sequence continues at coordinate 1,765,411,611 of OX336388.2, forward strand.
ATCGAGACTCCAGACAGGGTTCAGAAAGGGGATGAGGACCAGTGACAATATAATGGTGGTGAAAACGGTGATGGATAAGTACATAAGTAGGAAAAGAGGTAAGCTGTATATCACAGCTATTGATTTGGAGAAGGCGTTTGATTTAGTGAGCAGGGGAGCTGTCATGGCTAAACTGGGAAAATCGGGGTATCACATAAAATTATAAGAGCAATTGAGAATGTGTATTCCGGAGTGAAATGTGCAATTAAAACTAAAGAGGATGTAATTTTAGGAGAGATAAAGTCTAATATAGGATTACAACTGGGATGCTATTTATCAACGGTATTTTCGATTCAAAGCGCTTTGAGCAACGGTCCAACCCTTGCTTGGACAATTATGATATCCCGGGCCTAGCTTTAGCTGATGACAGCCTTCTGCTCGCTCTAACACCCCATAATATGCAACATAGTATTGACGAGATTGTGAAATACTGTGAGGACTAGAACTTAAAAATTTACCCGCGTAAGACCAAAGTTATGGTGTGCAAAAAGGGAGTTAGAGTTAGAGACAGTAAAAACTTGAGTAACTAGGGACGATAATGGCAAGTAATGGAAAATGGACCAAACAATTTAAAAGGGAAAAATCGAAAGGGCTAGCGGCATTGGCGAGTGTTAAAGTGTTAGAACGTAAGTTACCGAATCTTGACTACAAAGTGTATAAGAATGTGTTTAACGCACTCATCGTTTCAAGTGCACTTTATGGAGTGGAAGTATGGGGTTTAGAGTAAGGAACCGCAACCCTGGACAGTATTGTAAGTAGGTTTGCCAAGATAATTTTGGGGTTACCTAGTTGGACGGTGAATTGTGGAGCGAGAATGTTGGGTGAGATGTAAGCATTTTGACAACATATCATAAAAAGGGTCATAAAGTCTTGGATTCGTTTGAAAGTAGGTGAAGAGGGGGGGGAATGCTAAAGGTAGCCTACCTTCACCAAATGAAGGATCAGCAAGAGGGCTACTGGGTGGACGGGGTAAGAAGTGTACTGGAAGATTTGGAATGGGTTATCTATGGGATAGGGACCTACGAAGAGAAGAAGGTAGGGTGTGTAAAGGAGTGTGCGGAAGGGTTAATGCCGTAGAGTTGCAGGTCCTAAGAGAAGAGTGCACCAACAGGAGAACCTTAACGGAGTTCTGAGAAATAAGGAACTTTATGAGCATAAAGCCTCAATGTCTAATGAAAAGAGAAATTAAAGGGATAATTTCGTGGTTAATGGGGGTGTATAAGAACAAAGCGTTGAGAGAAGTAGGAAAAGAGGACCTTTGCTTGTTTTGTGGGAAGGTTATGGGTGCAGCACACCTGATCAGGGAATGCAAGGAGATTAAAACGATAGGAGCAAAGTTTGTAGACAAATCAGATCTAAACAGAATAGAAAATGAAAATGAGTATCACACTTTAATAAAATTACTAAAAAGGAAATGGGGGAAGGCAGGTCAATCAGCAAAATATTTTAATACCATCAGGGCAATGTGGAATAGGAAAGCGTCGGATGAGATTCAGAACAGACGTGCATGTGATTTAAGCATAAGTTACAAGTACAGGAGATGGCTTCCTAAGCTATAAATCTTGTTAAAGCTTAGGAGAGCCTATCTGTATTAACTAGGTATTCTATTACTACAGTACATCCATATATTGCTCTCTGTAGATTTTTCCGTTCTGAATCCATGCTGTGAGTTTGATGTTCTTGTGTTTTCCCCCTTACTATAAAACTTATCAGTCTCTTACAGACAGTAAGGGCTCGATAGGAAAATAAAAGTAATATTTTTCTGTGATGTATATACCGAACATGCCATATTCATGTAGCTCAAAAGTGTCTCCCATGGAGTACTGTCAAAAATGAAGAACACTGTAGTCCATATTATACTCTGTGACATGAATGCTTGTGTGGTCCTTAAATTTAATTTCATCCTGAAGTGTTTGTATGAACTATTGATATTGTACCTTTCAGTCAACACAACATATTTCCAGGGGATGGAACACTGAAATATGGTTTCAAGATAACTTAGTCTGTATGAATTCAAACGAAATGATTACAAGTATACAATTTAAAGATAACTTTGAGCATTTTTCAGTGTTGTCTAATTAACAATAGGCTACATATATATATATATTACTTAATCACATGCAATTTATTTCAGGTCATATTTTGGCATAGACTCAGCAATTGTTCTAGGTTTATGCCGTGTCTTGTGTGGGGTTTCACCAAGGAACAGCAAGCTTGCTCATCAGTGGGCTCTTGGTGTCCGTGCCCGGATCCCCACAGTAGTAGCGAACTGTGCGCTACCTCCCTTTTATGAAGCGCACCTTCGCCTCTTAACTGTGAGAGCTAAAAGCTCAAGCAGCCTTAACCCCCATATGAAGGCTTCCAAAAGGATTTCCAATTTGTACAATTGATATTTTAACTTTCAGTCGGTCAACACAAAATAATTCCAATTACTGGAATATATGAAAATATAAAGATGATCAGTAATGATCAGTAATGATCAAAATGAAGGGGTAATATATATGATTGAGAATGCAATTATGATGGCCGGGTGGAAAATGTGCGTGAAGGCTAGGAGAAAGGTAGGGAGAATTAAAGGAATTAAAGGATGGTACGATGAATCTTGTAGAAGGAAGAAAACCGAAGTTATTGGGGCACAGAAATTATACAAGAGAGCAGGGGATGATACGATGCGAGTAGAATTTTGTCGTCTAAGGAAAAATTGGAAATGAATGGTTGGCTGCATAAGGCCGAAAGCAAATAAATAAATAAATCATGGGAAGGTTAAGAGGACAGAGAAGTTTAAATACCTGGGGGAATGGATCCAACCTAACGGACTGGATAAGGAAACAATCAAAGAAAGAACCAGAAAACTGGACCTGGCCTAAAAAATAACCCAGAATAAATACAACAAACGAGCTTGATCATACAAGGCCAAAATCAGACACTACAAATCGGTAGTACAGCCTGAAGGATTGTACGCTTCAGAGTGTCTTATTTTAAGTAAAAAGGGAGAACTTCAAGTACTAGAAAAGAAAGAAAGGAAGATTCTGAGAAAAATACTTGGACCGCAGAAGACTACTGATCGGACATGGAAGAAGAGGAAAAATGAAGAACTTTATAACTGTACTGAAAAGATCACAGACGTAATGAAGAAGCGGAGACTAAAGTTCTACGGACATTTACCACGAGTGGATGAAGGCAGGCTGACCAAAAGGATCTTCAGCTACATCATGGGGTTAAAGGCCACATCTAAATGGGTATATGAGGTGAAGAAGGATGCAGCTGAAGTTGGAATTACTGCACCGACGGCCTAGGATAGAAGAGAGTTCCGCAGTCGAGTTGACCGAGTAAAATCATTTCAGGAGAATCCACCAAGCAGGAGGCCCAAACGGATCATTTCCGAGGAGGACAGAAAACAAAGAAGTGACAGGATGAAGAAGTTCCGGGAAGAGAAGAGAAAGAAAGCCAATATGTCTTGAGTTCCTTGCGGTCCATAGTTGGCAAAATTCGATAAAAAATAGATCAAAAAATAAAATAAATAAATAAATAAATAAATAAATATGTGATTTTACCAGTTGCTAATTTATAACGGAGCCATATATTAAAACAGCCTTTTTAGTTGAAAATTTGCCCACGTCCAGTGGGGAAAATACTGTCCTCACCATCGTCATGGATCACAGAGTTATTTCCAACAAACTAGTGTGGGTGATATTTTATATTTTAATAACTTAATATTTGATGGAATTAATTCCCGCATTTGCGGTCAACCAGAAACAAAAATAAACGAGATATTCTTTAACTGTAGCGTAATCCATAGGGGCTTTAAAATCACTGACTTGGATGGCTGGCAAATATGCAATAATATTCCATATTTAAAAACAGCACCCATAGCAATGTCCTATAAAACATGTCGCTGAAGCAATTTGTGTGGCTAAATCGGTCATCGATTTCATTCTATTTGTAGCCTCACTGTGATTCCATGTTCATACTCCGACTGTTCCTCTCCATGGCATGCACTCTCCTGCCTTATTGATCGATTTATAATGCTATTTCAGAGGCTCACATTGATTTGCTTTTAGCAGGTATTTCATATGATTTATCGAGTAGGCTTTCTGTGCATGCTCAACATTCGTGGTACATGATGATCAAAAACAGAAAAATAGTCATAAGTCAATGTGGAATACCGTGAAGTAATATTTGTGTATTGCCCTGGCAAATCCTAAATAGAATTGGTTAGTCCGCGCAGTATAGGCTATTAGTGAAATTATTATGAGTGGTTGACCTTAATAACTAGCTGTCCATATTCTTACCTATGGTAAACACTTCCCTTCCTTCTATTCAGTATGTCATAATGTAATTATAGAAGCACTTTGTCCATAAAAAAGCCATTAAAAGCGAAAAAGGGTTTTCTCTCAACATACGAATGGCGCAGGAAACAAAGGGCTACGGTCTGTCGATCTTATTATATGAACTAGCAGAAGTACCCGCTCTTCGAACGGTCTTCGGTATTAATAAGGAGACGTTATCAATTGAACTACTGTTGCAATGGTTAGGGGCTTGTCATTATTTCATAAGTTTATCAGAACGAAGTTAGTTTTCTGGGCATATCGCCGACACTGTTAATTTAAGGGCCGTAAAATGTGGTTTTCGGAGACCCTTTATAGACCCCCTAGTTTTGTGTTACACATTGAGAAGCGCAACACATGCTTTGGTCGTCCTTCTAGGATAATTTTAATTTTTCGCCTATTTCAGCATGTATTTTGAAAAGTTGTTCCTTATACCCACCCTTCTATGAGAAGTACGTTGACGCATTTTCTAAATGATGTTGACTCATGGTTACAATACCTAATTTTACGATGCTCCAAGCACCCGAATATGAATTATAGGCGTACATAAACATAACGATATATCAACCACACAGAATCAAACAAAATCATCTTCACGATGAACCCGTTTGTCGACAAAAATATGATTAGTTAAAATGTGCTCTCAAACTAAATTCACCTAATGTGTACTTCCCGACGTGAAAATAATATTGAAAACCTCGTAGACGAAACGCAATATATGTCAAATTAAAACTGATCCTCACCGTTGTGGAAAGTCCTCATCCCCAGGAAAACCCCTTTAATAATTTATAATGGCGTGTGGTGCATGAAAATTCGGGATTTTTAGTCTCCAATGGCCCAAATTCCCAAAAACTGCAAAAAACACTATTCCAAATCATGAATTTTTTGAAAATAATGTTGCTGTTTGGAGATATAATAGACCTTCTGTACAACATATCGCATATCGCACGTGTAAGTCACGTGTAAAAATTCTAGGGTACCCCTTGACCCCGTTAATCGCATTGTTGAATTTTACAGTCTATGTTTGATTCCACGATAACCTTATCGCCATTTGCAAACTAACAGAAATTTAATCAATTGAGTGGCATTGCTTCTTACAGAAATAGATGGAAAGTTGGATGCCACCTCTTGTGACACTGTTGTCAAGGTTACCGGCTTGCATTACTTCATTAGTTTCTTCTTGTTCTTCTTCTTCTTCTTCTTTCGGATGGGCCAGCTAAGGACCACGACGTTCAACTTTTCAGCTTGGCGAGGGATTTGATGTTTGCCCAATATTCGAGCATTTTCTGGCTTTGTTTCTCCTTCCTCTCTTTTGTCCAGATGATGCCGGTTTTCTTACAGGGTGGTCTGTCCTGAAAACTCTTCTGTTTAAGTATCTTCCTGAGATGCGATCGGCATCTAATATCACTTTTCATTATCTTCAGTTCGTGGATATCCTTGTTAACTACTGTTAGCGACGGTGTCACGCTCTTTCTCTTCCCCAGTAGTTGAGAAGCTGGTTGGTTAGTCTTGTAGGGTTCATCAATGAGACATTTCCATAGAAAGCCAGACGTCTCTTCCTGGCCACATCTGTGATTTTCTCAGTACCGGTACTGTATATCTACATAGCACCTGATTTGGTCTTCTTCTGTACATGTCATATATTTTTTAGTTTATAAAATAAGAGAGTGCCATATCCCCTCCAGGGACGTAGGCGACCTGAATAAGAGCCCTTGACTAAGTCAAGGGATCACTAACCAGGCAACCCGAGCCGGAGTTAGCGTGTGGTAGGGTGGCCAGTTCCTTTCCACTCCTCCTCCTACTATAGCATCCGGCGGGTTCCCATTTTGCATCACGAGGCTGGGAGAACCCGTACCAGAACATACCAAGACTTTTAAATTCTTGGCAGAGCCGGGGATAGAACCCGGTACCTCGGGGGTGACAGCAAACAATGCTAGCCACTGCGCCACGAGGTGGTCTTTATTAGTTTATTAAATTATATTAGTTTTCTGGGAATATCTCAGAAACGTGGTTTTAGAGCCTTAAACCGTAGTAGCCTCCGAGCCACTGAGGGGCTGAAAATAACTTTTTCTCATCCTTGTACGCCATAATATAATAATAATCACAATAATATTTTAATAACATAGGGATAGGGGAATAATAGACCTTTACCACCACACCCGTCCGTGTAAATCACGTGAGTAGGGGAGCAATAGGAGATCTGCTTCACCCATTTTATTTGTACCCGACTGTACATGTTAAAATAATTAATATCTCTCGAACGTATGGTCCGATTTTGACAAATGAGGTGTCGTTGGACTCGAGCTGACGTCCTCTTTTCTGTGGACCACTCGTTATATTTTGAAAATTGTTTTCGAAAGTAGGTGATAGTTTGAAAACCAAACATGATGAAATGTTGTGCCATGGCTCAAACGAACTGTCTCTATGTCGTTTATTTTTTATAATAAAACTTTTTTTTATTTTTTTGAAAAAAGTGTAATGTTGAAATTCCTATATTTTGTAAACTAGGAAGTTTACAAAAAAGTTTGTTTGACATAAATGAAAGGTCCCTACGCCCTCTACCCCCAAAATAAATTTCAAGACTCTAGGATACAAACTTGACAGTAGTAGTAGTAGTGTCAATTGGAGAGTTCTGCTTGGTCCCCTACTTTCATATAAACTTTGCCGATATCTCCCGAACGCATGGTCTGATTTTAACGAACGAGGTGTTGTCGGCGTTGGGGTGACGTCCTCTTGGCTATGAATGTGTGTTGGTATTTAAAAAAGAAATTGAAAATTCTTGTTTTTTGAATTGGCGCTATTTTGGAAACAGTGAATTTTGGAGAAAAAAATTGTTTGACGTTAATGAAAGGTGGGTATGCCCACTAGGTGGGCAGCAAGTTTCAAGGGTGTAGGAGGAAAAAAATGATAGCCTACTTTCTCGCGAACATTGGTGATAATTGGCGAACGGATGATTGGATTTTAATAAATGAGGTGTAGTTGGACTCGAGCTGACGTCCTCTTTCCTATAGAACATCTATGTATATAAAAATCAATTTTACGTGATAGTTTGTCTGTCTGTCTGTGGGTGTGTATGTCTCCTATGCGTTCATATACCATTCATCCGATTGCGATGAAACTTGGGTGAGATATTCAGTACACTCCAAGGAAGGTTTCTGACTTAGTAAATCCATTTTACAATAGGTAGCGCACGCGTAGATTCAACAAATGGGCGACGATGCGCGAAGCGTTTCAACCAAGTCCCGTATGTAATCACATACCATTCGTCCGATAGCAATGACACTTGGGTGATATGTTGTATACACTTACGTGAAGGTTTAAAAATTAGTGAATACATTTCACAGTAGATAGCGCACGAGAAGATTCAACAAATGAGCGTCGACACGCAAAGCGTTTCATCAAAGCCCCGTATGCATTCATATACCATTCGTCCGATAGCTATGAAACTTGCGTAAAATGTTCTGTACACTTCCGGGAAATTTTCTGATTTAGTAAATCTACTTTACAATAGGCAGCGCACGAGTAGATTCAACAAATGACCTACGTCGCGCGAAGCATTTCAACAAAGTCACGTATGCGTTCATATACCATTCGTCCGATAGTGATGAAACTAGGCTGAGATGTTGTGTGAACTCCAGGGAAGGTTTATGGCTTAGTAAATCCCTTTAAAAATAGGTAGAGCACGAGTAGAATCAACAAATGAGCGACGACGCGCGAAGCGTTTCTATAAAGTTCAATAAAAGGTCATATACCATTCATCCGATAGCGATGAAACGTGGGTGAGATGATGTGTACACTCCAGGAAAGGTTTTTGGCTTAGTACATCCATTTTACAATAGGTAGCGCACCAGTAGATTCAACAAATGAGCGATGGCACGCGGAGCGTTTCAACAAAGTCCCGTATAAGGTCATATACCATTCGTCTGTTAGTGATAAATGCTTGGTGAATTGTTGTGTACACTCCAGGAAAGGTTTCTGGCTTAGTAAATCCATTTTACAATACGAAGCGCACGTTTAGATTCAACAAATGAGTGACTACGCGCGAAGCGTTTCGACAACGTCCCGTATACGTTCACATACCATTCATCCGATTGCGATGAAATTGGGTGAGATGAGGTGTACACTCCAGGGAAGGTTTCTGGCTGAGTACATCCATATTACAATACGTAGCGCAAGATTAGAATCAACAAATGAGCGACGACACGCGAAGCGTTTCAAACAAGTCCCGTATGCATTCATATACCATTCGTCCCATTGCTATGAAACTTGGGTGAAATGTTGTGTACACTTCATGGAAGGTTTCTGGCTTAGTAAATCCACTATACAATAGGCAGCGCACAAGTAGATTCAACAAATGAGGGACGACGCGCGAAGCGTTTCAACAAAGTCCCGTATAAGGTCATGTACCATTCTGCCGTTAGCGGTGAAACTTGGGTGAAATATGGTGGACACTCCAAGGAAGGTTTCTGGATTAGTAAATACATTTCACAGTTGGTAGCTCACGAGTAGATTCGACAAATGAACGATGACACGCGGAGCGTTTCAATACAGTCCCCTATGTCTTCCTATCCCATTAGTCCGATAGCGATGAAACTTGGGTGAGATGTTGTGGGCACTTACGTTACGGTTTCTACCTTACTAAATACATTTTACAGTAGGTAGCGCACGAGTAGATTAAACAAATGGTTGACGGGGTGCGAATCGTTTAAACAAAATCCGGTATGCGTTCATATACTATTCATCCGATTGCGATGAAACATTGATCAGTTATTGTGTACACGCCAGGGAAGGGTTTCGACTTAGTAAATCCATTTCACAATAAGTAGCGCAAGAGTAGATGCAACAAATGGGTGACGACGCGCGAAGCGTTTCAACAAAATCCCCTATTGCGTTCATATAACCTTCTTCGATTGCAATGAAACCTTGATAAGTTATCGTTCACATGCCAGGGAAGGGCTTCGACTTAGCAATACATTTCTCAATAGGTAGCGCACGAGTAGATTCAACAAATGAGTGACAGCGCACGAATCGTTTAAACAAAACCCCGTATACGTACATATACCATTCATCCGATTGCGATGAAACATTGATGAGTTATTGTGTATACGCCAGGGAAGGGTTTCGACTTAGTAAATCCATTTCACAATAGGTAGCGCACGAGCATATGCAATAAATGTGTGACGACGTGCGAAGCGTTTCAACAAAATCCCCTATGCGTTCATATAACCTTCTTCGATTGCAATGAAACCTTGATAAGTTATCGTTTACATGCCAGGGAAGGGCTTCGACTTAGTAATACATTTCTCAATAGGTAGCGCACGAGTAGATTCAACAAATGAGTGACAGCGCACGAATCGTTCAAACAAAATCCCATATACGTTCATATGCCATTTATCCGCTTGCGATGAAACTTTTGAAAGTTGTTGTGCACGCTCCCACGAATGGTTCTAAATTAGAAAATCCATTTTACGATAGCTTAGAGGCAGTTAACGGAAATTGAAAAACATGTTGTGTATCCAAAAGCACTTCAAGAAACAGAATTTCAACGCCAACACGTTCTTTGATTGGCATTGCAACGCATGCCGGGTACAGCTTGTTTGTTATATTTTTAGATTTTTTTTTGAAAAATTTTGTTTTTGAAAGTAGGCGATAGTCTAAAAACCAAACATGATAGAACGTTGTGCTGTGGTTAAAACGAATGGTCTCTATGACTTTTATTTTTTATTAAAAAACTTTTGTATTTTTTGAGATGTTTAGAAAACACTTAAATTTTGAATGTTTTCTATTTTGGAAACTAATAAGTTTACAAATAAGTTTGATTGACATAAATTATAGGTGTCTACCCCTTCTACCACGAAAATAAATTTCAAGTCTCTAGAACAAGAACTATGCATTTTAAAAAATTAATTTTTTTGAAAAATGAAAGAGTGTTTGTAGACAGAGAGCCGGTAGCGTTTGACGTATGTTACAACGAGGCTATGACTGGCCATGGTGGATGCGGGAAATGGCTATTTCGACGGGGCAGCAGGGCAAGGGAGCGCTTTCTGATATTTTGTTATGACGAACGAATGAAGGCGAATATTTTCAAAATATCCTTTATGGCGATCTTTAAAACATGTTGGTAAACACTGACCACTAACCAGACAAAATTCATAATGCTATGAGACGAATAAAAAGCAAGGCTTTTTATAGTTGTTAACAGCAGAACTTGCTTTGTGTATGTATGTCTGACTGGTGGCCAGAACGGAAAGAATATCTTCTTGAGGCATGGCTAGTCGGCTAACAGAATGGAATGTCAGTCAAGCTGACAACACTGCTGTCATATGATAGCAGGTGGAACCATGTGGCAACTCTGTGAAAAGGTGATAAGAGCTAGCCAGGCGAGTCGAGCAGCAGCAGCAGGCAGGCCCCCCCCCCCCCAGAGAGGAAAGGGGGAGAGAGGGAAAGGTGAACACAAAGAGTGAAAACAGGAAATCACGTGACCACAGCATAGCCTGCCAAGAGCGTTGAGGGATGAGGCCACAGGACTGCGGGGAGGTGAGGGGTTGGCTAAGAGAGTATTGAGCATGTCACTGCACATTGTGCGTCATTCCTATGGTAAACGTTACTGTGTTAACATAGGGTGTGTCTTATCTGTATAAAATAATTGCTTTCGTGTGCTTAACCCCAGTTGGTTACTAAATTGGATACATTATATATTTACAGGTAAGTGTAATATTAACATTGTTTAGTTTATTTTTTGCTAATCAATGTTTATATTATTATTGGTTTACCATTTGATTGATGAATTGTTTTCTATTTTGTTTGTGTTAGATAATCTGCATACCTGTTGTGGGAGACAGAAACTCGAGTCCACTGTAGCCTAGGAAAAGGGAAAAGCAGGGCTTTTTACAAAGCAAGGTTAGATATTTTTTGAAAATGATATATATAAAACCTGTTATTTTATATTTAATTTCATTTATTTTTTTTATGAAATATGCTATTTGGAAATAGATATACCCATGGTGATTTATTTTATTTCTTTTTTAGAGTGTGAGCCTGACACTGTTGAGAACATGTGTGTTCGGGGCATTGTTCACCGAGCAGTCTACGGCTAAAAACTGTGGTGAGATTGTTTCTTTTATAAAAATTATGTCTCTTACTGCTACCGATAGCTTAACTTGGGAGCCCCTAGAGTTAGAGTCCTGTTTTAAGAAACGCGTTCGCTGTGGCCGCGTGGTGAATGTTAGAGAGAGTTTAATCCCAAAAGAGTTTGTAGAATCTCATTTCCAAAATTTAAAGAACAAATTTGTACAGCGCCAAGGTTGCATACGGATTTAAAGGTCAATCCACAACTCGTGTGCGATTTCATATATAAAAACAAGATGTTCAGGAAAGAACATATAGCCTACTTTCTCCTAAATGCATGGGTATTGTTATAACTCTTTGTCCTTTTCAAGGAGTATGATTGAATGTTGGTTGTAGTAGCCTGTGGAAATACAACGTGCTATAGGGATATTAAACATGAATATGAGGTGCCCTTTGCTATTGCTACCTCTGTTCCAAATTTCGTTCAATTCGGTTTCACCGTGTTTGAATTGATAGGGGGAATCGATTTGCACACATACTTGGCCACCATCTGCAAACTATTGGGCTGATGTTCTTGCAGTTTGGTCAGAATATGTTTCCCAAATAAAGATATGGTGTTGCAAAATTTGGTAGAGACTAGATTATTAGGTTGGTCGTAATTACATTTTAGCTTTTAACATTTGGGTGGCCGCGATTACGTTTCCGTCAAGATGGCGGTGATATAAAACATGACACTGAGGTGCCCTTTGCTAGTGCTACCTCTGTACCAAATTTCGTACCATTCGGTTTCACCGTGTTCAAATTGATAAGGAGAATCGATTTTCACACAAAGATGGCCGCCATCCGCAAAATATTAGGCTAATGACATATTAGTTTGGTCAAAGGATGCTCCCTCCATAAAGGTATGTTGTTGCTAAATTTGCTAGAGATCGAATGAATAGGCTAATCGTAATTTGATTTAAGCTTTGAACATTTGTGTGGCCGCCATTACGTTTCTGTCAAGATGGCGGCGATATAAATCATGACACCGAGATGCCCGTTGCAAGTGCTATCTCTGTACCAAATTTCGTTCCATTCGGTTTCACCGTGTTTGAATTAATTGGGGGAATCGATTTTGACACAAAGATGGCCGCCATCCGCAAACTATTAAGCGAATGACCTGTTAGATTGGTCAAAAGATGCTCCCTCCATAAAGGTAAGTAGTTGCAAAATATGGTAGAGATCGGGTGATTAGGTTAATCGTAATTTGATTTAAGCTTTGAACATTCGTGTGGCCGCCATTACGTTTCAGTGAAGACGGCGGCGATATAAAACATGACACTGAGGTGCCCTTTGCTAGTGCTACCTCTGTACCAAATTTCGTTCCATTCGGTTCCACCGTGTTCGAATAAATAGGGGGAATCAATTTTGACATAAAGATGGCCGCCATCCGCAAACTATTAGGCTAATAACCTATTAGATTGGTCAAATGATGCTCCCTCCACAGAGGTATGTTGTTGCAAAGTTTGGTAGAGATCGGATGGTTATGTTAGTCGTAATTTAACTTAAGCTTTGAACATTTGTGTGGCCGCCATTACGTTTCCGTCAAGATGGCGGCGATATAAAACATGACAATGAGATGCCCTTTGCTAGTGCTACCTCTGTACCAAATTTCGTTCCATTCGGTTTCACCGTGTTTGAATTAATAGGGGGAATTTATTTTCACACAAAGATAGCCGCCATCCGCAAACTATTAAGCTAATGTCCTATTAGATTGGTCAAAGGATGCTTCCTCTATAAAGGTATGTTGTTGCAAAATTTGGTAGAGATCGGATGATTAGGTTAATCGTAATTTGATTTAAGCTTTGAACATTTGTGTGGCCGCCATTACGTTTCCGTCAAGATGGCGGCGATATAAAACATGACACTGAGGTGCCTTCTGTTAGTACTACCTCTGTACCAAATTTCGTTCCATTCGGTTGCACCGTGTTCGAATTAATAGGGGGAATCGATTTTCACACACAGATGGCCGCCATACACAAACTATTACGCTGATAACCTATTATTTTGGTCATCGGATGCTGCCTCCATATAGGTACGTTGTTGCAAAATTTGGTAGAGATCGGATGATTAAGTTAGTCGTAATTTGATTTAAGCTTTGAACATTTGTGTGACCGCCATTACGTTTCCGTCAAGATGGCGGCGATATAAAACATGACACTGAGGTGTCCTTTGCTAGTGTTACCTTTGTACCAAATTTCGTTCAATTCGCATTCACCGTGTTCGAATTGATAGGGGGGACAGACATTCAGAGTACACACACTCACACACACAGAGAGACTCACACACACACATACACACACACACACACAGAGACAGACACACTTTTTTCGCCCTGTGTTGTTCTCATAAGACTACTTTCATTTTTTGCCAAAATCGAAAGTAGGCTAACAAGGACCGTGAGAATAAAAAAAACATTTTATATTGGCAGTAAAATGCAAGAGCTGTTGATAGCCAATAATCTGAACGAGTGGTATCAAAGCCATGTGGTGAATGCCTTGCTATCAAAATTTGATAAACTGCAACAAGGACCCAGTGGTTTAGCGTTAGACAAAATCCGTTACCTACAAATCAACATTTATCATTTCAACCCGTTGAATGCTGTGTCTAGCTTTATTGACATACCACCAGCAATAGCTTCGAAAAAGGCGGTGGTGAATATTGAGAACCAGGACAATGATTACTTTTGTGGGCTGTGGCTGCCTATTTGCAGCCAGCTCAAGATCGTTATGTTAACAGACCAACAAAGTACAAGGCCAAGTTTGATGAATTAAAACAAGCATTAAATTTAACTAGAGTGTCGTTCCCTATGGACTTAACCGAGATTCATAGGTTTGAACAAGATAACCAGGTCTTTTCGTTCTTGGTGTATGGCCTTGATGGTGATGAGATTGTGGGTCCTCTTTATGCCAGAAAAGAACTGAAACGACATCACATTCATCGTATATATTTATCTGTGGGAAAGGTAAATCACTATTGCCTTATTAAAAGCTAAATAGATTGCTAAGTAGTCAAGCGTCCAAAGCACATGGTAAACACATATTTTTGATCGATGCTTGCAATATTTTACCACTCCTACGCTTTTGGAACGCCATAGGGTAGATTGTGTTTCTCAGGAAGCGGTGAGATTGATATTGCTACAAGGGGACAAGGCTGAGTTAAAGTTTAAGGACATTCATAAGCGTGACACTGTTCCTTATGTGGTGTATGCCGAATTTGAAGCCCTCACGACACCCATGGCGGGGTGTGAACCAGATTCCACCATTAGGTCAACCACAGCCATTCAAAAACATGAACCCTTTGCCATAGGATTTAATGTAGTATGTGCCTATGACCCCACACAATCCGTTTACAAATACCATGAGGGGCCAGATTGTGTAAGATGGTTTTTGGATGAACTTGTAAAGTTGGCCGACCATGTACAGGGATTACTAGACCACCAAGTACCCATGAGCCTATCTCCAGAACAGCAGCAGCGGTATGAGCATGCCACGACATGCCATATTTGCGAAAAGCCACTGATCAGTGCTGAAGACACCGTTCGTGATCACTCGCACTTTACGGGAGAGTTTCATGGAGCTGCACGTAGTAAATGCAATTTGAACTTTTCAGCTCCTCGTTTCACCAGTGTCTTTTTCCTAAATCTGGCAAATTATGACATTCAGTTTTTGATTCGTGAATTGGGTCATGTCAACAAGGGCTCGTTTACAATTATCCCCCAAAACCATGAGCGTTTTACAGCCCTAACATGGCGGTTGAGCAACATTAGCATTCGATTTTTGGATTCCTTTAAGTTTATGGCATCCTCGCTAGACAGTCTTGTGAATGGCTTGAATGAAGAGGAGTTAAAAATACCAGAATGCATTTTAATGATCCCAAGCAATTTCAATTGTGCATTCGGAAAGGCATATTCCCGTATGATTTCTGCAACAGCTGGGACGTGTTAACGCAAACAAAACTCCCACCACAAGACTAATTTTACTCAAAACTAACACACAGTACCGTTTCCGATGAAGACTATGCACATGCATTTCAAGTTTGGCGAGTGTTTGACATTAAGACGCTAAGTGAATATGCTATGCATTACCTAAAACTGGATGTATTGATGCTCACTGATGTGTTTGAAAAATTTCGTGAGTTGTGTCAGCACATTTATGGTCTTGACCCGGTTCACTATTATACGAGTCCTGGGCTCTCGTTTGATGCCGCTTTAAAATACACTCAAGTGGAATTGGATTTAATCACTGATGTAGACATGGTTCTATTCTTTGAAAAGGGCATTCGCGGTGGCTTTGTGTCGCTTAACCAGCGCCATGCCAAAGCGAACAATGTCTACATGCCTGATTATTCACCAGACAAACCAGAATCGTACTTAAAGTACTATGACGTGCATAATTTGTACGGCTACGCCATGAGTCAGCCTTTGCCCTATGGGAAGTTTGCTTGGCTGACAGAGAAACAAGTGTCAGAATTTGATGTAAACATGGCTAGCCAAGAAACAGGCCGTGGATATGTCTTAGAAGTGGATATTGAATATCCCTCATTCTTGTATGAACAACATGCCGATTTCCCATTCTGCCTTGAACAAATGGTTCCCCCCAACAGTAAAGTGAAAATTGAAAAACTCATGGGCACACTTTACAACAAAAATCGGTATGTGATACATATCCAAATGTTGGTGCAATGCCTCTCCCAAGGCTTGGTGTTGAAGAAAATCCATAGAGGTATTTCTTTTGATCAAAAAGCATGAATCGAGCCATACATGCTACTCAACACAGAGCACCGACAAATGGCAACAGAGCAGTTTGAATTTTCTTTTCAAATGAATGAACAACTGCATCTATGGAAAGTCCATGGAGAATGTCCGCAAATACCATGATATTAAATTGGTGAATGTCTGGGAATGACGTTACGGTACCCGGCGGTAGATTGCCAAGCCAAATTTTAAAACGATCAACATTATCCATGAGGATTTGGCCACCATTGAATTGAGTAGAACCAGCGTGATCATGGATAAGCCCATTTACTTGGGCCAAGATATTTTAGACTTTTCTAAATCGGTCATGTATCGATTCCACTATGAGTAGGATAAGTTTTCATGTTTTGAATATTGCGTAATCGCGAGGACATAATGCATCATCATGCGAGCGATCACGTGATATGTCTGCAGTGTTTGCGACAAAAAAGTTTGTTTGACATAAATGAATGGCCTTGACCTGCTCTACCCCCACACCGAATTTCAACTCTCTAGGACAAAATAAATTGAATTTTGAAAATAGGCTATATTTCCAAAATTAGGAAATCTATAAAAAAGTTTGTTTGACATAAATGAAAGCTCTCTATCTCCTCTACCAGTAAACCAACTCTCATGTGTATAGGACAAAAATGAAAAGAAAATGTTCAAATGGCGTCTTTGTTAGCGGAAATGTTTTAGGTGTACTAACATTTGAATAAGACTGTCTGGGCGCGATGCCCCCCATGGAGAGCCAGTTGGATATTCACATGCGTTTGCTAATTGGTCTGCATGTGTTAGCAGCAAGAAGAGATTGACCCTTGACCGCTTGAATCGGATAACCTTTGCCCCGCGCGCGGCAGTTATCGCTCTTTGGCTAGCGCTAGCATGCTGAACGTGGAGGGGTCCGGCTTGCTACTCAATATAGGACGTACAGCTGTTAGTTAACATTTTTTTTCAGGCTTGCATGCTCTGTGGTCTCTTTCTGCATAGACTGTTTTATAAGAAAAATATATATCATTGACGGCATGAAATGAATATTGGCTTGTTTGTTTTAAATTCTTAACCATCAATATTGAACTCGGATATTATTTTAATGAGAGAACAAGTTTGGATATCAGTTCACAAAGTTTCATTCATGTGATATGTTTAATGAGATTTTTGTTTCTTTAACATCATAGTATATAAGAGCAAGATTATTTTGATGCAGTAGTTACTATTCAACATGTCTGTCTGCTACTCTTTTATTGCGAAGGTGCATCATCTGAGAGAGGTTAAGACGCTAGCAGAGAAAGCCAGGATGTTGGGGTGTAATTTTATGGTTTCCTCCTCCAAAATGGAGGAGGAAATTATTGTCAGATCTCTCACTGCGCTAGAGAGGGATCTCTTCGACGTAGATATTCTTGGCATCCTAAGAGACGAACGCTACCGCACAGAATTTGTGCTTAACGGGCTAACGTTAACCATTCTGGATGTTATCCTATCTAGAGAGGAAGCATTTAGGGCGACTCCCCCTCCCAATGGAGTATACCAAGACCAAGTGAGGCTTGAAGATCTTGTGCAAAGAGAAGAAAGAGAAGAAGATGGAGAGCATATGGAAGAGGAAGGAGAAGATGATGAAGAAGAAGAAGAAGAAGAAGAAGACGTGCTAATAATACTTGACTAAATGGACAGTGAACGGTGGTGTTTCACATTGAAATGTATATTTTTTTTTAAATATATTTATTTTCATCATTGTGGTTTACATTAATTATATAATACGAAATAGTGAAAACAAAATGGTATGATCTTCGTTCTTAAAGTGGTAAGTAGTTCTTTTTTTCCACCAAGATGCTGAGAATTGAAGATGCTGTCTGCAGAGTTGAATATGCTGGTGATCTTGTGTTGAAGGTAAGTACAATCATTCTTTTCTTTCTTGAGTGTGTTGGTTTTCGTGAGCTGAAAATATATAGAGACACATTAATAATAATAATAATAATAATATTTTTTTTGCGATGAGTTAAAAAAAATTACATTGTTTTAATTAGAATATGTTTTTGTTCGAAATCCAAGAGTTGTGAGTTGAATCGAATCCTAGCCAAGATACGAAGGCTTGGGTTCCTTTTCTACGTAGTACTTCGTCAACTAAGTAAATATTAGGATGTTTGGTTCGTTGAAACTCTGCTTCATAAAACGCCCCAAATATCGGCAAATTTTTATTATCTTTTAAAAGATATGTTCGTGGATTAGTATTTTGAACTTTATAAATTGTAAATAATTCCGTAGTCCAATTAGCTTCGTACCCTTTGCTGAAATGTTTCTTGATTTTTGATATTCTTACAATGTCGCCAATTTTGGTTTTCTTAAAGTTTCATTATATTGTGTTGGCAAGCGGGGTTGATTGTTTCTTTTTACATCAATAGGTTTCATGCCAATGCTGCGATGTATTTTTGGATTATACTTTACTAATATCTCAGGCAAAATATTTACCCATCGGTATGAACCGCGTGTTGTGAACTCTTTCCACATCGATTCCGTAAGAGTTCGATTAAATCTCTCTACTACACTCGCTTTTATGGAGCTCCCAGTGGAATAATGCTTTAGATTTTGTTTCTGAGACCATGTTTTGAATTCACGGTTATAAAATTCCGTTCCTCGATCAGTGTGAAAATAATTGGGCAATCTTTTACTTTGAGAATAAAGAAATTTTAAACTTTTTACAATCTCACTTCCTTTTTGGTTTTAAGAGGAATTGCCCATGCATATTTTGAGTAAACGTCAATAATGGTTAATAAATATTTTATTCCATTATTCCATTTTGCAAGTTTTGACATGTCCACAAGATCAGCTTCATGGAGGTCATCGATTCCTTTGCTAATAACATGTCGTCTTTTAAACTTTTTTCTAAGAGGTGCATGAAGTTCTTTTGCAATTTCTCGTCTGATTCCGTTTATAGTTAATTTCTAAACAAAGATTTATAACATACTGTGCATTGTTTTACAAATGTTTGAATTTTTATTCAATATATCCTGCATTTCTTAGTTCTTCTTCAATTGCAAAGATTTCGCTGTCAAGTCCTGTGTGACCTGCAGCTTTCGATGCAATTAATTTTTTAAGTATTGATACTAATTTGTTTGGTTCATTCCAATGAACAAATTCAATATTGTTTCCTCCTTCGAATTTCCTAATGGCTTGTGGTGTGATGTGTTTCTTTTGGCGATATCCAGTATGCATCGTAGTATTTGCTTCTTCATTCTCATCTGTTGTTTTTATAATTCTATCTATGTCTTCAGTATGAAGGGGTTCGATTATATTTTTATACTTATGAGTTTGTGTTCCTCTCGGAGCTGCATTGCTTGCATAATTTCTTTTGTGCACGTTTGAAACATTTAATAATTTCAAATAAGAACTTAAATAACTCCTATAGATTAGAGAGTGATCTGGTACTTTCCTTTGAATCAATTCAAGTAGACCTTCTGTTATAGGAAATTTTTCACCACCAACTTTTATCCACTTTTTATCAAAGAAAACTCGTTCACGTCCCAAGTATTGTTTATCCTTTCTTATCGTTATACCAAATGTTCTATCCACGTTTTGTTTAATGAACGGATCAAAGTAGCGCTTAAGTAGTGTAATTATTTTGTTGCTATCTCCATCTTCTTCGTCTGAAGTAGCAGTTGATTCAGAATCATCATATTTTTTTTCTTTTTTGATTTTCTTTTTTCTTAGTTGACCGTGTATTAGCAATAGCTACAAGATGATTTAATGAATTTGTTACTGGTTTAAACTTAGTCTCTATATCTAATTCTTGACGTCTAACATCATTTTGAAGTGAAAGATACTTGTCCGTAACATCTTTTTTAAGCGAGAAAGTTTATCCTTTACTAGACTTTCAGCTTTAATCTTTAAGCTCTTCTCCATGACTAAACTAAAATTGTAGTTGTTTTACTTATTTATAGTATATTCAAAATCAATTTGAAGAGGAAGATCATTGGTTTTATGTTTCTCAGGGTCTCTAATTCGAAACTGTATTTCATCTTGTTCTTCAACTACAATGTCACTGCCATCCAGTTCAATTTCTTGACGTATATTTAAAATTGCATACACAATTGGAGATCTTGGTGAAACAAAAATTGGTTTTAATATACCTTTATAGGGAAGTTGGTATTGTATATTATGGTTATGAAGCGTGTATACCGGTGAATGGATTGATGGTGTGTTGGAGAATTTCAGAATAAATTTCGATAAGTTTTTTTTCTTTACTTCATCTTGTAATATACCATATTCTTCTTTGGATGCGGTAAAACTTTCGAGTGGTTCTTTGTTAACCAATTGCTCAATATTTTCTAGTTCAGTTTTTAACTTGTTATATTTCTCTTTGGATGCAGCAGCGTAACTTTCAAGTTCTTCTTTTTTAACAATATTTAGATTGTTAGCAACACCCTCAATACGAGTTTGTAAATTGCTTAAAATTTCTTTTAGTTGATTAACTTCAGTTCGTGAAGCAGCATAGTGTTCTACAAACAGTTTATTTGTCACATCTTGGTCGTTAACAGGAAACTCAACATTTGTTTGTTTTTGATGTTGTAGATTGTTTACAGTCTGTTTCATTTTTTCAAATTCATCTCGTGAAGCGGCATATTGTTCAACAAACGTCTTATTTGCAACATCGTTATCTTATTTGGGATTGTTAACGTGATTAATTCGTCTACTCATCATATTTAAAGTCCCACCATCGTCTACGTTTAAGAAGTTTTGTTTATTAAATTTAGTGATTAAGTTTTCTAGATCTTTTCGAGAAGCAGCAAAGTTTTCTAAATAATATTTGTTTATTGCATCTAACGAATCGATTGGTTGAGATATGTTTGTTATTCTTCTATTTAACATATCTACAGTTTCATCAACTTTGTTTATAGTCAAAAGAGATTTTTTAAATTTCATCGAGTTCTTTTGTTACATGAGTTTTAACAAAAGAATACGATATCGCATCTTGATTTTGAATTGGATCTTTAACATTTCTTATTCTTTTGTTACCCAAGTCGAGACTATCATCATCAAACGGAAAGTGATCTTCTGAAAATTCACTCACTAAACCATGAATGAATTCTACTCGTTGTAACACTTCGGTTATTCGGTTTTCCAGATTTTTTTTATATTCGATGTATGTTGCTGCATTGCAATAAGGTTTACTGCATCATCTGCAGATTATGGTAAAGCTAAGCCTGCGAGACGTTTGTTTTCAAAGTCAAGTTGTTGTTTCTCTATTTTACAAATTGAAAAAATTAAACATTTAATGTCGTTAATGTTTCGTTGTATGTCTTCTTTAGACTCAATTTTATTTAGCTCATTCAATAACTTCAGTACATAACCTTTGTTGCAAGCATCTTCAACTTGTATGGGCGTTCCAACATATTTTAACCGTTTTCCGTTAATACTTAGATGTCCACCGCTTGTTGTTGTTGTTGTTACTTGATTTCCATATTGCAGTAGCTTATCATCAACATACGATTTACTTGCAATATCATGGCGTGAAGTTGGTGGTCTGATAGACACGTTATTGATTTTGTTAAACGATGTCATAGTTAGGTTGTTAACCACACAAAGTGTATAACGCGAATGAGCATTTAGCTCTTTTGAACTATTATTTATAACTGAAAATAAACATCAAATCCATTGCGATATCGACCATTTTGTAAATCGCTATCTTTATCGATAACCAAAAAGCCAAACTTAGAGTTTTGCCAACAATAAGAACAAATATCGAAGAACTGATCATAGCTCATATCTGTATTTACATGATCGTTATATACATGACGCAAGTTTGTTCCGTCTTGTTTAAAAAGAATTTAAAAATTAGCGTTATCTCTAATTAGATGTTTAGGTATATAAGAAAATGTTTGACGAAGATAAAATACGTCAACATCGTGATGACGACCTCTACTGAAATAATCTTTCATGTGTTGTTGTTTATTGCTGGCTACATCATCAAAAACAAATATAGAGTTTTTTCTAGCCATTTCTGGAGGCATAACTTCACCATTATCAGAAAAAAATCACTTTTTATTTCTTTTATAGAGTCCAAAAACTTTTTAAATTCAACATACTTATTTTGAGCAAGTGATTTAGAATAAATATAAACGTTTTCAAAACGAACTCCATTTTTGTGACATAATAAATTTATCATTACGTTTGTTTTGCCACAGTTCGATGGACCACAAATGATACATCGAATAGTGTTCGGTAGTAAAACACTATGCTTTCTTTTTTCACTTTTACTCTGGTTTTCACCATTAGTAAATGAAATTACTGGTAGAGTGTTTGACTGCTTAACAAACTTCAGCATGTCAACGTTTACGTCTGAGAATGCACACTGCACAAAAAATCACATCACATCAACATATATTGTTTCCACACGTATCATAACTTGTATTATATTGAATAATAGTAGGATTTTCAGGATTTAAATCAACGTTGCCGACGTAAAACCCTCCTAAATATGGACAATATGGTGCCCATTTTTTATGATCATTTAAAGGAATATCGTTTTCTCTCCAATTTTCAATTTCAATCTTACAGAATATACATTTCACCTTATCACCATGACCGGTATAATAAAATCCTGCTGATGCTAAACAAAATTCGTTTGGACAGGAAAGAGGCCAATTTTGAAAAGTTTTAAGTCTTTCATATTCAGCTTTGAATTCTATGCTAGGAGAAGTATTGTTTACGTAAGGGCAAGAAAAAGCCCATTTCTTATTGTCTTCAAACGGATCATCATCTTCTTCCCAATAACTAAGTTGCAGATTACAGAAAGCACACCTGACCATATCCTTATATCCATAATAGTAAAATCCTGCAGCTGCTAACCATGCAGTGTTCGTAAAACTGTCTGAAGGCCAGTTCTTAAATGTTTTTAGCCGATCTCTTTCAGATTTTAAATTCATTCCTTTTTGACTCAATATAATTTGCATTAACTGTTTCTTGGAATACTTTACACAATTAAAATACTTCATGATGATGCTTTACTTCATAAGAAAAAAAAGATGTTCCCCACACGAAGCTAAATGTGAACTGATATGAATCAACAAAACACGCTGGCTAATATGCATGATTTGCGTGTGTTGGGTTCGCCGAGCGGTCTAAGGCGTTAGACTTAAGATCTAATTTTCAGAAATTGAAAGCGAGGGTTCGAATCCCTCACCTGACAATATTATTTTATATACATGTGGAGTGAGGAGGTGCTTGATCATTAAAAAAACATTAATATGAAGTGGTACAAAGACCTTTTCTTCTTTATTCATTTAGAATTACAATTAATACAATTTTATTTCTCTTGTATGAGTAATCTCATTCTTTTAGTTGTCCTGATGAGCGTGTGTTGAGATGATCTTGTTCTTTTACTTGTCCAGATGTTTATTTTCTGTAGACAAAAAATATACACTGTGTTAAAAAGCAAAAAAAACAAAAAAAAATATGTATAGGTGTCAACAACACTAGTTGATTTAATGAATTACCTTTTATAGATAGCGATTACAGTTATCACATTTGCAGCGAAGATGAAACAGTTTAAATTTTCTTTTTAGATGATCTGGTAGATGTTCCCACTCCAGACGAATTCGTTGTGGCTCATATATAGTCAGTAAGTTTATAGGAAAGTAGTTCCAATCAAACTTATTTAAACCTTGAAGTCCATTGTTTCGAAACTTGTTTATTATCGAACACACGATTTTCATGATGCCATCAGAAGAATTTAACCAATGTTGAACAGCATTGACATTAAATTTAGCACAACTATTGCTTCCCAATGCAAGAGATGGTAAATGTTTCGGACAATCTGTAGGTAAACGTTGGCTATGCTTCAACATTAGTTCTGACATTCCATCAATCGTATTAAGATCGATTAATGGCCCAGGGGAAAGTGTTTTTAGTGCAAACAAAGAAAATTCTTGTGGCAAATTATACACAACTAAATATTCATATTTATTTTTAATAGAGTCAAAAAAAGAAGAAAGAGTTTTTTCACAATACGCTGCGACCCATGTTAACACAGGACTGAATGAAGGTATATTGCTGTTATTTAACATACAGTAAGCAAGTTCAAAACTGCCGTTTGGTAGCTTACGAATGTCTGCAACTATTGGCTGCTTCTTATTCCACGTGTCAGCATCAGTAGAAGGAGAGTTTGTTGTTGTCAATTCCATGATTGCAACTAAAGTGAGAATACTTCTTTACTTGCTTGCTTACTTCTTTACTTAGCAAATATTGGTTTAGATAATTACTTCATTAGTTAATGGTCTGTAAGATATTTGACGATCATGAATAAGAACACAATAAAGAGTTGTATCTTCAGGTATATTCTCACTTGTCTCGATTTCAATTCGCACATCAACTGAAGATGTCTTCACTGCCTCCACTTGCTCAAGGCAATTAATTACAATAATCGGACAATGAGACTTAAATTCATCTCGTGAAACTAGAGTCTACTGAACGATAATCATCGATCTGATAATATACATTACGAAATTTAACAAACATGTCATGCAATTCCCTGTAGTCATTTGTAGCAATTTCAGAAGTTGGCATTTCATAGGGATAAAAAATTGAATTTAAAAAAACTCTTATATATTTAATGTTACGATGGTCAAAATAGGAAGAGCACGTATTTAGTAAATTTCTTTTAGTTTGAAAACCTAATAAAAATTGACGTGGTTTTTGAGTTTCAGAAGTTGTCATTACAGTCCAACTATATTTAGTTGTTCTAGGAAGAGATGGCAAGACATGAACATCCCATGATCGAAAACCAACCTGAATGGGAATATTTTTCTGCATTAGTTTTAATCTTTTAATTTGTTCTTCGTCCGATAAAAATAAAACGGGAATTTTTAGATAAACTTTAAATAACTTGTCCTTAGAAAGATCATTTTCGGTTGCAGATTTCAACGCACGTGCGTCACTCAACGATCTGAGAAGTATTAGCTCATGCTTGCAGTTTAAAATCGGCTTTCTATAATCCTCTGCTAAACCTAACAGGTTGCTTAAAGGAAGTATTACATGGAAACGTTTTGTGATACTATCAACAATATTTGCTTCACTTGCTGGTGTTGTTAAAGAGGGAAAATAACCAGCATTTTGTAAAGCTGTATATTCGTTTTTTTGAATATGATGCAAAGGTTTTTATAGAACTTGTTATACCTAGATGGCGTGTACGATCAATTTCTTTACCATTTAACGTAACGCGAATTTCGCTAAAAAGATTAGCCCCAAAATTTTGGTCAGGATGTGCTGTAGTAGAAGCAGCCGGATTTACGTTAGAAGTAATAATTTGTCCTTCTAAGTCAAGAACACCTTCTGATAATAAAACTATGTTTCCTTCATTTTGAATTGGTATTCGAATTTCATCATTATTTTCGAATTTATTAGCTGAATAAGGTTGGTAAACTCTTTCTTCTCGTCGCACAACTCTGTTGTCAACCTCTCTTTTATCCGTTCTGTTAAACATGTTAAACATGTTAATAGCTTCAAATATAGATAGAAACTAAATAAGATTAACAATTGCATATATATTTATATTGAAATTAAAGTACGCGATAGCCTAAAGACTGTAAGAAATGTTTGTTGTTACTCGATTACTGTTTCTTAGATTTTAAGGTGTGATGGCGTTGTTTTTTCGTTTTTTTTTTTTGAAATTTTAGCTGATTGATTTATATTTCTTTTTCGAATCAGAGTCGACTTCTTTTTTTTTCAAACTTTGAGTATTATATAGTATAAACATATTTGTGAATGTTTTCTAGTAATCTTACTCAACTAGAATGAAAATATAACAGTATTTCATTACTTTATATAGCAAGATAACGTCCTGGACGAATAATTAATTCTACAGTTAAATCTTCATCTTGCAAATCAATGAGCTGTTGAAGATGATCTTCAAGTTGCACAGATACATGTTGAATAACCTTGCTGTTCATAGGCAAGAATTAATTGTTGTTGGTTGTACAACAATCGGATAACCAGCAGGAACATGAGCTTTAAAATTATATAAAGAGTGTGTTGGTTTATGGTTCAAATAAGAACTCGTAGCAAGCACAAGGTTGCAACATACTCGAATACTATTAACAGTGTTAATTTTAATCATATATTCAGAATGATGAGTTGCGTTTGCCTCGAACTTTTTATGAGAAAATCCTAACAAATCTGCAATAGAATCTGCAACACCAAAATCTATAGCAAAGTTTTTCGAATATAGTTTACAATTAGAGCACACTTTATCATAATTAATATAAATATATGAAGGAAATTTGTCTTTTTCACCTAATAAAACTGATAATAAATGTGCTAGTAATAATTCACTAATCTTTGCACTTAATTGTTGAGACGTATAGCTAGCATCAGGTATTATTAAAATTGTTGTATCCACATCGTTCATCTTTATGGCTAAAACGTTATTATTTTCGTTAATTTTTACTTCACTTTCGATTCTATTTCGATCAATCTCAATTTCTTTTTTATTCTCTTTAGGGTAAACTTTCTTTTCAATACCTAAAGCCTCTGCTACACTGTTGGGTACACTGAAATCAATATTAAACGGAGAAGACAAAACAAGACGGTTGCGTCCTTTTCCATTTATATCCTCTTCCAAATAAAGATTTGTTTTTTGTATATGATTTGTTATAAGTTTCGACAATGAGTGATAACTAAGTAAATCATCAAATGTTGAGGCTAGATCTTCAAATTCATAAATACCTGGTGGTACCACTAAATCAATTGATAACAAAAATTTAGTAAAATGAATGCGAAATTTATTAATTCGGTTGGTAACATTTCGAATACAATTAGATGTATACAATCCTGCAAGTCCTATTTCAAAAAACTCTGCTCCTACAAGATGAAGCGGGTTCTCCAATGTAACATCAATCTTTGAGCCTTTACCTTCAAGAGTTATCCGTCTTTCGAAAGCCATCTTTGAAATGTTTAAAGACAGTCTGTGTTTCCCTTATTTATACAATACAAGAAGACTAAACATAAATGTCCACAAATCGAAGACGTAATTGATTGATATGAATGAAAATTATATTGTAGATAACAATTTTTAAGATATGTTAAAATTTCTAATGGTGGTCTTAAATTACCGATACTATCAAAATAATACACGTATTTACCTCGTTTACTGAAAGCCACCCAATGTGAACCCGATTTAACCATCGGTTCAAGGTTAACAATACAGTTTTCATTTTTTCGAGGATGTCTTGGTAACGTATCTCGCATAAAGACTCCTCTAAAATTTGGAATCTTTAATTGATGTGCGTATTTATCTAAATCGAAATTACTTAATGCTTTATTCGGTATTTGGTTAATTATCTTTTGTATGCAGGAGGATTTAAATAAATGCCTTGACCTGCTTTCCCTCGCATTGCTTCTATCATTCGATTGTGTCTTTTCATTTCTTTTAATTCTCCTTGTGCAGCTTTCGCTTTGTTTATAGCAGACGCTACCCCGGCTGCTCCACCTGCTAGACCCCCCCCCCCCAAGCACGACAAGGCTGCAAATATCGGAAGTAGGGGTAAAATACCACCTTGCTTTTTCGATACTCTCTTTTTTTTAATCTTTTCTTGTTTTTTTTATATTTAATTTTCGTTTACCTCCACCAAGCCTAGACTTAGCTTTCATTATGCCACTGACTGATAGTGCAGCCGCTCTCTCTCCTAATGATGTGTCACGAGATTTTACACGAGACCAAGCTTTTGAAGCTAAAATTTCATCAGCCTCTCTTCTTTTGTTTGAATCTTTATGATTTGCGTAAGCAATGTCGTGCTCTTTGCACGCTTTATCTAATATATTTATTCCTGGATCACCAAGGCTCAATCGCTTTTCTAATTTTGTTCCTGGTCCAAAATATTCATATCCCGGAATGTGTAATTCCACAGGTAAATTATCAATAGTTTTATTAAGTACACGACTAATGAATGATCCACTTCCTGATCGTTTATATTGAGTGGCAGAGTTGCTCCTCTTACAACGCACCAATACTAAATGATAAGTAATATAATGTAATTATATATTTCAGGAAAATGGGAATGGTGGGGGGGGAGGAGTTGTAAATAATACACACAAAATTTGAGTTATTATTTATTCTCTTTTTCATAAGCAAAGGAACACACAAAAATTAGTATTATTAACAGAATAAAAGTGTGTGTGTGTGTGTGAAAGAAATAAAGTAAGTAAGAGAGATGAAGTGCTTTAATCTCAAATTTGTTTCTACAAAGGAACACACAGAAATTAGTATTATTAACAGAATAAAAGTGTGTGTGTGTGTGTGTGTGTGTGTGAAAGAAATAAAGTAAGTAAGAGAGATGAAGTGCTTTAATCTCAAATTTGTTTCTAATCATTTTTCAGAGAAAAATTACCAAATGGTAAAGTAACAATTCCGTTTTCATTTATGTGCCTTTTATCATCGTTTGATGAAATTGCCAACTTATTTTGCCGAACAGTAAATACAGAATGAGATTTTGAAATTATACAAACTTGAACTTTGCTGGCATGATCTCTGTTATGAAGACACTTTCGATACTCATCAATATTCATAGATTTACTCACACTCTTCTTAATGCCTTTAGTCTTACACAAGCTATTCATTTCATCACACAATTTTATTGCATACATTTTGGGTCTTAACCCCACAAATTCTTCAACAATCCTTCCAGCATGTTCATTTTTCACTAAACCAATTTCACCTTTATTTTGTCTGACAATGCCAAAAGGATTGTTTGTTTCATAGTTTCCAGTATCAAACAAATTTGAATGCTGTTTTATGAACTCATAAATATCATAATAGAATATATACATAAAACTATCTGTGTCTGTGTATAACAACCTCACATTTGATTCAGGATTTGCTAAAATAACATTGTAATGAAAGTCATTCATTTTACATTTAGACAAATCTAATATAGATGCACCAACATATACAGGTTGATTGTGAAAAATCTTTAGTCTGCTCATCTCAATGACCATACATTGTTCATCGAATATAATTCTATGTTTACAATTAGCCTTAGCTATTAAAGACTTAGTACCATAGGCTCCATGCCATTTGGTAACCTATTTGATGTCCCTTAACTTCCTTACATTCATCAGTGAACGACCAAAAATTGCATTATTCATCAATTTATAAAAAAAACAAAATCATTTTTTGCCTGTTTTCGTTTCTCTGTGTTCACGTCAATATATGGTTTTAGCCATTGACTCTGATTGATTTCGATTATTCTGTGAATACGTTCTAATTTCATTCCTAGTTGAATACATTGCTTTAACATTCTATAATGCAAAACATAAACGTTCTTTATTATCTAGGGTAGTCATTAGCTTTGTCAACTTTTCTGGACATAGAGGGTAATCTGAATGTTTGTCATGTAACTCTTGAGGATAACTCAAATCTACTTCCAAGATATATCCGATTTCTGAAGTATCATCAATATTTAAAACATTAAACCCTTCAACATTTGCAACCCATTTAAAGCCATCTGTTGGAAGATAGTCCATCATAGCATATCCAGATAAATTATTAACATCAAAGTACATTATGTAGGACTCTTGTTTTTTCTCATCATAAGTTTTCATATACTTATCATTAGCAATCGCATGTCGTGTTATACACTGAACATTACCTCCTCGAATAGATCGTTCAAAAAGTGTAACATTGAAGCAATTCAAGTTGAACATTGGTTATCTTTTTCATTGCACACCAAGACATAGATGGAGCAGTGTAAAAATGAGCTGCATCAATGCCATACGTCTCCATGCCATTCGATCTAAAACTTTCAAAGACATCTGCCAAAAGAAGTGTGTCTACTTTTAAATACAAATCGGCGTATTCTCCTAATGTTTGACAGGAAAACGTTTCCCACACCGATTGAGCAAACTCATACCCCTCGTTCGATATTGTTTGATTATAAAGACTGCTATAAAACTTGGATATTTCAGGTAATTTAGTTTCGTTAAGTACATCCATACTTGTGACGTGTTCATATGGAAACACGCCTTTTCTCGCAGTAAGTCGAAACTGTACATCATCATTAAAATAACGTCTATTTATTTGCTTTGAATCTTCACTTAACGAAGATGAACATTGATCTAGTGAACAGGACAAGAAATTATATGTATCGATAAATCATAACTGAATGAATCCATTCTTAACCCGTACATGCTTTGTAAACCCTTTATAACGTTCCATATTCATTGCTAACAATCTTATATGACCAGGATTATGTAACACCTCACCATCTTGTTTCTCACAAATTTCTTCAATTATAAAATGTCCATCATACGCCGTTAGATTATGAGATGCTATAGGCAGAACCGTTGTTACTTTGTAATTTAAATTACAACTATTGTGTGCGCTTCCACTATATTTTCCAGTTATGTGACAATGATCGCGTACTTTGAGTTCATTATAAGCAATCGGTTTCACGCAGATATGACAAATTTTACTTAACAAAAATAATCTTTCTTCGTCTTCCGTCATCTTTAACATCGGTTTAGCTGAAAAATAATATGTTTGAAGTTTATCTACAATACTATAAAGTTCCTTTACAAACAATTCTATGCAATTATTTCCCCTAAAGAGTTTAAAACTGCACAAATCACTATCAAAATTACAATGAAGGTATAAAGAAATGCTGTAAGGAATATGTTTATGGGTTAATGTAGAGTTAGGAATGTCACTATTTGAAAAACAAGAGGAAATAGGAGACAAAACACATTCAGTGTCTGCATAAATTATAAATGGAACTCTATCTTTAAATTTAAATTCTGTAAAATTAACAAATCTTTGTTCGTCAGTTGGCAATATGCTTTTTGCAACAGGAAACTGTTTACAGTCTGCAAAGTGAACATTTAACTCATCCTCAAGAAAATAATATGACAAACAACGTCTACATATATAAATCCGTCTACAATTGCTAGTGACGCTTGAACGCACAAGGCGAGCGAGATTTCTAATTAAACAAAAGTGATAACTTTCACTGTTTCCAATCTGCAACATCAATAAGTCCACACTCCTTTCATATACTTTATCTGATACATACAAAGGTACAATAGTAAATGTTTTTTTTCCTTTTACTTCGTTTGTTCCCATACACACCCATTTTTTCCATCATATTGTGCTCCATACACATTCACAGAAATATTGTTTTGATTTTCAAACTTGTTTAAATACTTCATTTGCATTGGAATTGGAATATCATCTAAATTTAAAACATCTCTGTAATTAGGATAGGAAGAAAGATGATTCACGTTTCGCATTTTTGGATACAAACCAGCAACCACACTCCACGCAAAACAAGCTTCCTTTGTATCATACAAATTTAGCACTGCATGTTTATTGACTATTACCTCAGGCAATCTACTAGTATTGGACATTCCTACTCGAAATCCAACATATTTATTTATATTAATTCTCAAACTATGAATTTTTTCTAAAGCCCACCCAGAGCCATTTGTTTCAAATTCGCTCATTTTTTTTCAATGTACCTTCAATGATATGATATTAATAAAATTCATTTACATCCGTATACTCGAAAACTACTTTATTTTTGACAGCAAAATATTTTGTTTCTGATATGTCGCGAAGCACATAGTGTGCACACAAAACTGAATTCACCTTTAAAGCTTGCACAGTTAACGCTTTCTTAACATACTTTGTAAACCAAATATTAGCATTTGCTAAAAATTCGCGGGGATCCAAAAACTCATTCTTAACATTTGAAACTGCAAGTGTGTACACTCTAGAATTGAATGCCGTTTCAATTAACCCACAGCTTAAGAAAGATTCATCCTTTATTTGAAGTGTAATTTCTTCACAATTCACAGCTTGTTGCAATATGTGGTTGCTAATAACTCTCCAACATTCAATCAATTCATCACTGTTCTCAATCAAGTCCGTTTGAGTGTATTCCCCGATTTGGTATGATATTGAAATAGCACCGTTTAGTTCACTTCTAAAATTAGAAACACTTTCAAATGCATTGTCCAATTGGTTTCTTATATTTTCACTGTTATTATTATGTATTACAATATCAACCTTTCTACGTTTGCTAGGAGGTGTTGCCATTGTTGTCTAAGCAATTGTCCAATTCGCACTTTTGTTAATACACCACCAGCAGTTGCTGTAACATCGGCTCACCATAAACCTATAATCTTTTAAAGTGTATTCAACCCATTGAGAAAAATTGCTGCCTGTAATCTCAAGCAAACAATGAATGGCTTCAAAGGGAAATTCGTCCTGAAGTTTACCAAGCAATTTGTTTCTATACTCATTCAATTTTGTTACTTCAAAACAAGTGATGGAAAATTCAATTTTGTAAACCTCATCAAATATATTGTATCCGAAGAAACAAATAAAATGTTCATCTTCACATAATTCTTGTAACAAATATCTTAGAACTGTTTCTGTCACCTCTCGCTGACTATCATCTGATTTGCTAACATTAGTAACGTAGACTGAAAATGTTGAAATTCCACTCGAAGATGTCCATTTGTTAAAACAAGCTTCTTTCTCATTATGACTCACCTCGTTATCATCTTCTTCTCCTTCTACTTCTTCTGCTTCAGACTGATGAAAGCATACACGATGATACTCTATTACCGGGTGCGATCGATGTTCAGTTCCACTCAGAAAATTAACAGTTTTTCACTTCATTTTGCTGTTCCTTTTTATTAGATTTTAGATAATCTGAAAACATTAAACAAATTAAGAAATAATAAGCAACTAAATATATATATCATTCGTTATATCAATCAATACATTTATAATCTGCATATATATACTCACCAAAAATTTACAGTTTTAAAACAACTTGATGTGAGCGGTTCTTCAACCCCAAATACACCAACATCAGTTTGCCTCTAAGTGAGCTTAGTTCATCGATCTCTGATGCGCTTAGTTTTGCAAATACTGCTGGTAGAAATGCACTTGTTATTTCACCTTCAATGATAATGTCCACCACTATTTATCTTCCAAATCTCGTCTCCACAGCCCGAATAATTTGGACCACATACTGTAAATCAATTATTAGTTCTGATAGTTTCTTATTAGAATACTCAACGCAAGTGGCTAAGTTATTGAACTTCGTTAGAACATCCATCACACACACAATTTGTTCCTCGTCATTGACTTGCTTTATTTCTTTCCCACACACACACTCTCTTCGCGCAAACGTAGAAGTTAAACTCATCCACGCACACATGCATTTATATATCCTTCACCCCCACCTACACTCAAGAAACCAAATGCTACAAAACAAGCTTCTGACGCAATCATCTTATTATATTTTTATCACTATTACTTAAAGAAGTCAAATATTACATTCTTACCCAATGACGTTAAAGGTCAACCACGTCTCACGCGAACACTGCAGACATATCACGTGATCGCTCGCACAGCTGCAAACATGCATGGGTATCAGATGACGTCAACACCCAATAATTGTTATCTCCATCGCATAAATAAGTCAAAGTTTATCTGCTTCAAGCGGTTACCCAAAGGTTATCTGCTTCAAGCGGTTAAAGGTCGACCTCTTCCCACGCTTACATGTTCACGTGCACGTGCTCACATCCGCATGGCTATCAGATGACGTCATAATGATGCAATATGTCCTCGCGATTACGCAATATTCAAAACATGAAAACTTATCCTACTACTATGAGTTTGCCAAAGGCCATTTTGAGGATGTCTCTCTTTTGTATATGGATACGGACTAATTTATTTACCACATTCGCCACTGCAACCCCTATGGCGTCATGAGGCAGCATAGTGACTAGTTCGACACCTCTTCGTATAGTGCTGACAACATGTTCCAGCTGCCAATAAAAAACAAGAAGGAAATGGGTGTTTTAAAATATGAATGCGGTGATTCCATTATGACGGAATTCGTAGGTTTGGCCTCGAAAATGTATGCTTATCGCACACTAGACTGTAAGGAAGCCAACAGAGCAAAAGGTGTAGGTAGGGCAGTGGTAAAATTGCTACGTGTGTATGACTACCTGGCAGTTTTACGCACTGGCAAAGCTATGTCCCATACACAGTGTAGGATACAATCCAACAACCAACATTTGTATCTTGTGGAACAGAGAAAACGCACCCTCACCTCCATGGATAACAAACGTTTGTGGGCTGATGACATGCTCAGCAGCCTGCCCTGGGGTTATGATCGCAAGGAAGAGGAGGTGTGATTTTTCTGTTTGTTCGTTTAGGTCATGGCTTTTTGTAACTTGTAGATATAGTATTTTGTAAATATTAGTTTTTGTCATTGTAAATAAGAGATTTTGTAAATAATGGCAACCTACTTGGACCTTTTGCTCTTTTAAAAGTTCGATGCAACCTTATTTTTATTTTTATTTTAAATTTAACTGAGTTGGGAATTGGAAAATGGTATATAGTTTGATCCTTTTAAAGCTGTACAAAGTTGTAGTGTTTGTAAATATGAAATGAGTAATAGTATTTTTAGTAACTTTAATGACTAGTATTTATATTTTTTTGTAATGGGAAAATGTTAACTAAAAAAAGTTCTTTTGGGATCAGTGTGCATGGCGAGAATGTGATTTTGGGAATAAATAAAGTGGTTGTGTTTGTTCCCAAAAAGACAGGTATGGTTGTGGGAGTAGAGAGAAGATGTATGACCAGAGCAAACACGGTGAGGTAGGGGGGTGGGGAGCGGGAAAGTTTCACTTATATACTCATTTTGTTTTGTCGATAGGTTTTTTTTCTTTGAAATGTAGCGGTGAATAGACATTATTTTTGTAAAAAACAGTCGTACCTGCAGTAGTCGTAGACCTCGATGTTCCTCAAAACACACAAACACATTGCAGCATCATCATGGTCAAGCACTCCTATGAACATCATTGACAAATGTCATCTTTCAACATACACCAAATGGAAAAATGTGTAAACAACAAAATGGAAAATCCATGTTTCGATATCACCAAAATTCAAAAACGCAAAACTTGAAACGGACAATATAAAAAAAAACAGGAAAAGGCCATGTGTGAAATATAAAAATTCAAAACTTCAAACGGACATTTTGAAAAAGTGTCAGCAACAAAATAGAGAATCCATATCATCAAAAACGCAAAACTTGAAACAGACATTTTTAAAAACTGTAAATTGCAAATTGGCAAATGGAAATGTGTGCAAATGTGAAAATGAAAAATCAGTTCATCAACATCATGATTCTTAAAAATTAAAAAAAAAACATCGTGCTCTGGTAAACCTTTGTTTCCTCTTCATAACCATTGGGATTGAAAAATGAAAATAGAATACAAACACATCCCAATTCCTTAATCCTCAATTCCTTAATGTTCGTGTCCAAGCATCATCAACTTTCCTTTCATAGCACTCATGACAATCAGGGTTGCCATCCTTTCACCCACTGAGGCATCACAGGATGTGAAACGTTGTTAAGCTTTTTTCAATAACAATTTATCTGCCACATGTCTTAAACCAGGATGACTATGGCGATAAGATAGGTCATGTTCTTTGCATGCTTGATCCAAAAGATTAATGGGTACATCACCACGCTGCAAACGTTTTTCAAGATGAGTTCCAGGGCCACATAAACGATAACCTGGAAGATGGATTTCGAAAGGTAAGTATTGAATCATTTTGTCAATGACGCCATTGCCAGTACACGTCTGGCATATCCTTTTCCATCCATGGTGAAAAGGTTTGGTCTTCCTCCTCCTCCTCTATGGACGATGTTTGTGTTTGTTGTTGTTGTTGCTTTTTCTCGCCATGACACCCGTGGAATGATTCAACAAAGTCTTTACACGGACTGTTATGACCGTGATACAGTTTCACTAGCTGACAAGTCGCGCACTGACGCATAGAGGGTATTTTTGCCATGGCAACTTGCTTATAGTGATCGTAATCCGTACAGGGTTGCAATTCACTCAACACAGGGTCCTGAGTCCATCATTCTGGTACATGTTGCCGAATTTCTTTCACCGCGTTGGCGGCCACATAATAAATGAACGACTTGGGCAACGCTAAGAGTTCCTCTTTGGTAAAACTGTCTAGTTTCTTTTTGCACACAAAGAACTTGCCGATGGCTTTGTCCGTAGCATTGCCTTTCTCCATGGTATCACGTGTTGTAGATGATTACACGTCGCTTGAAGCAATCTCACTGACGTCAATCACAGGTAAATCTTGATTTATAATTTTATTTAACAACTCCTAGCAGGCATGGGTGGATAACCAATGAAAGAGATGCTACGCACGCGCTAGGGCTGTTTGGATAATGTTGCCACAGGAACAAGTATCCATCAGAGTTTGCAGGGAGGGGCAGCCCAGGTCCATGAGGTCGATACATTGACAGTAAGACGCCAAAATGGTTGCAACCATTCAAGTTTTTCATTACCTTTCACAAATACCACATTGGCCAAGGACAAGTGTGCTTTCATGACCACGTCCAAATATTTATAGGAAATGGTTCCTTGATTCCAGTCTATTTGCTTATGATTTTCAATCCACTGGGTTTGTTTGCGGTCTTTTTCACACAACAAATCAAAAGCATGAGGCGGTTTAAATAGTAAATGCGTAGCTTACGATATCCAAAACGGGGTACAATCGATAATGGCCACTTGTTTAAATATAAATTTGTTGTCACCAATTTTAAACCCTTGGCAATCCACAATGGGTGTGCGCAACATGTTGCCGCTTGCCTGGACCAAGTTCAACTGACGACTGACTGACAATCAATGACTAAGGTGTGGTCATGACAAGGACTTACCTGCCATGCTAGTTTGAAAAAAAAAAATGAGGTTAGGGTAGGACAGGGGGACATGAAAAAAAATTAAGAATTACATCATTTTATTATCATAACATGTCTTACAGGCTTTTGTCATTTTGGGATAAGGACGATACCAAATGATACAACAATATAGTCTCTTGTGTTTGTAACGTCCATAACACCGATGATGTCCCAATGTCTCTAAACTAGGTGTTTTTGATGGTGACCTGCTCACCGAAGCACCATGGACACCATACAGTCCACACGTATCGTAACTTGTTTTTTTTTTCATCGCTCAGAGGCACAAGTGAGGGATAGCTTGAATGACAGGGTATAATCCCCACCTACATTCTGCACAGGTAGGGGCAGGCAAGGCACATCACTTCATCTCTTGTTTTTAAATAGTAGAATCCAGCGGCCGCTAAGGCTTGAGGGTTTATGAAAGGCACTGGCCATGTTGGAAAAGTCTTGAAACGTTGTTCCTCAGAGTTTAAATTCATTGATGTGACTTCTCTTGATGCTTTAAAGCAAGACATGACTGAGCGGCTTGACGTGGGTTGACCTGTTATTTATACACCCGTCACTTGGTTGGACAGTGGATAATAGTTGACTTGTTTGTGATGAATAATCAAACAGCAGGCCGTCGTATTGTCTGGTACATTGTCATGCGTTTCAAAATATTGTCGAATGTCACTATTGGATGGCTTGACAGACTCTTCCAGGTAAGAAGAGTTAAAGACAATCAGTGGCGCCCTTGCCTTAAAAGATTGGGGTAGCAGCATGGGGCCGTTCTCTTTTTGATAATACGACCATCGAAATTCAGAAAACAAGTCGTACAGGGGGCCAAACTTATTTTTTGAAAAATCCAAATCCAGTCCTTCATAGGGAAACACAGCTCCGTGGAGAAAAAGACGTGCATTTCTCAATTGCAGGTGATCAAATTGCATGGCATCTTTGGTTTGTTGATAATTGCGATTTGTCTGAAACCCCCCGATCATGTAGAGAGGTCTCTCTGTATAGCGAGCTATTTTTACAGACCAACTGTGTGTGTGTTGGTAGTGGGCATTAGCGGGTACTCATGGAGTGCCCAGTTTATAAATTCCATGGGTAGAGGCATATCTCTCTTTACCATCTTGAGTATGTCCAGTTTTTTAGCCTACTTTTCACATTTTGCAAAAATGAGGAAAAAGTAGACTTATGAGATCGGGCAAATGTGTGTCTGTCTGTCTGTCTGTCCTTCTGTCTGTCTGTCTGTCTGTCTGCCTGTGTGTGTGTCCCCCCTATCAACTCCTAAACGGCTGCAGCAATTGAAACAAAATTTGGTAGGATTAAAGATCTATACCTGAATATCTCACAGCCATATTTGAAAATGATATCAGTGCTACCTACTGCTGAAAAATCACAATTGAAATTTGAGCTCACTTTTGGATATCTTGTAAGGTATGAATGGGAGCTATTTCAAAAATGGCACACGTATAGATAATAATATTGCAGTTTAATTTCCAGGAGGCCATACATGGCAGTTTTGCCAAAATGATTATAAGCCTGCTGATAGGTCCAAATTTTAAATGCATATAACTTCTACACTATCAATTGGATTTCAACCAAATTTCGTATGTGCTATGTGTACATAAACAGATATGACTGGGCGTATTCTTAAGAGCCACCAGGGCTGCCAACTGTTAATAAATGCTCTCAATTTTTTTAAACCAAATACCCATATATCAGAAAGTATGCAAGCCGACAGCTTTAAACTATGCACACGTATAGTACCTGACATTCTATATTAATTTGGAGTAACTTATATACGTCAGTGCTACCACCATGATTCTAAGCCTTCTGAGAGGTCCAACTTTAAATACATGTAACTTCTATACTATCATTTGGATTTCAACCAAATTTCGTGTGTGATATGTGTACCATAACAGATATGACTATACCGATTCCTAAGAATAACCAGGGCTGCCAACTGTTAATAAATACTGTCTCTATTTTTGTTACCCTAATATCAATACATCAGGAAGTATGCAAGCCAATAGCTCTAAAGTTTGCACACGTAGGCTATAGTACCTGGCATTCTAGATTAATTTAGAGTATCTAATATAGGTCTACGCCAGTGCTGCCAACATGAATCTAAGCCTGCTGATAGGTCCAATTTTAAAATGCATGTAACTTATATACTAACTAATGGAATTCATTCAAAATTGACACAACAATAGATCATATTAGTTCAGATTATTTCTGACCAATACAAATATGTCATTATTGCCAACGTGATTTTACGCGCGCTGTTAGATCCAATGTTTAACTGCATGTAACGTCCATGCTATCCATTGGACTCCAACCAAATTTTGTATTCTGTACCTTAAGAGATGGAACTAAGAATATATTCAGTCACCAGGGCTGCCAACTGTAGTTCTCTATTAGGCTACATTATGCCAGGTATACAGTATTTCGAACTAATTAGAAATTTTGATATTACCAACTTAATTTCGTCATTATTCTAGATAGATCCATATAGATTAATCATTGGCATGAATCTTAAATTTTAAGAAAGGTTCGTCACGGAACTTCTTGTTGCTATCGTCAAGGGTCACATGGGGCACTTTCCATAGCAAGCGTTGTAGTTGAATTTTTGAATATATAGGGGCATTGTCGGCTCCCTTGAGTGCATTATTATCACTCCTGTATCTCACCAGATAAAGCACTTGCCTTGCGTTGACCACAATGCGCTGGTGATCTTCGGCAAAGCCTAAAATCAGTTTAAGAGGTAAATATCCAGTAATGGTGCCATCGGTGTGTACCATCCAGTCATTGGTCGAGTCAGGGCACCAACCCGCCATGCAAAGTGTTTTACCTTCTTCCTCACTGTAAGAGGGATATAGTTTCATGACACTGGAAATACCCACATTTCGAGTGCTATCCACCACGATATCGTTAATGACATACCGCGCCTCAGAAAAGAGAAAGGCCAAACCTTGGTTGGCCAACTTGGATATGGAGAGTGTAGAGCCATCGGCTTTGGTGAGCCTACGTTCAATCTGAATGGCACTTTCATGCGGTAGGGTGTGAATATCTTGGTTGTTGATAACAAATTGAATTTCATCATTCTTATTGAGTTAAGGTGTTTGAGCTTGATAGGAATGGAGATCAATTCTTACCACTCCTGGTTGCTCTTCGATGCGGTTCGCTACCTCTAGGATAGAATTCATTATGGTGGTTGACCTGGTAACCCAAATGCTGTAAAATCTGCTTGTCCTGAGATGTTAACGTGTATTCACGTGGCAAACAACTAACACCATTCCTAGACGGTGTTGTTGCTTTATACACAAACTTCATAGTGGCTTTAGCACCAACTTGTAAGTCACTGGGATGGTAGAATCTAGATCAATGAGTTGTTGCTCTCTATTGATCAGTCTTAATGTTATATTACTTACTAGCAGGTACCCGCGGCTTCGCTCGCGATCAAGTCAATGGGGACGATGCAATTGTACACCTGCTGTTAAGTGTGTGCGATTGCGCTTTGTTAATAGAAATTGCGAATATTGTTTGAAGAGGGAACTGCACTCTTGCACACTGGAATGGCAAATCTATCGGAATATGGGGAATCAAAAGTATTTTTCCTTACCTATAGTAAAATATCTCTTACCTTGGCCGTTGATGTACATTATGCACTCTCTTCCAGTGTTACATCCCAGGGATTGAAATTCTCCAACAACCCTTTTGCCTCACATGCCTCTCTAAGTAATTAAAATTCCCAACTGTTGTTGTTTGAGTCTTCAGTTTCTTGACTGGACTGATGCAGCCATCCTTGACTCCCTCTCCTGAGCTAATCGTTTCATCTCTATATCGCTACCACACCCTACATCCGAGGCAATCTGTTTTACCCTGGTCTACCCTACAGTTCTTGTCCTTAACCTTCCCATCCATAACTAAGCTTGCTATTCCTGGGTGTCTTAATATGTGTCGTACCAACCTATTTCTTCTCTTCAATAGCAGTCGCCAGGAACATCTCTCCACTCCCACTCGTCGTAATAGCTCTTTATTTGTTACCCCATCTACCCATCTGATCATCATCATTCTCCTGTAACACCACATTTCAAACGCTTCAATTCTCCTCTTTTCTGCTGCACCATTAGTCCAAGTTTCACTTCCTTATAGTGTCACGCTCCAGACAAAAGCTTTCAAAAATGACTTCCTAATATCTAAATGTATATTCGATGTCAACAGATTCCTTTTCTGTAGAAATGATGTCCTTGCCTGAGCCAACCTCTTTGCTTCGTCCATCACTGGCTATTTTTCTTCCTAACTAACAGAAGTCTCCTACTTCCCGTAGCGTTTCACCTGCCAATTTGGTGTGCATAGAGGTTTCTGATTTATTTTGGCTGCATTCCAATAATTTTGTTTTACATTTATTGATTTCCATCATGAATTATTTCCTCAAGACGGAGTCCATACCATTCAAAAACTCATTCAATTCCTCTGGCGTATCGGTCAAGATGACGATGTCATCAGCAAATCTCAAAGATGAAATTATTTCTCCTTGAATCTTCGCTCCCACTTAAAATTTTTCTCCAACTTCCTGTTTATTGTGTTTTTAGAGATCTTTGAAATGCGTTGCCCTCGCACATGGTGTAGATGCATTGTCAAAAGAAAACATTCCATGTTACGAACATGGGCCGCATAACCTGCACCGAAAGCCTATTCTGAACAGCAGTTCCTTGAACTCAGATTTGCCAACATTTTATTGTATCTTTCCATGTGGTATATCTCTGTACCTCAACATACAGAAGAGTGCTTTAAAAATCATGTCTTGTGTAAATTTTGGAAAAGGTAGTGAATGTGGTTTTTGCCGGAGTGTATACTCGCTCGTAGAAATTCTTTTCAGTAAAATAGACTGGTTCACAATTTTGTAAGTGCACATTGAGGTATGTGACGGCGGGATACCTTAAGTGTTACGGAAACGGCAATAGCCACCACAGAGCTTCGTTGCTACTGAAATAACGACCAGACTGTTATTTTTACGTAACTACTGTATACGGGATTTGTGAGCCCAGTGTTTATGAAATTGAACGTAGCTATATCGCTACCTTTATTTAGTAGCTGCTACTGTAAAACTTTCTTCAGCTATTCCCAATTAATTGGGGTCGCCGTAGCCAGCCAGGCTCATTTTGGTTTTGGCCGGGGATTTAAGGCCGGATGCACTTCCTGACGCCACGTGATTTTCCAGGTGAAAATTCCACCCCGCTGTCACCGGGATTCGAACCCCGACCGTCCTGGTGAAAGGCGAGAAGCTAAGCCACTGCTCCATCACACTCCCGTAGAAGCCGCTGCTGTAGTGTTTACAAATTAAAGGTGGTATTAGAAGGCGCTTTCCCTAATTCTTTTACCCCTGGCACTACAGACCATGAAGGGCCTAGGCCTATCATGCGACCGCTTCCCAGCCATTTGGCCTGCAGATATTGTGGTGACGCGTGGTCAGTGTACCGTGTCCCCTCGGCCGTTCGTCGTGACCAGGGCGCTGCCTCGCTATCAGACAGCTACTCAATTGTCCTCACGAAGCTGAGTGCACTCCGTTGCAGCCCTCACGTCAGTGTCTAAAATCTCTGATGGAGCCAAGAATCGAACCCGGGGCCTCCAGATGAGAGGCAGGCGCACAACCCTGTTCTTATTGTGCTCATATATATCTTGAAAAAGATAACAAATTGATTGGCATTGCCTCCTACAGGGATATATATAAAATCGGATGTCTTACCGTGAGGTTCAGTTGCCATGGAAACGGACTTGCCATTATTTCATCAGTTTATCAGAATAAAGATAGTTTTCTGCGAATATCTTTGAAACGGTTGGTTTTAGGGCCTTAAAATGTGGTTTTCGGTGTCCCGTAGGGACCTACCGAGTATTGTTCCTTGCATCGAGGGGCGTAAAATGAGCTTTGTCCGGTCTTTTTGCGACAACTTCGATATTTTGTCCCGGTTGAGTATTTTTGGTGACTTTTCAGTTATGTTGCCTGTTCCACGGGAACAATGATTTATTTCCGGATGAAAGGATGCCTATATGTTATCCCAGGGTATAAGCTGTCTCCATTTCAAATTTCATCCAAATCCGTCCAGCCGTTTTAGTGTCATGAGGTAACAAACTAACACACGGACACACAGATTTTCACAATTATAATATACTAGCAGGTACCCGCGGCTTCGCTCGCGATCAATACAATGGGGACGATGCATTATTGCTGATAATTGGTTTATTCTATTACAACATTCGCGGCTACAGGTGGGTAGATTCAAATTCTGAAAATTCTGTTACATACAGTATATAGATATGAGCAGCAAAGTGGGAATTTTATAGAGTTGTGAACACATATGAAAATTTTATTTTTGGTTTTGCCATCTTCTGCTGAGACATAACGATTTT
Source organism: Meconema thalassinum (assembly GCA_946902985.2). Classification (NCBI taxonomy): domain Eukaryota; kingdom Metazoa; phylum Arthropoda; class Insecta; order Orthoptera; family Tettigoniidae; genus Meconema; species Meconema thalassinum. The sequence goes on from OX336388.2 coordinate 1,765,454,993, forward strand.
GTTGTCCGGATACTCGCCAGCACGCCACATACAGTTGTCCATGGGAAAAAATGGTTTTGTCTAAACGTACACCTGGAATGGCAAATCTATCTGAATATGGGGAATTAAAAGTATTTTTCCTTAAGCTATTCTGGGTATAATTTTGCCACACTTATTGATGATTTGAACGTCAACATGTCGCTATTAATAGACCTATAGTAAAATATCTCTCACCTTGGTCGCTGATGTACATTATGCAGTCACTTCCAGTGTTACATCCCAGGGATTGAAATTCTCCAACAACCCTTTTGCCTCACATGCCTCTCTAAGTAATTGAAATTCCCGATTGTTGTTGTTTGAGTCTTCAGTTTTTTGACTGGTTTGATGCAGCCCTCCATGCCTCGCTCTCCTGAGCTAATCGTTTCATCACTACATAGCTACCACACCCTACATCCGAGGCAATCTGTATAACCCTGGTCTACCCCTACAGTTCTTGTCCTTGACCCTCCCATCCATAACTAAGCTTGCTATTCCTGGGTGTCTTAATATGTGCCGTACCAACCTATCTCTTCTCTTCATTAGCAGTCGCCAGAAACATCTCTCCTCTCCCACTCGTTTTAATAGCTCTTCATTTGATACCCTATCTAACCATCTGATCATCATCATTCTCCCGTAACACCACTTTTCAAACGCTTCAATTCTCCTCTTTACTGCAGCACCATTAGTCCAAGTTTCACTTCCTTATAGTGACTCAAAAGCTTTCAAAAATGACATCCTAATACCTAAATGTATATTCGATGTCAAGAGGTTCCTTTTTGTGTAGAAATGCTTTCTTTGCCTGAGCCAACCTGCTTTTTATATCCTCTTTGCTTCGTCCATTACTGGTTATTTTGCTTCCTATGTACCGGTAACAGAAGTCTCCTACTTCCCGTAGCGTTTCACCTGCCAATTTGATGTCCATAGAGGTTTCTCATCTATTTCTGCTGCATTCCAATAATTTTGTTTTACATTTATTGATTTACATCATGAATTCATTCGTCAAGACGGAGTCCATCCATACCATGCAAAAACTCGTTCAAATCTTCTGGCGTATTGGCCAAGATGACGATGTCATCAGCAAATCTCAGAGATGAAATTATTTCTCCTTGAATCTTCACTCCGACTTTAAATTGTTCTCCAATTTCCTGATTATTGTGTTTTTAGAGATCTTTGAAATGCGTTGCCCACGCACATGGTGTAGAGGAAAACAAAGGAAAACATTCCATGTTACGAACATGGTCCGCATAACCTGTACCGAAAGCCTATTCTGGACAGCAGTTCCTTGAACTCAGATTTGCCAACATTTTATTGTATCTTTCCATGTGGTACGTCTCTGTACCTCAATATACAGAAGAGTGCTTTAAAAATCATGTCTTGTGTAAATTTTGGAAAATGTAGTGCGTGTGTTTTTTGCCGGAGTGGATTCTCGCTAGTAGAAATTCTTTTTAGTAAAATAGACTTGTTCACAATTTGGTAAGTGCACATTGAGGTATATGACGGCGGGATGCCTTAAGTGTTAAGGAAACGGCAATAGCCGCCTCAGAGCTTCGTTGCTATTGAAATTATGACCAGACCGATATTTGTACTTAACTATACGGGATTTGTGAGCCCAGTGTTTATGAAATTGAACGTAGCTATATCGCTACCTTTATTTAATAGCCGCTACTGTAGTGTTTAAATATTAAAGGTGGTATTAGAAGGCGCTTCCCCTATTTTTTTTTTTACCCCTGGCACTACAGCCCATGAAGGGCCTAGGCCTATCATGCGACCGCTTCCCAGCCATTTGGCCTGCAGATATTGTGGTGACGCGTGGTCAGTGCATAGTGTCCCCTCAGCCGTTAATCTTGTTCTTCGTGACCGGCGCGCTGCCTCACAGCTACTCAATTGTCCTCACGAATCTGAGTTCAGCCCGTTGCAGCCCTCACGTCAGTGTCTAAAATCTCTGACGGAGCCGGGAATCGAACCCGGGGCCTCCGGACGGGAGGCAGGCGCGCTACACTGTTCTTATTGTGTTTATATATATCTTGAAAAAGATAATAAATGAACTGGCATTGCCTCCAAGAGGGATATATAGAAAATCGGATGTCATACCTTGAGGTAGTGTTGCCATGGAAACGGACTTGCGATTAGTTCATCAATCAGAGCGAAAATAGTTTTCTGGGAATATCTTTGAAACTGTTGGTTTTAGAGCCTTAAAATGTAGTTTTCGGTGTCCCGTAGGGACATACCGAGTATTGTTTCTTGCATCGAGGGGAGTAAAATGAGCTTTGTCCGGTCTTTATGCGACAACTTCGATATTTTGTCCTGGTTGAGTATTTTTGGTGACTTTTCAGTTATGTTGCCCATTCCACGGGAACAGTTATTTATTTCCGGACGAAAGGCAGCCTATATGTTATCCCATGGTATAAGCTGTCTCCATTTCAAATTTCATCCAAATCCGTCCAGCCGTTTTAGTGTCAAGAGGTAACAAACTAACACACACACTCACACACACACACCCACACACACACGGACACACAGATTTTCACAATTATCCCTATATAGGGATATAGGGATATCATTGACAGCCACGGAATGAAAAAGCACCACTGGAGGGTTTTCACGAATAATATACCCATTGGGCGATGTCACAATAAAGTCATAAAGCGAATGCGATGGTTCTTGATTGGTGTACACTTGGCTAATAATATTACACGTCACCGACACATGATGGTCCTCAATGAATTTCACTTCATGGTCTGATTCATGTTTTTTGTTGGGCTCTAACACGCGTGGTTTAAATCCTAATAATGGACCAATGGAATCGGGGCGTGTTTTAAAGTCAATTTTGAATGTAGAGAAAATACTGCATCGATGAGTGTTGGTATTTTCTACAAGTTCAAACTTGCGCGTCCATCGATAAATGACTTTAAACCATATTGATTGATCAACACCACATAAATGTGTTCATAAATGTCATCGATCGTGTATCCACCAGAGTTCAGGGTGAGCACTGAATCATCATAGTAGAACTTGTTGTTCACATTTTCACATATGTTGTATATTCGATTGTACGTTTCAAGTGAAACAAGTCCCAAACCATAAGGCATTTCACTCAATTCGATAGGAGGGTAAAAGTCTAGGCTGACTTCAGGTCCACGGCCATGCAGTGTAAACGTTTTACTTTCTGCCGACATACTGTTGACGTTTTTGCATATGCTACGTCTTATATAAAAAAAACACAAACGTCCACACTGTTGGCTGTTAAACGTTTGCTCACGTTTCACATTATAATTTATCTTGATCCTGTTTCCAAAATAGGCCACAAGTTCCATGGGCGGGGGCAAATTCCCAAAACTATCAAAGTACCATACGATGGATCCCTCTTTGACATAAGCTACATAATGCGTTCCTGGTCCTCGGTGATCATCCAAATTGACAAGAGCACATTCCTGTTTCCAGGGTCGTGGGGGCAATTGGATTCGCATAAACACAACTCGAAAATGAGAAAGCTTTATTTGTTTAGCATAGCTTTCCACTTGTTGATGCGTCAGGGCATGTCTTGCTATGGCTGAGGTTAATTTTATTTTTATATTTCGAAATTGTGAAATTCAAAATCCTTGTTGATAAAAGCTGGCTATTGGCATTTCTAGCCCCCATAGCAATCGCTTCCATCGTTTCATTATGTCGCTGACTTTCTTTTAGTTGCTGCGCGGCTTTAATGGTTTTCGCCCAAAAGTGAACCCAGAGCTGCCAGACCGGCAAATAAAGCAGGTAAAAATCCCGCTCCTTTGGGGACGGGAATCACTCGCTTTGTTTCGAACCCTGTCGCCGACGTTTTGGAATAACATGTTTCTGTGCTGCTCGAAGGGCTTTCCTTATGGTCAATACATGATTTTTTATTTTTTTATTTCGCAAGGGCTTGTCCACGAATGTCATAAGCCCAGGCTTTGCCAAGGACAGGGTCTTATTTTTAGTCTTTTTAGTCTTTCTCACCACATACCTTTGTTTCACCATGATGATAATGACCAACAACCTTTCACAAGAAAGTTTAAATCACAACTAACGTCAGATTGTTATTTCATGGATGTATATTCCAATTCCACATAAAGTGGGAAATCGTTTATGGTTTTTCCCGCTTGCTTTTCATCCCATGTCAACTTGAGATGAAAGGATAATTTTCGTCACCTGCATTGACCATTTCATGGTTATGGGGCAACATCCTATGACCATTTATCTTTATTTGTAAATGGTTCTCATCAGGTATGGCATATTTGATGTGAATGGTTCCATCATAGTGTAATCGATAGTGGCTTAAACCCGAAGCAAGCACATAGATCAAGTGCTGGTCATGGACTAGCGGTAATTGGTTTCTGCCATTCACAGGTTTTTCATTTGTCAGATACACTAAAAATACATATGGGATAAATTTATAAAGCCTTTTCATTTCATAGGTCACGTAACGCTTGGTACAGACATCGTCCTCGTCTTGCGGGTCTTCCACGTGAATAACCCGATGGTGATTAGTGCTATAGCCATCCCTCTCTTAGCTGAGGCACTTTGTCATAAAACTCATACACTTTGTTATCCACATACTTTTTCGTAGTAACGTCTGTAGACACTTGAGGATGTTTTACATGGGTTAACCGATTTCCCATAAAGTCATAATCTCCCTGTTTTGTGCGTGGCACTACAGACCTATCCACATAGTGTTTATTATCAGGATCTGTTTCTTGTTTAGGATCATGTATGGGGACAGACCTAGCTTTGGCCATCAACGCACGTCCAAAGACATCCATCGTCAACCTGTAGTACGAGTCTACTGTCTCTATGACAAGGCTCGGTGCCCTGTATATAGACAGGCTGCTAGCCTGTCTAAGCCTTAGTTGATATGAAGATTATTAAGCAGCACGAGTCATTCTCCGTGGGGGACATGGTTTCCCATCTCTGTCCCACATCACGTGAACAACGCCATGGTTCACTGTTTCCATCTTCCATTCGCTGCATCATCGTGGGACCTTCCGGCTGTGGAGAGACCAATCTTTTGCTAACACTCATCACAGCGCCCAATGGTCTGCGGTTTCAAAACCCCTCTACGTGTTTCAGGATCAAGTCATGTCTGGATTATAAAAAGAGAATATGGGTTATTTCACATTTTCCACGCAAGAAAATGTTATTTCACCGGATGAGGTTATGCCTGATTAACTCATGATTTTCCATGATGTATCCACAGAACGACAAGGCATCATTCAAAGCTATTTCAGCATGGGTCGACACAAACATATCGATTGCTTTTATCTTGGACAAACCTATTCTAAAGTGTCCAAACAGTAGATTCGTGACAATGCCAATGTCATTGTTTTATTTCGCCAGGACGAGAGGAACAGTTGTCACATTTGTAATGAACATGTGAATCCGGATATGACCTTTCAAATGTTTGCTGAATCGTGTAGCAATTGCTGGAACACTCATCGTCATGCCTGTTTAGTGATGGACAAACAAAGTGAACTCAACCAAGGACGATATCGCTTAGGGTTTGATCATTTTATTGCTATTTAAGGCACTGTCTCATTCCCCCTCAAGTCATTTGTCGAGACACCATGGCGTTAGCACAGAGTCAATTGAAAAGCATATTATTAGAGCAAAAAATACTATTCGCCAGATGTTTCGTCAATTGAAACGATCACGTGCAGATAATGCTTTGTTTATTCAACATCATTTAGCACCTCCGCTAAAAGCCATGTTGAAACCCTCTTTCAAGCCATCTGAAACGCTACCCACCGTTTCACAAGCCACTCAGACGCTGCACGAGGACCCCGAGGAAGAGGAAGAGGAACAGGAAGATTTTACTAGTGTTAGCGAAGTTGAGGATGACGAGGAACAAGTGTTTACGCCTAAAAAAAAGACTGCACCCCTTGCAGAGTTTTTGAGAAAAAAGAAATCCTTGGCCCTGGTCGAAACACCTTGCCCTTCCAAATCGTCTCCGTTTCCACAAGTCTTGGCCACCCCTCAAAATAAAGCTGAACTGAAAAACATTTTAATAAATTATTATGGATCAACACTAGAACCCTATCTCATTGATCTATTTTTTGGAAACACAGATACCACGTATGGTGTTTTCTATGAGGATGATATTTTTAAAATTGGGGATTCGTCCATTAAATTTGCTCGTACTAAAGCTGTCATTAAGAACATCAACTATAAATTGACGCCAGGACTGTTAAAGCTGTTCTTTTCTCGAATACCATCATTCCATGATTATACGTCGGAGGACCTTTGCAAATATAAATCCATTTTATTGGATACCCAAGTCCACAAAAGACAGTATGATCCAGCTCAACAAGTGAATGCCAATACATCTCAAAAAATAAAGCCATCATTGCAAAAATGTTTCCCACCAGTCAAAGTACTCGTCGTAAAGTGTCCGCTTCGGGAGTGACATTTAAACCATTAAACCCCTTGTGGATGTTACCTACTGGCACAATCCCAATAAGCTCATCCAGCGGCTACAGTTGTTGCATGCTTCACGTCAAGCCGGCCCTGCCCGTCACGATTGGGAAATTCAAGAAATTGAACAAGAACTTCGAAATGCCAAAATTATTGTTTAAGCCCCCGCCCATTGAAATGGGTATTGCTCACGAGTTGCATCGCACAGCTAGGCGTCACTATCCGCGACTCAAGGTGATTTCACGAGGTGTGGATGAACTTTGGCAGGCTGACTTGGTTGAAAAGATACCCTATGCTGGCGTTAACGACGGTGTACGCTATATGTTAACCGTCATTGATGTCTATTACAAAATGGCCTTTTTTGAACCTGTGCGTCACAAGTCTGGTCCATTAGTTACCAAGGCCTTTCAATATATTATTCAACACTCCAAACGTCAACCACAGTTGCTACAAACCGACCAGGGGAAATAATTTTTCAACAAGGATCTCTCCAGTTTTCTCAAATCTAAGGATATTCACCATTACACCACGTACATCAATCTCAAAGCCAGCGTGGTCGAGCGGTTCAACCGAACATTGAAAACCCATATGTGGAAAGCGTTTACCGCTCAGGGCACTTATCGCTGGTTGGACTTGTTACCTGAGCTAGTGTCACGTTACAATGGCACCAAACATAGAACCATTGGGACCAAGCCACGCCTCGTGACCAAAAATATTCAGCGACTAGATAAACTGTTTAACCCCATAAAAACAGCAGATCCTAAACGCCACCGACTGAAAATTGGGGATTTTGTTCGTGTGAGCAAATTTAAGTCTGCCTTCAATAAGGGCTACATGCCTCAGAGGGAGACTGAACTGTCTCGAATTCGTCAAGTCAACTTGGACAGTCCAGTCACCTATTTACTCGAGTACCTCAACCATCAACCCATAAAAGGTAGATTTTATCTCCATGAACTTCAGAAAACAGCGTTTCCTAAGCATTATCTTGTGGAAAATGTGTTGAAACAAAAAGGAAATAAACTATATGTCAAATGGTTAGGATTTAACTCTACGTTTAATTCATGGATCAATAAATTACATGTTGTATGAACCTGTGCAATTTTTTATTTATTTATTTTATTGAGTCATGTTGTATGGGAGCTCTGTGTATGGCACTCCACGCTTCGTGCGTGTCCATACATGTTTCTCTTTCCCTCTCCACACCTGCGTCTCAGTCTTTCAATCCATGTTGACATACAACTCGTTCAGCTATTGGCTGTCATGGGTTATCCACTCCTCCCTTCACCTCTCCTCCGGCTCTCTGGCCCGGCCCCTCACCACTCTGCAGTGGTCACGTGATTTCCTGTTTTCTCTCTTTGTGTTCACCTTTCCCCTCTCTCCCCCTTTCCTCTCTGCGTGCGGCCCCTGCCTGCTGCTCCTGCTCGGCTCGCCTGGCTAACTGTTATCAAATTTTTACAGAGTTGCCACATGGTTCCACCTGCTATCATATGACAGCAGTGTTGTCAGCTTGACTGACATTCCATTCTGTAAGCCGACTAGCCATGCCTCAAGGAGATATTCTTTCCGTTCTGGCCACCAGTCAGACATACATACACAAAGCAAGTTCTGCTGTTAACAACTATAAAAAGCCTTGCTTTTTATTCGTCTCATAGCATTATGAATTTTATCTGGTTACTGGTCAGTGTTTACTAACATGTTTTAAAGATCGCCATAAGGGATATTTTGAAAATATTCGCCTTCATTCGTTCGTCATAACAAAATATCAGAAAGCGCTCCCTTGCCCTGCAGCCCCATCGAAATAGCCATTTCCCGTATCCACCATGGCCAGTCATAGCCTCGTTGTAACATACGTCAAGCGCTACCGGCTCTCTGTCTACAAACACTCTTTTATTTTTCAAAAAAATTTAAAAATTTAAAATGCATAGTTCTTGTTCTAGAGACTTGGCATTTATTTTCCTGGTAGAGGGGGTAGAGAACTTTCATTTATGTGAAACAAACTTATTTGTAAACTTGTTACTTTCCAAAATAGTAAACATTCAAAATTTAAGTTTTATAATAAAAATAAAGGTCATACAGAACATTCGTTTGAACCATAGCACAATGTTCTATCAGGTTTGGTTTTTAAACTATCACCTACTTTCAAAAACAAAATTTCTCAAAAAAAAAATATAACGAGTGATCTACAGGAAAGAGGACATCAGCTCGAGTCCAACTACACCTCATTTGTTAAAATCCGACCATCCGTTCGCCAATTATCACCAATGTTCGCGAGAAAGTAGGCTATCATTTTTTCCTCCTACGCCCTTGAGGCTTGCTGCCCACCTAGAGGGCATGCCCACCTTTCGTTAACGTCAAACAAACTTTTTTCCAAAATTCACCGTTTCCAAAATAGCGCCAATCCAAGAAACAAGAATTTTAAATTTTTTTTTAGTACCAACACACATTTATAGCCAAGAGGACGTCACCCCAACGCCGACAACACCTCGTTCGTTAAAATCCGACCATGTGTTCGGGAGATATCGGCAAAGTTTATATGAAAGTAGGGGACAAAGCAGAACTCTCCAATTGACATACTACTACTGTCAACTTTTTATCCTAGAGACTGGAAATTTATTTTGGGGGTTGAGGGCGTAGGGACCTTTCATTTATATCAAACAAACATTCTTGTAAACTTTTGTAAGTTTCCAAAATATAGGAATTTCAAAATAACACTTTTTTTCAAAAATTGAAAAAAAAAGTTTTACTATAAAATATAAAGGACACAGAGACGGTTCGTTTGAGCCATGGCACAACATTCCATCATGTTTGGTTTACAAACTATCACCTACTTTCGAAAACAAAAAATTTCAATTTTTTTTTTTCAAAATATAACGAGTGGTCCACAGGAAAGAGGACGTCAGCTCGAGTCCAACGACACCTCATTTGTCAAAATCGGACCATGCGTTCGAGAGATATTAATTATTTTTAACATGTACAGTCGGGTACAAATAAAATGGGTGAAGCAGAACTCCTATTGCTCCCCTACTCACGTGAAAAAATTCAATAGTACCCCTTGACCCCCTTAAGCGTATTATATACGATTTGATGAATTTTACTGCTTAAGTTGGGTCCGTGATAACCATAAATCCGTTTGCGAACGATCACAGTAATGCAACAAATGGAATGGCATTGCGTCTTACAGAAACAGATGGACTTCTGAAATTGTGTTGCCATGGTAACCGGCTTGCTTTCCTTCAATCATCATACTAATATATAACAAGATGTTCAGTAAAGAACATATAGCCTACTTTCTCCTAAATGTATGAGTATAGTTATAACTCGTTGTTATTATCAAAGAGTATAATAGAATCATTTCTTGGTTGAAGACCTTAGAAACTATTTACCTCTACCAAACGCCACAACCTAGAAAAAAAAACTACTACCATCATTAAGGAAAGATAGATAAGAAGTATCTCAAGAATGTTATGGATCTGGAGACATAATCGACCGGACTGGCTGCGTGGCTCTGCGGTAACGTTCTCGCTTGCTGGGCCCTAGGTTGCAGGTTCGTAACCTGGCGCAGTCAGCTGGCATTTGAGGGTGCACAAATGCGAGGAAGCCGTGTCAGTAGATTTACTGGCACGTTAAAGATCCCCTTCGGGCCAAAATTCCGGCACCCCGGCGTATCTAAAAGCAGCAGTAGTTAAAAGGGTCGTAAAACAAATAACATTATTATTATTGTTATTATTACATAATCGACCTGCCGTGGTCAACATCCAACTTTGAGTTGAGGCATGTCTTTACACGTCTGGTTGTGCATGGCTTTCACAACCCTAATTGAATTAACAAATCTTTCCGTGTCCCTACAGAGACGTGTGTATACAAACTATGTGGATATTTTCGATCGCTATTTGCCTGAAATAAAAGTATTAATAACCTGAACTAGTACAAGCGGCTAGAATTCAGTTACTATGTGAAATCGTTTTGTTCTTTACTTCAAATAACATTTTCAAATAACGCACAATAGGCTGTAACAAACCCTCTAAAATAAGAAGTAAAAATGTATCATAGTATCATCCTGTCATTCTTCAAATTCGATGCGCATAGAATGCCAATGGTATACTATCAATGGAGTCCCATGTAGACCAGTCGTGAAATCTAGTGGAGAAATATCGAACAATATAATCCTAACAGGGCGAGTGCATTCTAGCGGCCATAAGAAGAAACTTTTCAATAAAATCTGGAAGTTAATAAGTAGGCCGGCGTGCAGTTACCTTTTTGGCTGCTAGATGTCTCGAGCAAATCTGCTGGCGAATTATGTTTTAATTAAATACATGTTTTGAACCGTAATATGCACAATATAAGGCTTAATTTTAAAATGTCTGAGTCATTACAAAGCAACAAATATGTAAAATTTTAAGCAAAAAACCAAACTCTGATGGGGTTAGAACCATAGGCATATGAATGACAGACTAACGCTTTACCACGCAGCCATTTGTGCCAACGAACATTGATCTATATAAAATGACTTACATAGAACTTGTTAGCAAATAATGATTTAGACCTAACGATTTCATCAGTGGAGTATATTATTTATGTATAAAGCATTTCATACTAAGTTTATATATTGTGTATCAGTACGCTATATTGCATGCAATACTCAAATTAGTGAAATATAAGTCAGGCACAAGATATCCGCTGCCATCTTGTCTTCTTACCGAGACGGCTCAGCTTTTTAAAATCACTTCTGCACTATAGTATTACAAAATAAACTTTTAATTTCGAACGTGCCTCTTCCTTTAGAACAGTTAAATCGATTCTCGGCTCGATAATCGGAACTGGTGGGTCCCATGATATGGATTATAAAGTTTGCATAATTCGCACGGCCGCCATCCTGAAATGGTGCGGCGGATGACCTTGTAGTTTGGTCATAAGACTCTTCCTATGTAAAGGTATGTTATTACCAAATTTGGTAGAGATCGGATAATTTGGTTAGTCGCTATTTGATTTTACGTTTTGAACGTTTGAGTGGCCGCCATTCAGACTTGGTAAAGATGGCGGCGATATAAAACATGACACTGAGGTGCCCTTTGCTTGTTCTACTTCTGTACCAAACTTCGTTCAATTCGGTTTCACCGTGTTCGAATTGATAGGGGGGGGACAGACATTCAGAGTACACACATTCACACACACACACACACACACACAGACTCACACACACACATACACACACACAGACAGACACACGTTCTTTGGCCCTGTAGTGATCTCATAAGTCTACTTTCATTTTTTGCAAAAATCGAAAGTAGGCTATAAATGAGATGGTGTGTGTCTGTCTGTCTGTCTGTCTGTGTGTTACTCAATAACGCAAGAACCACTGGCCCGATTTAAATGAAATTTTTCATGGATGTAGCTGATTTACCATGATTACATATAGGATACTTTTAATTTCGATATATTGCACTATTAAACAAGAAAATCCGTGAAGAACTATACAGCCTACTTTTCATGCCAATGATTATTCTACAGTATATGAACCTATCTAGAATAATGACAAAATTAAGTTGGGAATATCGAAATATCAAATTAAATCACAATATACCTGGTATAATTTAGCCTAATAGAGCACTACAGTTGGCAGCCCTGGTGACTGAATATATTCCTAGTTCCATCTCTTAAGGTACAGAATACAAAATTAGGTTGAAATACAATGGACGTTACATGCAGTTAGACACTGGATCTATCAGCACGCGTAAAAGCATGTTGTCAACAATACCATGCGTGTGCTGGTCAGAAATATTCTGAAATATTATTATATCTTGTTGTGCCAATTTTGGATGAAATCCATTTGTTAGTATAGAAGTTACATGTATTTTAAAATTGGACATATCAGCAGGCATAGAATCATGTTGGCAGCACTGCATTGTATTAATTACTCCAAATTAATCTACAATGTCAAGTGCTATACGTGTGCAAAATATAGAGCTGTTGGCTTGCATACTTTCTGATATATTGATATTAGGGTGAAAAAGATATAGACAGCATTTATTAACAGTTGGCAGCCCTGATTGCTCTTAACAATACTTACAGATATTCTGTTATGGTACACATAGCACATACGAAATTTGGTTGTAATCCAACTGATAGTATAGAAGTTACATGTATTTAAAATTGGTACTATCAGCAGGCTTATAAACATGTTGGTAGAACTGACGTATATAAGTTACTCAAAATTAATCTAAAATGTCAGAATATACGTGTGCATCGTTTAAAGCTGTTGGCTTGCATACTTTCTGATATATTGGTATTTGGAGAAAAAAATAAAGAGAGCAATTATTAACAGTAGGCAGCCCTGGTGGCTCTTAAGAATACGCTCAGTCATATCTGTTTATGTACAGATATTACATACAAAATTTGGTTGAAATACAATTGATAGTGTAGAAGTTATATGCATTTAAACATTGGACCTATCAGAAGGCTTAAAATTATTTTGGCAACACTGTCATTGTTGGCCTCCTGAAAATTAAACTGAAATAGTATTATCTGCAAATGTACCAATTTTGGAATAGCTCCCATGCATACCTTGCGAGATATCCAACATGGAGCTCAAATTTCTAGTGCGTTATTTCAGCAGTTGGTAGCACTGACATCATTTTCAAATATGGACGTGAGCTATTCCGGTGCACATCTTTACTCATACTAAATTTGGTTTTGATTGCTGCAGCCGTTTAGGAGTTGATAGGGGGGACACACACACATCCAGCCAGACAGACAGACAGACACAAATTTTCCCGGATCGATCTCATAAGTCTACTTTTTCCTCATTTTTGCAAAATGTGAAAAGTATGCTAAAAAATGGCGACCATTTTAGTGACGTCACTAAACCCTTTGGTTTCAAAATTTCATACTTACATATCAAATAAAAAGAGAACGCTAAGAAATAGCAAACTTTTGATGGCACGTACGAACTTCAAAATTTAATTTCCTATCCGAAAGGTCCATATCACTTTTCGTATATCTCCAACGGTTAGCGAGTAAAACCCACATATGTGACGTCACTACACCCTTTGGTTTCAAAATTTCATATTTCCATTTCAAATAAAAAGAGAACGCTAAGAAATAGCAAACTTTTGATGCTTACACGAGATTTATCATATAATTTTCTATCCTAAAGGTCCTTATCACTTTTCGTGTATCTCCAACGGTTAGCGAGTAAAACCTAAATTTGTGCAATAAAACACGGTCAACACCGAGTGGTGCAGTATATCTCTATACATCGTACATAAAAATTAAAGTTTGTATGTTTTTTTTTTCGCAATTTCTACGGAAATTTGAGTTATTTACGCGTTTCAGACTGTTTTATTATGGATGCGCGCGAAAATAATTTTTGGTCTGTCTGTCTGTTTGTTTGTTTGTTTGTTTGTTTGTTTGTCTGTGGACAACTTTGTTCCCTTATAACTCGAGAACGGCTGGGTGTATCAACGTAAAATTTGGTACAGATATCCATCAGAGGCACGACACTAATCATTGATGTAACCCTTACCCGTACCTCTCATAAAAGAGGGCCTACCCCCTTAAAATTCATGCTGAAATAGGAGTAGAAGGACGAGACAAATATCATTTTCAGCCCCTCAATGTGAGAGACAAAACTCGGGGGCCCTGCAGGGTCCCCGAAATCCACCTTTTTAGGCCCGAAAACCAACCGTTTTTGAGATATTCCCAGAAAACTAATTTCATTTAATAAACTAATGATCGAATACAAGCCGGTAACCATGGCAACAGATTCTCATAGGTCCATCTATTGCTGTAAGACGCAATGCAATTCCATTAATTACATTGGTGTGAAAGTTTGCAAACGGCTAGAAGGTTATCACGGAACCAAATTATGCTGTAAAATTCATCAATACGTATAATGCGCTAAGGGGGTCAAGAGGTACACTAGAATTTTTTTCACGCGATTTACACTTGCGGGTGTGGTACGGCAGGTCTATTATATTCTTATCCCTATATTATATTATTATTATTATTATTATTAGTATTATATTATGGCGTACAACGAGGAGACAAAGCCCCTCGGTGCCAGAAACAAAACTTGGGGGCCTCGAAAACTACATTATAAGGCTCTAAAACCAACAGTATCTGAAATATTCCCAGAAAACGAATTTAATTTAATTTAACAAACTAATGAAGGAATGGAAATCGAGAACCATGATAACATTATCTCAAGGGGTGGCATCCAACTTTCCATCTATTTCTGTAAGAAGCAATGCCACTCCATTTATACCTTGCTACGGTGGGTGAGTGGATAGCGTGCCGGTCTACTAACCCCAAGATTGCAGGTTCACTCCTGGTCGTAGTAAGTGATTTTTGAAAGGCGGCAAAAATACGACTCGCATGTCATACGATGTTGGCATGTCAAAGAATCCATTTGAATTCAGTAGGCCGTGTTCATAATGGCAAAATTAATCTCAGGAGTCTCCACCAACACAAAGTTCCTCATTTCTCTACTAGAAAGCGCTATTGTGTTCAAGGAACTTAGATATCTACCCTCCTTGACTTTCATAGTGATTCAAGGAACAACGAAATTTCGACATGCAAGCTACCCTCTGGGTGTCAAATTACGAAGCTTGCACCTGGCACCCGAGGCCATACGATATTATTATTAGGCTACTCCATTTATTACATTTCTGTGAAAGTTTGCAAATGGCTATAAGGTTATCACGGAACCAACGTAGACTTTATAATTCGTCAATGCAATTAAGGGGGTCAAGTGGTAACCTAGAATTTTTTCATGCAATTTCACGTGCGACATATAGTACAGAAAGTCTATTATATCTCCAAACAGCAACATTATTTTCAAAAATTCCTGAATTGAATCAGAATTTTTTGCGGCGTTTAGGAATTTGAGGCTAAAGAACCTGAATTTTCATGCACTACAAGCCTTTATAATTTATGAAAGAGGTCTTCCTGTGTATGGGGACCTAACACAACGTAGAGGGTCATTTTTTATGTGAGGCGTATTGCGTTTCGTCCACAAGGCTTTCAAATCTATTTCACGTCAGGAAGTACACGTTAGGTGAATTTAGCTTGAGAGCACATTTTAACTAATCTTTTTTTTTGTCGACATACGGGTTCATCGTAAGGATGATTTTGTTTTATACTGTATGGTAGATATACCCATATTTGGATATCTGGGTGATATGTTGTAGATAATAGAATTGTCTGTCTGTCTTTCTGTGTATCTTTATGTACGCCTATAAATCGTGTTCGGATGCTTGGTGCATCGTAAAATTAGGTATGGTAAACATGAGTCAATACACCAATCATTTATAAAACTCCTCACCGTACTTTTCATACAGTAGAAGGGTGGATATAGGGAAAAACTTCTCAAAATACATGCTAAAATAGGCGAAATATAAAAATTATCCTAGAAGGACGATCAAAGCATATGTTGCGCTTCTCATTGTGAGACACAAAATTCGCGAGTCTATAAGTGGTCTCCGAAAACCACATTTTAAGGCCCTTAAATTAACAGTGTGTGTGATATTCCCAGAAAACTAACTTCGTTCTGATAAACTTATGAAGGAATGATAAACCGCTAACCTTTGCAACAGTAGCTCAATTGATAATGTCTGGTGTTAATATATAACACCGTTCGAAGAACGGGTACTTCTGCTAGTAGCTTAATAAATGAAATTAGTTTTTTGGGTATATCTCACAAACTGTTAGTTTTAGGACCTTAAAATGTGGTTTTCGGGGCCCGTATGGCTTCCGAGTTTTGTTTCTCACATTGAGACGCTGAAAATTAGCTTTGTCTCGTTTTTCTACGCCCATTTCAGCATGCATTTTAAGGGGGTAGGCCCTCTGTTATGAGAGGTATGGAGAAGAGTTACATCAATGATTACTTTCGTGCCTCTGATGGACTTCTGTACCAAATTTTACGTTGATCCACTCAGCCGTTCTCAAGTGATGCGCGTGCGAAGTTGTACAGTACACAGACAAACAGACATACAGACAGACAAAAATTTTGTTTTTGCGCCAACCGTCATAAACGAGTCTGATACGCGTTAATAACTCAAACTTCCGTGAAAATTCAGAAAAAAACAGACAAACTTTCATTTTTATATATACTGTAGAGAGATAAAAGGAAATAGATGGGGCTAAAACAGGCACAATTTGCACATCATAATAACAACAGGGAGATTTGATGATAACATTGTCATCTTGGCCGATTTACCGGTGGATTTGAATGAGTTTTTTTAAAGTGGTATGGACTCCATCTTGAGGAAGGAATTCATGATGAAAATACCGACAGCAGTGGCTACGCTCGCTAAAGTGCAGCATTAGGTCATGGGGCCAAGCTCTCTGCTGACTAGGTAGACGCATGGGTTCGAGCCTCACAGTCGGCTGTCCTTGAAATGGTTTTCCGTGGTTTCTCATTTTCAACACCAGGCAAATGCTGGGACAGTACCTTCGGACAGGCCATGGCCGCTTCCTTCTACATCCTTGCCCAGTTTCATTCATCTTCAACCATTCCATCTCTCATCCTGACGGGCAGGTCGCCCACGGACGTCGACTAGAAAGACCTGCACTCGGCCTCTCAGGAGGCCACACGACAAAAAAATATGAAAATTAATAATAATGTAAAACAAAAATAATGGAATGTAGTCGAAAGAAATCAGAAACCCCTTTTGACATCAAATTGGCAGGTGGGATGCTAAAGGAAGTAGGAGACTTCTGTTACTCTGGAAGCAAATTAACCAGTGATGGACGAAGCAAAGAGGATATGAAAAGTAGATTGGCTCAGGTAAGGAAAGCATTTCAACAGAAAATAAATCTGTTGACATCAAATATCGATGTAGGTATTAGGATGTAATTTGTCTGGTGCGTGTCACACTATGGATGTGAAACTTGGATTGTTGTCGCAGCATTGAAGCATTGGCATGTGGTGTTAGGGGAGAATGTTGAACATCAGATGGGTAGATAGAGTAAGAAATGAGAAAGTATTGAGACGAGTGGGCGAGGAGACATTTTTCTGGCGATTGCTAATAGGTTGGTGGGACACATACTAAGAAACCCAGAAATAACAAACTTATATATGGCAAGAAGTGTAAAGGACAAGATCTGTAGAGGTAGAACCAGGTTAGAATATGTCAAACAGATTGCCTTGGATGTAAGTTGTGCTAGCTATGTAGAGATGAGACGGTTATCTCAGGACAGGGAGGCATGGAGAGTTGCATCTAACCAGCCGAAAGACTGAAGACTCAAGATAACAAACAAGGTAGGTTTATTCAATTTGGTATGTTCCATATACTGTGAAACATCTAATTGAGTAGTATGAGTAGATTTTCGATCACTCAGCTTTGTCGCCATAAGGCAAGAAGCACACATTGTTACATACTTGTTTACCGACAAGGAATATAAGTTCGCTTCGCATGGTCCGTGGCAAGGATCATGTAAGTATAAGAGATTCGTCACTTTTGGTTATAGAATTTCCGAGAGAGAACACCTCCTGAGGCTATGGATTGTACTGCCAAGTCTGGCAACATAAAAAGTAAAAAGCCATATGAATGTAGCCTTTATTACACGTAAATGAACAGTATGTTCTGCGACGAGTTATTGATTATTGATGAATATAACTCAAACATAACTGCGCCTTTCGCTAGGTGCTGAAATATACGTCCAGATAGGAAAAGAATACATTTTGATATATATCAATGTTGGCAATGGATTTGTCACGAAAGACACAGTTATGCCGTTCTAGAGCTTAATTCACCTCTAGGCTAATTATAAAATGCTCTCATACTCTACAGAATAGTTGGGATATTCGATGAATATAAAGAAAATAGTCCAAATGCACACACTACATTGCCATAACCTCACTTTTTGCCTAGCATGCCCGCAACCATCCACCCCTCCCCGTAGCCCTAAACCACAAATTTTATTGCAATGCAAAGGAGAATGGGTAAGGAAACGAACAAGAGATGAAATGCACACATTTATTCTCTATATATTTTATTCGTGAGTAGTCCATATTGCCCACTAGTTTTTCACATGGTCAACACCAGGAAGATGAAAATTGCCGTATTGTTCTTACTATCATTATAATTCTTACATCCCGGTGCTTGGCAATTTTTCCTCCTTTGCAGTGGCATGATTGACTCTCAATTCAATTCAAATAAACAATGAAAATACTGAACAAATCAAAACAACCAACAACACCACGAGGAAAATCAATCAAAACAGACTATTCCCGCTTCCGCCATTCGGTTTGATGTGAACGTTCATGAGTGCCAACTACGGAACCTTAGTGCTAAAATTAATTCTTCATTGGTTGGCAGAACAAACAGTACAGGGCCTTACCCCGACCCACGCGCTTCCTATGAACTGTCGTCCCCCTGGTCCGTGGAGTGAGTCTATACGCTCTGATTTATATCAGGATTAGAGGTGATTGTTTCTATTCACAGCTGTTCTATGTTCATCTCCGTTCACTGTCTCTACTGGTTCTAGACAAGTCATTTTATGGTAAACATTCCAATGTTAGTAAGTAATTTATCTTTCATGGAACATCGTGTTTGTGTACTTTACTTCACTGCATTATTAGCGATTAAGAGGCCAATGGATGTCAGCCATTCATGCCCCATTATAATAGTGATCATAACTAATACATGTGATTTTTGCCTGGAGTGTTATATTATTGTTCATACATTGTACCCCGCACAGTCATTGGCTAAATTCGTGTTGATCGACTGATGAGTTACAACTGGTCCATTCATCTGCCATAACTTCAGCGACGGGGAAATTCATTTTTAATGCATGATTATTTTTACAATAAACTGCCCTTGAAAATTAGAGACGTTGAAATATTCTATGACTTTCGCAAGTCAAAATAGAAATCATACTGTCATCTTGTTCATTCTGAGAAGAGATATGATTCAATCAAAAGGACTGATAAGGAAATGATTTGCACAATCTAAAAGGAGCTTCCCCGGGGGCAGTTCATCTTGCCACAATACAAGAACGTAGTTAGTTATACAAAGTTTATATTTCCGACCAAACAATGTTATTTTACTCCAGATATAAGCCTACGTTTAAAAGGTAAAGTTTAAAGATTATATGGGTAGTACGAATGGAAACAAATGTACCTTAACTCATTATTATTTTTCAAAATTAGTTTGGAAAACAAATTTGAACTCTTTGTTTAAAATGAATTTGTTGTTGTTGATTGATTTTTGGGTCTTTGCGACATCGTGATCTTCTAGCCCGGTGTTCTTGAGTATATGTGAAATTTGTCTGATAACGTTTGTTATTGTGATGGCTGTATTAGTGTGTGTATTTGTAATGCAGATTAGGATTAGGGAGGAAATGACCGTTGCCTTATGTTAGGAACCATCCCAGCATTTGCCTGGAGTAGAAATGGGAAACCACTTTCTCTGTTTCTTGCATATGTTATGGAAGCAAATGTTCATTTCAGTTAATTTAGAATATTATCAGGTATATCAACAGTAGGCCTACGTAAGAATGTACGGTATAAAGAAGGAAAAGTGTGTGTAACTTTCTTTTTGCTGTTGAGCCTCGAGTTGTTCTCCCACGTTCGGGATTGCTTCGTTGCTGACGTTTTGCCTTATTAAATTAGGCTTAGTCATGCAAGAAAGGCTGGCAGGTGACTTCCCCCTTGTATTCATTCTGTAGTGTCGAACCAAGTAGGGAACCTCTTGCTGCCTGTGGCGTGTTGGTGCTGTTTATGTGTATACAAAATACCATGCGACTGTGGCCAGGTCTACACGAGAAGAACCATTGTCTCCCGATTGTCAGTAGGCCTACACATTCTATATTTTCGTCTCAACCATCCTTCTAAATCAGCAATAGTAGAGTATTCATCGGACTGAAGAGACTCCATCCTCTTCGGCGAAACACAACTCCTAATCCCCGAGAGCCGCGTCCACCACAGAAAAATGGAGAGGCCATAGAGATATCCAAGAATCGCAACAACGACCATAGCATACATCTCTTCAATGTCTGGAAATTGGCATTAAATCGCCTTCCAACAACATAGAAAACCCTGCAGCCAGGCACATGCAGTAAGCGGTTACCCTATGCAATCCGACACACTGAATAAACACGAGGGACAGGTCATCTGTCAGCCATTCTGCTATGACTAGGCCTACTGAAACTATGGCGAAACTTTGACAATGAAGAAACTTAGGACGCGGGAAAAAACGAGACACTACAATTTGCGTTGTTGATTCATTTAGGTAGGTCTACTTTGTGACATCGAGGTCTTGTAGCTCCGCGTACAGTAGTTGGGTGTGTGTTCATTCTGTCCGATAGCCTGTGAAATTTCCCACTTCTAATCCAGGCACATTTTGGGATGGTTCCTAACGTAAGGCGTCGTCCGCCGCTTTACCAATCCTGTCTTCCCTTTACAAATACACACACTAGTATAGCCATAAAAATAACACAGGTTATCACGAAAATTCCACATACACACAAATACACGGCGCTATATGACTGATATTCGCAGCCCCTAAAATAAGGAACAACAAAGAACAAAGAATTGTTCCAATCAAATCAAAGATTTTCAAAATTGGTTGACCATATATTTATTACGTTTCACAATGTCACTAAATTATTATTATTATTATTATTATTATTATTATTATTAATAATAATAATAATATGCATTATATTCATGTATTCTTCTTCTTCTTTCTTTATCTCTTCGAATGAGCCAACTATGGACTACGTAGGTTAACCAAAATGATTTTCAGCTTGATGAGTTGTGATTGGTTTCATGTTCTTAAGAGTCTCCTTCCTATCCCATATCTCCTTCATTTTCTGACTTTGTAATTGTTTAGCTGCTTCTGACCTCTTTGGTCTCTGCATTTTCTTTAGTTTAATCTGTGGTCTTCTTTTATCATTTTCCGGAAAGCTTGTCTGTCTTGTATAACGGATTCAGAGATGTTAAAGGTTAGCAGATCTTATTTAACTTGCTGGTACCACAGTGATGTTGTTTTCTTGCAGGAGCTGGCTCTGTGGATTACACTGGTCAATCTTGACCCGTTCATTCTCTCAAGGTTGGAGGCGTCTCTTGGTGATTGTGCCCATTAGAGGTTCTTGCTTTAAGCCTGTGATACCTTTCTCCATTTATGATCCTTGGGTCGAAGATCTTCCTCAAGATAATTCTTTCCTTGACCTCTAGTTTCTGTATCAGTTTTTCCCCTTTGATGGTTAGGGTTTCAGCTGCATAGAGGACCTCGGGCCTGATTACAGCGTTATAGTGTCTTAATGTCGCATTGATGGTTATGAATTTCTTCTGGTCAACGTTTCTGCATCGATTTCATGTATTATTATTATTATTATTTATTGTTCATGATGATGACTATCTGATTTTTGTTGACAATGATTCATTATGAGATTGTTGGGCTCTAGTTACGAAAATGATTATGCATAGATTATTATTGGTGTTAGTAATAAATAGGCCCGATCACTACTACTTCTTTAGGGGCAGATGACCTCGTAGTTCCGCCCCTTAAAACAACAATAACTAACTAACTACTACTTCTACTACTACTGATTTGTGATCACAACTAACTTAGAGACCAGAAGAAGTAAACATGGGGAGCCTCCAATCACCGGAGAATTCAAGTTACGGAACTAGGAAGGAATCAAATCATCCACCTCGTGGTGTAGTGGCTAGCATTCTTGGATGTCACTCGTGAGGTCCAGGTGTGATTCCCTGCTCTACCAAGCAGTTTAGTTCATGTCTGGGGGCTGGATCGTGGTACACTCAGCCTCGTGAGGCAGAGCTGAGAAGAGGTGGGTTCCATTCCCACCTCAGCCATCCTGGAGGTGGTTTTCCGTCGTTTCCCACTTTTACTTTTACCCTATGGGTGTACGCTCGAAGCAGCTACATCTACATGTCCTCGGACACTCCCGGTACTAATAGCCATACGCTAAATAAATAATAAACTTCAGGCAAATGCCGGGATGACCACAGCCTCCTCCCTCCTAATCCTCACCTGATGTCAAATACACACACTACTACATACACTACAATAATACAGAACATCGGACAAATTCTATACGCACAAGCTCACACCCAAGTACACGGTTCTAAAGACCACGATGTCCAAGTCTCTCAAGTGAAACAACAACAACAACATCAGGAGTTAATGCCAAGAAGGACAGCTATGAAAGAGGAGATTGCAATGTCACTAAGGAAGGAAACAAGAAGTTGCGTGAAGAACTATACAGCCTACTTTTCATGCCAATGTTTATTCCACAGTATATAAACCTATCTAGAATAATGACGAAATTAAGTTGGTAATATCGAAATATCTAATTAGTTCAAAATATACCTGGTATAATGTAGCCTAATAGAGCACTACAGTTGGCAGCCCTGGCGACTGAATATATTCTTAGTTCAATCTCTTAAGGTACACAATACAAAATTTGGTTGAAGTCCAATGGACGTTACATGCAGTTAGACACTGGATCTATCAGCACGCGTAAAAGCATGTTGCCAACAATACCATGCGTGTGCTGGTCAGAAATAATCTGAAATATTATGATATCTTGTTGTGCCAATTTTGGATGAAATCCATTTGTTAGTATAGAAGTTACATGTATTTTAAAATTGGACATATCAGCCGGCATAGAATCATGTTGGCAGCACTGCCTTGTATTAATTACTCCAAATTAATCTAGAATGTCAGGTGCTATACGTGTGCAAAGTATAGAGCTGTTGGCTTGCATACTTTCTGGTATATTGATATTAGGCTAAAAAAATATAGACAGCATTTATTAACAGTTGGCAGCCCTGATTGCTCTTAACAATACTTATAGTCTTAACTGTTATGGTACACATAGCACATACGAAATTTGGTTGAAATCCATCTGATAGTATAGAAGTTACATGTATTTAAAAATTGGTCGAATCAGCAGGCTTATAATCATGTTGGTAGAACTGACGTATATGTTACTCGAAATTAATCTAAAATGTCAGAATATACGTGTGCATAGTTTAAAGCTGTTGGCTTGCATACTTTCTGATATATTGGTATTTGGATAAAAACAATAAAGAGAGCAATTATTATCAGTTGGCAGCCCTGGTGGCTCTTAAGAATACGCTCAGTCATATCTGTTTATGTACAGATATTACATACAAAATTTGGTTGAAATCCAATTGATAGTGTAGAAGTTATATGCATTTAAACATTGGACCTATCAGAAGGCTTAAAATTATTTTGGCAACACTGTCATGGTTGGCCTCCTGGAAATTAAACTGAAATAGTATTATCTACATGTGTGCCAATTTTGGAATAGCTCCCATGCATACCTTGCATGATATCCAACATGGAGCTCAAATTTCTAGTGCGTTTTTTCAGCAGTTGGTAGCACTGACATCATTTTCAAATATGGACGTGAGATATTACGGTGCACATCTTTACTCATACTAAATTTGGTTTTGATTGCTGCAGCCGTTTAGGAGTTGATAGGGGGGGACACACACACAGCCAGACAGACCGACAGACAGAAGGACCGACAGACAGACACACATTTTCTCGGATCGATCTCATAAGTCTACTTTTTCCTCATTTTTGCAAAATGTGAAAAGTAGGCTAAAAATAACTCAGCTCGGAAATCCCTCGGTGACGTCATTGCCGTATTCATTAAGTGTGAGCTCTGATGGTGTACTTTTCTTAGTGTTACCCAGGTTATCAAATGAGCAATAGACTCCTCGGAGGACATAGAAGACGAGACGAATGATGAGACCTAGAGTTATTCGTATTGTCGTATTAGTAATTGCTACGAGTATGTAGGGAAGTCAGTTGATCTTTTGAGTGTTATAATACATTGCGTTTTGTTTATAAATTCGTTATAGTTTCGTTGGTTTATTGAAGTTTTAGAAAATAGCAACCTCAAGTTAGTACCATGCGGTGTTAGTTGTTTAATGTTTATTCAGTACAGATTAGAACAGAAAGGCTGTCTGCTCGTTTAACTTGCGTATTTGTTAAAATATCTGTGCTATTGAGGTCTCCGACCAAGGTAACGTAAATTCATCAATCTGTAAGGACTAGTTGTTTGGTCATCAGCCAAGTGTAATTATCCAGCTACATACGTTTCGTTATCGTTGTTGATTCTTTTAGGGCTTTGCGACATCGTGGTCATGTAGCCCCGTGTACTTTGGTGTGTGTGGAATTTGTCTGATAACCTGTATTGTTGTGATGGCTGATTTAGTGTGTGTATTTGTAATTCAGATGAGGATTGGGAAGGAGGCAGACGTACCCTAAATTTAGGATCCATCCCTGCATTCGCTTAGAGTAGAAGTGGTAAACCTCGGGGAAAAACTTCCAGGATGGCTGAGGAGGGAATCGATCCCACCTCTTCTCAGTTTTGTCTCACGAGGCTGAGTGTACTCCGTTCCAGCCCTCATGTCTTGGCAGAGCCAGCAATCAAACCCGGACCTCCGAAGTGACAGCCAAGAGTGCTCACCACTACGTTTCAAGGTAGGATTTATTTATTGGTGTTATGATATGGATTTATTGTTTACGTTTCTCGAGCTCAAAGGTAGATTCTTTATAATTATTTGTATTATTTAATGTATTCAGGTTTAGGCATATTAATTAAATTTATTTATTTTATAAAAACTCAATCTCGATCTACAATTCATCACTGGGTATTATTGCTAGGGCATCGACTGGGTATTATTGCTAGGGCATTGACGGGATTATTATTGTTAGGATCCCTGACTGTTTCTATCTGGGGCCTGGAAGGATAAAATACTACGCCACATGTGGACCTCACAACCGATAGCAGATGCATCAGCACGCATTTCCATCTAATGAAGTCCGACGAGGGGTGTGGGAATGGAATGGTGGGATACGACGTCCAAATCCGCGTATAACAGATTGAAGTAATCCTCGCATTATCCCCTATCTCTCATCTTGTCAACCCCACCTCCAGCTCAATACTCTCTGTTCTACCGAGCATTACAACGATTGAGCTTGTAATTGTGGCGCGGGCTGTTGAAGACTCGCTTTAATAACCTTGTCCTTCAATCTCTTGTCATAGATTGGATGTGTCCCTAGCAGATGCTCCCATATTCCCATTTTGCCCTGCCGCTCCTGACAAGAAAGTAAATGACTTGGAACTCACTAGATACTGAAGTGTATTACCCTCTCATTGTGATTGGCAGCTTGGAAACATGGCTTTGAATAAATTATACGCGAAAACAAATAAGACAGGATTCAAAAGTGCCGGTAATAATACAACTGCCAAATATAACATATTTGCTTATTAGCCTACTTTTCACATTTTGCAAAAATGAGGAAAAAGTAGACTTATGAGATCGGGCAAATGTGTGTCTGTCTGTCTGTCTGTCTGTCTGTCCTTCTGTCTGTCTGTCTGTCTGTCTGTGTGTGTGTCCCCCCCTATCAACTCCTAAACGGCTGCAGCAATCGAAACAAAATTTGGTAGAAGTAAAGATCTATACCTGAATATCTCACGGCCATATTTGAAAATGATGTCAGTGCTACCAACTGCTGAAAAATCGCAATTGAAATTTGAGCTCCATGTTGGATATCTTGGAAAGTATGAATGGGAGCTATTTCAAAATTGGCATACGTACAGATCATAATATTTCAGTTTAATTTCCAGGAGGCCAAACATGGCAGTGTTGCCAAAATGATTATAAGCCTCCTGATAGGTCCAATTTTAAATGCATATAACTTCTACACTGTCAAGTGGAATTCAACCAAATTTCGTATGTTGTATGTGTACATGACCAGATATGACTGAGAGTATTCTTAAGACCTACCAGGGCTGCCAACTGTTAATAAATGCTCCTAATTTATTTTATCCAAATACCAATATATCAGAAAGTATGCAAGCCGACAGCTTTAAACTATGCACACGTATAGTACCTGACATTCTATATTAATTTGGAGTAACTTATATACGTCAGTGCTACCAACATGATTCTAAGCCTGCTGACAGGTCCAACTTTAAATACATGTAACTTCCATACTATCATTTGGATTTCAACCAAATTTCGTATGTGCTATGTGTACCATAACAGATATGACTATGCGTATTCTAAGGAGCAACCAGGGCTGCCAACTGTTAATATGTGCTGTCCCTATTTTTGTTACCCTAATATCAATATATCAGAAAGTATGCAAGCCAATAGCTCTAAACTTTGCACACGTATAGTACCTGGCATTCTAGACGAATTTGGAGTAACTAATATACGTCAGTGCTGCCAACATGATTCTAAGCCTGCTGATAGGTCCAATTTTAAAATGCATGTAACTTCTATACTAACTAATGGATTTCATTCAAAATTGGCACAACAATAGATCATATTATTTCAGATTATTTCTGACCAATACATGCATGACATTGTTGCCAAAATGATTTTACGCGCGCTGTTAGATCCAATGTTTAACTGCATATAACGTCCATGCTATCCAGTGGACTTCAACCAAATTTTGTATTTAGTACCGTAAGAGACGGAACTAAGAATATATTCAGTCATCAGGGCTGCCAACTGTAGTGCTCTATTAGGATACATTATGCCAGGTATACAGTATTTCGAACTAATTGGAAATTTCGATATTAGCAACTTAATTTCGTCATTATTCTAGATAGGTTCATATTCTGTAGAATAATCATTGGCATGAAAAGTAGGCTGTATAGTTCTTCACGGAACTTCTTGTTTTTTAATTAGGTCATGGGTCTCTCCTGACCACCTCGTGGTGTAACTGTTAGCATTCTCCGCTGTCACCCCGAAGCTCCGGGTTTGATCCCCGGCGCTTCCAGGAAATTCATTTTTCTGGTCTGGCGGCTGGAACGGGGTACACTCAACCTCCTGAGACAAAAATGAGAAGGGGCGGGTTAAATTCCCACACCTCAGTCATCATAGAAGAGTCTTATCGTGGTTTCCCACTTCTACTCCATGCAAATGCCGGGTTGTCTCTTAAGCTAGGCCACCTCCTTCCCAATCATAACCTAAATTTCAAATACACACACTACTAATACAGCCATGACAATAAAACATATTATCAGAAAAAATTATATACACATACCCAGGTACACGGGAATAAATGACCACGATGTCCGAACCCCTGAAATGAAACAACGACCAGAACAGGGTCTGGGCTCTGTTGATATCAACCAAAAGTGGGGCTTTTACGTCTGTCGCAAAAAAATGGGCGGGTCTTCGTTATGCACTGGTAAGTTATACTGGGTGAGCAGAATAAAGCGGAACTACTCCAGCCTGTGCGCGGGAATTTCTGATGAGTGAGTTGGTCGGCTTTTGACGCAATACAGTGCCGGCCAGGTGTACCAAAAGCCACGCAACTGCACGAGGTTCCAGTCATTGTTGTAACGTTTGCGACAATAATACGCGACAATGTATTGTATTATCACTGTGTGCAGGCTGCACTGCCGCAAGGCCGGTTCCGCTTTATGTTGCTCACCCAATATATCACAAACAACAATGTAGATATGGTAACAAGGAGAAATCAGTCTCTCATTGATGTCGATTACATATTCATGGTGGCGATCGTCGCTTTAAGGGGTGTAACTCCGAGGTCATCAGTCCTCTGCTTTGAGTTTCTTTGCAGCTACCCATTCTTGAACCATTACGAATCTAGCGGGATACATTTGTGGACAAAACCTCGATCTTTCATTTGATGTACTGTATAATATCTATCGATTATGCATTGATTACGTATGAATTATTATCTGAAAGAGCGAGATAGTTCTGTTGTTGATATGGCTGTCAAATATGAGTTTTGAACTCGGATTTGGAAACAAGCCTAGCAATTTTTTAACGGATTATGTTATAGAAAGTTTCGTTTTGTTGAACAATGACATGCATTTCGTATCTGAGAGTAAAAGCAGTGAAGTGTGGCAAAAGCTCTACTGTTATTTTATCATTGGCGGGTTTGTTTAGGAAGGTGGCGGTTATTAAACAAATGTTCACGGCAGAATATGAGCCTCATGTAACCTAGGCTTAATACCAGTAACATGCTACAGTGAGGGCCCTCCCTATAGAACGAGGCTTTGAGGTCGCCACGTGTGGGACGAGTCACTTAGTGTAGCCGCCAGTCGATTTATGTATGGATCGGAAGGTTGGGTTCTCAATAGAAGAGAAGAAGACTGGCTGCGAATGCGGGAAAGGAAGATCTTGAGGAAAATATACAGGCCAGTGAGAGAGGAGGAAGGTTGGAGAATAAGGACAAATGTGGAACTACAGGAACTCCTCGGACAGGTAGATATTGCGGTGAAAATTAAGCAGGGGAGGATAAGAATGGCAGGACACGTACAGAGAATGCCAGAATTGCGTAGTGTCAAAAAGGTGTTTACGCAAAGACCGGATGGAAGAAAGAGAAGATGAAGACCCAGGAGACGGTGGATAGATGATGTGGAAGACGACCTTAGGGGTCTGGGAATCAGGAACTGGAGAAGGAAGGCGGAAGATAGAGATGAATGGAGGCAGGTGATAAAGGAGGCCATGGTTCTTCAGGGACTGTAGCGCCGACCAGTAAGTAAGTAAACAGGCAGAAGCGTAGTGCCCAACTAGTTTTACACATTTACACATGTTAACATCACAGAAGTGACATAGAGGAAATCTGATATTCTACGGATCGGAGTGTGGAATGTTAGAAGTCTGATAGGCATTGGAAGGTTAGGAAACTTAGGAAGGGAAATGGATAGGCTGAGGTTGGATTTGATTGGGATTAGTGAAATGCGCTGCCTGGAAGATCAGGACTTTTGGTCAGGAGATAATAGGATCATTAGCACTAAATCAAATAATCAAGGTCAAAAATGGGTTGGTCTCATATTGACTAGAAAACTTGGACAGCGGGTAGATTATTATGAGCAATATAGTGAATAGATTATTGTAGCAAAAATCAATACAAAACCTATGTGCACCACAGTGGTACAAGTCTATATGCCCATCCGTCAAGCTGATGATGAAGATGCTGGAAAGGTTTAGATGAAGTTCTAAGGTATGTCGAGGGTGATGAAAACGTTATAGTAGTGTGATATTGGAATGCTGTGGTAGGAAAAGGAAGAGAAGGGAAACTAGTAGGAGAATTCGGATTATGTGAAAGGAATAATCGAGGAAGCAGGCTGATGGAATTTTTCACCTTGAAAGCTTGAAAACGATATTGCTGAAAGAGATAAAGAGTTGTTGCTTCATTGGAGGGCTTTAAACATCGTTGTCATTGAGCCCGATGTGTTTTGGGTGTGTG
Organism: Meconema thalassinum; assembly: GCA_946902985.2. Taxonomy (NCBI): domain Eukaryota; kingdom Metazoa; phylum Arthropoda; class Insecta; order Orthoptera; family Tettigoniidae; genus Meconema; species Meconema thalassinum. Next base: position 1,765,484,686 of record OX336388.2, read on the forward strand.
AGTAATTTTGTTTGATAACCTGTGTTATTGTGATGGATGTAGTAGTGTGTGCATTTTTAACTTAGGCGATGATTGGGAAAGAGGCGTAGTCTTACGTTAGAAACAATCCCAGAATGATCTTGGTATTTGCCTGGAGTAGAAGAGGAAATCTAAACAGAGCAATTGACCATAATTATGCCATATTATCTATATATTTAAAACAATAAGGTGATTTTTGTTACCGTGAGATTGAGAGAACGACAGAACCGATTGACTTCCTAAAGCACTCTGACGAAAGCTATTAGCTTGTAGATTTTCAGAGTGTCTTTAAAGAAACAAGTAGTTCCGTGAAGGACTATACAGCCTATTTTCATATATCCTGCTCATGTTAATTGCCTCTATCAACATACAAAATTTCAGTTTAATTGCTGTAACAGATTCGTAGATATTGAGAACCGTCTAAATATTTCAGATGGTCGCCAGGTTGGATTTTTATTTTTGTACTATTACATTAAGATTATTGTGTACGTGTGGTATTCAAACTTCAATCGCATGATTTGAACACAAGAAGTAAAAACGAGATTTTAAAATTACGCACAGCAGCCATCTTGTGATTATGCAAACAATTGAAATAAATTAGATGCCAGTGGATCAACATTTGTATAAGCATTTAACGTGCAACGTTTCACGGCACTCGGATAGTTAATTCGCGAGAAACGTCCATTTAAATATTTATACTTCGCGCCGCCGCCATGTTGGATTTGTGCTCACCAGGTTACTGAAAGTCCTATAGGTGAACATATGTTCATAGTCTTTATGAACATAAAAAATCAGTTTGGTTGCTGTAAAAGATTCATAGATATTGAGAACCGTCTAAATATTTCGGAAGCTCGCCATTTAGGATTGTTATATGTATAGGCCATAGAGTTATGTATCATTCAAGGACAATTATTGCCTAGGTTGATGATTCAAACTTTCACTTCGATCGCATGATTACGACACAAGAAATTAAAACTTAATTTTAAAATTTCGCACAGCCGCCATCTTGAGGTTATGTAAACAATTGATTTAAATTAGATGGCAGTGCATTACAAGCTGCAAAATCATTTACTGTACCACAATTCACTGCGCTCAGAGAGTTAAATCACGAGAAAAGTCTATTAACATATTTTAAATTCGCTTGGTCGCCATGTTCGTTTTGTACTTAACAGGTTTATGACATATACATAGGTAAACTTGTATCAGTACTCTTTATCGCCGTACACAATTGCTGGGTGATATCTGTAATAGTTTCGGAGATATAGAATGTCAGTGAAATATTCGCACAACCGCCATTTTGAGGTTATGTAAACAATTGAACTAAATTAGACTCCAGTGCATTACAATGGGTATAAACATTTGCTCTACCAAGTTTCATTACATTTGGATAGTTAAATCGCAAGAAAAGTCTATTAAAAAGTCTCAAATTCGCTTGGCCGCCATGTTGGTTTTGTAGTCACCCGATTTTTGAAAGTCTCATAGGTGAACTTCTAGTAGTGCCCTTTATCACCATACACAATTTCAGGGCGATATCGGTAATAGTTTCGGAGATATTGAATGCTAGTGAAATATTTAGCACAGCCGCCATATTGGATTGGTGAGAAATAACAAAATTTGAAGGGCACGGTCGAGGTCGCCGGGAATAGTGCTATGAACTTACCGAGTTTCATTGAAATCGTTCCAGCCGTTTAGATTTTATTAGGACACACACACACACACACACACACACACGCACACACACACACGGACAAAAGGTGATCTCATAAGCCTATTTTTTTTTTTCAAAATTGAAAATAGGCTAAAAACTATGTTACCGTATATTTTTTAATTAACAAGAAAAATGCACACTCGGGCATGCGCACAATCGCCTAGGCTTATGACAGACATGGTGGTAGAAATCACACCACATTTTAATGTTAAAGTTATTTATGAGAATTATAAGTGAGGGGATTATTTTCAATGATCTTTCAACGATATATAACGAATACTGGAATAGAATTATTAAAAAGAAAGGAAATGTTGAAGAATTTTAACTGACAGTTGAATGTGTATGTTGTTTATGGAGCTTAATATTGCGTGTCATTTATATTGGATCGGTGGCCCAGACGGTAGCGTTGAAGACTGTGAATTACATTATGCATCGTCGAAGGAGTTCGAATCCTATCTCCAATATGGTTTTATATCCGTATTCTTCTTTCTTGCTATTGTATTACATTGTCCAAACATACTTTACCTTCATCATACCCGTGTTCATAATGGCAAAATTAATCTCGGGATTTTCCGCCAACATAAAGTTCCTCCTTTCTCTACTAGAAAGCGCTATAGTGTCAAGGAGCTTAGATATCTAACCTCCTTGATTTTCACAGCTCCAAGGAACGACAAACCAATTCGACATTCAAGCTGCCCCCTGAGCGTAAAAAGTTTGCATCCGAGGACATACGATATTATTATTATTATCATGCCCGTAAAGATCTCTCCGCAATTTACGATGCCATATACTTTTAAATTAGTAAACAAGAATGTAGTATTCCAGGCATTCGCACATGTGCACAATCGCTTTCGCCAGAAGTGACAATAGGCGAACATAATTCTATTGAACAGATCGGACATCGTTATCACTTATACCAGAGCACTTTGGTGTGTGTGTTAAATTTTCTCTGGATACCTGTGTTATTGTGGTGGCTGTATTAAAGTGTGTTTTTGGAATTAAGGTGGAGAATAGGAAGGAGACGGCCAAGGCCTTAAGTTAGGAACCATCCCGGTATTTGCCTAAAGTGGAAATGAGGAAACACAGAAAACCCCATCGAAGATAGTTGAGGTTGGAATCGATTCCACCTCCCCTCAGTTTTACTTCTCAATGCTGACGGCGCCCCATTCTCCGTTTCAGACCAGAATTAAATTTCTTGGCAGAGCAGGGAATCGAACCCAGACCTCCGGGGCGATAGCCAAGAACGTAGCCTTAAGAGTGAGCTTCCCTGTGTTAATAGGATTATGGACATGCACGGGATATATCATTCTAAAACTGCCTCCATTACAGTGGCTGGCGAAGTGAGTCCATGCTCATTTCAGTAGTTGGTGAAGTGACACTAAACACTCCTGCTTAATTTACTGTCATAGAAACTCAAAGGATTGTAGCTTTAACAGGTGATGGAAATTACTTACAAGAGTTTAGTGCTTTTCAGTCGGTCAACACGAATGTACCCAAAAGAGATGGGTTATACCCTAATCCTGAAATAAATTACATGAGATTAATAAAACACTAGGATGACCAGTTTCGATCGTCAAGCGATCATCATCAGATCCATTACACTTAGGCTACAAAATCCATTACTTATTTAGAGCAGTTTGGTACTGTTTATATCAAAATGAAAAACGTCATCTTGAGGTGCGTTTGAAAGCTATTGCAAAAATTGTTGATGGCAGGATTGTATTATTGGCGATCAGTCTCATCGCATTCTCCTCAACAACCAACTTGAGTATGAAAGTCTCTCAACGGTGAATACACTGGTCATGTTGAATTTCATAGTAAATTCCAATTGTTTATTGATTATTTGTTTAGAATACATAATAATGAGTCTAACCATGCTGTTAAATTTGGCATTGTAAGTATTATTTGCCATTGATACATGACACTCTAGTGTTATCGAATATGACGTTAATTTGGGGAGAAATGCTACTATAATTAAACCCGTTCGAAGAAAAAGAACATTGGCCGCAAAAAGTGAGAAATCAGAGAAAATAAGCCACATTTAACATCCAATATAAATATGCCATTTCAGAAACAATTCCAGATATTATGCAGTAGTATACAGTGTAGGGTCATTGATGAACAAATGTAAACATTGTTCTGCATTATATTTCTCTTGCGAGAAATCTACGCTTGGTTACTTTGGGCTTTGCTGTTGTAATGGTAAAATTGATCTGCCGGAATATAAAATATTTCACAGGCTGCAACTATTTTTCACTGGGTATGACATCTCGACGAATTTTAGAGAGAATATTCAGCAGTAAAATAATGCTATGTCCTTCGTTACCTTTGGTGCCAATGTTACTGTGCCACATGAATACTGTCCTTATTGCTTTTATAATGTATGGAATTGCACATCAACGCATTTCTTCCTTATATTCCAAAAATATTAACGACGGTTCTTACGGCCAGTTGTATTTATTAGAGTCTTAAGAAGCTAATCGAATCAGATCTATAAATCAAGTGAATACTTACATCAGGGAGGGCACACCATATTTTCAACAATATTTTCATTCAACATTCAACATACCTCTAAATTAATTATCAATCCAGCTGACGATATTCGATTACCATGGATCATAATATGGGATGACGCCCCAATGGCAAATATTCATTCATTAATGTATGTGAATCGACTTCTAAATGATATTATACTTAACGACATTATTCCTTTTAGTGGGATAGTTATTGTTCTTGGAGGAGGCTTCAGGTAGGGTTTGCCTGTTGTGCCGCACACTTCTCGACAAACAGTTAGAGTATTCACAATTGTATCAATTACTCTTCTCTCTGACACTTCTCCAAAATACTCAACTTGCATAAGAACAAGTGACTGAAGCCAGATGAAATAGAATTTTCTGTTTTATTTTATATATTTTTTATTTGCTACAAGTTAACAGTGAGTATCACTCTGTGGTTGGTGAGGAATCAAATGTTACTGAATTAACAGACAGACATGATGATAACGTGACTGAGATTTACGGCGAAACATTCACTTTGCATTCTTACACCAAAAAATTAACACTCTAATGACATTAATTTAAAACTCATTGAAAATATATCCAGTAGTTCAAAATCATACACCAGCGTTAGCAGATGAAAGCCAGCTACTTCAGTTTCCTACAGAATTATTCAATTCCTTGGAATTAAGGGATCTGCCTCCACACATTCTTACTCTAAACATATGAGCCACAGTTATTCTCTTTAGAAATCTGAACGTCACCCAAGGGGTCTTATATGGAACCGGATTAATTGTAAGAAATATGTAAGAAAATTGCTTCGATTTGGGAATAATTGCAGTTAAAATTAGAATGTACCTCATCGAGTTTTCAGTCATGGCCAGCAGTATGTTGCAATGTCGAAATGCAATCTTTCTACGCCCTTTAAGTTGCAATGGTGACAAAAAAGAAAGTGGTACAAAGAATGTACCTATATAATAAAATTCTCAGTAAATATTTTCCATTGACCGTCATGTTTTAACGGGTTTAAACTAGTTATTATTATATTATTATTCGTCAGTTCCTGTCCTCAGACCAGAATTAAATTTCTTGGCAGAATTGGAAATCGAACCCGTACCTCTGGGGCGACAGCCAAGAATGCTAGCCGCTACACCATGAGATGGTCCTGAGAGGGAAATACTGACGGCATTACAATCACAGATCGTGAATAGATTCAAGTAAGCACCCATCATTATACATATTACAGTTTTTTTTACGAATTCAGTTAATTTCCCAAATGGGCTTCTTTATTTGCTGGACATATACACTGCACATGACAGGGCTAGAGCTCATCTAATTAAGAGATTGCTGGATTGCTGTATATTGGCTAGAATCTGTATGTTACCACGAAGTATTGATCTATATACCCATCATTCAACATTAGGAAGTACGTATTCAAACTCCTATTCCAAAAGTTTGGCGTTCTATTCCTGACTCCGAGAAGAGATTTAATTAATATTATTAACTAGCTGTACCCGTCATGCGTTGCAATGCCATTCAAAGAACGTGTTGGCGTTGTAATATTGTTTGTTGAATTACTTTTGGATACAAAATATTTTTTCCCCTTTTTCGACAACTGCCTCTAAACTATTGTAAAATGGATTTACTAATTCAAAAACATTCCTGGGAGCGTGCACAACAACTCACTAAAGTTTCATCGCATCGGATAACTGGTACATGAACGCATATGGGACTTTGTTGAAACGATTCGCGCACCGTCACTCATTTGTTGGATCTACTCGTGCGCTACCTATTGTAATATGGATTTACTAAGTCAGAAACCTTCACGGGAGTCTACACAACAACTCACCAAAGTTACATCGTGGCGGAGAATGGTACCACGACGTACTATTGCCCATGTGGCAATGTGGAATGTATATCGCATACGGTTTACTTCAAGGTTTGGAGGCCCATTACAGATATTCCTACAATAAATCATCTTCAAGGTGTCGTTCTTTGGTGTGAAAATATTCATTATATCATATTTGCTGAAAACAATTATGACTTTTTCAATATTATTACTTTTGCTGTATTCTTATTTACTGTAAGCACTCGAGGTACTGTCAAGCTCTGGAGGCCCGTTTCCTGAAATCTTGTAGGCTGTGATATGTCTGCCTATGGTATCTTTATTGTTCTTAGTAGGTGGCGTGAGATTGAATTTAGAGTTGTTATGTTAGGAGGACATGCAAGATGGCCAGTGCGACGTTGGAGCGCTTGGGTGAGTGTTGCTGGAACTAGTCGAGTGGGAGTGTCTGCTCTGTGGATTCCAGAGGTGTGAGAGACAATGGCAGGAAGGCTTTGTAAAGGAATAGATGAAGGTTATGAATTGTTCTATTAAAAATTGTTTAAGATATATGTGAATAAATATATAAAAGGAAATATTCTATTGTCTTGACTACGTCGCATTGATTGTATCTTGCTACAACATATTATATAGCTCCTCCAAAGAAATAAAATGATTAAATGAGTACTGTCGGCCTTGTGGCTTTGTGGAATGTATATCGTATACGGTTTACTTGAAGGTTTGGAAGCCCCATTACAGAAATTACTACAATAAATCATCTTCAGGTTGTCGTTCTTTGGTGTGAAAATATTCATTATATCATACTTGCTGAAAACAATTATGATTTATCAAATCTTCATACTTTTAATGTATTCTTACTTAATGTAAGCATTCGATGCACTGTCGCCCATGTGACATGTAACACATCATGTGCGACTACTGTAAGGCTCGTAATTTTTTATCTAGCATTAATTAGTTGTAGGGCTATCTTTTCCCTTGAGTATGTGCCATATTAATTTGATCCCTAGAACCTCCAGAAACTCCTAAGATATGATACTTTGCATGAACTAAATGACCGTACACATCTCGCAGATCCGACAAAGCAACATTACGAATGGAGCTAGGACAAACGGTTACACTATATATTATAGATAATAATAAATACAGCCCTTTAATCCCCCAAGGGCAATGGCCTCCTGTCTAGGCAGGGATTTTGCTCCATTACACTCATTATGTGAGCAGTCCTAAAGAGTAGTGAGGCACCTAGTGGTGCACTTTTCTGGCATGTAAGTCTCTGTTCTTGAATTGCTCTTATAGCTGTTGATATACCTAATCCTAACCTAGTTATAGTATTGTCTATGTTCTGTATTCTTGTTTTTATATCTAACTTACTGAAGTACCCGTACTTTGCTACGCGTCATAAATAAATTAAAATTTTAAGGTGACAGTTAAAACAGAGGATAGGCGAGTTGCTGCGCAGAGGGAGATTAAGGATGGAACATTTTGTCCAACTACGCCGTTCGGCGTTGACCGTGTTTTATAGCCCAAATTAAGGTTTTACTCGCTAACCGTTGGAGATACCTTTCGGATAGAAAATGTAATTTTAAACCTCGTATATGCCATCAAAAGTTTGCTATTTCTTAACGTTCTCTTTTTATTTGAATTGGAAATATGAAAGTATGAAACCAAAGTGTGTAGTGACGTCACTAAAATGGTCGCCATCTTTAAATAGTGCAAAGTATTGCAATCAAAAGTAGCCCATATGTTAACCAGGTAAATCAGCTACTTCCATGTAAAATACATGTAAATCGGACCAGTGGTTCTTGCGTGATTGAGTAATACACAGACACACACCATCTCATTTTTAGCCTCGCTTCGCTCGCGTCATAGTCGTGTCATATTGTTATTCAATGAAATGCAGGTTTAACCCCGTTAACACCCCTTTAGAACCTGAATATCCCTCCTTAGTAGAATTTTTCGACACACAACAAACATATCCCCTTCTTCTAACTTTAATAGTTTTGGTAGGTCGATGAGAGAGAACATCCAAAAATCCTTCCTTAGTGGATTTTTTTCTTCCAGAATTTCACCCCTCCCCATAGGCCCCTTAAATTGGATTTATGAAAAAACGGTCGAACACCTAATTATTTTAATTATTTATTCATTTATTTATTTTTAAGTTGATTGAAACTTGGAGAAAATCAAACTCCTCGCCTATGTCGTTTAAGAGATACACGCTCCGTTAGGAATCTTTCAACCCCCACTTTTCATCCCTTTCAACTCATAATATAGTCTACACCACATCGAAAAACCATTAGACATGTGTCAGCTTATTTTTAATGATTAGTATATGAAATGCCAAGTATCACATCCCCAAATGAAACCACTCGTGAGATATTGTTATTCAATGAAATGCACGTTTACCCCCTTAACACCTCTTTAGAACCTGAATATCCAAAACTCTTTCATTAGTGGACGTTTTCGACATAAAACGAACAAACCCCCACAATTTCATGTTTCTAACTTCAATAATTTTGGCTGGGCGTTGATGAGTGAGTCAGTCAGTCAGGACATTTTCTTTCATTTATTTTTGAGAATTTTACCCCTCCCGATGAACCCCTTTAATTTGATTTATCAAAAAACTGTCGAACACACATTTACTTATTTTTATGCAGGTTTTCCCCCTGAATTTGAAGAGCGAGTGAGTCAATCGGTTAGGACACTTTCTTTTCTGTTTTTCTCCCCAGAATTTCACCCCACCCCATGGGCCCCTTAAATTGGATTTATGAAAAAACGGTCAAACGTCTATTTACTTATTTGTTATGCTGATTTTTTCCCCCTGAGTTTCAAACTCCTCGCCTATGTCGTTTAAGAGATACAGGCTCCGTTAGGAATCTTTCAACCCCCACTTTTCACCCCTTTTACCTCATAATATACACCACATCGAAAAACCCTCAGACACGTGTCTTCTTATTTTTAATGATGATTTTATATGCCGAGTATCACATCCCCCAATGAAACCAATCGGGAGATATTGCTATTCAATTAAATGCAGGTCTACCCCCTTAAAACCCCTTTAGAACCAGAATATCCAAAAATCCTTTCTTTGTGGGCGTTTGCGGCCCTTGAGGAAGCTGCATACCAAGTTTCATTGCAATCCGTTGGGTGGTTTCTGAGATTTCGTGATGAATGTGTGAGTGAGTGAGTGAGTGAGTGGTATTTGACAAATATCTAGTAGATAGTGTCAATTCTTTGTTAAGCTATACTCGGTTGACAGTGCTGTGTGAGCAGTTGAGTAACTAACGGGATTTCAAGTAAAGCTCCTCATTTTCTATACCGGTAGTGCAGAGGACAACTGGCCTCCAGTCGGCAGTGTCTCGACTTGAGCTATGTTGCCATGGAAACTATCTGCCTTGCCATTCCTTCATGAGTATATTTTATGAATTTATTAGCCTTTGCTCGATTGCAAAAGGGCCTAAATCAGAAGAATGAGAAAGACTATAGAAAATTCATGTAGCCAGCGGTTCTTTCTGGGTCCTAAACTATGTGTATGCAAAATTTGGTTGAGATTGGTGAAACGGTGTAGATTTGTATACGGAACAAACCCACCTACCCACCCACATACATACATACAGACTTTCACTTTTATATACGAGTATATGATATTTGCTAAATTGTTAATGTTTCTAGCACGTTCACTTTATTTTAATAGAGTTTTAACTGTCCTCAATACATTATCGCAATTGTATTTTAGGGTCCACAATGTTGCACAGAGTTGCTCCTTTCCTTTCCTCGCATATACTATGTTTTGAAAAGGAGCATCTCTTGGGTATTCCACTCTTGTCTCTTGCTCTTCTTGTCCATTGTGGTCCGGCAAATTCCTTGAATGTGTCAGCCCAGCGTGTCCTCTGTCTTCCTACGTTTCTCCTGCCGGTTCTGGGGTCCCACATCGTTAGTCTGTGCGTCCACCTTCTATGCTCCATCCTCGCTACGTGGCCTCCCCATTTCCATTTTAGTCTGTCCGCTGTGTTGATGACGTCTTTAATACTGGTTCATCTGCGTATCTCCTCGTTCCGTATTCTGTCTTTTAGCGTGATATTGAGGATTTTTCGTTCCATCCTGCGTTGGACTATCTGGAGCGTTTTTCTTTGCTGCGAAGTTAGTAACCATGTTTGACATCCCCACAGCAATATTGGGATTACACATTTCTCTAGAACTTGTGTTTTGAGACTTAGTTTCTGAGATTTATCTCCTAAAATGAATTTCAAGGGCCAGAATTTTTTCCATGCCTGCCCAATTCTTATTTTGATTTCTTTCTCCGTATTGTTATGGAATGAAATGTTTTGACCTAGGTATGTATAATCCTGGACACACTCTAATGTTTCACCGTCAATGTCTCATATTAGCATTAATGTATTATAGAACCGTATATGGGCTGCGTATGCCAAAGACAAAGATCCCCGCTATAGGCCTATATTCCAGTTGGTGGCTCAGTATACTATTGAAACTTGTAAATCAATAACTCCATTAACACGAAAATGTGTAAGAGGGGACAAACAAATAAGATACTTTACATGGATTAGTAATAAGCAAGGCACGGATTCTGATGACATGTCATCTTTTAAATTGTTCTCCACAGATATTGATAACTTATATACAAATCCTATGAATGGCCCCCACATTACAGAAATGCATATTTATTAAGTAATTTTTTCGTCATTTTTCTAAGTATTTTATTTTTAGGTCATTTTCTCGCCTTTCTCGTTATTATTATGTCATTTTATGGAATTTATTCGAGTATTTTATACGTTTTGAGTCATTTTCCCACATTTTTAATGTTTTATGATGCACTTTTGGAGTTGGTACAGGATATTAAAGAAACTGAAAGTGAGAATGAATACGAAGACATGAGAATCTTCACAACTTTGTTGAAACCTTATTTCTTGAAATATCGACATTCCAGGAGACACACAAGACTGAGATAATAATCAGTATATGTGTGCAAATAATTCGTATTTGTCAAATAGTAATTAAATTATAGCAGGTACTTATCAAAATCATTTCTACATACAATGGCGTAGACTTTTAGCAATTTATTTGTGTGATGAATTTATGTCAGTTTCATTCAAATATTTAGGTCATTTCTTAAAGTTTTCGGATCATTTTTTGGGATTTTTCCAGTCATTTTATAGGGCATTTTTTAGCCTATTTTCATTTATGAAAAAGAAAATAGGCTTATGAGATCACCTTTTGTCCGTGTGTCTGTCTGTGCGTGTGTGCGTATGTGTGTGATTCGTGTGTGTGTGTGTGTGTCCCCTCCTTCCCGTAATAACTTCTAACCGGCTGGAGCGATTTCAATGAAACTCGGTAAGTTCATAGCACTATTCCGGACGACCCCGACCGTGCCCTCCAAATTTTGGTACGTCTCACCAATCCAACATCGCGGCTGTGCGAAATATTTCATCAGCATTCAATATCTCCGAAACTATTACAGATATCACCCTGGAATTTTGTACGGTGATAAAGGGAACTACTAGAATTTGACCTATGTAATGTTTGAAAACCTGGTAACTACAAAACCAACATGGTGGCCAAGCGAATTCGTGACGTTTAAATAGACGTTTCTAGCGATTTAACCAGCCAATCGCAAAGAAACTTGGTACAGTTTATGTTGATGCACATTGTAATACACCGACATCTAACTTCGTTCAATTGTTTACATAACCTCAAGATGGCGGCTGTGCGAAATATTTCACCGGCATTCTATATGTCTGAAACTATTACCGGTATCACCCTGAAATTTTGTACGGAGATAAAGTGTACTGCTGGAAGTTAATCTATGAGACTTTCGAAAACCGGCAAACTACAAAACGAACATGGTGGCCAAGCGAATTAGAAAGTTTAAATAGAATTTTCTCGCGTTTTAATTATCCAAACGCAATTAAACTTGGTACAGCAAATGTTTATACACATTGTAATGCACTGGTATCTAATTTAGTTCAATTGTTTACATAACCTCAAGATGGCGGCAGTGCGAATTTTAAAATTAAGTTTATATTTCTTGTGTCGTAATCATGCGATCGAAGTGAAAGTTTGAATAATGAACCTACGCAATTATTTTCCTTTAATGGTACATGACTCTATGGCCTATTCGTATAACAATCCAACATGGCGACCATCCGAAATATTTAGACGGTTCACAAATATTTACGAATCTATTACAGCAATCAAACTGAATTCTTTTGTGTTCATAGGGGCTATGAACATCTGTTCACCTATAGGACTTTCAATAACCTGGTGATCACAAATCCAACATGGGGGCGACGCGAATTATAAATATTCACATGGACGTTTATCGCAATTTAACCATCCGAGTTCAGTGAAACTTGGTACAGTAAATCCTTATACAAATGTTAATCCACTGGCATCTAATTTATTTCAATTGTTTCCAAAACCACAAGATGGCAGCTGTGCGAAATTTTAAAATCTCGTTTTTTCTTCTTGTGTCCTAATCTTGCGATTGAAGTTTGAATACTACACGTACACAATAATCTTCACGTAACAGTACATAACTCTAAGACCTACATTCATAAAAATCCAACATGGCGACCATCCGAAATATTTAGTTGGTTCTCAATATCTACGAATCTATTACAGCAATCAAACTGAAATTTTGTATGTTGATAGTGGCAATTAACTAAAGTTCGACATATGAAAATAGGCTTTAGTTCTTCACGGAACTGCTTGTTAAAATCCGGGCCCTGGCCGTAAGACCATCACTCCGCATATAGCATGCAGCCGAGATCTTGGAAATATCAGACATTAATATCGACAATGCAATATTTATTTTAGTTGCCTCGTTGTATAGTGGCTAGCATTCTCGGCTGTCACCACGGAGGTCCTGGTTCGATTCCCGGTTCTGCCAATTCTGGATTGAGGGCTGGAAAGTGGTACACTCAGCCTTGTCAGACAAAACTGATAAGAGGTGAGTTCGATTCCTACCTCAGCCATCCTGGAAGTCGTTTCCAGTGGTATTCCCACTTCTACTCCAGCCAAATGCCTGGTTTGTACCTAACTTAGTCCAGCTCCGTGGATAATTGGTTAGCATGCTAGACTTTGGCACGAAGGTTTCCGGGTTCGGTTCCTGGCCGACCCATGCGGAATTTAATCTCCTGTGGTTAATTCCTCTGGCTCTGGGACTGGGTATTGGCGACGTCTTCATGTACAAAGAAACCAAAAAACTGGAAACAAATAGAATAAACGGTAACAAGTAAAAAAAATTAAAAAAAAACCTTAAGAATGGCTGCTTCCTTCCCAAATCCTACCTCAATTAGTAAAAAAAGGAAGGAAGGAAGCTTGTAGTTTAACGTGACCGTTAATCTCGCGATCATGAGCCACGGGACCTCCTTTTTACGTGGAATCCGAACCACAGGACATGGCATTTCATTTCGAAAATCTCACATGCATTGACCGGGAATCGAACCCGGTCCGCCTTGGTGAGAGGCATACAGCTTGACCGCTGCGCCACCACGCCCCCAATTAGTAAACAGGGAGTCTTATTTAGGATAGGCCTACTACTCTTAACGATCATCACAAGAACATTCAATTATACGCCTTGATAAAGACAAATTATAACTATACCCATACATGTAAGAGAAAGTATGCTGTATGTTATTTACTGAGCATCTTGTTTCCTTTCATTTCTTTCCTACTTTATTTATTTTGAGATAATCTTTTTATTTTATTTTAATACGAATTTATTGCAACCAAATGATTGGATCTTATGTTCCACTTTAATAATCAATTACTATAACAACCTGATGTAATCGTTCCGTTGTACCGTTTCATACGCTTTGTACCCCGCATTTGTACGATATTGTTTATTGTGCACAAAAGTCTACCAGGGATTTCACTCACTTTTTACAGCTGGTCACGTGGTAACGGTCACAGGGCTGATCGCTCAATTCACAAACACAGGTATTCCCGGGGTCGTGAAAACACTTCGTCTTGCATACCTTTTGGTGGTACCCATGCTCAGCCATTGAGGTCACCAGGCGTCGGAGCTCCTGATTCGTGTCGACCCAGGATCAATTTATCATGGCTTCTGGTGTATAAAAGTCCAGATATTTCATTTTAGAGATCAATTAGCGCGAAATACTCCCACCATCATTAATTTAGAAGATGAAAGTTTAAGCGAGTATGGTGTGGATATAATCACTGTTATCATACCAGACTCTCCAAAAGGGTGATTTCTATTTGAATTCCAAACGAGTTTAGCATTTTCAGCTAATAAAAATATGAGGTCAGGTGTTTTATTTTCTATGGTTAAATTTGTAAATATCATATTATGAAATGACTCGTACGAATAATGGATATCGTATAACAGCTGCACAATATTCGATGTTAAATATGGAACGTTCAGTAATTGAATTATATTCCTAGATTTTAATTAATTATTCAATAGCAAAGAATGGTAATAAAATGTGCCAAATGCTTACTGAATGCGTTACGATTATCATATGAATGTGCCTTCGTGCAATTATTTTGCTAATTCATTGTTCAATAACTGTTGGAGACTAATTACTGTTTTGTAGGATGTTATTGTTTGAGACTTCAGTATTTTGACTATTTTAATGCAGCTCTCCATTTCTCCCTGTCCTGAGCTAATCGTTTCATCTCTACATAGCTACCACACCCTACATCCGAGGCAATCTGTTTAACATATTCTAAACTTGGTCTACCCCTATAGTTCTTGTCCTCGACCGTTCCTTCCATAATTAAGCTTGCCATTCCTGGGTGTCTTAGTATGTGTCCTATCAACCTATCTCTTCTCCTCATTAGCAGTCGCCAGAAACATCTCTCCTCTCTCACTCGTCTTAATACCTCTTCGTTTGTAACCCTATCTACCCATCTCATCTTCATCATCCTCCTGTAACACCACATTTCAAATTCTTCAATTCTCCTATTTTCTGCTGCACCAATAGTCCAAGTATCACTTCCATAGAGCGCCACGCTCCAGACAAAGGCTCTCAAAAATGATTTCCTAATACCTAAATATATATTCGATGTCAGCAGATCCCTTTTTGTAAAAGTGCTTTCCCTGCCTGAGCCAACCTACGTTTTATATCCTCTTTGCTTCAACCATCACTGGTTACTTTGCTTCCTAAGTAACAGAAGTCTCCTACTTCCTTCAGCTTTTCACCTGCCAATTAGATGTCCATAGAGGTTTCTGATTTATTTCGGCTGCATTCCAGTATTTTTGTTTTACATTTATTAATTTTCATCATGAATTCTTTCCTTAAGACGGAGTCCATACCATTCAAAAACTCATACAAATCCTCAGGCGTGTTGGCCAATATTACGATGTCATCAGCAAATCTCAGAGTTGAAATTATTTCTCCTTGAATCTTCACTCCCACTTTAAATTGTTCTCCAATTTCCTTCATTGCTTGTTCAATGTAAAGATTGAAAAGTATGGGAGATAAGTTGCAACCTTGCCTTACACCTTTCTGAATACCAGCTTCTCTCTCATGTCCTTCAGCTCGAATGATTGCTGTCTGGTTTCTGTATAGATCGTATATCACCCTCCTATCCCTGTACTTTATTCCAATAGATTTCAAAATGTCAAACAATTTAGTCCAATCAACGTTATCAAAAGCCTTTTCTAAGTCTACAAATGCCATGAACGTTCTCTTATCCTTCCTTATTCTACCTTCCAAAATCAGCCTAAGACTTAGTACAGCTTCCGTTGTTCCTACATTTCTCCTGAAACCAAACAGATCTTCACCCAACTCCGTTTCTGTCTGGCTTTCCATCCTATTATAATTATTCTAGACAGGATCTTTGAAGCATGAGTAATCAAGCTAATTGTACGGTGATCTTCACATCTGTCAGCTCCCACTTTCTTTGGTATAGGGATGATAACATTCTTCTTGAAATCAGGGGGTACCTCACCTGTCTCATAAATCCTACACACCAAGTGAAATAACCTGATCAGACCTTCATAACCTATGCAGCGTAGCAACTAAATCGGTATATCATCTATGCCTGGTGCTTTGTTCCTGTTTAAGTCCTCCAATGCTCTGTCAAATTCTGATCTCAATATTAAATTTCCTTTTGCATCCTCATCAATTTCCTCCTCACTTTCCATTACATCATTCTCAATCTCCTTTCCCTTATACAAACACTCTAAGTAAGCTTTCCATCTCTCAACCTTTTCTTCCCTATCTGTTAGAGGCTTTCCATTTGTGTCCTTAATATTACAGCACTTATAGTAGTCCTCTTTTCCCTAAAAGTATTCTTAATCCTTCGATAAGCTGTGTCTACTTTTCCTAATTTCAGACAATTTTCTATACCTGCACATTTCTCTTTCAACCATTCTTCTTTCGCTTCCTTGCACTCCTTGTTAACCTCATTTCTCAGACGTCTGTATTCTGCTTTCCCCTTTTCATCTCTTACATTCTTGTGTTTCCGCCTTTCATCCATCATTTCTAGTATATCCTGAGTGATCCACGGTTTTCTACCTATTCTTTCTTTCCTACCAATGTTTTCTTCTGCGGATTTTGTTATTTCATTC
This sequence comes from Meconema thalassinum, assembly GCA_946902985.2. Taxonomy (NCBI): domain Eukaryota; kingdom Metazoa; phylum Arthropoda; class Insecta; order Orthoptera; family Tettigoniidae; genus Meconema; species Meconema thalassinum. Next base: position 1,765,501,305 of record OX336388.2, read on the forward strand.
TTCAAACGTGCCCATTTGTCTGCAATTGAAGTTGGTTTAGTTTTTTTTTTGTTGACTTTGTTTGTTTATACTCTTCTTGAATCATTCGTTTGCATCCTTTACTTTCAGTCTGTCTATTGCCCACCTTTTTGGCTTTTGACTTTTCTTCAGTTTATTCGACATCAATCTGCATGTAATTACAACCAGATTGAAGTCAGAGTTTATGTCAGCACCAGGATATGTTTTACAATCCAAAACCTGGTTTCGAAACCTCTGCTTGACCATAAAGAAGTCGATTTGGTAACGCCCTGTATCTCCTGGTCTCATCCATGTGTATATTCTTCTATTGTGTTTATTGAATAAGGTGTTATCTATGACCAACTCGTGCTCGGTGCAGAATTCCATCAGCCTACTTCCTCGATCATTCCTTTCACTTAATCCGAAATCTCCTACTATCTTCCCTTCTCTCCCTTTTCCTACCACAGCATTCCAATCTCCCATTACTATAACATTTTCATCACCCTTGACATACCTCAGAATTTCATCTATTTCTTCTTAGACCTTTTCAACATCTTCATCATCGGCTTGACTGGTAGGCATATAGACTTTTCCCACTGTGGTGCACGTAGGATTTGTATTGATTTTTGCAACAATAATCCGTTCATTATATTGCTCATAATATTCCACCCGTTGTCCAAATTTCCTACTCAATATGAGACCAACCCCTGCTTGGCCATTGTTTGATTGAGTGCTAATGAACCTATAGTCTCCTGACAAAAAGTCCTGTTCTTCCTGCCAGCGCATTTCACTAATCCCAACCAAATCCAACCTCAACCTATCCATTTCCCTTTCTAAGTTTTCTAACCTTTCACTTCCTAGCAGACTTCTAACATTCCACGCTCCGATCCGCAGAATGTCAGATTTCCTCTTTGTCACTTCTGTGATGTTAACCCCCTCTCGAGTAGTCCCCACCCGGAGTTCCGAACGGGGGACTAGTTTACCTCCGAATTGAAATTTTACAAGGGAGAAGGCCATCATCACATGTAATTATGCATAGAGAGGTGTATATCCTCGGAAATAGCATTACGGCGGTAGTTTCCCGTTACTTACTTCGATACATACAAATCGTGAATATGTGTCTTTCACATGGGATGTGCTTGAATTCTGAAGAGTCTTTTATTGTATTTTTTATTTTTTTATATTTTATTTAACATTTTATAAATCTATTTCTCTTATTGACTGGTCAATTCTATGAGGAACTTGAACCTTATCAGACTTATTGAGCTCACTTTGCAGAATCAATCCGGCCACTGGCGCCAAATCTTTGTGCACAAAGGCTGCAATGCTGCAACAACACCAACACATACCAAAAGCAATGGATATTACAAGGACAACAGACATATTTGAAATGGTTAATTTGGATAATCTTCTAAAGTAGTAGGCCACTAACTTCAAAATCCTTTTTGTTTCTGATTATTTTCAGTTATCGTCGTGAGGCAGTTTAAATTTATATTTCCCCTAAATAATTGTTCTTTGGGATATTAAAAGTAACAAGTAGTTCCGTGCAGAATTATATTGCCTATTTTCATATGTCCTACTAATGCTAATTGCCTCTATCAACATACAAAATTTCAGTTTTATTGCTGTAATAGATTCGTAGATATTGAACACCGTCTAAATATTTCGTAAGGTCACCATGATGGATTTTTATATAATGTAGGTCTTAATGTAGTATTACATGAAGATTGTTGCGTAGGTGAATTATACAAACTTCAATCGCATGATTAGGACACAAGAAATAAAGAAGAGATTTGAAACTTTTGCCCAGCCGCTATCTTGTGGTCATGAAATCAATTGAAATAAATTACATGCCAGTAGATTAATTTTTTTAAAGCATATACCGTACCAAGTTTCACTGGGCTCGGATGGTTAAATCGCGAGAAACGTTCATTTAAACATTTAAATTTTCGCGTCGCCGCCAAGTTGGATTTGTACTCACCAGGTTATTGAATGTCCCATAGGTGAACTTATGTTTATAGCTGTATCAGTATACAACATTTCAGTTTGAATGCTGTCATTGATTAATAGCTATTGAGAGCCATTTAAATATTTCGGATTGTTGCCATGTTGGATTTTAATATATGTAGGCCATAGATTTATGTAGTATTTTATGACGATTATTGCGTAGGTTCATTATTCAAACGTTGACTTCGAACGCATGAAAAGAACACAAGAAACAAAAACTTAGTTTTGAAATTTCGCACAGCCGCCATCTTGAGGTTATGTAAACAATTGGACTAAATTAGATGTCAGTGCATTACAATGCCTATAAACATTCGCTGTACCAAGTGTCACTGCGGTCGGATGGTTAAATCGCGAGAAAGGTGTATATAAATGGTTCAATTTCGCTTGGCCGCCATGTTCGTTTTGTACAGGTTTTTGACATGTACATAGGTGAACTTGTAGTAGTGCCCTTTAACACCGTAAAAATTTTCAGGGTGACATGAGTAATAGTTTCGGAGATATAGAATGCCGGTGAAATATTTCGCACAGCCGCCATGTTGGTTTGATGAGACGTAATAAAATGTGAAGGGCACGGTCACGATCGGCCAAAATAGTACTATGACCTTAGCGAGTTCAATTGAGATCACTCCAGCCGTTTAAATTGTATTAGGGCGGGGGGATGGGACACACACAAGGACAAAAGGTGATCTCATAGGCCTATTTTTTTTTCATAAATAAAAATAGCCTAAAAATCATGGACTTTTAATGTTAATTATTGAACTCGGTCTATTGTTTGAACGTATTTATTAAGTAGGCTGAAAAAGTTTATTTAGCTTTGGCTATGGTGATGTTGCCCAGACAGTAGAGGCTCTGTTCTTATAACTGAAAGAGAGTGGATTTGATCATCACCCAGGTAGCGAATTTTAGACATAAATATACCCCTTCCAGAAACCCAATTGGCCCTCGGGTTCACTCAGCCTACAACAGAAATGATTATCAGGAAATTTCCGAACTCTCGACCAGGCAGATAAAAGTGTGTTATTTTAGTGATAAATATTTCATGGAATATTTCTTTCAGGTTGGAGTGTTTAAATACTTGTTCTCCCGCCTTATGTAATTGGGCACAATCTGTGTTGACCGACTGAAAAGCTTTCTATAACAGAAGCCCTTCACCTGCTTGGTGTTGTGATTATCCGACACGCTCCCTAACGCGTGTTCCAAATGGCTGCATTACTGGAGATTTGGTGTCGTAATTCCTGATAGTAACGCTCGAACCATGCGAGCTCAAACTCGTTAACTTGATGCGATTATATAACTGACGAGGCCTCGTTATCTACTGTTTACTCTCACATGTTCGTTAGTTTCAAATTAATGTCATGGACCAAAATATAGTAGATAAATAAACACACCTTCCTTCGAGCACAGTCACCGTGAGGTTCTAGCCTGAAGGCATCGGGTTATCAAGGACACGAACGTCGAAGGAGAAGAAAGCATTTTACACATCTAGACTAATATAATAAAGCTGGAGAGTATGTTTTTTTTCTGTGTTTGTGTGTTTAAACGCGTTAATCTCTGGAACTACCAGTCGGATTCGAAAAATTCTTTTATATATGATAGCCTGATTTAAGAGGAATAGTTTATGCTATGTAGCATTAGGCTACACCTCTCAGCCATAAAGATTGATTTTTGTTCAGTAAGTCGGAAGAACAAGCGCTCCAGAACAGCTTTAATAATACCTAAGTCTATTGTTGCCTGACAATGCGGGCTTCATCACGTAGGCCCTACCAGTGTTCTGGTGCAGAATTGCGAGCTGCTTACAAATTGCAGTCACGGTGAGTAATTAGTGCAAAAAGATTTCTTAGGTCCCTTAAAACAGTTATCGTCATAACAATAGTATGCCGCTGTTTAAGGGCGATGGTGTTGGTGCGGTATACTGAGGTTATTAGCTGCAATAAGCGTTGGTGCTTTCCGATCCTTATCCTTGAGCGCTCCAGTTCTGTAGTAGTATTCATTATTTTCTAATATATAAAAGTGAAAGTCTGTATGTATGTATGTATGTATGTATATATGTTGGTTCCGTATACAAATCTACTCCGTTCCACCAATCTCAACCATATTTTGCATACATATAGTTTAGGACCCAGAAGGAACCGCTGGCTACATGAATTTTCGATAGTCTTTCTCATTCTTCTCATTTCGGCCCTTTTTCACTCAAAAACAGGCTAATCAAATCATAAAATATACTCATGAAGGAATGGCAAGGCAGATAGTTTCCATGGCAACATAGCTCAAGTCGAGACACGGCCGTCTGGATGCCAATTGCGCTCTGCACTACCGGTATAGAAAATGAGGATCTTTACTTGAAATCCCGTTAGTTACTCAACTGCTCACACAGCACTGTCAACCGAGTATAGCATAACAAAGACTTGACACAATCTACTAGATATTTGTCAAATACCACTCACTCACTCACTCACTCACTCACTCACACATTCATCACGAAATCTCAGAACCCACCCAACGGATTGGAATGAAATTTGGTATGCAGCTTACTCAAGGGCCGCAAACGCCCACTAAGAAAGGATTTTTGGATATTCAGGTTCTAAAGGGGTGGTAAGGGGGTAGACCTGCATTTCATCGAATAGCAATATCTCCCGATTGGTTTCACTGGGGGATGTGATACTCGGCATATAAACTCATCATTAAAAATAAGAAGACATGTGTCTGAGGGTTTTTCGATGTGGTGTATATTATGAGGTGAAAGGGGTGAAAAGTGGGGGTTGAAAGATTCCTAACGGAGCCTGTATCTCATAAACGACATAGGCGAGGAGTTTGAAACTCAGCGGGAAAAAATCAGCATAAAAAATAAGTAAATAGGTGTTTGACCGGTTTTTTTTTCATAAATCCAATTTAAGGGGCCTATGGCGAGGGGTGAAATTCTGTGTAAAAAAAACAGGAAAGAAAGTGTCCTAACCGATTGACTCACTCGCTCTTCAAACTCAGGGGGAAAAACTGCTTAAAAATAAGTATAACTTATATGTGTTCGACAGTTTTTTTGATAAACCAAATTAAGGGGTTCATCGGGAGGGGTGAAATTCTGAAGAAAAAAATTGAACGAAAATGTCCTGACTCACTCACCCACTCATCATCGCCCAGCCAAAAATATTGAAGTTGGAAACATGTCATTTTCGGGATATGTTCGTTGTATGTCAAAACCATACACTAAGGGAGGATTTTTGAATATTCAGGCTCTAAAGGGGTCTTAAGGGGGTTAAACCTGCATTTTATTGAATAACAATATCTCACGAGTGGTTTCATTTGTGGATGTGATACTCGGCATATAAACTAATCATTAAAAATAAGCAGACTTGTGTCTAAGGGTTTTTCGATGTGGTGTATTATTATGAGGTGAAAGGGGTGAAAATTGGGGGTTGAAGGATTCCTAACGAAGCGTGTAGGCCTATCTCCTAAACGACATAGGCGAGAAATTTGAAACTCGGCGAAAAAAAAATCAGCTTAAAAAATAAGTAAGTCGGTGTTCCACCGTTTTTTCATAAATTAATTTAAGGAGCCAATGGGGTGGGGTGAAATTCTGGGGGGAAAAAGGAGAGAAAGTGTCCTAACTGACTGACTAACTCACTCAATCATCAAACTCAGGGGAAAAAGACAGCTTAAAAAATAAGTTAATAGGTGTTCAAGCGTTTTTTCATCAATCCAATTTAAGGGGCCCATGGGGAGGGGTGATATTCTGGTAAAAATAATTGAAAGAAAATGTCCTGTCTGACTCACTCACTCGTCACGCCCAGCGAAAACTATTAAAGTTAGAAACATGAAATTTTGGGAATATGTTCGCTGTATATCGAAAACGTCAACTAATGAATGATTTTTGTTATTCGGGTTTTAAAGAGGTGATAAGGGGGTAAACGTGCATTTCATTGAATAACGATATCTCATGAGTTGTTTCTTTGGGGATGTGATATTCGGTATATAAGCTAATCATTAAAAGAATCAGACATATGTCTAAGGGTTTATCGATGAGGTGTATATTACGAGGTGAAAGGGGTGAAAATTGGGGGTTGAGGGATTCTTAACGGAGCGTGTATCTCTTAAACGACTTAGGCGAGAAGTTTGAAATTCGGCGGGAAAAAACAGCTTAAAAGATAAGTAAATAGGTGTTCGACCGTTTTTTCATAAATCCAATTTAAGGGGCCCTTGGAGAGAGGTGAAATTCTGGGGGGAAAACAGGAAAGAAAGTGTCCTAACTCACTCACTCATCAAACTCAGGGGGGAAGAACAGCTCAAAAATAAGTAAATAGATGTTCGACCGTTTTTTTTTCATAAATCCAATTTAAGGGGTTCATGAGAGGGGTGAAATTCTGAAAAATAATTGAAAGAAAATGTCCTGACTTACTCACTCATCATCCCCCAGCCAAAATTATTGAAGTTAGAAACATGACATTAAGGGGCTATGTTCGTTGTATGTTGAAAACGTCCACTAAGGAAGGAATTTTGGATATTCAGGTTCTAAAGGGGTGTTAAGGGGGTAGACTTGCATTTAATTGAATAACAATATCTCCCGAATGATTTCCTTTGGGATGGGATACTAGGCATATAAACTCATCATTAAGAATAAGAAGACACATGTCTGAGGGTTTTTCGATGTGGTGTATATTATGAGGTGTATGTGTGAAAAGTGAGTGTTGAAGGATTCTTAACGGAGCAAGTATCTCTTAAAAGACAGAGGCAAAAAGTAAGAATCTCAGGGAGAAAAATCAGATTGAAAAAGTAGTAGATAGGTGTTCGATCGTTTTTTCATAATCCAATTTAAGGGGCTCATGGAGAGGGATGAAATTCTGGGGAAAGAAGTCCACTAAGGAAGGATTTTTGGATATTCACTCATCATCCCCCAGCAAACCTATTGCAGTTAGAAACTTGAAATTTTGGGGATATGTTCGTTGTTTGTCGAAAAAGTCCACTAAGGATGGATTTTTGGATATTCATGTTCTGAAGGGGTGTTAAGGGGGTTAAACTTGCATTTCATTGAATAACAATATCTCACGAGTTGTTTCATATGGGGATGTGATATTCGGCATACAAACTAATCATTTAAAATAAGCAGACATATGTCTAAGGGTTTATCGATATGGTGTATATTATGAGGTGAAAGGGGAGAAAATTGGGGGTTGAAGGATTCTTAACGGAGCGTGTACTGTATCTCTTATTCAACATAGGCGATAAGTTTGAAATTCAGCGGAAAAAGCAGCTTAAAAATAAGTAAATAGGTGTTCGACCATTTTTTCATAAATCCAATTTAAGGGGCCCATGGGGAGGAGTGAAATTCGGGGGGGGGGGACAGGAAAGAAGGTGTCCTAACTGATTGACTTACTTACTCACTTATCAAACTCAGGGGGAAAACAGCTTTAAATAAGTAAATAGGTGTTCGACCGGTTTTTTTTCATAAATCCAATTTAAGGGGTTCTTGGGGAGGGGTGAAATTCTCAAATATTAATGAAAGAAAATGTCCTGACTGACTCACTCACTCATCATCGCCCAGCAAAAATTATTGAAGTTAGAAACATGAAATTTTGGGGATAAGTTCGTGGTATGTCGAAAACGTCCACTAAGGAAAGAGTTTTGGATATTCAGGTTCTAATGAGGGTTAAGGGGGTAAACGTGCATTTCATTGAATAACAATATCTCATGAGTGGTTTCATTTGGGGATGTGGTACTTGGCATATATACTAATCATTTAAAATAAGCTGACACATGTCTAATGGTTTTTCGATGTGGTGTATATTATGAGGTGAAAGGGATGAAAAGTGGGGGTTGAAAGATTCCGAACGGAGCGTGTATCTCTTAAACGACATAGACGAGGAGTTTGATTTTCTCCGAGTTCCAATCACCTTAAAAATTAATAAATGAATAAATAATTAAAATAAGTAGATGTTCGACCGTTTTTTTTTTCATAAATCCAATTTAAGGGGCATATGGGGAGGGGTGAAATTCTGGAATAAAAACGTCCACTAAGGAAGGATTTTTGGATGTTCACTCTCATCGACCAATCAAAACTATTGAAGTTAGAAGAAGGGGATATGTTTTGTTGTGTGTCGAAAATGTCTACTAAGGAGGGATTTTTGGATATTCAGGTTCTAAAGGGGTGTTAACGGAATTAAACCTGCATGTCATTGAATAACAATATGACACGACTATGACGCGAGCGAAGCGAGGCTAAAAATGAGATGGTGTGTGCCTGTGTATTACTCAATCACGCAAGAACCACTGGTCCGACTTACATGAATTTTACATGAAAGTAGCTGATTTAACTGGTTAACATATAGGCTACTTTTGATTTCAATACTTTGCACTATGGCGACCATTTTAGTGACGTCACTACACCCTTTGGTTTCAAACTTTCATATTTCCATTTCAAATAAAAAGTGAACGCTAAGAAACAGCAAACTTTTGATGGCATATACGAGGTTTAAAATTACATTTTCTGTCCGAAAGGTATCTCCAACGGTTAGCGAGTAAAACCTAAATTTGTGCTATAAAACACGGTCAACGCCGAACGGTGTAGTTGGACAAAATGTTCCATCCTTAATCTCCCTCTGCGCAGCACCTCGCCTATCCCCTGTTTTAACTGTCACTTTCACATTTTAATTTATTTATGACGAGTAGCGAAGCACGGGTACTTCAGCTAGTCATCCATAAAACAAATAAATCCACCGGGCAAAGCCGGTCACTACTGCTAGTTAATCTATTAATCTATTGTGGTTATGTAAGACTAGTAACCTCAACAACTGCATTCATAGCACATTACAATCGTTAAGTTAATGAGGACCGCTATTCAGTAAACGCCGAGGCTACATGCACACGTACATTCACAAAGCCACTCACAAGGCAGCATGCCTTCTAAAAAGCTCTTTTATGTTTGTGAGATCTTGGCACTAATTACGTGTAATATTGCACCTGGCGCTGAAAAGACCTATTGAAGGCTCTTGAGTGGTTTATGGGAAATGGTGAAGGAGAAGTGTTTTGATCATAGCGGTTAGAAATTGAGCTACGTACTGGCGTTGTAAGGTACCCACTACCCAGCACACTGGGTGTAAGATAAATGGCGTCCAATATTATCAGTGACGGATAGAGGACATTTTACCAATATTGATTTAAGGCGACATTCTCGGAACCATAATGACGGAGATAAACTTTTCAGTCTGTCAACACGCTTTTGCTCAATTACTGGAGATTAGGAGGGTTAACCATATTCTGCCTTTACACATACGTGATGTACCCGTTCCGAGGTGGCAAGCGATGACCCAGCTGAACAAACATCGCATAACACCCGGCAAGGGACACACACACCAAAAAAAAAAAAAAAAAAAAAAGGAAAACAAGAGTGTGTTGAAATACGGTCTGAAAAATTAAACAACAACAAAAAAAATGGAAGTCAGCTCCGGGTAGCACAAGACAAAGTGTATCTGGGTCGTTACGGGCTTAATCAACAATAAAAGCATCAAGCTGGATTGATAATAAACCATGGTCTTCATGGCGAAGCCTTAAATTGACTCAGGAAAGGGAAACAAAGGAAATTATGCGATCACAAAAATTTTAAAAGAAATAAAATGTTTTTAACTTGGCAAGAGAGGAAAAACAAAATATACGAATAAGGTATCCTGCCTGTGAGAATGATGGAAAATAATATGTTAGGATGAGAATGTTCATGGTCAACTCCAAATCCAACCTATCTTTGAAATGTTCACATGGGTTAACATAAAAAAATAGAAGTTAATTTGTTCACTCCAAAAATCAATACGTAGCACTGTATTGATATCACTTATGATTTCTGAGAGACCTAGTAAAATTAAGCTAATACAGTATATCTTTCATGTGAACGCAAATATTAAAGTTTCTAAACACCTTATATTTATATGTACAAGTCTACATTTATGCAGTTGGAAAAATTTACACTAAACTCCACTGGATCAAAGTCGAATCACTCGATCATATTCGTCAAACATATTGATCAATCATCTGACTTGGTAAAATATTTGCATAATTGTATGGGGATAATAGTCACCCTGTTTTATTATGTTCCAAGATTTCCTCCACTCCAATAGTGAATAATATTAATCAAACGACTGAACTTCATATACAGCTTAAACCACCGAAATCTTACATAATTGTGACTTGGATTAATTTACTCATTCATTGAACAGCTAATTGGATCGTATTAGATATGCTGTTTTGGTTTATTACATTTTCTAGAGGTGTCAATTATCATTCCATTTTATGAACATGAGGATTACACTCATCTGTTGCATTCGCTAATCGTATCTTATTGATTGCCATTAATTATTTGCCACTAACCATATTAATTTGGATATCACAATCCAACAAAGAACCACATGAAAATTCGTTCATCAAAACCACATCAATATATTATTTATCGAAACACATCAATTAAACCCTTATTACATTCCACGGTAAATCTCAAAATTATTCAGCGCATTGCTTGAATCTTACTCTCGACTGGATTCAAATTACAATCAAATCCTGCAAACAACCTTCAAATATGGCAACAACATCTCTTAAATATGGCAACTTTATATTTCAAACGTGGCAATTCATTTATTTATGTATCTATTTATCGCATGGTTTTCAGTGCCGGTAGTGTCCGAGGACATGCTCGGCTCGCCTGAGTCTGTAGCTGCTTCCAACGGACACCCTTAGGGTGAGCTACAAATTCCGTTCAATTTCAAGTAGTTCCAACTTTCGCTACCAGATATCAATTATACCTAGTGGTGAACGTTGGAATTTTGATAGAACGTTACAACGAAATCTAATCTAACAATTTAGCTTCGCAAAAGTTTAGTCTGTGGAAGGATCTTTTACATGCCATAAATCTATGACTTGGGACTGTCGGCTTTACTTCCCCTCCGAAGGAATGCATACTGAAGGATTTTTAACGCTCTTAAAAAAATCCGTCGACTTCGGCCGGGTTTGAACCCGCTATCTTGGGGACAGCAGTTCAGCATGCTACCAACTACGCCACCGAAGCCACAGTATTATCTATCAAAAGAATGCATCTAATATGAGCACCATGAAAATTTCATAAGCTGACCACTAAAACTAATTATACATCTGTGCTGTAATCAAATCAATGTCTCCAAAGCTTCTCAATAATATGGATCACAAATCATTCGTTAAACGTTCCAAGCTAAAATCATGTCAGTGACGATAGCATCGCACTGGAAAAACTCCTGACATATTTATTCATTCAGTATAATAATTATTTAATATGAGACATCTTATCGTATGAGATGTAATCTCACTTTAGAACAACTGTATAATCAATGGAGTTAACTATCCCTAAAATCCTTGGATATATTAATTTTATTTTAATTCATAAATATTTGATTGTTCTCATATCACAGAACTCAAACAAATAGCTAGCAAAACTTGTGGATTACAAACAAGAATCAAACAAGATCCTATGACATTTACTATTACTCTTATTGTTATCTTCAATTGATACGTGACTGATACTTGAGTTCTCTTACAGTCCATTGAGCATAAAGATGTTAAAAGAATATGGGAACTAGGATGGGTAAGAGGTATTGCCTCATGCCACTGTACAAGGCAGGAAGGCCCCATAACGTCGTCTAAATGACAAATCCCTACGATGGGTAAGAGGTATTGCCTCACGCCACTGCACAAGACAGGTGGGCCCCATAATCGACCGCTAGATGAGTCATGCTTAGGATTGGATCCAACTATTATTATTCAGTCAAGCATATCAATGAAATAAAGCGATCAAATACAGAAAAGATCCAGTCAAAAATAATATCCCTATCGAAATAGCTCAAAACGGCAAGCTGAACCACGAAGAAAAAATTCCAAACATTGAAGAATAAGAAAAGAAAACACCTGTTTGCTGGCATCGAGTGTGAAGTGAACCCGATTAAATGAATCATCACAGCATATCATAGCACAAATAACCAAACATAATTATATTCATATGACTTCAGCGTATAGCAGCAAAATAAAAATAGCTATATTATTATTTTTTATTTCAGCATGTTGTAGTCAAATAGAAATAGCTATACTTATGTGCTTCAATCGTGACCTAGCTCAAGACCAAAAACTCAAATGCATTAAACTGGCGATCACTTTACCTTAAGTTGGCCCGATAAGATGTGATATGGGACATAAGAATTAATGCTGCGTGGATGAAGTGGCGAACAACGACAGGTGTCATGTGCGATCGCCAGATGAAAGACCACGTAAAATCGAAGATTTACCGCACTGTCATTCGTCCCGTGCCGCTTTATAGTACCGAATGTTGGCCGACCACGAAAGAAGCAGAACGTCGGCTAAGTGCCATGGAGACCAAGATGCTTAGATGGACAGCAGGCATTACTAGGTTGGATCACATCCCCAATCAAAGAATAAGGGAACGATTTGGTATCGCAGCAATCAGTAACAAAATGCGTGAGGGTCGTCTGCGATGGTTTGGGCATGTGCTACGGTCAGGAGCGGACACCATTGCAAAACAGGGCTACACACTGGAGGTCGCCGGGAAAAGACCAAAGGGGCGACCGAGACAACGTTGGGCCGATACACTGCACAGGGACTTGAAAGGCGTCAACCTTCATCCAGACATGGCCCATGACCGAGTAAAGTGGAGACAGCGGACTCAAATAGCGGACTCTGCCACGAGGTGGGACAAACGCTAAAGCAAAAGAAGAAGAAGATGGGACCTGCTTAAACCAGGGCCTCCGTCTTCTCGCTCAGTGATATCCCATTGTCGCGTAGATGATCTTCATTTCCGCAGATCGGCGTGGATTCCAAAGATCACCGTCGCCCTGGCCGGTAATCAGGATCTAGGATGATAATCGCCTATCCGGTCGCCTCCGGGATCGTCAATCCACTTCAGCGTTTAGTGCCCCATCTCGACGTCGAATAGTCCCATTACACGATGGGATCCATTAAAGTTCAAACATCTCACTGAGCTGGGTAACATAAATATTGACCCCATTTTAACGGTTGATGATTCACGCCACTGCACAGCGTGGGTTGATGAGGCCAGTAAATAAAGTCTGTAGATAGTAGATCGTAGTATTATAAGTGCTAATATTGTCTGCCCGTAACTGCGGAACACTCGATGTTCAATATTCTCAAAGTGCACGACACTCACTAACGGATTATGTGCGTTTGCAACTCTCCAAAGTTGATGTCATTAATAATCAATTGATATTGGTAGAAATAAATGTTCACGTAGTTCATCATTTAACTGTTCCTTTCAATTTCTTGAAGCCCCGCGGTTACAAGTAATAATAATAATAATAATAATAATAATAATAATAATAATAATAATAATACCGCATGGCCTCGGATGCCGGGTGCAAGCTTTGTTAATTGACACTCAGAGGGCAGCATGCATGTTGAATTTCGTCGTTCCTTTGAACGCTATGAAAGTCAATGAGGTTAGATATCTAAGCTCCTTGACACTACAGCGCTTTCTAGTAGAGAATGGAGAAACTTTGTGTTGGCCGAAAATCCCGAGATTAATTTTGCCATTGAACACGGGATACTGAATTCAAATGGTTTGTTTAACATGCCAACAACGTATGACATCCATGTAGTGATTTTTGTCGCCTTTCAAAAATCACTTACGACGGTCAGGGGGCCGTCGGATTTTTAAGAGCGTTAAAAATCCCTCAGTATGCCTTCCTTCGGAGGGGAAGTAAAGCTGGCGGTCTCATGTCATAGATTTATGGCATGTTAAAGAAGCTTCCACTAATTACACCTGTGTGAAGCTAAATTGTATAGGTTAGGGATGTAAACAACGCTCTTAGGGTTCTACGTTCGTTGCCAAGAGCCGACTGCGGTGGCGTCTAGTAGCTAAGTTCTGAACTAGGCCTAGTAGTCGTTGACGGTGGCGTTTGGGGGCAAAAGTAGGAACTATTTGAAAAATTCAAAGTTGCAGTCCTCACTTGAATTAAAAAACAGATACACACACTAATACAGCCATCACAATTAACACCGGTTATCGGACAGATTCTACCCACACCCAAAGTACACGGGGCTACATGACCGCGTTGTCGCAGCCCTTAATCTGAGGAACCAACCAACCAATGGTCAGGGGCGAACCTGCAAGCTTGGGGTTGGTAGTCCGACACGTTAACCACTCACCCACCGTGGCAAGCGGTTACCAGTAATGTAGCGCACATAATGCATTAGCATTCCAGTATATCGTAATGATCAAGTAATATGCAAGTATCTCAAGCATATAAAACAGGTGTGTTCCTATCACCTCATAGCATAGCCTGCTAGTCATTATAATAAGGAACGGTAGTATCAAAGTCGCTGTACACATCTGCTGTAGTTAATCGCAGTCCTTATGGTGTATTCCACACTGTGAAATATGCTACCAAGTTCATAATGCACACGTTTCGATAACACAACTGCGTAGTGTGTGAATAAACGCGATCCTACTATGCGGACCCATTGAGTTCATAGCATGTCACGAGGCGAACTGTAATCTTCCTTTGTGTGCGTCCAGTGCTTGATTTGTAAAAATAGAGGTTCCGGTACTGTGGACTACCGGATGGTGGTGGGGGGGCCTTATGGAATATTGAAATATAGAGTTCTAAAAACGATATTTTTACGCTTTTCTGAACACCTCAAAAATTAATCACTAGACAAAATAGCAATCTAATTTTGATTACAATTTTAAATTAAATTGAGACTTCTGTAGCAACATTTTTCTTACCATAGCCGTTGGCCTGTATTAAATTTTAATGAAGGCCAACTAGGCTACCATTCAAACAATGTACATTATTTTATTTTATTTTTTTACTTAATTTAATAAATTAACTACATTCGATTTGAAAATACACACAAGTTCACCAACAATCTTTTATTTCTTATTTTATAATTTTTTCTTGACAGATTTCTGAAATAATTATTTATTAAAAAATGTATTGTACTTAAACTTGTTTTACCTCACAGTTTATAAAATTGTCCCTAGTCCAGAAAAGTTTTCGTTGTATGTGCTTCCTTGCTGTTAGTTTCCAGAGCGGAGTGCCGTCCCCACGTACTTGCAAGGGTCAAAACGAGTGAGTGGTGGGCCATTCAGCTTCAGGAAAAGTACTGAGGAGACAGTTTGAGTTAACAAAGACTCAAAAAGGTTTCGGTACGGCGTACCGGTGCGTACCGTCACAAATCTAGCCCTGTGAACGTCCATCAAATGCATCATGTGGCATATAGCTTGAGCGGCGTAAAGTGAATGTTAGCTACCCGCATTGACAGAGCTCATTAATCGCTAGTACTGTACTGTAAAACTGTGTAACTTGCTGTTCGCATATTAACAAGGCAACTTCAAGCGTTCTGTATATCCTAACAACTGTCTATCTTCCCGTAAAACATCACGGAACCAACTGTACAGTACTCCTTCCCGTGAAACAACACGGAATGAACCTTACTGTCTTGTAGGTACCAGCTCACTCGTCGTGCAATCTGACTCACCCTCCCTCACCCTTGACGTCACAAAACTTCTCCTGCGCTGATAACAATAATTCTTAAACTTCAACCAAGCGTCTCAAAATACATATCAAATCACGGGAAGGTAAAATATAAATCCACTGTAGCATTCCCAATTTTTTTTTTTTAGCGTATGGCTTTTAGTGCCGGGAGTGTCCGAGGACATGTTCGGCTCGCCAATTTTGTAGCTGCTTCGAGACGAACACCCAATGGGTGAGCTACAAGTACCGTTGGGGAGGAAAATGGAAGGTCGAGGAGTTGCAAGGTAGCGGCTGTGGCCTATAGTTAGGGACCAAACCCGGCATTTGCCTGGAAGGAAGATGGGAAACCACAGAAGTCCATCTTCAAGGTTGCCGGCGGGGGGATTCGAACCTCCTCGCCTCCCGGATGTGAGCGACTGCCAGCAGTCATGCCGCAACGACCACGGCTAACTCACCCGGTAGCATTCCCAATATATTTGTTCGATTCTTATGCCGTAATATATTCATTTCTCAATTACCAAATAGACACCAAAAGCATTAGTTCCCGGCGTGCATGCTGTCCTTGAGGTTGCGATCCATCCCTAATTGCTGGCCTGACGTCACGCTCCCACAATGTGCTGGATCCGTTCTTAGCAACCTCTTTTGTGGCTTGAAATCTGAAACTGGGTCAGCGTAGCCAATCTCGCCAGAGTCACATCGGGTACAATACATACATACATACATACATACATACATACATACATACATACTGTTTATACACACAAACATACAGTTTAATTTAAGATTGTTTTGCCTTTCAGCGTCCAGTCTAGTCTACAAGCCTCTGTCTGTGAACAAGTCGCCTCCATTATGCCCTATTAGCAGTTAGCACTGCAGCCTCTTCAGCTTCTAAACCTCTCACTTTGAAATCGTTCAACACTGAATCTAACCATCGCCTCCTAGGTCTACCTCTACTTCTCTTACCCTCTACAGCCAAACTCATTAACCTCTTAGGTAATCCCTCCTCCCTCATTCTCTTCACATGACCTCACCATCTGAGTCGGATCATACGAATAGCTTCATCTAGCGTGTTTATTTCTAACTCAGCCTTTATTTCTTCATCGTGATTACCTTCCTGCCATTACTCCCATCTATTTGTCCCATACAGCAAATTCAGTCTAAATATTGAGCGATGTAGGGAGAGTTTCGTCGCTACACTAACTTTCTTCTTGCAGAATACTGCAGATCGATGACCTCGTAGTTCCGCCCCTTAAAACAAAAATACCGTATTGTCTTTTCAACACCTCCTTTATCAGTATAATAATAATTATCGTATGGCCTCGGGTGGTGGGTGCAAGCTTTGTTATTTGACACCCAAAGGGTAGCTTGCATGTCGAATTTCGTTGTTCCTTGAAGTACTGTGAAAGTCAAGGGGGTTAGATATCTAAGCTCCTTGGACACTATAGCGCTTTCTAGTAGAGAAACGAGACATCGTATGACATGGTGTCGTAATTTTTGCCGCCTCTCAAAAATCACTTACCACGGCCAGGAGCGAACCTGCAAGCTTGGGGTTAGTAGACCGACACGTTAACCACTCACCCACCGTGGCAAGCTTTCGTTATCAGTGAATAAAATTAATAGCCTACATGTGATTGTTATCAGGAATGGTGTGTTATATATAACTTATGGAAACCGCACCTAATCTAATTGGTGTTGACCGACTGAAAAGTATAAATTGATAGTTTGTACAGGCAACACTAAACAAGTGGCTTAAGAAAACTTCACATATCGTTATGAATTTGTCAGGTGAAATGGGGCACAACGTAATCAACGAATTACGCGTTATAATGATGTAATGAGAATGACATACTGGTTTTCATGACCAGGTAATTAAACGCCAGAAATCCTTTTACATGTTTGCCATATCATTGTGGGCTTTCGCTTAGGTGCACAAACTCAGTCTCATCAGTGGGCACTAGGTATACCCTGCCCGGACCACCGCTGAGGTAGTGGACTATGCTCTACGTTCCATTATGTGAAGCGCATATCATTTCTTTGCTATGGGAACTAACAACTCCCACAATATTTTCATAGCATTTCTTTGCTATGGGAACTAAGAACTCCCACAATATTTTCTCCTCCCTATAGAGGTACCGACATAATGGCATGTTGGCTTTGGCGACCAGGATGTAGGCTACTAAGGACCCGCTGATGAGTCTGATTTTCTGCACCTAGGCGATAACCAGCAAACGACACGGCAAAAATCTGGAAGAAATGCTGGATTTTAATGGTGGACAACCCGGCTATACATGTACAGCTTCTCAAGGCATCCCCTCACTCGACCCACAACACCTTGGGTGGGCGTGCACATGATCTTCTCGGATGGTAGCAACGGCCGCATGCAGGCGAGCGATGAGTTTGACCAATTAATTATTTAATCTTAACAACATAACTGAGTTTTAAGGTGTCTTGGTACTCATTTACAGACATAAAAGGTGATATTCGTGCCACAAACTGTGGCTAAAACTACATACACTCCTCCCCCCCCCCCCCCCCCCCCATTCACTTCAGGATGAAAATTTCGGGATAGAGGTTTGGTTTCTGCCCTCATTTGACTTGTTCTAATCCCCTTCATCAGGGCCTGAGATTATCCGACGCCATTGTTTTCTTGGACCCTATATTAAAAACTTTGTAACGTCATCAATTTTCAAACACGTAAGTCGAAGACAATATGTGCTGAAATACCGTACTTCAGTGAAAATAGGAAAAACATTCTAGTTCCTCCATTACTCCGACAGACATCAGCAGCTTCGGTGGCGTAGTAGCTGAACTGCTGTACCCAAGATAGCGGGGTCAAACCCGGCCGAAGTCATCGGAATTTTTTTAAGAACATTAAAAATCCTTCAGTATGCCTTCCTTCGGAGGGGAAGTAAAGCCGGCGGTCCCATGCCACAGATTTATGGCATGTAAAAGATCCTTCCACAGACTAAACTTGTGTGAAGCTAAATTTCTGGGTTGGAACGCTCTGTCAAAATTCCAATGTTCACCACTAGGTACCATTGACATCTGGTAGCGAAAGTTGGAACTAGTTGAAATTGAGCGGAACTTGTAGCTCAGCCTATGAGTGTACGCTTGAAGCAGCTACAGCCTCTGGCGAGCCAAACATGTCATCGGACACTCCCGGCACTAAAAGCCGTACGATACATAAAAAAATCCGAAAGACATCGAATCATTGATATGTTATTATTGGTATCATTATTATTATTCGTCTTTCAAAAAAAAAAAAGTTTTATCAAAGTAGCCTAATGCTCGGAAATGAGAAAATCTAGCTTGAGATACTACGAGTTAGATAGATCATTGATCAGGACATTTCTAGTGGAATAAGGAAGTTTGCGCTCAGATTGTAGAATGTATGGTATGTTTTAATACATGAACGACAATATACAGTGTATGTTATTAGTTAAGCTACAAAACTCATTCTTCACTTTATCATTGATGATGTATTGATTAAGACATATTAAACTTATTATAGCAAGAACGAAATTAATGATTTTTTGTCGGTCAACACAATTGTACCCAATTGTAATGTGTGTTTCTCTCAACCGGAAATAAAATTACATGAGATAAATAAATCCACTTGGATAACGAGTTCCTCTCGTCAAGGGATCATCATCAGATACTTTACACTTGGCCCAGCAAATCTATGCCTACAGGCCTGTGATATCATAGGAATAACACAAGAATAGATACATCTGACTGATAAACACCACGAAAGGACAGAAATACTATTCTTTAATATCTATGTGCAAATTTCTCGGATATAAGTCTGTGGTTGGTTGGTTCCTCAGCTTAGGGGCTGCGACACCATGTACTTTGGGTGCGTGTAGAATCTGTCTGATAACCGGTGATAATTACTGTGATGACTGTATTAGTGTGTGTTATCTGTAATTCAGGTGAGGACTGCAGACGATCAATTTCAAGTAGTTCCTACTTTTGCTACCAAATGCTACCGTCAACGACACCTAGATACGAACTTGGCTAATAGATGCCACCGCAACTGGCACCTGGTGGTAAATGTTGGAAATTAATAGAGCTTTAAACAAATCTAACCTACAAATTTAGCTTCACACAATAGTAGTTAGTAGAAGGTTCTTTTACATGCCATAAATCTATGACATGGGCTCGCCGGCTTTACTTCCCCTCCGATGGATGGCATACTGAGGGATTTTAATGCTCTTCAAAAATCAACGACTTCAGCCGGGTTTGAACCCGCGATCTTTGTCATAGAAGCTCAGCATGCTACCAACTTTGCCACCGAAGCCGCCGGATATACGTCTACTGCAATGTTTGAGTTAAATATAGTGTCAGAAGGAGATTCTTTAAACATTATGCAGTAATCAGATGTAAAATCTATACTCCTGTAATACAAAGAAGATGACAAGCGACTTGTGGAAACTGCAGTACTTGGAGTGCTAGTGAACTTGAAAATATCACAGTAGTGTGAGATTCATGACTAGTGGTTCAAATGATAGGAACCTGAAATGTTAACCAGAGCCCTTATTTCTCAGTGATAAACAGAGTACATTGGTTTAAAGGGATTATATTACGAAATATTTATGCAATAAAAGTACATAGAGGGAAATGCTAATAGATGCTCTTCAGAGTGATTAGAAACGAATTAAGATGATTTTTGTTCAGAAATCCCTGTGTAGTAAATTTCCAAATTTTCCGACTGAGATCACCTGAGGTTTTGGCATGTTTAAGGGCAGATTATCTCGATGCTCCACCCCTTAAAACAACAGTGTGATGTATTTTAATCTCCCTCCATCTGGGGGGGGGGGGGTGAGGGTAGTTATTTGGGATATATTTTGAGGTAATTCTTGAGTCCTTAGTAATGCCATTTTAAGCAGACGTTAAGCCCACATTTTAATGTTAACTGAGAGATATGCCTGCGGTAAATTCTTCTTGATGATACCGTACTGTCGAGACGCAGAGTAAACCGAAGCAACAGTTATTCTTGTGTTGCAGGGACGATGGTGAATGTCAACGTAAATTCCTCTCTCATGCCTCGCCATGATAATGAATAGCATCTTCCTTCAACTTGTCTTCTACACACAGAACAATAGCTCGACGACAATGTAATTCAAGAAAGCATTAAGTTAAGTGCTGCGCTGAGTTTGCATATGACCTGCGATGAGAGATCTTTTTAATTTGTTTCTCTCCTAAGTTCACAGTTGTACTGGATAAAGTTTCGCGAGCAGGTTGCACGGTTTTCAGGATTAACATATTTCTCCACCATTATATCTACTTACAGTACACAAATAAATGATAAAGAAATTGCACTTTAAATAATTAGCAGTTTTGCCTTGCGTTGCATGGCGACGATGGGATATATAACGAGGGATCGTCACAAGCTTTATGACGTCTGACGTTGTCACTTAGTATAGCTATTAGGACATTCACAGCCACTTACATGTGAAGTCATCGCATTGTTCATGAAGTACGCCAGGAGTTATGTAATGGCTTTGTGAGTATATGAGGTGCGCAATATGCTGTCAGCTCGCATAGACTATCAGATGCTTCTGTCATGAGAAGATTTATAGGAGTGGTAAAAACGGATGATTATAGGCTTTCGAGCTAAGGTTGGTAGTATTCGTCAATTGTTCGCGTACTGGTGTGGTAAAACTGCATAGTGTCCAAACAAATGGATCATTGCTTTGTTCTCTGTATACCACAGCGGTAAGGTTGTCGTCTACTGTGCCCAAAGTTGTGGATTGAATGATTGCGGCAATCAGCTGATATTTGGGGCTGCTTATAGGCCTATGCGTGATATTACTGTCATTAGATTTAATGGGATGATTTAAGTTTGCTTCAGGACAACATTCGGGTGCCCCGCGTCTCGAAAATCCCAATAGTTACGGACACATACCATAACCCATGAATTTTTACAACTCTCGTTATTATTATTATTATTATAATTATTATTATTATTATTATTTATTTATTTATTAGAAACCACTGCAATCAACTGCAGTAATAAATGAAGAGCAATATTGTTACAATGAACGGATATAATAGTTTCATATAACAGCTGGGACTTTCACGGCCGGCGTCTATAGGTATGTGCAAGTTGTCCGCGCTTCAATTTACACGACGTTACTGGAATTCCACCTGCTCTAATTGGCTTGCTTTCTCCCATGAGTCATGTTTTCTGATACACTAATGTTGTGAGCGTAGGAGTACCAGGCGAGGAATATAGGATATCAGGCACTCTGTAGCCATTGTTGCAAGAATGTCACCTGTATTAAATTATGGGAAATGTTTTTGAGGCATTTATGGTTCCCTTTACCTTTGTGGAGGAAACTCGTGACCATTTTGATTACTACTATTACTAATTATATTAATAATTATGATAATAATAATAATATCAATAATAATAGAGAGTCGAGGTGCAGAATTGCCAACTCAGTGAGTTCTCAGCTGCGATCTTATGCATTCTTAAAGAATGAAGCCACGAGACTGTGCCAGTATTTGGACCGACTTTTCTGTACGGAAGTGAGAGCTGGGTGAATTCAGGATATCTGATAAATGAGCTGAAGGTAACTGATATGAGAGTGGCATGAATCATTGCAGGGAAAAATAGATGGGAGTAATGGCTGGAGGGTAGGTTACTCGTAATGAAGAGATAAACGCTAAGTTAGAAACGAACACGCCAGATGAAACTGTTCGTATCAGCCGACTCAGATGGTGGTGGTGGGGAAGATTTACTGACAGGTTAAAGAGCTTGGCCTTAGAGAGTAATAGCAGCAGAGGTAAACCTATCAGGCGATTATTAGATTCAGTGTTGAACGATTTAATGGTGAGGGACATAGATACTTCCCTTAAATAGTCAAGAGAATGAGTACTCCTTGCCTGCTCGCTATTACAGTATATGAAAACCTTTAAGTAGGGCAGTCTAGGGAAATAAGACGAAACACATACTGTATCATCTTAATTTCAATTAACTTACTCTTTGAGGTAATGAATGCTCTCTTTGATTTACCAAACTTTGTTATTGTTAATGTTGGATATTTAGGGTCTTTGCGAAATAATGGTCATGTAGCCCCGTGTACTTGGGTGCGTGTAGAATTTGTCTGATAATCTGTGTCACTGTGATGTCTGTACTAGTGTGCGTATTTGTAATCGAGGTCGAATTTGGTAGGAAGCGGCCGTGGCCTCAAGCTAGGTACTGTACTCGTTTGGAGATACGAGCCAGAAAATCATACATCTAGTTGAAAGTTTTATAAATTGGCCCATGTTAAAATATAACGATGCTGCAAGTCGACACAAAAACAGGTTTGTTGAGCGAGGGAATTGAGTTAATTCGGCCAGCCAATAGCAGATTAGTAGCCACTAGGGACTTGGAACTTGTTTTGTCGAGACGACAGAGAGCCCGAGCAGCAACGAAGACTCCCGAGTGAGATTCCCGACAGAGAAGCAAGGCGCATGGCAAGAATGAGGAGAAGGGGAAGAGGCGCGAGCTCGACACGCGACTGGAACCAATGAGAAACCGCCTTATTAAAATTAACCCCAACAGAGTAATTAACATATATAATTACTAGGACAAAGTTATTATATCAAACCATCATAAGAGTATTGAATGATAATTAAGAACGAGGACTACAATTACAGCCGAGTATTTAAGTAATTAATGAAGAGTTTGATCAATTATTATATGCGACCAATCGGAGCCATGGATTGAGAAAAGACGCGGTTTTGGAAATTAGACGCGGGGGAAAGAGAAGAGGCAGCGAGATTCTTATCAATCACGACTTCGAAGCAGAAGGACGTTCGAACAAGCTACTCTACAAGTTGAACAAAGCAAATAGCAAATATTCATCGAAGGCACTTAGTAATGTGCAAGTTACATAAAAATCGACATGCAGCGAAGAAATATTTATATTATTAACAACAAATCCACAGCTTCAAGCATGGTGAAATTCCAAAAGTTGAGGGAGGAATTTCCTAACGATTCTACAAGCGTCGTGACGACCGCCTAAACAATTATGGGAACGACGCTATGATGGCATCAAGAACATCGGAAATGACTTAACATCAACATTTCTGGGGAGATTAACATCTCATCTCTCATCTCTCCCGTAATAGAAATTCTACAATCATCAGTCATTCTACCGTCTCAAATGACGATCTACAGGGAACTTTGGGGAAAGAAGACCAGAAGAATTCATGGACGAAGGCGGCCAGGGAATGACCCGGCGCCGAAGCGAGAAAGGGCTATCCCATCTCACCCAGAAGAGTCATCGGCGGAGGGGGCGACAGCACGATGATGATCGACCTGACCGCACGAGATATTCGGTGGGAGAATTGGACAAGAATGCTGAACATCACGCAGTCTTAAGCCGCTAGAATCATTCCGTTTCAAATGGGTAAACAAAGGAAGTCCGCTTCATGTCAACTTCAACCCAGCACAAGGTAGTCTACGGACCAACATTGAACATCCCACTTTTTAGAATTGTATATATATAGAATATCCGACAACTATTGTTGAATGCTATTTTTCTATATTGTTTATTAGATTATTGCAGTTTTCATTCTTATTTTCGTAAAAACATCATGCGGATATTTAGGCCTAGTCGTATTTTTCGACGATTTCGGAATTTTAGGGATTTTTTATTTCGATTTTTGCGATATTCGAAATTTGAAGGGAGATTTTATAGTTTAGTTCAGAATAGTTATAGTAAAATTCAAACGTGTTTTAAATCGCACGATATCAGTGTTTTATTAATGATTGTAAAGATGGAAATGTTTTCCAATTATGTGATAGAAAGTATATGTCAACGAATGCGATTCAGAAAGATCTATTGTAGAGATCTATATAAAGTCACGATCTGATAAATAATTAAACAGATTTGGTGAATACATTTTGTGAGTAATATTTGTTTTAAAGTATTGGAATTTGTTGAAAAGACAGTAAAGAAAGAATCTGTAAAGAATTGTTATGTGGAATTAACAAATACGAATGATAGCTTATTTTGAAGTAAGAAATAATGTAACGAAGGAATTGAAGGAATATTACAGTTTGTTGAAAGATTTTTAAGAAATGTGAGTGAGGCAAAGAAATCAGATTTTTATTTGAAGATTATCATTTTATCGCATTACCTGTTAAATTAATTCATGGATAGAACCAGTATTTTTTATTATTTACTTATTTACATATGTTACGCCCTCATTGGAGCACTTAACCAAAACAAGCATATACATGTCTCAAAAACAATATTAAAGATTCAGCTTCTGATTTTCTTCTTTTCCCAAAACATTTTCATTCTAGTCGACCTTGCCGCTCTCTCTGCATCGCTTATGGTGTAAGTTTTGCGGGTAAAGGTTTTTAAGGGAAGTCGGATGTTCTTGTTTTTCAAGATATTCTTCTCATCTTTGTTAGCAATTTGGGAGATTGTCAAGCCGAGTTCATCCAGATCATTTTGAATTTCCATAAACCAAGAGTTCTTTGTTTTACTTTTGAAAAAATAATTAAATAATACTTTTAATCGTCTGGCATCCGGCAGGCGTGAGATATGACCAAAAAAGCAATTCGCCTTTTTCGCATAGTATCGACAATAGACTCAGTTTCTTTATAAACCACTTCATTTGGTAATAGACGCCATTGACCATCCACCTGATGTTTTTTATTAATTATAGTTCTGAGAATTATTCTATCAGTCTTCTGTAATGTGTCAGTAACTGATCGAGTGTCTTGAAAAGTGTTTCACAAGCATATATTGCTTCCGGTTTAATAACGGATTCGTAATGTCGTAATTTGGCATTTATGGAGAGTGTTTTTTTTTGTGTGACTAGACCAAGTAATATGTTGCGTTTGTCTTAACTTTGTTGTTCTATTTTCGATTGACGCTTTCTCATTCAAATTCCATGTTATAATCTCCCCTAAATATTTAAATTTATGTACAACTTTAATTTCTTTATTGTTAATCAATGTAATAGCTTGTGTTTCCACATCAAAGAATGCCATTATTTCAGTCTTTTCAAATGAAATTTGAAGTCCTACTTTTGCTACAATAGCCCTAAGTTCTTCAATTTGGTTTTTAACCTCATCTATACTGGTTGCAAGCAGTGCAAGGTCATCCGCAAAAGCCAAGCAATTCAATTTTATATTAGTACCAATCCTTAAATTTGGAGGACAAGTTTTGTTCCACTCACGCATGATCTTTTCAAGAACAAAATTAAATAATAATGGTGATAGACCATCTCCCTGTCGGTGGCCAGTCCGGATATCAAATGGTTCAGACAAGGCTCCTCGAAATTTAACCTTTGATTTAGTATCTTTCACAGTAACGCCGATGAGGTTGATAAGCTTTTGATGTAACCCAAATTCCCTAAGGATGTTAAGTAATGACCCTCGATGAATACTGTCATAAGCTTTCTTAAACTCCACAAAAGTAACAACGAAATCCTTTTGTCTCATTCTATGATATTTCATTATCCATTTCAGACTGATGATCTGATCCGGACAGCTGCGACCTGGTCGGAACCCTCCTTGATATTCTCCTAGTTCTTGATCGAGTTGTTGTTGAATTCTTGTCAAGATAATTGTAGATAGAATCTTGTATGTTACCTCAAGCAAAGAAATCCCACGGTAGTTGTTCGGGTCTGATCTATCACCCTTTTTATGAATTGGGTGGATTGAAGCCATTCTCCATTCCTCTGTTATTTGTTCCGAATTCCACACATCGATGAGGCGTTTATGGAGGTTGGAGATGGTTTGTTCATTTGCATATTTCCATAGTTCTGCTACCAATGAATTCCCTCCTGCTGCTCTATAATTTTTGAGCCAATTAATTGCTGCACATACTTCAGTCAAGTCAGGAGGAATAATGTTCTGTAAATTTGTTTTATTTTTTGGATTAAGCTCAAAATCAAGATATTCCTTAGGTTTATCAGCATTTAGTAGTTCTCTAAAATACTCTGCTAGAATTTTAGCATTATCAGCATTATTGTGGGCTAGTTTACCTGATTTAT
The DNA here is from genome assembly GCA_946902985.2 of Meconema thalassinum. Classification (NCBI taxonomy): domain Eukaryota; kingdom Metazoa; phylum Arthropoda; class Insecta; order Orthoptera; family Tettigoniidae; genus Meconema; species Meconema thalassinum. The sequence continues at coordinate 1,765,527,824 of OX336388.2, forward strand.
CTTTCATTAATAGTGTAGGAGGGCTGTATTTAGAATGATATTGACGAAATGTCCTGTAATGGTCTCTTGTTTTGTGTTGTTTAAAGGAATCATCAATAATTTGTATGGACTTTTTTGATTTTCTCTTTTAATTCTCCTAATTTCTTTGGCAGTTTCCCTTCGAGGAATGGTTAATTCTTCTCGCGATTATGTGGTCCTCTTATGCTGATCATGTCTTTTCCGAATTTCAGCGTCACATTCCGCATTCCACCATGCATGCTTTTTCCTTTTCCTAATAGGGGCAATTTCCACAGCAACGGTTTTCAGTGTGACAACCATCGTTTCTAGCTTGTCACTTGAGAGTTTTAGAAGGAAGGAAAGGAAGCTTGTAGTTTAACGTGACCGTTAATCTTGAGATCATGAGCCACGGGACCTCCTTTTTACATGGAATCCGAACCACAGGACATGGCATTTCACTTCGAAAATCTCACATGCATTGACCGGGAATCGAACCCGGACCGCCTTGGTGACAGCCATACACCTAGACCGCTGAGCCACCACGCCCCGAGAGTTTTAGACTTTTCCTTATAGGACACATTATTTATTAAATAACTAGGGTCATATTGCCTTTGCATGGTCGAGTTTGACGAATTTTGTTTACGTCGTGGAGTTAACTTGATCTTTATCTTAGATATATAATGATCAGAGTCAACATCGACCCCACGTAGTACCTTCACGTTATATATTTCTTTGTAGAACTTTTTATCCATTGCAACATGGTCTATCTGGAATTCTCCTAGTGCACTATTAGGGCATTTCCAGGTCATAAGTTTGTGTGGTCTCCGCTTAAATCTAGTAGTTTCGAGACGTAGGCCATGTTCTTCACAAAGGGTAATTAATCTTTGACCATTCTTGTTAGTGAATTTGTGAGCTGGCCACTTACCTACTATTGGACGAAATTTTCTTTCTTGACCAATTTTTGCATTAAAATCCCCAAGCAAGATTTTAACATGAGTGTCTGGAATGTTTGATATTAGTAAGGCAAGTTCTTTCCAAAAATGGTCAGTTTCATCTCTAAATTTTTTGACATTCTTGTCATTAGTTGGGGCATGAACGTTTATCAAAGAGTATATTTTGTTTCCTGTCCTAACTGTTAAAGTTGCTAACCTTGATGAGTTCGACGAAAAGTCTTCCACTGAATCAATAATACTGGTATGTACTAAAATTCCCATACCAAATTGGGGGACTTTTTCATAACTCGTGGTCCTGGAGGTCCCTTGTAGAGACGGTATCCTCCAGATTCAATGGGGTCTTGATCTATGTTTCTAAGTTCTTGAAGTGCTGTTATTGAGATCTTGTGTTGGTCCAATATATCGGTTAAATGCTTAAGTTTTCCAATTTTAATTAACGAATTTATGTTTAATGTTGCAAAGAATGAAAATTCCCTATGTTTGTTAATTTTGAGTTTGTATTTGGACTTTCGGATTTCCAGGCGCTCCGACTCACCTGGCTCTTCTGCGCGGCACCCCACCGTATCCGAATGGTGCCTTGCGGTGGAAGAGTTCATTAGAAGACTGTTCATACTTGAGTTGATTGTCTGGTCTAGGACCCATGATCTGACCGTAGTCAGGGATTACAATTCCAGATGTGATCTGGAAAGGTGATGAATGGAATATGATAGGATGAGTTTTTATTATATTGTTATTAAGATTGTGGTAACTGAAAGAAGAGTTTATTATTGGAGAGTATAAAGAAATAAATTGTATTGAAGGAACTGCGAAGTATCTCGATGGATGAGAGGTATTATTTCCGATGTAGACGGAGGTATTTGTTGTGAGACAATGAGCCAGTGTGTAGCCATTGATCGATTTTTGTAGAAATGTCTGTAGTGACAGACGCGAGTATTCCATGGAAGTAAGAAGGTATGAGAGCAGGATTATGGAAGTTTATCAATTGTGGATGTTATTGAAATAGCCTCAATATAGTTGAAACTCTTTGAAATTCACAGGACAGCGGATCCTGGATGAAGTTAAATCTGATGGAAATTATAGGATTTAATGGATCTTTGTTGAAGCTGAGAGTAAACTGAGGTCTATTAAATGGTCCTATTCCTAATTTTTTCATTTATGGTAATTATTCGACGAGTGGAAATGTGTATTTTTATTAAGTATATTTATTTCATGAACAGATTAGTTGTAGGAGGTTTCTGAGCTATGTCTCTACTTGACTGTATGGATTATAGAATCACAGATTGTAACGCAAACCACGAACGAGACATAGTAGAGTGAAGTTATATTTTTCTGAAGCCCGTTGAGAGGCAGGAGTGAAGTAGAAGGATAGTTACATGTTGTATTGTCGGGAGAAAGGAAGGAACGCGTTGTATATATTTTTGTTTTAAGTAAGTAGTCGATGAACTACGACGTGATTATTTTCATTGTATAGAATGTTGTATTAAATATTTTTCGGATAGATTCGTAATTAGATTTAGGAGTGTTTTATATTTTTAATTTAAACTTTAGAGTTGTGTAGAGATTTTGCGCTTCCTAGAGGAAGAAATTTTAATGTTAGGGTGCGGGAGATAAATTGTATAGAGTAATGAATAGTATTTGTAATGACGGAGATCTACGTCAGGGGTAACGCCATTTATTTTTGGGATTATTTAAATGTATAGCTTATAACATTTTTCTTGTTATAAACTCCCGTTACCAAGGGCACAGCAGTTGTTCGCTGTATAGAAGCTTACTGAAGCTTTCACATAACATTTTTTTACGGTTTCTTAAGGAAACGATTAGTATTTTTTATGTGGATCAATGACACATGGTCATTCTTATTTATTTCATTGTTTTTTGAGAGCATTTAATCGAAGCTCGACGACACGAGAAGTGTATTGGTTTTAATAATAAATAGACGGATTCGTGTTGACGATTTCCTGATTGTTTTATAGGAAACTGGCATTATATTTGTAGTTAGATGGTAGAGGAATGTGCTGTAGGGTGGAAGTTCCCGAGGGACCTAATCCGCATCCTTACGCCGGAGATTTTTTGAGACTCTCTTTATCCTAAGTAGTTAGATGACACTACTGTTCTGTAGTTTGTTACTGCAGCACATTCCGTCCGAGAAAATCCTGTCCCTTATTCTGAGTGTTTTCGCCACGTGGCACCATGTCGTTTTTAGCCGGGACATCAAGATGCTACAATCCCAGATTATTTCCAGCCGCAGGATATTGGTGGATGATCCAGTATATAAGGGTACAGTACCATCCTGATATTTGCCTGGAGTAGAAGTGGGAAACCGCGGTAAACCACTTCCAGGATAGCTGAGGTAGGAACCGAACCCACCCCTTAAACGTTTTGCCTCACGAGGCTGAGTGTACCCCGTTCCAGCTCTCAGACTAGAATGCATTTCTTGGCACAGCCGGGAATCGAACCTGGGCCTCCACGGTGTCAGCCAAGCATGATAGCAACTACGCAACGAGGCGGACACCAAACATTGATATTGTCATTGCAACTGAATCTTGGTTATATGAGGACATAAATAGTAGCGAAATAATTCAAGGGACCTACGAAATGTACAGAAGGGATCGGGGGAAGTGAGGTGGTGGGCTATTTATTTGTGTGCGCAAAAATATAGCTAGTTTCTTAAAGTGGGCTGATATGGATCATGAAATGTTATGTGTACAAATTTCGGATAAAGGAAATAAATTCCCTCTTCAGGTGATAGGGGCGTATAGAGCACCGAAAGATAACTTTTCTCTCCTCGAAATACTGTATGATAAAACTTGTACGGGTAATGCTATGAAAAAGAGCATAATAATTGCTGGAGATTTAAACCTCCACAAAGTAGACTGGTCTGGTGAGTCAACTAGCTGTGGTCAAGCTCAGAGCGCTGCAAATAAATTCTTAAGGGAGGGGGGATTTTCCCAAGTAGTTGACTTCCCAACTAGAGACAATAATACCTTAGATGTTTATCTCGTAAGGCCTGTAGAGCTGTATATTAACTGTCTGAAAGTACCAGGAATTAGTGACCATTCTGGGGTTGAATTAAATATTAGATATGATGACATTACAAAATTAGACTCTGATGTAGCAAAAAAGATCATATTCTAGTATCGCAGGGCGGATCAGGGCAAGTTTCAGGGGTATTTGAATGAGCTATTTGTAGGATGGGCATCGGAAGGAAATCACATTAATATCCTGTGGACTAACTTTTTGAAAATTTTAAATAGCGCTGTTGATAAATTTGTCCCATTTAAATTGCTGAAACAAAACCCATATCCTGAGTATTACACACGAGAAATTAGGAGTCTAAAACGGAAAATTAGGAAATTATACAATAAAAGACATGATAGTGACAAGTATATGTTGAAATGTAAGTCCTTATCAAGAGAGCTCGTCTTAAAAAAGAGGGCTGCTCATGACACTTATATGCAAGGTTTACTTGGTTCGGGAGGTGATGGGTGGAACAATTTTTACAGTTATGTTAGGAGAAGAAAGGGAAATTCAAATAATTTGTCGATGATAATGTCCGGTGACGGTAAATTAATTACTGAGAAACAGGCCATTGCTAATGAATTAAATGTCTTTTACGGTAGTGTGTTTAATAAATCCAATAGCTGTGTGTTGGACCTTAACGACGAATCAGGGGCTCCCCTGTTCCAAATAAACCAGTCAGCAATTGTAAAGCTAATACAAAAATTACGTTTCAATGCATCAAAGGGTCCTGATAATATTGTTAGTGAAGTACTTAAACTAGGAGGTAGGGCCGTGGCACGATACTTGGAGGTGATGTTTAATGTGTCCATAAACAATGCGCAAACGCCAGATGACTGGAAGAGAGCTACGGTAGTCCCAATATTTAAGGGAGGGAGCAGACTTAAATTGGGCAACTACAGGCCGGTTAGCCTTACGTCCATCGTTTGTAAACAGATGGAGCATCTCATTTGCGACTACTTGAGGGAACAGTGGGAAACATTATCATGGTTTAATGATAGGCAACATGGATTTCGGAAAGGTTACTCATGCGAGAGTCAGATGCTATCATTTTTTCAAGACATTAGCGAATCGTTAGACCTTGGAGTTTCAGTCGACGCCATGGTTATAGATTTTGCGAAGGCATTTGATGCCGTGCCGCATGACATGCTACTCCATAAATTAGCTTCGACGAAGATTGATAGAAGAGTAATTTTATGGATCCAAGAATTTTTGACGGGTCGTTCCCAGAAAGTGAAAGTCGAAGGCATATTCTCGGATGAAATCACCGTAACGTCGGGTATCCCTCAGGGCAGCGTAATCAGAACTTTGTTATTTTTGGCGTTTATAAATGACTTACCAAATGGGATTCGCAGTGACTGTCGATTGTTTGCGGATGATTGTGTAATATATCGAAAGATACATGACTCACAAGACAATGCAGTGCTTCATGAGGACCTGAACCTGGTTCATAAGTGGGCGATTGTAAATAAACTGAAAATAAACACAAGAAAATGTAGTCTCTTAAAAATAGGGAAAGTGCGAAGGCAGGATTTTCAATATAACATTGGCTCGGAAATACTTGTAGAAGAAGATTCTTGCAAATATTTGGGCGTTCACGTAAGGAATGATATGAAATGGAGTAGTCATGTAGGATGTGTAGTTTCAAAAGCTTACAAATCCCTGCACTTTGTAATGAGGGTATTGAAAGGAAGTAGTACCTCTGCTAAAGAATTAGGATATTTGTCACTTGTAAGACCTATTCTGGAATATGCCTCGGCGGTTTGGGAACCATATCAAGTAGGGCTCATCAATGAGTTGGAAATGGTACAAAGAAAGGCCGCTAGATTTGTGCTCAGTGACTTCAATCCCTGGAGCAGTGCGAGCCGTATGTTAAAGAAACTTGGGTGGGAATCACTTGAGGCTAGGAGGATGAAATCTAGACTGCGCTATGTACAACACGTATACAAATCAACCAGCATGGGGTGAGCTTAGCAAACGATTGGGAAAGCCCACTTACATGGGTAGGAGCGATCATCCTTTCAAAGTTAAGGGCCGACCACAGCGAACAAATTATGGTAAATATTATTTCGTAAACCGTGCCATTGATAATTGGAACTCTCTACCTGCCGCAGTCTTAGAGCCTTTTCCCAAACATATAGGTGTGTTTAAGAAAAGACTGACTATTTGTGTAAATACTTCAGTTTAATTGTTGTATAATTGTTATTGAATTGTTATGTATAATTATTTATTTGTTATGTATATCCAATTTGCCACCGGGGGACACACCCCCCATTGCAAATAAATGAATGAATGAATGAATGAATGAATGAATTCCACGCAGGTTGAGAACTATACTTACAAAAGCAATGTATAATTGCTTGATGTAGAGCCATTATGGGAGAAAGCTTGGATACGTATCACTTTATTTTCATTATGCTATCTAATTGTGTATGCTCCATTGCACTATGAGTGCCGTGTTCTTGTTACTAGTTAATCCTGCTGTAATTCCGTTGGAGCACCGTAGTTATGTTTATCAGTTGCACATTGGTCTGTCCGTAAAATCTTTCAAACTATTTATGGGATGCAGAGATTAACACACTGTATATTGATCAAATTACAGCAGTGTAATCAACTGATCTGTGGTAACGCTGGTGTATAATTACTATTATTATCCAATTAATTTTGAAATTATCGGAATAGCGCACATGAGTACTGTTTGCTATGGTAGCATAATATTTGAAGTGGTGTCGGTATATTCCCTAATTGACTGCTAGTGATGGGAATTACATACAATACATGTTTTACAGTCGTAGCTTAACTTATTTTAAGTGTTTTTTACATGTTCCGTACTAATATAAGGCAACTTACGCATGATAGTAAGTAGATAGGTGTCATTTTTCCGTTACCTGTGAAGTTATTTTTGGTTGCGTTTATGTATGTGTAGCCAGGGTCGATCCTAATGAAGATTGTTTGTTAGACGGGTAACAGTTTTGTATTTGACATTACAATTAAAATAATGTTGTAAGTTGAATTTAATTAGTTTATTGTGCTATTAAATTCAAGACCAATTATGATCGTGCCCAGAGTTTCTCTCACTGCTGCCGGACTACTGTGCCAACTCATGAGGTGGACTAAATTGTGTGTACCTGAGAAATACCAACAAGACTGAAATGGACGACTATCAATCGATCAAAGATGTATGTTGAGTGGAGGAAGATCTATCCCGAAACTGATTCAACAGAGCAATAAATCTGCACACAGTTGAAATACTTTAAATGTTGAAAAGTTATCGTACAGGCAGAAATTCAATTAGATGGTATATTGGCTTTCACGGCCAGTGAATTAAAACTTGGCAATCTCTCTAGGTTTGTGCCGTGTCCGAGCACATACACCAAGAGCCCGCTGATGAGCCAGCTTGGTGTCCTAGGCGAAACCACACATAAGACACGGCACAAACTTAGAAAAAATGCTGGTTTTACTTCAATGGCCGTGAAATCCTTCATAGGGAGGTTAAGGCTGCTTGAGCTTTTAGTTCTCGCAGTTGATAGGCGCAGGTGCGCTTCATAAAATGGGAGGTAGCTCGCAGTTCGCTACTCCTGTGGGGGTCCGGGCACAGACACCACGAGCCCACTGATGAGCCAGTTTGGTCTCCTAGGCGAAACCCCACATATGACACGGCACAAACCTAGAAAAGATGCTGAGAAATTGAAATCTTCAACTGCAAAGAATCATATAATAAAATCTTTCGGTAAATATTTTCTCAAGGACCGTCATGTTTTGACGGTTTTCAACTAATTATTATTATTATTATTATTATTATTATTATTATTATGCCCATCTAAGGAGTGCTATTTCACAGATGAATTTGAATTAGCTTTCTTCTCCTTCCAAAATCTCTTAATTCTCTCACTAAGATGTTTCTTCCTTTCTTCTCTTTCCAAAATCTCTTCATTCTCTCACTAAGATGTTTCTTCCTTTCTTCTCTTTCCAAAATCTCTTCATTCTCTCAATAAGATGTTTCTTCCATCCTTCCCTTTCCAAAATCTCTTCATTCTCTCACTAAGAAGTTTCTTGCTTTCTTCCCTTTCCAAAATCTCTTAATTCTCACAATAAGATGTTTCTTCCATTCTTCCTTTTCCAAAATCTCTTAATTCTCACACTAAGAAGTTTCTTCCATTCTTCCTTTTCCAAAATCTCTTAATTCTCACAATAAGATGTTTCTTCCATTCTTCCTTTTCCAAAATCTCTTAATTCTCTCACTAAGAAGTTTCTTCCTTTCTTCTCTATCCAAAATCTCTTCATTCTCTCACTAAGAAGTTTCTTCCTTTCTTCCCTTTCCAAAATCTCTTAATTCTCTCACTAAGAAGTTTCTTCCTTTCTTCTCTATCCAAAATCTCTTCATTCTCTCACTAAGGAGTTTCTTCCTTTCTTCTCTTTCCAAAATCTCTTCATTCTCTCAATAAGATGTTTCTTCCTTTCTTCCCTTTCCAAAATCCCTTCATTCTCTCAGTAAGATGTTTCTTCCATTCTTCCCTTTCCAAAATCTCTTCATTCTCTCACTAAGAAGTTTCTTCCTTTCTTCTCTATCCAAAATCTCTTCATTCTCTCACTAAGGAGTTTCTTCCTTTCTTCTCTTTCCAAAATCTCTTCATTCTCTCACTAAGAAGTTTCTTCCTTTCTTCTCTATCCAAAATCTCTTCATTCTCTCACTAAGAAGTTTCTTCCTTTCTTCTCTTTCCAAAATCTCTTCATTCTCTCACTAAGAAGTTTCTTCTTTTCTTCCCTTTCCAAAATCTCTTAATTCTCTCACTAAGAAGTTTCTTCCTTTCTTCTCTTTCCAAAATCTCTTCATTCTCTCACTAAGAAGTTTCTTCCTTTCTTCTCTATCCAAAATCTCTTCATTCTCTCACTAAGAAGTTTCTTCCTTTCTTCTCTATCCAAAATCTCTTCATTCTCTCACTAAGAAGTTTCTTCCTTTCTTCTCTATCCAAAATCTCTTCATTCTCTCACTAAGGAGTTTCTTCCTTTCTTCTCTTTCCAAAATCTCTTCATTCTCTCAATAAGAAGTTTCTTCCTTTCTTCTCTATCCAAAATCTCTTCATTCTCTCACTAAGGAGTTTCTTCCTTTCTTCTCTTTCCAAAATCTCTTCATTCTCTCAATAAGAAGTTTCTTCCTTTCTTCCCTTTCCAAAATCCCTTCATTCTCTCAGTAAGATGTTTCTTCCATTCTTCCCTTTCCAAAATCTCTTCATTCTCTCACTAAGAAGTTTCTTCCTTTCTTCTCTATCCAAAATCTCTTCATTCTCTCACTAAGAAGTTTCTTCCTTTCTTCTCTTTCCAAAATCTCTTCATTCTCTCACTAAGAAGTTTCTTCCTTTCTTCTCTATCCAAAATCTCTTCATTCTCTCACTAAGAAGTTTCTTCCTTTCTTCTCTTTCCAAAATCTCTTCATTCTCTCACTAAGAAGTTTCTTCCTTTCTTCTCTATCCAAAATCTCTTCATTCTCTCACTAAGAAGTTTCTTCCTTTCTTCTCTTTCCAAAATCTCTTCATTCTCTCACTAAGAAGTTTCTTCTTTTCTTCCCTTTCCAAAATCTCTTAATTCTCTCACTAAGAAGTTTCTTCCTTTCTTCTCTTTCCAAAATCTCTTCATTCTCTCAATAAGAAGTTTCTTCCTTTCTTCTCTATCCAAAATCTCTTCATTCTCTCACTAAGGAGTTTCTTCCTTTCTTCTCTTTCCAAAATCTCTTCATTCTCTCAATAAGATGTTTCTTCCTTTCTTCCCTTTCCAAAATCTCTTCATTCTCTCAATAAGATGTTTCTTCCTTTCTTCCCTTTCCAAAATCTCTTCATTCTCTCACTAAGAAGTTTCCTGCTTTCTTCCCTTTCCAAAATCTCTCCATTCTCTTAATAAGATGTTTCTTCCTTTCTTCTCTTTCCAAAATCTCTTAATTCTCTCTCTAAGAAGTTTCTTCCTTTCTTCTCTTTCCAAAATCTCTTCATTCTCTGGCTAAGATGTTTCTTCCCTTCATAATCTTCATTCTCTCACTAAGAAGTTTCTTCCTTTCTTCTCGCCATGCAGAGGTGACTCTCATTCAGGGGTTGAGCAAAATGATGTTTGTTCACCAACGATCTGAATCTAGGCCTGTCACATAAAATTTCGTCTGTCACCGTGATTTCTTGAAGGCAATTTTCAATGTCAATCACCCAGTTATTCTCGGCTTTTAATTAGGAGGCACGATAAAATATCCTTTTAGTAAGTCATTCATTGTCCATTCTTTGAATATGTCCCTAAAATATTAACCGCATAATACTGAGTGATATTTTGTCGAAATGTTGGTATACTTACTATTATCAATATTATTATTATTATTAATAATGTTATTGGTTCTACGTCCCTTTTAACTACTATGGAATTTAGAGACACCAGGGTGCCAGAATTTTGCCCCGAAAGTGATCTTTAACATGCCAGTAAATCTACTGACACGGCTCCCTCGCAATTTCGCACCCTCTAATGCCAGCTGTCTGTGCCAGGATACGAACCTGCAAACTTGGGCCCAGCAAGCGAGAACGTTACTGCTGAGCGCGCAGCCAATTCATTATTTTTATTGGCAGTACAGACAGTAGGCTATATAGGACAGAACATCACCTGTAGTGCAATTGCATAGAAGATATGAAGTCCGTTATGAAATGTTGCGTGGAATTTTCCTACACGATTACCGCAGTGATATAGCCTGTTCAAAACTACATTTAAAATAGTAAGTATGGGACTGTTTCAATAAAGATATCAGCAAATTAAGCATATTATGTAAACATTTAAAAAGGCAACATTTTTCAATTTGGGTCTTTTTTGATTCCCTTTGAGTTTTCTATCGACTCATTATGCATTTGTAGACTGTCCATCAAGTGTAGGTGACTGTACATGAACCTGTCTTTCGTCTCCATCATAATGTCAGCTCTCAAATTTTGAGCAGATTTGGCTGTGGATTACGGGCGAGGCAGAATCATACAGGGCTAAGAGAGTCGCCTTGATTGATAACTCGTCTAATAGAAACTTTTCCATTGTTCATATTGTTGAGACTGAAAGTAGTTTTCCACGAGTTCATCATGCGGCCAAGGAGATTCCGGATGTTAGAACATAACTTTTATAATTCCAATCATTTCAGAAGCCAATTGTCTTGCAGTGGTCAGAGCAGCAAGTCATAGGATTCAATTTCTTTCACTGAGTTTGCTTCGTTGTTACCAAGTCAATAATGAGTTTTTATTTTCAACCTAACTGCTCAAATTTAAATACTGTGCCATTTTCACTTTGGAGATAGATCTTGTTATTCACCAACCAAGTCAGAAATTGCAGAAGATGAAGAGGCAGGTATTTGTTTGTTGGAGTCTCTGATTTGTCCTTTTTGTAAACAAGATACGACAACCTTTGCTATAGAATACAAGACTCTCAGGATTTTCAATCCGCGTGTTATTAGTTCTTGGATAACCGGAAATAGTTAAGGCAGTCTTCCAGTTTTGGGCTTTCTTCAAAGCATTGTGTACAAACTCCTCCGTTTGAAATTAAGAGAACCAGGACATCTGTCCACAAAAATTCACCGCTGAAGAGACCATATAATATCTTCAACAATGTTGTTCGAAGAAATAATGCCATAGATTTTAGTACTTCCTTGATCGTCTCTTTAATGGAGTTTCTAACCTCTCTCCAGAAATAATGTTTCAAACCTTGCAAATTGTAAGTCACGAATTCTTGCCACTGTGTCATTCTACCTCGCCAAACTTGTATTATAATTGTATTATACTGTTTTAATTTCACACCTATTTATTTTAATATTCACCTCTACTTTTATTTTGTTATTTTAATGTTTAAGTTAGTGTAATTTACAAGATAACATACTGTGTAATTTTTATAATAAACTTTTAATGCAGCCAATGGCCATAGGAATGCACAGAAAATACAGCGGAATAGTTAGTTAGTTAGTTATTGTTGTTTTAAGGGGCGGAACTACGAGGTCATCTGCCCCTCTTAACACAGATTAAAGAATACAAATTTTGAATTGAATTTAAAATTTTGAGGTGGACATCTAAATTTAAAAAAAAGACCAAAAATTAATAAAACAAAAACAAAAAGAAATTAAATAAAAAACAAAATCATAAAAATAAACAAAAATTACGGAAAAAACAAAAACATTATCATTCAAAAACGAACAAGTCGTTGAGTCAAGTTTCACTGGAAAATTTAGATTGCTGGCCCTAACCCACTCTCACTTATAAAGCGGATAACGCGATCAGCAGCCATCGCGTCATCGGCTAATATAAGTTTGAGTGTCGTCTGCAATCCAAGGTTTCTTCGTAAGTCAGCAAGATCCACACACTCGGTGAAAATGTGGGCCACGGTGAATACGGCTCCACAGGTACAAAGTGGGGGGTCTTCCCTTCTCATTAGGTACGAGTGGGTGGATCTTTTATGACCTATCCTTAGCTTACACAAAATGACGGACTCTCTCCGGGCCCGGAAGGAGCTCCGCCACACGCGAGTAGTTCCCTTGATCGCTCTCAGTTTACTGGGCAGCGGAATCAATCCCCTCGAGATTACAAATCTTGGTCACCACACAAGTCCTTCAGCGACAACCTCCGCTCACATCTCAGTGTGTGATATCTGTCACAGAGCCCACCACACAACCGACAGATGCACTCTTCGTCTGGAACATGGAAAGCGTTTGTCTCACACACTCTAAAGTGGAAACCATGTACTGTACTGCAAATCTTGTCCAGGTGGGGCGGAGCCTTTCCTCTCAGAGTTTGTCATAGCTTCTGTTGCAAAATAGGTATCCCAAATAGCCTCACTCTTAGCTTGTAGCTCGTCCAAAAATTCACTAAATGTGCCTGTTGCTGGCAAGAGCATCATCATTCGTAACTGTTCCAAGAAGAAGGGTTCACCAGTAAGCACATAAGTCAGTCTTGAAGGGGTGAATTTAGATACACAGATAATTTTCTTGAGAAAAGCCGATTATTAACTTGCTCAATTAACTTCAGGTTGTTTTTGTTGAGATAGTCCCAAATCAGTTCAATCTCATAAGACACAATAGGAATTATCTTGCTGGAGAATATTTATGCACATTCTTCTGAGCAGTTTGACCTCATTCATCGCTATTAATGCAGCAATTGTTCGACTTTTTATATGTTTCGTGAATGTGTTGCCGGACGTCTGCAATATAATTCCCAGATAGTTAAACTTATTGACTATGCATTGGCTCTTCTTCGTGGTGCAGTTTCTCACAGGCTGCTACTCCGCCTCCCCTCATGAATATCATGTGGGTCGTTTTATCTCTATTTAGTTGCAGTTTGTTCTTCCCTGCGCATAATGTCAGTCTAGTCCTACATTCTTGTAGAACTTCAAGGCTAGAAGACCCAAGCACCATGTCGTCTACTTACGCATAGAAGGCATTCAAGAATTTCCACTACATCCGCAGTTGACAAATTAAACATGAGTGGGCTAGCTGGGTCTCCCTGCTAGACTCCCTTTGTTTGCACAATTGGTGCTGATGTCTACTGGTTGTCTCTGATGATCACTGAGTTATGCTGGAGAATTCCACACACGATCTCTGTTAGATATTTGCCATTTCCAAGTAGCTTACGAAGTTTTTCTATGATAATTTGATGGTCTAGGAGGTCGAATGCCTTCCAATAGACAAGCCCAGGCATTCATTATATGCAAAAAAACGGCCAACCTAAAAAATAATGTAAAGCTGAAATTTGGAATAGATGTTCCCTAGTACCATAGAAACAAATCCTGAAAAGTCCCCATCTCTGCGGTGTCCGCGTCATAGTTTTTTGGAGGGTTCAAAAAGGCTTAAATGGGGCCTACGTGCCAAAAACAGCATTTTTGCTTCCTGCGTTCAAAATATTGATCCAAATGTAGTTCTCGCGAGCTTTAGCAATTAATAACAAGATGTTCAGTAAAGAACATATAGCCTACTTTCCCCTAAATGCATGGGTATTGTTATAACTCTTTGTCCTTTTCAAGGAGTATGATTGAATGTTGGTTGTAGTAGCTTGTTGAAATACAACGTGCTATAGGGATATTAAACATGAATATGAGGTGCCCTTTGCTAGTGCTACCTCTGTACCAAATTTCGTTCAATTCGGTTTCGCCGTGTTTGAATTGATAGGGGGAATCGATTTGCACACATACTTGGCCACCATCTGCAAACTATTGGGCTGATGTTCTTGCAGTTTGGTCAGAATATGTTTCCCACATAAAGATATGGTGTTGCAAAATTTGGTAGAGACTAGATTATTAGGTTGGTCGTAATTACATTTTAGCTTTTAACATTTGGGTGGCCGCGATTACGTTTCCGTCAAGATAGCGGTGATATAAAACATGACACTGAGGTGCCTCTTGCTAGTGCTACCTCTGTACCAAATTTCGTTCATTCGGTTCCACCGTGTTCGAATTAATAGGGGGAATCAATTTTGACATAAAGATGGCCGCCATCCGCAAACTATTAGGCTAATGACCTATTAGATTGGTCAAAGGATGCTCCCTCCATAAAGGTATGTTGTTGCAAAGTTTGGTAGAGATCGAATGGTTATGTTAGTCGTAATTTGATTTAAGCTTTAAACATTTGTGTGGCCGCTATTACGTTTCTGTCAATATGGCGGCGATATTAATCATAACACTGAGATGCCCTTTGCTAGTGCTATCTCTGTACCAAATTTCGTTCCATTCTGTTTCACCGTGTTTGAATTAATAGGGGGAATCGATTCTGACACAAAGATGGCCGCCATCCGCAAACTATTAGGCGAATGACCTATTAGATTGGTCAAAGGATGCTCCCTCCATAAAGGTATGTAGTTGCAAAATTTGGTTGAGATCGGATGATTAGGTTAATCGTAATTTGATTTAAGCTTTGAACATTCGTGTAGCCGCCATTACGTTTCAGTCAAGACGGCGGCGATATAAAACATGACACTGAGGTGCCCTTTGCTAGTGCTACCTCTGTACCAAATTTCGTTCCATTAGGTTCCTCCGTGTTCGAATTAATAGGGGGAATCAATTTTGACATAAAGATGGCCGCCATCCGCAAACTATTAGGCTAATAACCTATTAGATTGGTCAAAGGATGCTCCCTCCAAAAAGTTATGTTGTTGCAAAGTTTGGTAGAGATCGGATAGTTATGTTAGTCGTAATTTAACTTAAGCTTTGAACATTTGTGTGGCCGCCATTACGTTTCTGTCAATATGGCGGCGATATAAAACATGACACTGAGATGCCCTTTGCTAGTGCTACCTCTGTACCAAATTTCGTTCCATTCGGTTTCACCGTGTTTGAATTAATAGGGGGAATTGATTTTCACACAAAGATGGCCGCCATTCGCAAACTATTAGGCTAATGACCTATTCATTTGGTCAAAGGATGCTTCCTCTACAAGGGTATGTTGTTGCAAAATTTGGAAGAGATCGGATGTTTAGGTTAATCGTAATTTGATTTAAGCTTTGAACATTTGTGTGGCCGCCATTACGTTTCCGTCAAGATGGCGGCGACATAAAACATGACACTGAGGTGACTTTTGTTAGTACTACCTCTGTACCAAATTTCGTTCCATTCGGTTGCACCGTGTTCGAATTAATAGGGGGAATCGATTTTCACACAAAGATGGCTGCCATCCGCAAACTATTACTCTGATGACCTATTAGTTTGGTCAAAGGATGCTCCCCCCATAAAGGTATGTTGTTGCAAAATTTGGTAGAGATCGGATGATTAGGTTAGTCGTAATTTGATTTAAGCTTTGAACATTTGTGTGGCCGCCATTACGTTTCCGTCAAGATGGCGGCGATATAAAACATGACACTGAGGTGCCTTTCGTTAGTACTACTTCCGTACCAAATTTCGTTCCATTCGGTTGCACCGTGTTCGAATTAATAGGGGGAATCGATTTTCACTCAAAGATGGCCGCCATCCGTAAACTATTACGCTGATGACCTATTGGTTTGGTCAAAGGATGCTCCCCCCATAAAGATATGTTGTTGCAAAATTTGGTAGAGATCGGATGATTAGGTTAGTCGTAATTTGATTTAAGCTTTGAACATTTGTGAGGCCGCCATTACGTTTCCGTCAAGATGGCGGCGATATAAAACATGACACTGAGGTGTCCTTTGCTAGTGCTACCTTTGCACCAAATTTCGTTCAATTCGCATTCACCGTGTTCGAATTGATAGGGGGGGGACAGACATTCAGAGTACACACACTCACACACACACAGACACACACACACACACAGACACACACTCAGACTCACACACACACATACACACACACAGACAGACACACTTTTTTCGCCCTGTGTTGATCTCATAAGTCTACTTTCATTTTTTGCAAAAATCGAAAGTAGGCTAAAAATGAACCAGTAGCATAACGGACTTATCAGGCCTAATTATTGCTATTGATGAAGGAAAAAAACGACTAATTTAACATTTTTAGCACAATTTTTACACGAAAATTTGGTTAATTTGTCATTAGCAGGTCATTATTTTTTAAACAACTGCTGATATTGACTAAAGACCCAGGATGAAAGTTATAAAGCATACTTTTTGCTTTACATTGGTACATTATCCATGTCTATGCAAGAAACGGTTACTAAGTTACGGTCCCAAAGCATAACCGCTGTTGGAAAGGCACCCCGATCGCATTTCTATGTGACAGCACTCGGCCTGTCGGAGCAGGCCAACAATACTCGAAACAATTAATTCAGCTTCTAAACAGTCTTGGATTTTCAGTAAATGTGGCGGAAGTCCACAGGTACGAAGTTTCAGCGCTTCGTGAAGAACGTCCAATCCCGAATGCTGGAGCGTTCACGCAGTTTTGCTTTGACAACGTTGACTATAACATACTGTAAGAACATTGGACGGGCGAAACACATTTCACTCCATGGGAGGCACAGGTCCAGCGCCTGACAGTGAAATATCTCCACACCCACGTACACGAGAAGTTCCTAATGCTGGTGTGATTGCGGCGATGGGAAAGTTCAACATTTCGTGGTATCGGAAACCCTCTTCTCCTGGTTCAAAGGACGTAAAGATTAAGGAGTTAACTGTGGAAGCCCCAAACTCTGTGGCTATTGCGTTGATGATGGATTCCTTGTGGTTATCAGGACGGTGGTCAGGTATTAATTTACCCGCTTCGTGGAACGGCTTTATGAAGACGTCACTGTCTGCTAATGCTCAACCAGCTTCCCAGACAACGTCAGTTGATGCCCTGCCGTTCATTAGCTTGGAACCGAGCTCTCCATCAACTATATATTCCGCGTTGAAGTTTGCCGCAAGAGCGTGCGCGGGACTGAAAGAAAGCACTTGTTTCGTAACCTTTAACCAGACCTTATACGCGAATGTTGCAGAGATAGCCGCATCGGACACTTCAGAGGAACTCAAAACCGTGGTTGTTCGTCTAGACGGATTTCACTTTCTCATGTCGTTTCTTGGGGCAATCGGCTACGTGATGAATGGAAGCGGTTTGGAGGAGCTCTGGGCGGAAATATACGCTAAATCGTCAGTGACACACATGATGTCTGGACACGCATATTCTAGGTAGGCTTGCAATTAGCTCGCTGTTAATGATTACGTTATGCCTTCAGTTTCAAATGTATCAATAACGCGAAACTGTGCATTTTCTAGAGCCCACAGAACGCATTTTCGGACAAAACAGGCAGTCGGGACAATGTTACTCAACATGAACGACGGGCTGAAGGATGACAAGGACGAAATACAGGCGCTTTTTACCGCATTCCAAGAAGGCACCGCCAACGACTTGCTATCATATCCTTGCCTTCAACGGCTCAAAGAGTCGCTTCATGACACATTTTCTTCAATGAGCCAGAAATATCGCACAGAAAAGCTGTGGGTAGAGTACATCAAACAGAAAGCCTGGAAAATATTGAAGGATTTCGTCTCTACGGCTCCGATGAAAAGGCCATAATATCAGCTGGAGAGAAGTTCGCCATTTGGTCTCTACGATAGTGCCAAATTGAAGTGCAAAAGCCTCGACGAACTTCAGGTAGTGAAATACAGCCAAGAAATTGCCAAACAACCGGTCACAGCATCATGTCAGCTGGCTTCACTTCTGCCGACTTCGGCGGCATGCAAACAACATTCACTGCGGGTATATTTGCAAGTTCAGGAATGGTTAGGATTTTCTTTGGACCCGACCCAATGGGGATGGAAAATCCAACACTCAGCTTTAGTACCAGTGACAACTCATCTTCCAGCTGTTCCAGATCATCTCCTCAATTTGGTGTCCTGCAACTGCAAGATCTCTTGTGGCAGCCGGTGTGAGTGTGTACGTTCCAGTTTAGAATGCTCCTTAATGTGTGGATACTGCAGTGGAAAAGCGTGTTGCAACGTCACATTTGATGGCTCAGACGATGAGGAGGACGATTGAGTCCGATATAAGCTTTATTTTTCAAGTGTTCTTTGTCCAAAGAAAGCTTTTTAAGCTTTGTTTTGTTATTATTTGCATTATGCATATTATGAATGTGCGTTTAACTGTTAACTGCATTAAACTTGTTTTGTTCTATGCAAACTGTTTCTGCTAGTTTACCTGGATTCAAAGGAATACCATCCTAAAAGCTCTTGATTGAAGATACAAAATGGTGTCAGCAAAGGTGAATAGATGGAGCCCACCAGCGTAAATGGGCGTTCGTTCAGAAAGCGACTGCCACACTTGCACTTCTATATTTGTAACTGTATATCTGCTGCTGTTTGTCGGATGAACATGGGCAATGTATCGTTTTAAAGCTACAAGTGTGCTTTACAACTTTTATTTGGGTCTTTAGTCGCTATCAGCAACTGTTTACACGATAAGTCCCGGCTAATGACAAATAAGCAAAATTTTCGTGAGAAAAGTTGAGCTAAAAATGTTTGATTTCTCATCTGTATAAATGTATGGCAATAACTACGACCAATAAGAGTGTCATATTGTACATTTGTGCTATAATTCGTTGTTTTGTGAAGGAGCTCAAGAACTTATTTCCTTCTTTCGTAGCATTCTGGGTCAAACCAGGGCTGTGATCTTTTTTTCCCTCCAAGGTATCTACACCTGTCCTCTCCTTAAGGCATTCTCCAGGTTTTGTGCTTTTGCTTCAATGTTACCTTCTTGTATCTCCTCTAAAATGTGTTCTGCGGTTTTTGCAAATTTCTCTATATGACTGATATATATCGATCTTTGGACCCTAGCTGCCCTTTCCTCTCGCATCGGCTTCTCTGAATTGACTGTAAACTTAGCCAAAAACCGACAGATGCTTCCTTAACGGTGCCACTTCAGATTTGGCAAGAACCCTAATGTCCAAGGATCTTAAAACAGAACTGGTGAATATTAAGTCTATTTTACTCAAGTCATTGTAACATATACAGTATATATATTGAGCCCGCTGAGCTCATGCTCTGTGATATTTTTCCTTTCAACACATTTGCTAATGTTATGCATCATCTTTGAACGCACCTGAAGACCAGCACATGGCTGGAGATGATTATGGATGTACTTTTGACTTTGAAGAAGTCCACGATTTCTTTTTCTGAGTCCTTATTAACATGTCTCCATTTTTCGCAAGGCTCAGATCAGCTCATTTTGTAATTCAGCACATTCTGAACATTCTGGTAAATGTGATTTTATATTATGGTAAGTATTTTACATTGCAGATACGCGAAACGGAAGGAGTTAGTCGCTAAACGACTCATGTATTCACTAGATCCAGCAGGCTGGAACGCCGCACTACACACTTGAGTTTGGTTTATCGTCCACACTGGACGTGTGAAATTGTCGGTCTTGTTAGACGAGGAAATAGTCCGCCTGGAAGGCGAGGAAATTATCAACGTTCATCGTAGCGTCTTTATGCACCAAGTAGTGTGCCATCAAGTGATATTTAATGCCTGTGTGTGCGTGAATAACGTCATTATTAAATTTATGAAAATTTATGAAAATTACGACGCCGTGGAACACCACATGTCAACCACGAGGCCGTCAGAATTCTATGTCCACGGGGGACACAAAATATTCCAAAGTCAGTGAACAAACAACAGTTCCTGTGGTTAACTTGAACGCCACAAACTGTGAAAACATTGCAGCCGCTATTGCGAGTATTTTTAACCGTGGATCGCTAGGATGCCACGTGATTCAGTGTAACAGTAAAATCTGTGAGAACACGCCAAATAGGCGAGATAATAGAAGCTGTGAAAGCAGACAGTGCATGTGCAATTTGATAAAGTCTGCATTGTGTTATCTCAGTGAGTTTGTTACTGTCAATCATTTTAGCTTCAGTGAAAGCTGTGTTATAATTGTGATTTCTACGAGTGAAAATAACCACCAGTCATGTATTGTTCAACTGAACACGTGTATGAAGTGATTATTCATCTATCTACGATGGGGATGATGAAGTGAGGACCCCATAATGTGAAGGAGCCGTTCTAAGGAAACTACAACATGACGGAATACCCAGAGGTACCGCACGTGGAGGAGATGGACGTGTTGGAATATGAAGAATGACCACTACCACCACGAGAGAGAAGCAGATGACATAATTACGTCGACCACGAGACGCATCAAGACCCTGGTCATGGATAAGTCCTGGAATGGAGGCCTAGTTTGGACAGCCATTGTCCGGAAACCAGAGGATGATTTTTACCCCTCAGTTCTTTGGAAAGAACGAGGTGATGATGCCTTAAGTCAGTGAGTCCGTTCCTTCTCTCTTTGTACGATTCTTTTTGTGGTGGAGTAGTTTAGTTAAACCAACCGAACTCATCATGACAGCCACTAGGTAGAATTTTGTATTTAGCACTCATTTGTTTGTCATCATTAGCAAACTCTGCAGATGTGAGAATTTGCGTATTTTTATGTAGTACAGTGATAGTTAGCCACCCTTTTGATTGAACATGGTTCAATCGGTGCATTCTTTTGGACGTCGAGAGATGTCAAGTCTATTTGCAAGCTAAACGTGACTGTAGTTTTTGAGCTACTTTGTTTAGCCCTGGTATGGGGGATTTTTGTTTGTTTTCTTTGATGCGACGATTAGCCGTCATTTTTAGTGGTATTTTTTTTGTAACACCCCTTCTTCGTAATTTCATGTCACGCCACTGATCTCTTTAGATTAGGCCGTATCGTTTGATGGTCAACTGAAACCATCAGTTTTGTAACTATGCTATAAATGTTTCATTATGATGAGCTTTGATGCCATCCAGTTCTTGGTGAAGATATAGTCAGGGAATTAACTTGTATGCAACTACAGCATCGAACCCTGGACTTATATCGTATCATTAGCAAACTCAGCAGATGTGAGAATTTGCGTATTTTTCTGTATTATTTGTGTCTAGTGATTTGACACAGGATTGTTGTTGTTTGTGATAATGTAAACAATACTTGAAGTGACATCTCTGTCATGTCAAAGACACTCCGATTGAGTGACATTGCTACCTTTTACTACTATTTGTTCTGAAAGGCTTGTTACGTCCTATTTTTACTGCATGTCTCTACGTAGTACAATTGTGTTATTATATGTTATATTGGGATAAGCCACAGGCCAGTTCATATAGGACTTTCTTTGGAGAGAACTGATGCTTACATGTGAATCTAGTGTTTCGTTAAATTTGCCTGACGCAACGAAGGTTACGAGCACAAGCTCATTGCTATGAACAGGTGGAGATATTACCCAGCGACCACCGAGCGCACAGAAGTGAGACATACTTATTTGAGACCCTAGACGATTGCTTATAGCATCGATTTCTGTTAGTTTTGTATTTTCATTATTTGGGTCAAGTTCTCAGCAGCCATTTTGTTTAAATCATATGTTCTGATCTTATGATGGGTGACCGGCAGAAGTCACGTGCTTGATCGCTTTGCATATCGACTACGTTTAACATTATTTGAGAGTGTACTTTTAATATTCTGATAAGGTTCATTCTTTGTTATTTGACTAGTGTAAGACACCCTTGTTGGAGGCTATTCATGATATTTTAGTGCTTGTAATGCACGTATGTCCAGACTCAGTTCTGTGGACTTGTTATTAACGGGAGGTAACTGAGTGTTTCCCAGGCCTGTCCGAGGTTAATCAGGTGTGCCGAGAGCCACTGATAACTTGTGTTATTGTATTGTCCGAGCAATGGGAGCTCGATGAAGGTATTCCGACTTTTATGTCGATGTGACAGCAGATGAATGATCTCACAGGAGACACTACTGCTCAGCCCAGGTGTCTAGGATCGTCAGCACTATCGTCATAAACCGACAATGAATTTAAACCTACGAAATAATAATCAAGCGCATAATTACTCTAAACAAGCTGGTAATTAATTAATTGTTTCTGATAATCTTGAAATGCACATTTTGAGCTTGCTGACTGACACCTCGTGATGTTATACATTTCCTGGCGGAAATGACTTAGGACAGGTGACACTATTTTGAAACGACGGAGTGTTGCTTAACCTTTAGTTCGTAGCTGGTGGAGCACGACACTCATGTGATGTAAGTCGTAGTTATAACTACGCCATTGCCAACCTAATTAACACGCACTTAGATGACTTTGGATGCAAATAGTATTTCCAAAACGTGTAGGAAGGGTAGTAACATGCATTTTGGTCTTGTGTTTTATTTATTTTACAATGTGTGTTTACCTTTCTCTGCGTTGATGAACACGCAGCTTATAAGCGTGTGTTTAATGTTGTTTTTTTCTTGGCTGTCATGCAGATTTGATGTTAATGTTTTGCTTTACGGACGTCATCGCCGTAAATTTGTATTCATTGTTAGGACATAGCTAAATTAATTAACGTTAAATGTAAATAAGGATATGGTATCATCGTAACTTAGATTTGTTTTGCTGCCCTGTTAAATGTAAATTCTGTTAGTAACTTGAACTTTGTAACTTGGATTAGGGATTCTTTCCATACTATGTTCCTAGCGTTGTTGTTGTTGTTGATTACCCTTGTAATTAGATATTTCGTGAGGGTTTACCTTAGTTTACAGGTATGGCTTGAATCTTTTTTCCTCCTTTTTTATTATTTTGCGGATTAGCCGATATAAACCCTCCGAACTAGGATAGGTGCTTGCCGATTTTAAAATGAAAGTGTTCACGAGTTTTACTTAAGTCTGGATGTTTTTCATTTCTCTGTCTAGTTGTTTAGGGTGTATTTTCTTGGGCCGTCTATGACCTTAGCCACCATGTTACCCCAGATCCCCTGGATCATAGTTTCTCGTGCCGCTATGGCCTATAAGGAATGCATCCGATCCTCTCGGCACATAGGTCCGGCAGGTGAGGTGTCTGGGAAGTCACTTCGGTTGTTGGCAACCCTGACAGCTCCTCTGACGGGCACAATATGGTCCTAGGGATCGTTTTGTAGGATAAATCCTGCTCCTTCCATGAAATCAATACATCCTCTATTTTTGAGATATTCTTATCCATGCGGCAATTGAAATTAACCGCCACAATGGTTCCCTGATGATGTCTTAAATTCTTCATCATGTCTGTCATGATTTCAATAATGTCCTGAGCTATGTGACTTGGTTAAAAATAAACGACTATAATGTTTAAACTCTTTGTTTCTATTTCTAATACGTTTGATGACCAGTAAATAATTGTGTGCGGAGTTAAACATGATCTTAATCAGGCCCGACGAGAGGGGGGGACAGGCAGGGCTGGTGCCCCGGGGCCCGACCCTCCCAGGGGGCCCGGCGTCCTAGGAGGATGGGCCCGATCTGGCATTGATTTATTATTGCCTTTATGCGACTTGAATTTGCTACTGGCAATCATTTAGTGAGTGCAATGAACTGTCTGTGAACAATGATACAGGGATTGAAAAACTTATTCTGTCTAGTGGACAATAATTTCCATTACAAAGCGCTTGTGGGAAGAACAACGGTCTCAAAGTGGTCTACTTAGGCGATGGGGCTTCGCTATGTATTGTTGTCAGAATATATCTGAAGACAGAGAGAGCATAACCGTATTCAGAAATCAAGTCAATTGTATCAGCAAGTTCGATATCTACTCTGGAATAAGCAAGTACCACTAATATCAAAACAAACTCTGTTTTGAACATTATTTGTCCCTATATTGACTTATGGGTTGGAAACATGCACAACTACCAAAAAAGATGACAGCAGACTTCAGGCTTCAGAAATGAAGTTTCTAAGAAGCATGCTTCAAAAACCTAGGAAGGACAAAGTAAGAAATGAGAAGATAAGAGAACAAGCTGGAATAAATCAGTCCCTGAAGGAGACCATAACTAGGGGACGATTGCGATGGTTTGGTCACGTCAAACGTATGACGGAAGAATTGCAAAACAATGGTTACATACTGAGATTACTGGAAAGAGACCTGTTGGAAGACCTAGGAGGAGATGGATGGACCAAGTGAAGGAAGATATCACATCCAAGGGAATCAACTGGGATGAAGTCTTGAAGGAGCAGTGGTACATGAATCGACTAACATGGAGAGCGCTCGTAAACCACACCCGGGAAATTGGAGTGGAAACTTGATGATGATGACAGAGAGAGCATTCCATTTTTCTAAATTTAGCTTATTCGGCTTATGCACCAATCCTTCAAGTAACTTTCTCATCCCTTCACTTATTTCGCCAAGGCCACAAGAGCCTGGGCTGCCCTGGTGTTTTTGGTCACCTAGCTCAAGAGTTTCAAGTTTGGTGCGTCACGTTGACCTTAGATATTTAGAGGTGATAGTGTCTGAAATGAATATATTGTCTAGCTAGACATATCGTATGCCGTGCAGGCAGGTAAGTAAAATAAATTTTAAAGTAGCGTCCACACAGCAATTCACTTTATAGTTATTATTGATTTAAGGGGCGGAACAGCGAGGTCATCGTTCCCTAGTAATTCACTTTCGCACTATGTGAAAAATTATCATTGCTGGCTAAATATCTTGTGAAAGGGTGGGATGATTCTGTCGGTCAAACGTAGTTAAAGAAATGCATGCCAAATTGTTCATCTTCTCGTTTACTGAATAGGGAAAACAATGCTAACATTTGAATAATCTGTATGTTTAGGTACCTTACAGTATCATAATTATTATAACTGGTCTATTCAATACGATAACATTCCTAGGCACTTGGGTTCGTGCGCCAAATCACTTCTGATTAAGGGACTTATTGAACATCGATATTACTATTGGCACTAGAGTTGGGAAATGTATCTAAAGACTTACACTAAGGTAACATTCCAGTATTTTTCTGGACTGAGTGTTTAATTAACCAGGAGAAAAATGACAATTAAGCTAGGGCACTGAACCACTCAACTTTGTTTTCCAATTCCTCTCATGGAACCTCAGTGGTAAGGGCAGATGACCTACCGTAGCTGTTCCGCCCCATAAAACAACAATAAGTAACGACAGTGGTAGGGGTAGATGGCGTAGCTGTTCCGCCCATTAAAACAACAATAAGTAACGTCAGTGGTAGGGGTAGATGGCCTAGCTGTTCCGCCCCTTAAAACAACAATAAGTAACGTCAGTGGTGTGCATGGCGATGGAGAAATTAATATATTGTATGTAGGCAACCGCGCTGATCTTCCTAAGAGACAAATATTTGAACTATGCTTAATTTAGAAGAAAATTAAGACGAAGTATTGTCGAATATCAATATAAATAAAATTATTTTGATCTGGTGCAGTGGCTGTTATTATTATTGGATATTTCTACGCTGTTTATTCCAAAGAGAGGCATCGATCTGCAAAGCACTTATTTTTCAGGACGCGAAGAGATATTTTCCCTTGCGAATCAAGCCCTTTCACGATACGCTTTAACGTTCCAGTACCGTTAAACATAAAATGAGTTGCTCTCTTTATCTATAACTTGGAAATGACTCCGGGTCCTGAAGAAGCCGCGGCAGGAATGCAGAATTCGGCTTCCCGACTGCGGTGGCATCGTAGTCTTACTCAACAGTTAATAATAGGCCTATTTGTCGTTACAGTTGTTAATTCATTTAGGGGCTTGCAATATTTAACCCGTGTACTTGGTAGCTAGTAGGTCTAGTACCACTGGAGGGCAATGAACCATTGGCATTCGGTTGGGAATCGTTTGCATCAACTAGTACTGTAGATATAATTCAGTATTTGCTGAGGCGTTAATTCTTCGGTTTGTTTCTGAAGGCTTCCACATGATTCAATGATGTTGACTGTAAAGCAGTAGTTTTCACAAATATTAATGAAGTAAAAATTATAAGATTCTCAAACAGCGAACAAAATAGAAAACCAAGAAACGTGCGAATTGTGTAGACTGAAGAGGAGGCTAGTGGTTGTTGTATAATAAGAGAGGTGTATTGGCAACATTGTTGTAACTATTTGTGTTGGCGAGTAGAAACTTAGACCCTCTTAAAACCACCCTCTGCTGGACGAAAGCAGAGTAGGCCTATACACTGTGCTGTGCTATGCCCTCTGTGACATGGTCAATCGCATGCCGTATTCTTAGTTGTCGACTGGGAAAAGAGGGAATGCGTTGCCCGTCGCGACTATTACTGTAATTATTAGGGTTAAGAGTAGGGTAGGTGTTCCTGGACTTGAAATAAGGTACTATCCCAGCATGCGTCTGGAGGGAGTGTGGAAAACCACACTCAGGGCAGCTTCTCTCAGCACCGGGATTCAAACCTCTGATCTGCAGACTTGCTGTAGATCCCCATCACGGTCATTGGTGAGCTACTTGAAGGTGCGAGAGCTTCTAATTCAATATCGGAGAGTCTTTTCTATAGCCACAAATGTCAATGGTCACCAAATTCTTACTACAAGATATCACAAATATAATCACCCAATTGGCCTATAACTCAATAATTTGGACCAATATTTTGCAAAATTTTCCGGAGGAGGACCCCCGCATCTCACTGTGAGCTTGGTGATATTTCATACCCCCAGATCCCCGGTGTGTCTACTCCCCCATAATCTTGGCTTAAATCCGCCCCCGATGGTCACCAGTCATAGATAGGATTGGGGACTTTTAGGAGAACCTGGCTGTAGGTTTGCTTACTGCAAAGTAATATTAAGTTGTAAGAAGTCCTCTGAAAATTACAAAATATGGTTCATATTCACATTCTCTTCTTTTGTGAAAACAATCACTGATCAGCTGCAATCTACTGAGAGCACATAATAAATAACTTGACTTGACCTGTGGTTAATATGAAAATATATTTTGCTTTGTTTAATATACAGTGATGTGTAATCGCCGTTCAACCAAAACACTTATCTTAAAAATCTGACGACTTCGGCCGGACTTAATCCCAAGATCTTGGGCATAGCAGTTCAGCATGCTACAATTATTATTATCATTATTGCTTGCTGAGTTTTATGTTCTTGTAATTGATTTCGAGATGACCATTTTGTGCAAAAAAACAAAACAAAAAATCAGAAACAAAAACTGCTCAAAATCAGTTCGTGCAAACTCACGAGGATTATAAATTAATTTTACAGAGTTTAGTTATAGAGGGGGGGCCGGGAGATTCCAGCCCCAGGGCCCGTCGCCGCTCTCCACGGCCCTGATCTTAATAAGCACGACATGCCTCTACTTGGACGATCGCGGTAATCTTGCGTAGCTAGCATGTGACAATTTTAGAATCATTCTACGTAAATATGCTGTGTTATTAAGGTTTCTGCTAAAATTACAATGTCTGTTGTAAGAAAGGCTGGCGGGTGTAGGTGGAGGATGTTATTAAGTCCGTCCACGTTTCATAGCATGATAGAATGCTACTCCAAGTCCACTCTCTGATAGGCTCTATCTGGTCTTCTGTATGGGTGACGAAAAGGCCTAACCAGTACTCCAGTGGGCCAGAATTCTTTATACCACTGTAGTTGGGATAAAAATCCTGTTATGCGCCAATAAATAAATAAATAAGTAAATAAAAAATAAGTATGAATAAATAACTAAATAACAGCTGTAGACCCACGGAACATCCAAATCTGTCTTATTATCATTCTTCTTTAATCGTATCGGCCTGCTAAGGACCACATCATTTCAACTGACTTCTCTGGGCTTTGATCTTTGCCCAGTGCTCCTTCGTACGTTGCCGGTGTTGGTCTTTTTCTTTCTTCCGTCCACATTTTTCCCGTCTTAAACTTTGTTTTTTCTTGAAAACCCTGGTGGTCTCCCAATTGTGGATCAAGTTGTTGTTCTGCAGAGCTTTTGAGATAATTTTGTAAGTTATCAGTAGGAGGGAAATGCCGCAGTAGCTGTTAACGTCAGTTCTGTCACCTTTCATATGCAGGGGATGATTTATTATTATTATTATTATTATTATTATTATTATTATCATCATCATTATTACGTGAAACCTCAATTATCGAACTATATACGTTGTGGCAGTGATTTGCAATTTACTATGGGTGTATTTGGTGGTCACATTCATTTGGTAATTAGATCTGCCACGTTCATTCAAAGCTGGAGTATTTTATTGTCAGACTTCCTTTATTCCTTAGCGCTATTCATTAAATGTTTTTACTTCTGTCATAAAGGCTCAAATAATCTTCCATGTACTGCGCATTAATGGCACACATTTGCAAGTTCATGATTTCCTTACGTTGGCAATGTAATTAAATTATCCGTGGAGGGAATACATTGTAAGCCGTTGTAACATTCTGTCTCCTTCAATGTCGCACATTAACATTTCAGGAGACCCAAGTTCATTGTTATGGTTCATTATTCCGCCCCACAAAGCAAGACTAACAAGTCGTAAAGCTACGATGCACTTCAACAAACTTCCAATCGTAAACCGAGGGAAGGCTCCAGCGATTTCATTCTCTGAAGAAGTATTTTGCTACATCAATTCTCTCGAACTTTTCACTGTTATAGTTGCAATACCACAACATAGCCTTTGTATCCCTAGCCCCGCGGCGTAGGCATGCTCGTTATAGCGGGCAGTAGCAGCAAGTTCGGATACCGTATGTTCGAATCCTGTGGCTGACAGCGACTATCGTGAGTGTGGTTCTTCTCCGAGTATTTCCATATTCCCCCCCTGGGAAAATGCCGGAGTATTAGTCTACCTTGCTTCAAGTCCTGGGGCACCTTCCCCATCCCTGTCCCTAATACAGTAAGGTTATCAGACAAGTTCAACACACACCCAATAGGGTTGCCAGATTTCAAGAATGGAAAAACGGAACAAACGTCCCAAACATTGTTATTTTTATTCTAGTTTGTTAAATGTTGCAATATAATACTCATATGTATTAAATAAGCATTATGTAATCAAATACACAAAATTAAAACTAGATATTGCCGACATGACATATAGGCCTATGACACCAGCAACTTATAAATGCTTTTCATTTGAACGACCCTTTGCAAGGATTTTTTATTTGTGTGTACCTTCTGATAAAATTCACTACGATTTTCGTCATAATTGTAATATGTGAACAATTCTTGTTTTATCACATTAATGGAGCTTCTGTTTCTATCATCTCTTCATTTGATATTCATGGCAGAAAAAACTCTCTCCGTAAAACAATTGGAGGGGAAAATGCTGAGTATTAACTTCACAAGGACTAAGATATTCCTTAATTTTGTTGCCCCTAATAAATCTGTAACATGTACCCATCTATCAACACAGACATAGAAATCATTTTCTCTTTCAAACATGCGCCTGTATCACCAGGAAACGAGCTAGATATTACAATCAATTCGGAATCGGGACATTTGAAATGTGTGCGAAATTCAATATATTATCAAATTAACAAAAAAAAAAAAAAAAAGAAAAAAACGGAATATTTGGCGTTCCGTTCAAGATTGAAACGGAACGCGGAACAAAACAAGAAAAAACGGAATTGTTCCGAGTAATACGGAACGTCTGGCAACCCTAAAACCCAACTACACGGGGATTATTACCAATATGTCCCAAACCCTTAACACGCCATCACACGCCCCCACGGCAGTTTGCCGCGTTTGAACAATAATGCAAATAATTTCCCTATTTGTTTCCAGGAAGTTGAGGGCAGTCAGGTGTTCCTAACCCCACATCTATGTATAACGACCATGGCCTAAATCGGGTTGTCACTGAGTGCTGTCGATGTCAGTTCACACCAATGTTGGTGGTGTCACATTGTGTGAGCAATTTGCTAACGCGCGTGCGATCACGTACAATAATTTTCGAACCTATGTGAGCATATTGCTAACGGGCGTGTTCTCGCGTATATTTCATATGAAAGAGTTGTAATATATGTGTTTTCTTGTTTGTGCTATAACTGGAAATGGATCCGTACGAAGTATAACAAGCTACAGTGAGAGATTTAGTGGACAGTGTTCCAGAATATAATTCAAGTGAATTAGGTGAAGACAATTATTGTGATGACAGTGACGTTGATGAAAGAGACATTTAAGAGAAGGTTGATAGTGACTCAGAGGAGAATGTTTCAGAAGTTATATTGCAGCCGTGTGAAGAAGGTGTCGATGAACACCCCCCACCATCCAATGAAGAGGCACTGAACCTCTCAGTAGGCCCTCAGCAAGAACCTCACCATCAGTGTCGTTCGCTTGAATTTGGATTCCACACTCTATATCCTGCAGTAAGCCATTTGTTACTTGTAATGGTAATTGTAATTGTAATGGTCTTGTGTTAAAATAATGGAATTTATTTGAAAATGAACAATTATATACTTTGCGGCAATTTGCTAACGGGGCGTGCTTTGATGTCACATCACAACCTTTGTTTTGCGGCAGTTTGCTAACATAGCGTGCTCTCGCGTTTGTAAAATACTTCATAGTACTTATAATGATATCTTTATATATATAATTCTTCGACACGTGTGTATGTGACTGAACTCCTCCTAAACGACTGAACCGATTTTGATGGAATTTGGTATGTATATTAGGGTGGGTCCATGTATGGTTTAGATTCACAATCTGACCCGGTAGGTGGAATGAACACAATTTTAGAACCACAATTTACACACAATTTTAGAACCACAATATACAGTCAAAAACAGTCGTCATGGAAACCACTAGTCTTGGCCTTCGTGAAAGCTGATGTCTTTGGACGGTTTGTCTCTGCACGTTAGAGCCACCTGGTCGCAACCTGTACAACTACCGCCATTACATACACTCCGCCCGTGGCGAAAAGTTGTGTTTTATACCAAAGGTGGCAGTGATGTCGAATTCTACTGTTTGTCTCTGTACGTTAGACCGTTTCAAAGTCCCGTATGCGTTCATATACCATTCATCCGATTGCCATGAAACTTGGGTGATATGTTGAGTGAACTCCAGGGAAGTGTTTGACTTAGTAAATCCATTTTGCAACAGATAGCGCACGAATATTTTCAACAAATGAGCGACGACGCGCGAAGCGTATCAAAAAGGTCCCGTATGCTTTCAAATACCATTCGTCCCATAGCGATGAAACTTGGGTGAGATGTTGTGTACACTCCAGGGAAGGCTTCTGGCTTAGTAAATCAATTTCACATAAGGTAGCGCACGACTAGATACAACAAATGAGTGACGACGCGCGAAGCGTTTCAACAAAATCCCGTTTTAAGTTTATATTCCATTCAAAGATTGAGATGAAACTTTGATGAGTTGTTGTGTACACTTAAGTGAAGGCTTCTAACTTAGTAATCCATTTCACAGGAGGTTGCGCACGAGTAGATTCAACAAATGAGCGGCGACGTGCGAAGCGTTTCAACAAAGTCCCGTATGCGTTCAAATACCATTCGTCCGATAGCGATGAAACTTGGGTGAGATGTTGTGTACACTTACGTGAGGGTTTCTAACTTAGTAAATCCATTTTACAATAGGTAGCTCACGAGTAGATTCAACAAATGAGCAATGACGCGCGAACTTTTAATCAAAGTCCCGTATGCGTTCATATACGATTCATCCGATTGCAATGAAACTTGGGTGAGATGTTGTGTACACTTACGTGAGGGTTTCTAACTTAGTAAATACATTTCACAGGAGGTTTCGCACGAGTAGATTCAACAAATGAGCGACGACGCACGAAGTGTTTCAATAAGGTCCCGTATGCGTTGAAATACCATTCGTCCGATTACGATGAAACTTGGGTGAGATGTTGTGTACACCCTACGGAAGGTTTCTGGCTTAATAAATCCATTTTACAATAGGTAGCGCACGAGTATATTCAACAAATGTGTGACAGCACGCGAA
Source organism: Meconema thalassinum (assembly GCA_946902985.2). Lineage (NCBI taxonomy): Eukaryota > Metazoa > Arthropoda > Insecta > Orthoptera > Tettigoniidae > Meconema > Meconema thalassinum. The sequence goes on from OX336388.2 coordinate 1,765,559,885, forward strand.
TCATTTCAACAAAGTACCGTATGCGGTCATATACTTTTTATCAGATTGCGAGGAAACTTTGGTGAATTGTTGTGTACACTCCAGGAAATGTTTCTGTCTTAGTAAATCCAGTTTTTAATAAGTATCGCACGAGTAGATTCAACAAATGAGCGACGGCGCGCGAATCGTTTCCACAATGTCCCGTATGCGGTCATATATCATTCATCCGATTGCGATCAAACCTTGGTGAATCATTGAGTATACGCCAGAGAAGGTTTCAGGCTTAGTAAATCTATTTTACAATAGGTAGCGTATGAGTAGATTCAACAAATGAGTGACGGCACGCGAATCGTTTAAAGAAAATCACTTATGCGTTCATATGCCATTCATCCGATTCCGATGAAACTTTGATGAGTTGTTGTGTACACGCCAGGGAAGGTGTTCAACTTGGTAAATCCATTTTATAATATTGGTAGCGCACGAGTAGATGTAACAAATGAGTGACAGCGCACGAATCACTTTAACCAAATCCCGTATGCGTTAAATGCCATTTATCCGTTTGCGATGAAACTTTGTAGAGTTGTTGTGCACGCTCCAACGAATGTTTCTAAATTAGTTAATTCAATTCACGATAGTTTAGAGGCAGTTAACAGAAATTGAAAAAAATATTGTGTATCCAAAAGCACTTCAAGAAACAAAGTTACAACACTTTCTTTGATTGGCAGGACAACGTCTGCCGGGTCAGCTTGTAATGATATAAAGTTCTAAATAGCATTTTATGGTAAGTAAATTTTGTTTCTAAAGATGAATTTAAAGTTTTAAGATTGTATTTTTCACTTTAAAATTATTGCTACTATTTATTACGAATGTGAGCAATTTGCCGTAGGGCGTGCTCTCGTGTAAAAAAGAGGGGGCATGTGATGACGTGTTAATATGAATTAACAACAACAATCTATCCCGTAAGCTTTTCTCATCTTCATTGCTGAAACGTTTTTGGTCGAATTTTACTGTTCACCTTGGAAAAGTGTCCACCCCATAACACAGTGGCTAGCATTCTTGGCTGTCACCCCTGAGGCCGAGTTAGATTCCCGGCTCTGCCAAGAAATTCTGGTCTGAGGAATAGAACTATCCGTAGTATAGACTGACTCTAGGTGGGTTCGATACCCACCTCAGCCAACCTGAAAATGATTTTATCAATTCTATTCCAGGTAAATGCTGGGATTGTTCATAACATAAGACCATGGCCTGTGTAATCTCTGTGATTGTTTTCGTTCTTTTGTGGACGTGAAGTGCGTCTTGTCGTGTGGCCGGTGGGTGACATTCATTGTGGGCGCGCTTGTGCTACATTCTGTATTCATCTTAGCGGCTTCGGTGGCGCAGTTGGTAGCATGCTCAGCTTTTACGCCCTAGATAGCGGGTTCAAGCCCCGTCCAAAGTCGTCGGATTTTTAAGAGCGTTAAAATTCCTCAGTATGCCTTCCTTCGGAGGGGAAGTAAAGCCTGCGATCCCATGTCATAGATTTATGGCATGTTCCCTTAGTACAGGAAAGCTGTACTAAGTCTTAGGCTGATCTTGGAAGGTAGAATAAGGAAATATAAGAGAACGTTCATGGCATTTGTAGACTTAGAAACGGCTTTTGATAACGTTGATTGGACTAAATTGTTTGACATTTTGAAATCTATTGGAATAAAGTACAGGGATAGGAGGGTGATCTACAATCTATACAGAAACCAGACAGCAGTCATTCGAGCTGAAGGACATGAGAGAGAAGCTGGTATTATGAAAGGTGTAAGGCAAGGCTGCAACTTATCACCCATACTTTTCAATCTTTACATTGAACAAGCAATGAAGGAAATTGGAGAAAAATTTTAAGTGGGAGTGAAGATTCAAGGAGAAATAATTTCAACTCTGAGAATTGCTGATGACATCGTCATCTTGGCCGACACGCCTGAGGATTTGAATGAGTTTTTGAATGGTACGGACTCTGTCTTACGGAATGAATACATGATGAAAATTAATAAATGTAAAACAAAAATACTGGAATGCAGCCGAAATTAATCAGAAACCTCTATGGACATCAAATTGGCAGGTGAAAAGCTGTAGGAAGTAGGAGACTTCTGTTACTTAGGAAGCAAAATAACCAGTGATGGACGAAGCAAAGAGGATATAAATGTAGGTTGGCTCAGGCAAGGAAAGCCTTTCTACAAAAAAGGAATCTGTTGACATCGAATATAGATTTAGGTATTAGGAAGTCATTTTTGAAAGCCTTTGTCTGGAGCGTGGCGCTCTATGGAAGTGAAACTTGGACTATTGGTGCAGCAGAAAAGAGGAGAATTGAAGCATTTGAAATGTGGTGTTACTTGAGAATGATGAAGATCAGATGGGTAGATTGGGTGACAAACAAAGAGGTATTAAGACGAGTGGGAGAGGAGAGATGTTTCTGGCGACTGCTAATGAAGAGAAGAGATAGGTTAGTAGGACACATACTAAGACACCCAGGAATAGCAAGCTTAGTTATGGAAGGAAGGGTTGAGGACAAGAACTGTAGGGGTAGACCAAGGTAAGAATATGTTAAACAGATTGCTTCGGATGTAGGGTGTAGTAGCTATGTAGAGATGAAACGGTTAGCTCAATACAGGGAGGCATGGAGGCTGCATCAAACCAGTCAAAAGACTGAAGACTCAAACAACAAACAACAAAGAACCTTCCACTAATTACACCCGTGTGAAGCTAAATTATAGGTTAAACATTTGAACAACTCTCTGAGGTTCCAACGTTCGTCGCCAGGAGCCGACTGCAGTGGCGTCTAGTAACCAAGTTCTGAACTAGTATTCGTTGAAGGTGGCATTTGGCGGCAAAAGTAGGAAAATTCAATGTATGCAGTCCTTACATGAATTTTAAAAAAAGTCCTCTCGGCACGCCGGAAGGCTGAGGTAGATTTCACCGGACAAACTTGGGGATAGGCGAAAATAGGCAGAATATGCAGGTTTTCGTAGAAGGATCAGACCTCATTTGTTGCGTGAAAGTATTTTATAATTGGAGATTAATTAACTTTGTTTTTCGTCATTTTATGCATATTTTAAACATTTTATTGTCCTATGATGAGGTAACCTTGTCATTTGGAGTCCATTTTTATACTTGTGGTCACACTGTCCTTATACAAGGTTTCGACACTGATGTGTAACTATGTAACGGTCTGTTACTTCTTCACGTAAAATTATATCTCCCGCAGAGATGTTGGTTGGTTCCTCAGTTTAGGGGCTGCGACAACGCGGTCAAGTAACCCCGTGTACTTTGGGTGAGTGTAGAATCTGTCTGATAAACGGTGTGAATTGTGATGGCTGTATTAGTCTGTAATTCAGGTAAGGAATGCAGACGCTCAATTTCAAGCAGTAGTTCCTAATGTTGCTACCAGATACTACCATAAACGACACCTAGCTGTGAACTTGGCTACTAGATGCCACCGCAATCAGTTACTCGCAACGAACGTTGGAACCTCCCCTCCAAAGGAAAGCATACTGAGGGATTTTAGCGCTCTTAGAAAATCCGACGACTTCGGCAGTCTTTGAACCCGCGACCTTGGGCATAGAAGTTCAGTATGCTACCAGTTAATTCACCGAAGCCGCTTCACAGTTAGTCAGATGGAAATCTGAATCTGATCCCGCGCAAGTGCGTTGTCATGGCAACGTCTGATGGCTCATCCCTCATCAATTTAGTAGTGTTGCCATGGCAACCACTGATAGCTCTTGGCATTTTTAGCCTATTTTCAATTTTGAAAAAATAGGCTTATGAGATCACCTTTTGTCCGTGTGTGTGTGCGTGTGTGTGTGTGTGTGTGTGTGTGTGATTCGTGTGTGTGTCCCCCCCTAATAAAATCTAAATGGCTGGAGCGATTTCAATGAAACTCGGTATGTTCATAGCACTATTCCCGGTGACCTCGACCGTGCCCTTCAAATTTTGTTACGTCTCACCAATCCAACATGGCGGCTGTGCGAAATATTTCACTAGCATTCAATATCTCCGAAACTATTACCGATATCGCCCTGAAATTGTGTACGGTGATAAAGGGTACTACTAGAAGTTCACCTATGAGACTTTCAAAAACCTGGAGACTACAAAACCAACATGGCGGTCAAGCGAAGTTGAGACTTTTAAATAGACTTTTCTCGCGATTTAACTATCCACACGTAATGAAACTTGGTACAGCAAATTTTTATACACATTGTAATGCACTGGAGTCTAATTTAGTTCAATTGTTTACATAACTTCAAAATGGCGGCTGTGCAAAATATTTCACTGACATTCTATATCTCCGAAACTATTACAGATATCACCCTGCAATTTAGTACGGTGATAAAGGGTACAGATACAAGTTTACCTATGTATATTTCATAAACTTGTAAATTAGAAAACGAACATGGCGACCAAGCGAAGTTGAGACTTTAAATAGACTTTTCTCACGATTTAACCATCCAAACGTAATGAAACTAGGTACAGCAAGTGTTTATACACATAGTAATGCACTGGAGTCTAATTTAGTTCAATTGTTTACATAACTTCAAAATGGCGGCTGTGCAAAATATTTCACTGACATTCTATATCTCCGAAACTATTACAGATATCACCCTGCAATTTAGTACGGTGATAAAGGGTACTGATACAAGTTTACCTATGTATATTTCATAAACTTGTAAAGTAGAAAACGAACATGGCGACCAAGCGAAGTTGAGACTTTTAAATAGACTTTTCTCACGATTTAACCATCCAAACGTAATGAAACTAGGTACAGCAAGTGTTTATACACATAGTAATGCACTAGAGTCTAATTTAGTTCAATTGTTTACATAACCTCAAAATGGCGGCTGTGCGAAATATTTCACTGACATTCTATATCTCCGAAACTATTACAGATATTACCCTGCATTTTGTACGGTGATAAAGGGTGCTGGTACAAGTTTATCTATGTATATTTCATAAACTTGTAAAGTAAAAAACGAACATGGCGACCAAGCGAATTTGAAATATTTTAATAGACTTTTCTCGTGATTTAACTCTCTGAGCGCAGTGAAATGTGGAACAGTAAATGATTTTGCAGATTGTAATGCACTGCCATCTAATTTAAATCAATTGTTTACATAACCTCAATATGGCGGCTGTGCGAAATTTTAAAATTAAGTTTTTATTTCTTGTGTCGTAATCATGCGATTGAAGTGAAAGTTTGAATAATGAACCTAGGCAATAATTGTCCTTGAATGGTACATAATTCTATGGCCTACACTTATAACAATCCTAAATGGCGAGCTTGCGAAATATTTAGACGGTTCTCAATATCTATGAATCTTTTACAGCAACCAAACGAATTGTATTATGTTCATAGAGACTATGAACATATGTTCACCTATAGGACTTTCATTAACCTGGTGAGCACTAATCCAACATGGCGGCGACGCGAAGTATAAATATTTAAATGGACGATTCTCGCGAATTAACTATCCGAGTGCTGTGAAACGTTGCACGTTAAATGCTTATACAAATGTTGATCCACTGGCATCTAATTTATTTCAATTGTTTGCATAATCACAAGATGGCTGCTGTGCGTAATTTTAAAATCTCGTGTTTACTTCTTGTGTTCTAATCATGCGATTGAAGTTTGAATACCACACGTACACAATAATCTTAATGTAATAGTACAAAAATAAAAATCCAACCTGGCGACAATCTGAAATATTTAGACGGTTCTCAATATCTACGAATCTGTTACAGCAATTAAACTGAAATTTTGTATGTTGTTAGAAGAAATTAACATGAGCAGGATATATGAAAATAGGCTGTATAGTTCTTTACGGAACTACTTGTTTTATAATTCCGAAATCATTTTTCTCAACCCTTGGCGTAATGGTGGGTGATATCAAAAAATCTTTCAGACAAAAGTTTTAGGTAATTATTAGGGGAATATTGTCTATTTTGTACGGTTTTGATATTGTGCCTATTAAGAGAGATATGATTAATGTTTCCCGAAAAACCCACTTTTTCCACCCCTTTGGTCAATGGTTGGTGCTATCAAAAACCGTATTTGACATAAATTTTTGGCACTTATCCAACACATATTATGAAGTTTGAATGGATTCGATATTTCACGTATTAAGAGAGTTATAGGGAAATTTCACTTTTTCGAAAAAAGCCCCCCATTTTCACCCCCTTCGACCGATTTTGCCCATTAACGAACTCGACCGAGATTTTATAGGGAGACATATTATGTAAAAAATTCAAAGTGATTGGTACAAAATTACGGCAGTTATCGTGTCCACAAACACTGATATATATATATATATATATATATATATATATATATAGATACATATATACATAAATGATATATAAACTTTTGAACTGACGGTGGTTTTGGGGTCTGGGGGATGTGAAACGTGAAGATATGTCGAAATTTTCCGGAAGTCGAAACATGGGACCCATTGCAATAGTTAGCTTTCTGATGAAATCTACCTAACAGATAACACACACTAATACAGTTATCACAATTAACACCGGTTATCAGACAGATTCTACACACACCCAAAGTACATGGGGCTACATGACCGCGTTGTCGCAGCCCCAAACTAAGGAACCAACCAACTAACCTGTATTCATCTTTGCGGCATTATGCTAAACGATTTGTGTGTATGCGTGTTCTGTGAAATGTTGTTAAGTTTGGCCTGTCATTGACGTGGTTGTCGAGTTAATTTAACACGCGGAACTTTCCTTGCTGGCATTTTTGCGTGTCCCTTGTGAGACACCATAAAATATTGCTACTGCGCTGTTCACCCTTTCATTTGCGTAATAATGTGGTGCAGCGCCTTTCACCAAACTAGGTTTTGTGAATCGCACAAAGTGTGATTGTGCGAATGAATATTTTTATTCGCGTGTCACTTATTTCTGATTCCCATTTGTGCCAGTGTATGCATAATTCAACGTTTTTCATGTTGGTTTATAGTTTGGCAGTGTTCCCCTTTTGCCATTTCTGTGTGTGGTCTTTATGTTAATTTATGCGGGGGTCCCTAGTAGCACTTCTGCTTTTATTCCCTACCTGCGTGCTCGGTTTGATTTTGTATTCTGATTGCTGTTATCTTATACACTTCGTTTTGATTATTTGCAGTACATTCGATACGTTCATTTCTTTCTTTTTTACACGTTTTTATATTGTTTTTTTACGGAACATGTGTTTTTATTTGATCTATTTTTCACGAGCTCCTTTTTTAAGTTATTTAATTCATGAATTGCATCCAACGGCCATAGCGGGGTATTTTAATTGAACGCCCGTAGGCTCCCAGCAAGTTCAAATTTCAACTAGTTCCATCTCCGACTACCAGATTACACTGTCATTGACACCTAGTGGCGAATGTTGAAACTTGATAGAGCATGTCTACCCAAATAACCTACAATTTTGTCTACACACTAACAATTGTAGTGGTAAGTTCTTTTACATGCCTTAAATCTATTATATTGTCCCACCGGCTTTACTTCCCCTCCGAAGGAAGGCATACTGAAGGATTTTAACGCTCTTAAAAATCCGACGAATTTGGCCGGTTTTGACCCCGCGATCTTGGGCACAGCAGTTCATCATGCTACCAATTACGTCAGTAAAGCCGCATTACTTAATTTAAAGAACTAGATTTCAGCAATTATACCTTTTGTATATTGTTCGCTAATTTCTGTCATTCATTTCAACGTCTTTAATTCGTTCGTAGTGTTTTCCGGTTTCGTCATTGTCAATTTTCTGTTGGTAAACAATCATGCAGTTTAATTGTGGTTTTATTTTATTATTCTAAGGTCCGTTACCCACCGCTCACCTTTGCAAGCGCTTGCTCCAGCGAGTTGCTTCCATCGAGACCAAACTAGCTCGTGGTAAAGCTGCTAGCATTATCGGCTGTCATACCGGAGATCTGGATTCGATTCCCGGCTCTGCTAAAAAAAATCTAGTGTGAGGGCTGAAACTGAGTACCGTCAGCCTCGTGAGGCAAAACTGAGACGAGGAAGGTTCTATTCCTACCTACACCATCCTGGAAGTAGTTTTCCGTGGTTTCCCCACTTCTACTCCAGGCAAATGCCCAGGAGGTTCCTAACTTAAGACCACGGCTATCTCCTTCCCAGGTTATCACACAAATTCACGGGGCTATATGACCACGGTGTCGCAGCCGCTAAAATGAGAACAACAACCATCAGGTCCATTTCGGGGGATTTGCTATGTAATCATTCAATTGTACATCCATACACACACCTGAAGTAATTTTATCATTGGTGAATTGTATTCACCTTGTGGACCAAGTGTTTAGAAAACCTTCTATCCCTCCTTTACACGCCTCCGCCAAACCAATTTTCCAAACCCAACGCTGTGCCTTTCCTTTTTAGAACATGATGATGATGATGATAATTGTTGTTTCAAGGGTCCTGGGCTATCAGCCCCTAATGGTTTGGGTGTGAGTGAAAAAGATAATGTATTTTAAACTATAATTAAAATTAATTACAGACTTACAGAACAAACTTGAAGGAGAAATTGAAAACAAAATATAAATAAGGTAAATAAACGGCAGGAGGAAAAGAAATGCCCTCAATCCACGAAGAATGAGGATTAATGGACTTGGAAGGAAGGAGAACCATGATAGGCAGATAGGGAATGGAAAGAGGCGAGATTTTGTCTCGGAGGCAATGGAAAAATGGGGGAAACACGGACCCAGCTCAGTAATCCCTCAGGGTCACTAACTCCCGAACTCACCAGCTGTGAGCCTTGAGGGTGCACCATAATTTGTGGGGCTACACAGATCCTGCCTCCTCAAGGGCTTTGAGCAGATGCAGGAGATGCAGGAGATGCCAAGAAGAGAAAAGAGGATGTCTGACCCTCGAAGAATGAGAGATCAAGAAAGATGAGACAAGGGTCAATTAAGGTGGGAAAGTGAAAGACACCCTAGGACTCCGATACCTAATACCGTCAGGGTCAGAAGAGAGTTGACAATGGGATGTCGACAGGAAATATGTCAGAGAGGAGATCGGCACAAGTGGAAGCAATGCCGGACCCAGCTGGGGTCCCGTGGTCGCCAACCTACGTCCTACTAGTCGTGGGCCCCTGGGGGGCTGTTAAGAATAAACTACATAATCTGAGATGAACGAGATTGTACCTATGTCGCCACGAAAAGGTGCGGCAATGCATTCAAGTAGCCTCCCCGTAAACAAGAACGTACAGCCACTGGAGTACAACTAATTACCAACTACAACGATGGTTAAGCGTTGGCTCTCATCGACGAGCCCGAACAGCCCAAACATACCTACAGCTAACAGCGGTAGGTAGTCTAATGTCTCGTGGGATGATGATGATGAGGATAATTGTTGTTTTAAGGGGCCTAACATCTAGGTTATCGGCCCCTAATGGTTTGGGTGATAGAGAAAGATGAGATGAGAATGAAAATCTATAACTAATACTAACTACAAACATACATACTAGAAGAAGAAATGGTAAACAAATAAAGGATAAGGCAAATAAAGGACAGGACAACAGAAATGCCCTCAACCCCAGAAGAATGTGGATTGAGGGACTTGGAAGGCAAGAGAGCCATGAAAAGCAGATAGGAAGGGGGAAAGAAGGGAAGGCCCGCACCAAGGTCAGAGGAAAAAGCGGGTGAAACGGACCCAGCTCAGGAATCCCTCGGGGTTACCTACTCGCAAACTCACCAGCAGTGAGTTCTTGAGGGTGTAGCAATCCAGGGAGCACCAGAAGTAGTGGGGCTACACACACCCTGCCTCCTTGAGGGCCTTGTGCAGAAGGCAGGAGATAACATGAAATGAAAAAGAGGCTGACCCTTCGAAGAATGTGGGTATCAGGAAAGATGAGATAAAGGCCAATTAAGGGGCGAAAGTGAAATAATCCCTAGGCCTCGGATACCCTAATACCGTCGGGGTCGGAAGAAAACAAGAGTTGACCAAGAGAGGTCGACAGAAAAGAAGACGGAGAGGATCCGGCACAAGTAAGTGGAAACAATGCCGGACTCAGCTGGGGTTCCGTGGTCGCCAACCCACGTCTCACTAGATGTGATCCCCTGGGGGGTCGTGGGATGAAAGTCTTTGTGGAACTGTTGTTATCATTTCATTTGAGGGACCATTTAGCCCCGTGTACTTGGGTGAGTGTAGAAGTTGTTTTCATTTCATTTCATATTTATTTATCAGTGCATTACACTATATATACAGTACACTGAAGGGAGTCTCTGAAAAGAGCAAAGCCCCACTTCGCATTCAGGATGCGTCAGAGCCCCCAATACACTGGGTTATATTTACATATGTACACAAGATGGCAATTAGTGAGAACCGAGCAATGATTACATTATTACAGTATGCATTAGGGGGATGGTAAATGAACATTTATATAGGATAAGGGAGGAACAACAAGAGAAGAGATCAAATAAATATTGCAAAAAGAGATACACGGGAAACACTAGCACAACAAAGAATCGAGACATAATTTATGAAGAACAACCTACTTGCTGAACAAATAATGCCGCAGCTCCCTCTTGAACTGAACGGCATTATTGTTGCTGGCCTTCAGAGAACACGGTAGGCTGTTCCATGCACAGACCGATCTATTTACAAAACCCAGTTAACCTGTGTTATTGTGGAGTCTGTGGTAGTGTGTTTTTGTCGTTCAGGTGTAGATTGGGAAGGTAGCTGCTGTGGCCGTAAGTTAGGAACCATCCCGGCATTTATCTGGAGTAGAAGGGGGAAATTACGTTAAATCACTTCTAGGCTGAGGTGGGAATTGAACCCGCCTCTTCCCAGTTTTTCCTCACGAGACTGAGTGCACCCAGTCCCAGGCCTCAGACCAGAATTACATTTCTTGGTAGAGCCATGAATCGAACCCTGATCTCCAGGGTGACAGCCACTACACCAGGAGGTGGAAGAATGTATGATTCCTTACCGTTAATACGCTAAATCATCGATGCACAATTGCCTTCCAATTCCTATAGGGTATATCGGACAGATGACCTTGCTGTTCCTCCTCTTCAAACAAAAATAACTAACAACATTCTGTATTCAGTGTAATTTAAGCTTCAGGAAACTCTAGTGGAAGCCATATTTTGATATCAAAAGCAATGGTGATGAATTAAGAGTATCTCAATAATTAAAGCACTCAATAATTTACCAGTCGCATCTAAATAATACAACCAACATGTGCATTTGTAAGTACACATAACACGATAAGACCATACATGTGGGTATCATCCCAAGCCATACATAGAGCCCTGCGCGGATAAAGAAAACATTATCCGCATCCGCATCCACAAGACTTCTTTCCGCATTCGCACGTCTGTTATCCAAATCTACTGGAATTACAATGATATTACCGGGTGAGTTAGCCGTGGTCGTTACGGCATGACTGCTGGCAGTCGCTCACATCCGGGAGGCGAGGAGGTTCGAATCCCCTCGCCGGCAACCTTGAAGATGGTCTTCTGTGGTTTCCCATCTTCCTTCCAGGCAAATGTCAGGGTTGGTCCCTAACTATAGGCCACAGCCGCTACCTTCCAACTCCTTGCCCTTACATTCAGACTTTCCTACCCAGACAACACTCCACACGCGACGGTACGTGTAGCTCACCCATTGGGTGTCCGCCTCGAAGCAGCTACTAAACTGGCGAGCCGAATATGTCCTCGGACACTCCCGGCATTAAAAGCCATACGCTAAAAAAATAAAAAATAAAAAACACAATGATATTATTTTGAATTACAGTAGATAAAGCATAAATTACTAAAGTAACATATTTAGACATTTGAGGAAAGAGTAGTTCTCTTAGGCTTTGTATGAAATATGCTATGTTTAAAATTAATGTTATACAGCCAGAATTGCAACCCTTTTCTGTTCGGAGTATTAATTATGCGTAATAACATAATTTGAATGGCATTAGCTTAAATCATCATCTTACATTTGTAGTGATGAAAAAAAAAAATCACGGAAAAAGATCGGATTGAATTCTAAAAGCTATCCGCAAATATTCTGCGAACATTATCCGCAGCTTATCTGCTCTCCGCACAGCCATGCAAACTATATCCACAAGGCGAAATATTTTGCGGATATCCGCATCCGCGCAGGGCTTTAGCCATACATCTTAATACCTCCAAGAACAGTTGATCCTCAAGATACAATTTAACGTGAGAAAATTACCATTCATTTTCAACTTCGATACATACTGTATATAACCTGCTTGACACAAGAGGGCATAGCATTAGTTCGAGTGAAACTTCTAATACAAGGAATCATTCATAAAACAACACGGAATGATTAAGTCCTTATGAAGTATATAAAAAAAATTGAAACTATTCCAACATCTACAACGAGAATAAGCCAGCAAATAAGTTTGTGACTTTGGCAGCTGTTGATGGTAGAAATATCAATTCCCTATAACATTGTTTACAATTTCACCAAAATCCATCGCAAATCCAGTTCAGAAACAAAATCTTCAAATGTTTGAAAATTTTATTTGCGTATTTGAACAATAATTTGATTAAAATGGATAGCGTGTATGAAGATTCTTGTTTGTTATTCATTGAAGATCTACAGCATTACACCCAAAACATTATCAATAAATAATATCCTATGTATTATCCAGTTCACATTGTAAAGGTCCACTGAATATTAGAATTAAGCTTCATGAATGAACTGGGCAATTGCGTGTACCTAAATCCGAGGTGCAAATCTCAGCTTAGAGGCCGGGCAAAGTCAATATTAAATTATTAAATTCCAGATCTGAAAGTTCTAAATACGCAAATAAAATTTTCAAACATTTGAAGATTTTGTTTCGAAACTGGATTTGCAATGGAGTTTGGTGAAATTGTAAACAATGTTATAGGGAATTGATATTTCTACCATCAACATCTGCCAAAGTCACAACCTTATTTGCTGACGAAGATATCATTGATTATGGAAACATGTTCGTTAAAATAATAGCAAACGGCATATTTTATTATTGACAAGGTGGATTAAATAACATGAATTTGAATTCAATATTCATTAATTTATTTCTCAAATCTTCGCCTATCTGGTCGGGAACTTCTCAATTATAATGGCATGAATATAATCGATTATCACTCCGACTTCTTGAAATGAGTAATTGAAATCAAGGTTTTATTTAGGCTACTACAGTATTTATGTAAATATTTAATTCCAGTGTTAAATATTTTACAACTAAAGTAGTGCCATGTATCCACGTAGTCGCACCATTAAAATACAGTGTATTTAAGGTTCATTTTATTGTAGATGCCCACAGATGATTTTTATCATTTCAAATGATCTTGTCGACTTCGTCGTTATGGTTGGGGTCCATCGTTATGCATTACGGACACGGACACGATGACGGACGTGACGTCATGCAGCCGCGCGGGAAGTGACGTCATGCAGCTGCGCGGGAACGTGACGTCATGCTCACGCGGGGAGCGAGAACCAGACGCTAATGATTATTGAAGTCTGTTGAAAGAGGCCTGGCGTCGAGCGATCTTTTAAAAATCAGAAACTCACTCCACAAATCTGTAAATCAGTATTCTTCCCTTATTTCAGATACACTATTCATTAAACAAACATATATGGCATAGACATGACCCCTTCATGGAGTAGGCTATTGTTTAAATCTGGACACTCATACTACATCCTTACACTAATTCAAATTTACGGCCAAATGATCCTTCTGACAGGGAGGCAAAGGTTTCCGCCGGCTTGCCTGGGATGATGGGCCACAAAACCACTATCAAAAAGTACACAATTTACGCTTTATTCAACCAAACACTTCTCTAATACAAGTACAAGAAACACATTTCTTCCCGTGACCCTTAAAGAGTTGCCCGCGTGGGAAGCCTAAGTTAATGGGTAATGCAGTCTGTTGAAAGAGTCCTGGGGCTTCGAGCAAAGCGAAATGATACAACGTCTAGTCTTTCAGACTGACTGTGATTTTTTGATTTGATTATTATTGATTAAATCGTTACAAATATACACATTTTACAAAATTCAAAAAACTGTACACATTTTATGAATTTCCATAGACTTCCTACTCATTGTTTAACATGTAAATTTACAATTATTAAATTATATTACATCTTATATATATGATAAAGACAGGTCGAAATAGGATATCAAATTCATACAGAGCAGGAAGAGATATCACATATGCCACTAAAAGGTGCATCCTTGTGTGTGGCATGCATATCATTGATTGCTAATTGTAAATTGTTCTGTTGGATGTCGTATCCACATGAGGCTGGAAGGCTTGGTCAAAAAACAGGAAAGTATTGGAAAGGAAGAGCATGGTGACATACGCAGTATCGGAAGTTCAGTGATGATGTTTATTAAATAAAAAAATTATTGCGGCCAATGGCCATAGATAAGAACAACATTAGAACAATATGAACATTTGAATCAATCATGTACCCAGGTAACACCAGAGACTTGTGTTCATCGAGTCCGTTCAGTCATTCCAGTCTGGGGTAGTAAATACCACACTATGCACTACCCTACACTATCCTATACTACACTACACTTTGATCCCTGCAACTTAATCAGTCCTCGTCTAAACAAAACTGAGTGAGTGATACCAGTCTTCTCTTGCATTCCATGGCGTGATATATATCGCACAGATTATTGCATAATAGACAAACACACTCCTGGCTGGGCTGATGGAAGGACTTCTTAGTGCAGATGCGATGTTGGAAGCCATGGATCGCAAATGATGTTTATTGTGACATATTTTTTGTCTAACAAGGTACGTAGCACGAAGGGCTGTGCCCCATGTATCTAAAATATGGTGTTGGCAATAGAAAGACTTTAAAAAATAGTAATATAATAATTTACAAATAACTGAAATCATCTTGAGAAACACCAGAGAAATGTATTTTGACGACTCATGGGTGTACTCGGGACAAAGTAAATTACTAGCAGGTTAAAATTTCAAGTATTATATTTGAGCACTTTTTAGTTGCATATAGTTCATAAAATAAATACATTTCCCGTACAAGCTGCAAATGCTATATAATCAGCGCTGAGTACATGTTATTTGCTTGCCTCCATGTTTAACCAAACGAAATGAACGGTGTCCTATTGCCAGTGTAGAAGGCCATGCACAGACAAACATTGCTCCGTAATTCATATCATAACCCCACTCTCTATTTATTAAGTATTTTGGAAAATGAGATAATTACATTTTTTATCTGCTCATGATTGCATTCACTCATCATGCATGTTCGCCTCAACTTCAAATGTATTTAATTTACTGTACCGACTCTATTTCTGCCCTGGCATGAAAACTGCAATTAACAGGAGCGTGTTCATTAGAGAGAGGCTACATCAAACATGGTCATTATCTGGAAGGCAGCAAGTAGGTAGCACAGTGGAGAGGAACCTTCATCAGAACATGGGTATTAGAGTACTGTGTTTATGTTGGGTACAGTATATATCCAATTTGATCATGTCGGCACAGAAACCTTCTATTTCTGTAAGAAAATTCGACGCACAGCAGTCTGAGATAAGCAAACTCTCGTTGTGTCCAGGGGCGGATTGATCTATAGGCCCACTATGTACAGGGGCGGAAGATTTTCGGAGGAACATATTTTCATCATTTTTCAATTATTCAATTTTTCTTTATTCTTAATTGCTCCTAAAGGTTGATAAAACATATGAATTATGATTAACCCTTATAGTGCCACTGGGCGATATATCGGATCCTTTTTTATAAATGTTATCTTAAATTATTTCCAAGACAACAAGGGGATCATTCTCTCTATGGATGTATCAATGTGCTTTAGTTCCGTGAATAACTGGATTAGTAATATTATTAATTTGAACAAGCCGACTTTCCACACGTGCGATCATTTGAAGTTGTGTTTCTTTACGTTCTTAATCGGAGCTAATATAGATACTTGGCGATGAAGTAAAGTGAACGTTTGACTGTTGACAACGACTTTCAAAAATTTTCAATATGAAAAATGAAAATCAACAGCCTGCTTCCAGTCTCCGACCGGGTCAGGAATGGAATGAATGACGCCCCCATCTAGCGGCGAGGATATGAACTGTGCCGGCTGCCGAGGCCTGACGCACTCCTCTGGGGCAATGATTAAATGCATGACAGATGAAATGAAATGATAGTGGAGAGTGTTGCTGGAATGAAATTGTGACAGGGAAAACCGGAGTACTCGGAGAAAAACCTGTCTGCCTCCGTTTTGTCCAGCACAGTTCTCACATGGAGTGACCGGGATTTGAACCACGGACTCAGCGGTGAGAGGCCGGCGTGCTGCCGCCTAAGCCACGGAGGCTCCTCAAAAATTTTCAATATAAATTATAAAAATAATATTTTTTATGAACCTGATTTCAAAAATGTAGGGTCTCATACGTTTAAAATATATTTGTTTTTGTTGTTGTTTGAGTCTTAAGTCTTTTGACTGGTTTGATGCAGCTCTTCATGGCTCCCTGTCCTGTACTAATCGTTTCATCTCTATATAGCTACCACACCCTACATCCGAGGCAATCTGTTTAACATACTCTAACCTTGCTCTACCCCTACAGTTCTTGTCCTCAACCCTTCCTTCCATCACTAAACTTGCTATTCCTGGGTGTCTTAGTATGTGCCCTAATAACCTATCTCTTCTCTTCATTAGCAGTCGCCAGAAACATCTCTCCTCTCCCACTCGTCTTAATACCTCTTTGTTTGTAACCCTATCTATCCATCTGATCTTCATCATTCTCCTGTAACACCACATTTCAAATGCTTCAATTCTCCTCTTTCTGCTGCACCAATAGTCCAAGTTTCACTTCCATACAGTGCCACGCTCCAGACAAAGGCTTTCATAAATGACTTCCTAATACTTAAATCTATATTCGATGTCAAGAGATTCCTTTTTTGTAGAAATGCTTTCCTTGCCTGAGCCAACCTACTTTTTATATCCTCTTTGCTTCGTCCATCACTGGTTATTTTGCTTCCTAAGTAACAGAAGTCTTCTACTTCCTTTAGCTTTTCACCTGATAATTTGATGTCCATCGAGGTTTCTGATTTATTTCGGCTGCATTCCAGTATTTTTGTTTTACATTTATTAATTTTCATCATGTATTCTTTCCGTAAGACGGAGTCCATACCATTCAAAAACTCATTCAAATCCTCAGGCGTGTCGGCCAAGATGACGATGTCATCAGCAAATCTCAGAGTTGAAATTATTTCTCCTTGAACCTTCACTCCAACTTTAAAATTTTCTACAATTTCCTTCATTGCTTGTTCAATGAAAAGATTGAAAAGTATGGGTGATAAGTTGCAGCCTTGCCTTACACCTTTCTTAATACCAGCTTCTCTCCCATGTCCTTCTGCTCGAATGACTGCTGTCTGGTTTCTGTATAGATTGTATATCACCCTCCTATCCCTGTATTTTATTCCAATAGATTGCAAAATGTCAAAAAATTTAGTCCAATCAACCTTATCGAAAGCCTTTTCTAAGTCTACAAATGCCATGAACGTTCTCTTATATTTCCTTATTCGACCTTCCAAAATCAGCCTAAGACTTAGTACTGTTTCCCTTGTTCCTACATTTCTCCTGAAACCAAACTGGTCTTCACCCAACTCCGTTTCTATCTGGCTTTCCATCCTCTTGTAAATTATTCTAGACAGGATCTTTGAAGCATGAGTAATCAAGCTGATTGTACGGTAATCTTCACATCTGTCAGATCCCACTTTCTTTGGTATAGGGATAATAACATTCTTCTTGAAATCAGGGGGTACCTCACCTGTCTCATAAATCCTACACACCAAGTGAAATAACCTGATCAGACCTTCATCTCCTATGCAGCGTAGTAACTCAAACGGTATATCATCTATGCCTGGTGCTTTGTTCCTGCTCAAGTCCTCCAATGCTCTGTCAAATTCTGATCTCAATATTAAATCTCCTTTTGCATCCTCATCAAATTCCTCCTCCCTTTCCATTACATGATTCTCAATCTCCTTTACCTTATACAAACACTCTATGTAAGCTTTCCATCTCTCAACCTTTTCTTCCCTATCTGTTAGGGGCTTTCCATTTGTGTCCTTAATATTACAGCATTTACTCTTCTTCCCCAAAAGTATCCTTAACCCTTCGATAAGCTGTGTCTACTTTTCCTAATTTCAGACAATTTTCTATACCTGCACATTTCTCCTTCAACCATTCTTCTTTCACTTCCTTGCACTTCTTGTTAACCTCATTTATCAGACGTCTGTATTCTGCTTTCCCCTTTTCATCTCTTACATTCTTGTGTTTCCGCCTTTCATCCATCAGTTCTAGTATAGCCTGAGTGATCCACGGTTTTCTGCCTATTTTTAGCCTATTTTCAATTTTGAAAAAATAGGCTTATGAGATCACCTTTTGTCCGTGTGTGTGTGCGTGCGTTTGTGTGTGTGTGTGAGGTGTGTGTGTGTGTCCCCATAATAAAATCTAAACGGCTGGAGCGATTTCAATGAAACTCGGTAAGTTCATAGCACTATTCCCGGTGACCTTGACCGTGCCCTTCAAAATTTGTTACGTCTCACCAATCTGCCATGGCGGCTGTGCGAAATATTTCACTAGCATTCAATATCTCCGAAGCTATTACCGATATCGCACTGAAATTGTGTACTGTGATAAAGGGCACTACTAGATGTTCACCTATGAGACTTTCAAAAACCTGGTGACTATAAAACCAACATGGCGGTCAAGCGAAGTTGAGACTTTAAAATAGACTTTTCTCGCGATTTAACAATCTAAACGTAACGAAACTTGGTACAGCAAATGTTTATGCACATTGTAATGCACTGGAGTCTAATTTAGTTCAAATGTTTACATAACCTCAAAATAGCGGCTGTGCGAAATATTTAACTGACATTCTATATCTCCGAAACTATTACAGATATCACCCTGCAATTTTGTAGGGTGATAAAGGATATTGATACAAGTTTACCTATGTCTATTTCATAAACGTGTAAAGTACAAAACTAACATGGCGACCAAGCGAATTTGAAATGTTTTAATAGACTTTTCTCGTGATTTAACTCTCTGAGCGCAGTGAAATGAGGTACAGTAAATGATTTTGCAGATTGTAATGCACTGCCATCTAATTTAATTCAATTGTTTACATAACCTCAAGATGGCGGCTGTGCGAAATTTTAAAATTAAGTTTTTATTTCTTGTGTCGTAATCATGCGATCGAGGTGAAAGTTTGAATAATGAAGCTAGGCAATAATTGTCCTTGAATGGTACATGACTCTATGGCCTATACATATAACAATCCTAAATGGCGAGCTTCCGAAATATTTAGACAGTTCTCAATATCTATGAATCTTTTACAGCAACCAGAGTGATTTTTTAATGTTCATAGAGACTATGAGCATATGTTCACCTAAAGGACTTTCAGTAACCTGGTGAGCACAAATCCAACATGGCGGCGACGCGAAGTATAAATATTTAAATGGACGTTTCTCGCGAATTAACTATCCGAGTGCCGTGAAACGTTGCACGTTAAATGCTTATACAAATGTTGATCCACTGGCATTTAATTTATTTCAATTGTTTGCATAATCACAAGATGGCTGCTGTGCGTAATTTTAAAATCTCGTTTTTACTTCTTGTGTTCTAATCATGCGATTGAAGTTTGAATACCACACATACAAAATAATCTTAATGTAATAGTACAAAAATAAAAATCCATCCTGGCGACCATATGAAATATTTAGACGGTTCTCAATATCTACGAATCTGTTACAGCAATTAAACTGAAATTTTGTATGTTGATAGAGGCAATTAACATGAGCAGGATATATGAAAATAGGCTGTATAGTTCTTCACGGAACTACTTGTTTATTTCCTACCAATGTTTTCTTCTGCGGATTTTGTTATTTACTTTTTCAAAAGCGCCCATTCGTCAGCAATTTAAGATTGTTTAGGGTTTTTCATTAGTCCTTCCTTTATACTCTTCTTGAATCTTTCGTTTACATCCTTCACCTTCAGTCTGTCTATCGCCCACCTTTTTGGCTTTTGATTTTTCTTCAGTTTCTTCAACTTTAATCTGCTTTTCATCACAACCAGATTGTGGTCAGAGTTGATGTCAGCACCAGGATATGTTTTACAATCCGAAATCTGGTTTCGAAACCTCTGCTTGACCATAATGAATTCAATTTGGTAACGCCCTGTATCTCCTGGTCTCATCCATGTGTATATTCTTCTATTGTGATTACTGAATAAGGTGTTAGCTATGACCTATTCATGCTCGGTGCAGAATTTCATCAGCCTACTTCCTCGATCATTCCTTTCACCTAAACCGAAATCTCCTACTATCTTCCCTTCTCTTCCTTTTCCTACCACAGCATTCCAATCTCCCATTACTATAACATTTTCATCACCCTTGATATACCTCAGAATTTCATCAATTTTTCGTAGACCTTTTCAACATCTTCATCATCAGCTTGACTGGTAGGCATATAGACTTGTACCACTGTGGTGCACGTAGGTTTAGTATTGATGTTTGCTACAATAATCCGTTCACTATATTGCTCATAATATTCCACTCGCTGTCCAAGTTTCCTACTCAATATGAGACCAACCCCTGCTTGGCCATTGTTTGATTTAGTGCTAATGACCCTATAGTCACCTGACCAAAAGTCCTCTTCCTCCTGCCAGTGCATTTCACTAATGCCAACCAAATCCAACCTCAACCTATCCATTTCCCTTTCTAAGTTTTCTAACCTTCCACTTCCTAGCAGACTTCTAACATTCCACGCTCCGATCCGTAGAATATCAGATTTCCTCTTTTTCACTTCTGTGATGTTAACCCCCTCTCGAGTAGCCCCCACCCGGAGATCCGAACGGGGGACTAGTTTACCTCCGGATTGAAATTTTACAAGGGAGGAGGCCATCATCACATATGATTATGCATAGAGAGGTGCATATCCTCGGGAATAGCATATTTACCTGCTACGAAAAATATCAACATTCTAAAAAAATATAGGTAGGATATAATTCTTATCAAAAGCTTGTAATATCACGAAAGTTAGATTTTTACATAACCACTCATAATAGCTTGGCATCTAAAGGGTCAATAATTACATCACCACCATACTAACTTGTAGTCTATTCCTGACAATCATCTTTTACCTGGGATCTTGTTATTGCTTCACAACTTGAAGAGACCGAGGCGCATTAATTACATTTAATGTTGTTGACAGCAGGGGCTTTACGACATCTTGGTCATGTAGCCATGTGTACTTGGTTGTCTGTAGAATTCGTCTGATAACCTGTATGACTGTGATATCTGTACTAGTGTGTGTATTTGTAATTGAGGTAGGATTAGGGTAGGAATCGCCATGGCCTTGAGTAAGGTACCATCCCGGCATTTGCCTGGAGTAGAAGTGGGAAACCGCTTCTAGGATGGCTGAGGTAGGAATCAGAACCACCTTTTCTCTGTTTTGCCTCACGAGACTGAGTGTACCCCGTTCAAGCCCTCAGACCAGAATTATTTTTTTTGGCAGAGGCGGGAACCTAGAATCGAGCCCAGGTCTTCCAGATTGCAGCCAAGATTGCCAGCCTCTACGCAACGAGCGGATACTTGAATTTAAATTTAACTGAAAAGTTCATGTTTTCAAATCTTGGCATTTGTTCTTGAGTACACAAGTCTACGGCATTGTTCAACACAACGCTCATGTTTGTCTGACATGTTCTACATTGTCTGAGAGGAAACTTTGTCCATTCCTCACATCGAACCCAACCTCATGACTGAAGACCGCCTCAACTATGAAGATGTGACCGAACTTGCTAACCGTCGAGTCCAGATCGCGGTTTAAAACCCGGCCGAGTCGTCAGATCTAACTACAACGTTGTGAAGCTAAATTTGTAAGTTAGATTTGATTTACGCTCTATTAGGTTTCAACGTTCACCGCTAGGTGCTGGTTGCGGTGGCATCTAGTAGCTAAGTTCGCAGCTAGGTGTCGTTGACGGTAAGTTTTGGTAGCAAAAGTAGGAACTACTTGAAATTGATCGTCTGCAGTACTTACCTGAATTACAGTGAACACACACTAATACAGCCATCACAATTGACACCGGTTATCAGCCAGATTCTACACACATCTAAAATTCACGGGGCTACATGACTGCGTTGACGCAGCCCCTAAACTGAAAAACCAACCGTCAAATCCAGACGGAAATTTCCGTGAGTGCTGAGTATTTATTTCTTCCAGTAAAAGAAAAACAACGTTTTATGGTCGAAATATATAAGCCTTTTGTGTTTTATAAACAGCTTTTAGGATATTCCTATTGTATAGTTTTTGTTGTTAGGTTATTTAGGGGCTTTGCGACAACGTGGTAATGTAGCCCCGTGCACTTGGGTGTGTGTATACCGGGTGAATCAGCTGCCCCTAATAATATTGTTTTATGCAGCTCACAAACGCGTGTTATCAGGAGGGTCGATATTTCTATACTTGCATCCCGTATGGTACTAATGCACTGCAAGCATATCCTGCAAACGATATTGAACCTTATTATTTTCCCCTCGTATTAGTCAGTAGTCACATCGAGGGGAAAATAATCGAGTTCAGTATATTGTTTGGATTGGTATGTATCGTAAGTTTTGACAAGCAATTTCGCGCTTGGTCATTGATTTTGATAATAATAATTATCATCATCATCATTTATTGTATTAACAGGCCATTAAGACCCAGGACAGACAATATGAGGATAAAACAAATAATATTATGTAAAACAACACAGGCATTACAACAGGAGGGATTGAGACTCTTCACAAGTATCGGTCGCAGATGGTCATCCACCTTTCTCTGTCCCTTGCATCCTCCACAGTTGCTGTTGGTGCCACCTTTACCAGTGACATTATCGCTCGATCCTTCCATCTTGTTCTAGGGCGGCCTCTCGGGCGTCTACCAGTTGGTGTCGAGCTGAAAACGCGATTGGATATGGAATCCTCAGCTCGAAAGACATGTCCCAACCATTGCAATCTCCTCCTCTCTTGAATCCGGTTGATGTTCGTCTTCCCAAAGCGTCGATAAAGGTCTTGGTGAGATCTTCTTTCCCACCTTTCAGTTTCTACATTATATAGTGGACCATATATTTTGCGCAAGACCTTCCTTTCTTTAATAGTAATAATGTAATAATTTATATCAGTGTGTTTTGATAGGTAATAAGTATAATAATAATTGTAATAATACTAGTTGACGTGGGTGGCAGCAGCATCTCATTTTATGAGATTTGAAGTAGGCTAAGACTGCGGGCTAGAACGGGATTTAATCAGCCAATTGAGGTAAAACTGAGGAAAGGTGGGTTAGATTCCCAACTCAGGCATCCTAAAAGTAGTTTTGCGTGGTCTGCCACTTCTACTCCTGGCGAATGCTGGGATCATACCTAAATTAAGGCCTCGGCCGCCTCGTACTCAAATCCTAGCTCTCATTACAAGCACTCGCAATAATACAGCCATCACAATGACACTTCAGATAACCTGTGTTATTGAGGTGTGTGTAGTACAGTGTGTAGTTGTTAATTAAGTAGGATTGGGAGAGGAGGCGTTTGGCGCATTACGGTGGAGGTCGTGGGTTTCAGTGCCACAAGGGTCTTACATTTAATTCTCTAACTTCCTTCTACATGGCTTCAAATAATTCTACATTGCACGATAAAATAACTGAGAGCCTTTAGTTCTCATCATTGCGACCGTCAAACTCGAACTCTTGGATTAATAATAATAATAATACTAATAATAATAATAATAATAATAATAATAATAATAATAATAATAATAATAATAATAATAATAATGGATGGTTGGTTGGTTTTTCAGTTTCGGGGCTGCGACAACGCGGTCACATAGCCCCGTGTACTTTGGGTGTGTGTGGAATCTGTCTGATGACCTGTGTTAATTGTGATGGCTGTATTAGTGTGAGTTATCTGTAATTCAGGTCAGGCTTGCAGACGATCAATTTCAAGTAGTTTCTTCTTTTGCTACCAAATGCTACTATCAACGACACCTCGCCGTGGACTTGGCTACTAGATGCCACCGCAACCGGAGCCTGGTGGCGAGTGTTGGAAGTTAGAGAGTGTTTATCATATCTAACCTACACATTTTTAATTTCACACAATTGTAGTAAGCGGAAGGTTCTTTTACATGTCATATATCTATGACATGGGCCCGCCGGTGTTATTTCCTCTCCGAAGGACGATATACTAAGTGACTTTTAACGTTCTTAAAATATCCCACGACTTCTACTGGGTTTGAACCCGCAATCTTGTGCATATAAGCTCAGCATGCTACCAACTACCAACTACCAACTACGCCAACCGCCTAATAATGATGATAATGTCACAGAATAAACATCCATTGTGTTTGCTGTGGTTTTACAGAAGCCAGGGGGCCGGAAATTTCCCCTGGATGGATTCATGAACGTATCAGATCAACAGACACAAGGTTGTCGCAGTGAAGGACCATTAAATGGTATCGTGTTGCAGTGCCTAATCAACTGCATCTAACAGCCATCGGTGTTAATGATAAACCCTGCAACGTTATTAATCATATCAGAGCCCGTCTGTAGAGTCCAAGTGGAAGCAACTCTGCTCCTTACAATCAGAGTCGTAATTTTATCAACATTCCCTTATCATGTGATGAAAAGTAAAACGATCGTAATAATGATGAAAACTTATGAAGATTTATCAGATATCATTAATGGATTAGATGTGAAGAGCAGTTAAGATAACAAGCGGAAGCAGAAACATATGACTTTATCTATGCCGGCAAATTCCTGCACGCCCAGCTCATGGTATTTCTTCGTCACGATCCATTCGATGCCATCTAAGTTGATCGGGCAATTCAGATGATGCTCCTGCGTAGTGGTGTGAGGTTGGCACATATATATTTTCCATATGAATCCCCAGGTTCGATTCCTGGCACCGTCAGAGAATTTAGAACAGACGTGAAGGCTAGAATGGTGTGCACTCAGCCTCGTGAGGACAATTGGGTTGCTGTCCGATCCCAGAGGAAACTGCACTGTT
The DNA here is from genome assembly GCA_946902985.2 of Meconema thalassinum. Taxonomy (NCBI): domain Eukaryota; kingdom Metazoa; phylum Arthropoda; class Insecta; order Orthoptera; family Tettigoniidae; genus Meconema; species Meconema thalassinum. The sequence continues at coordinate 1,765,584,907 of OX336388.2, forward strand.
CAAGAAAACTAAGACCAAAGATAGAGGGTATCCGACCCACTGTCCTCGCGTCACTGCTTAGCAGTGGTATTTTGGCACAGTTCACAAAAAGGCTTTCAAAAATAGCTTTATAATTATTAAAACTGTATTTGATGTCAACAGATTTATCTTTACGTGTGTATGTGACTGAACACCTCCTAAACGACTGGACCGATTTTGATGATTTTTTATGTATATTAGTGTGGGTCCCTGTATGGTTTAGATTCACAATCTGACCTGGTAGGTGGAATGAACACAATTTTAGAACCACAATTTACACACAATTTAAAACCACAATATACAGTCAAAAACAGACGTCATGGAAACAACTAGCCTTGGCCTTGGTGAAAGCTGATGTCATTGGATGGTTTGTCTCTGCACGTTAGAGCCACCTGGTCACAACCTGTACAACTACCGCCATAACTTACACTCCGCCCGGGGCGAAAAGTTATGTTTTGTACCATAGGTGGAGGTGATGTTGAATTCTTCTCTTTGTTTCTGCACGTTGGAGCGTTTCAACAAAGTCCCGTATGCGTTCATATACCATTGATCCGATTGCGATGAAACTTGCATGAGATGTTGAGTGCACTCCAGGGAAGGTTTCTGGATTAGTAAATCCATTTTACAATAGATAGCGCACGATTATATTCAACAAAGGAGCGACGACGCACGAAGTGTTTCAACAAAACCCCGTATAAGTTTATATACCATTCATCGATTGCGATGAAACTTTGATGAGTTGTTGTGTACACTTACGTGAAGGTTTCTAAGTTATTAAATCCATTTCACAGGAAGTTGCGCACGAGTAGATTCAACAAATGAGCGACGACACGCGAAACGTTTCAACAAGGTCCCGTATGCGTTCAAATACCATTCGTCTGATTACGATACAACTTGGGTGTGATCTAGCGTACACCCTAAGGAAGGTTTCTGGCTTAATAACTCCATTTTAAAATACTTAGCGCACGAGTAGATTCAACAATGAGTGACGGCACGTGAAACGTTTCAACAAAGTACAGTATGCGTCCATATACCAATCATCCGCTTGCGATGAAACTTTTGTGAATTGTTGTGTACACTCCAGGAATGGTTTCTGGCTTAGTAAATTCATTTTACAATAGGTAGAGCATGAGTAGATTCAACAAATGAGTGAAGGCACGCGAATCGTTTAAAGAAAATTCCGTATGCGTTCATATGCCATTCATCCGAATCCGATGTAACTTTGATGAGTTGTTGTGTACACGCCGGGGAAGGTCTTCAACTTGGAAAATCCATTTTACAATATTGGTAGCGCACAGTAGATGTAACAAATGAGTGACGAAGCGCGATGCGTATCAACAAAATCCCGTATGCTTTCATATACTATTCATCAATTGCGATACAACTTTGATGAGTCGTTGTGTACACTTACGTGAAACTTTCTAAGTTAGTAAATCCATTTCACAGTTTGTAGAGAACGAGTAGATTCAACAAATGAGTGACAGCGCACGAATCATTTAACAACATCCCGTATGCGTCATATACCATTCATCCGATTGCGATGAAACATGGATGAGATGTTAAGTGCACTACAGGGAAGGTTTCTGGGTTAGTAAATCCATTTTACAATAGATAGCGCACGAGTAGATTTAACAAATGAGAGACGACGCGCGAAGAGTTTCAAGAGGGTCCCGTATGCGTTCAAATACCATTCGTCGGATAGCGATGAAACTTGGGTGAGATATTGTGTACACTCCAGAGAAGGCTTCTGACTTAGTAAATCCATTATACAATAAGTAAAGCACGAGTATATTCAACAAATGAGCGACGGCACGCGAATAGTTTCAAAAAAGTCCCTTAGGTGTTCGTATACCATTCGTCCAATAGCGATCAAGCTTGGGTGAGATGTTGTGTACAGTTCAGGGAAGGATCCAGGCTTAGTAAATCCATTTTACAATAGGTATCGCACGAGAAGATTCTGCAAATGAGCGACGACGCGTGGAGCTTATCAACGAAGTCCCGTATGCGTTGATATACCATTCGTCCGATAGCGATGAAACTAGGGTGAAATGTTGTGTACACTCGAGGGAAGGTTAATGGCTTAGTACATGCATATTACAATAGGTAGCGCACGAGTATATTCAACAAATGAGCGACGGCACGCGAATCGTTTCAAAAATGTCCCGTAGGCGTTCATATACCATTCACCCGAATGCGATGAAACTTTGCGAACTGTTGTGTGCACTCTAGGAAAGGTTTCTGGCTTAGTAAATCAATTTTACAATCGGATGCGCATGAGTAGATTTAACAAATGAGTGATGGCGCGTGAATCGTTTCAACAAATTACCGTATGCGTTCATACACCATTAATCTGATTGCGATGAAACGTTGGTGAATTATTGTGTACACTCCAAGAATGGTTTCTGACTTAGTACATTTATTTTACAATAGGTAGCGCACGAGTAGATTCAACAAATGAGCGGCGGCACGCGAATCATTTCAAGAAAGCCCGTATTCGTTCATATACCATTCATCCGATTGGGATGCAACTTTGGTGAATCGTTGAGTGTACTCCAGGGAAGATTTCGGGATTAGTAAATCCATTTTATAATAGGTAGCGTACGAGTAGATTCAACAAATGAGTGACGGCTCGCGAATCTTTTAAACAAAGTCCGGTATGCGTTCATATGCCCTTCATTCCATTGCGAAGAATCTTGGATGAGTTGTTGTGTACACGCCAGGGAAGGTTTTCGAATTAGTAAATCCATTTTACAATAGGTAACGCACGAGTAGATGCAACAGATAAGTGATGAAGCGTGAAGCGTTTCAACAAAATCCCGTATGCGTTCATATACCATTCATCCATTGCGATGAAACGTTGATGAGTTGTTGTGTACACTTTAGTGAAGGTTTCTAACTTAGTAAATTCATTTCTCAGTAGGTAGCGCACGAGTAGATTCAACAAGTGAATGACAGCGCACGAATCGTTTCAACAATATCCGTATGCGTTCATATGCCATTCATTTGATTGCGATGAAACTATGGTGAGTTTTGTGCACGCTCCCACGAATGTTTCTAAATTAGTTAATCCATTTTACGATCATTCATTCATTTCCGTGTCCGATCATTTTCAGAATGTAGCAACTCCGATGGCCTTGTTGTTTGTCTCGATCAGGTCCTGGGTAGTGCAGGGTTGTTCTAGTAGTGGACAAATGAGCAGGTGGGCTGGGTCTTGTGTTGCTCCACACTCGCAGGACGTGTCTCCATCAGCTGGAAGGATACCCCATTTCTGCATGTTGGTCTTGCAACGAGGGACGCCTACCCTGAGACGATTAAGTGATTTCCAAACAGGGTAAGGCAGGTCATTTCCTGGGGCTAGCTCTTCCTTAACAGGGATATCCGGCGGCAGCTTGCTCTTCCTCCTGGAGATGCGGTTAGATTCCGATGTTCCCTCCAGTGGTTGAGTCCTGGCGATGAAACTCTTTCTTGATTTCAGTCGACGGACAACAGCCTGATGATTATGCAGTGGATGACGGGGATCATTAATCTGCTTCGCCCCCTCTGCATCAGCAGCAACAGTCCTTCTGATAGTTGGGGGAGCTATCCCAACAATCGGGTAGAGTTTGTCGACTGGAGTAGGCTTCATACATCCCGACAAGATTCGTATGGTCTCGTTGATGGCTATGTCAATCTGCTTGGTGTGACTGGATGCACTCCACACAGGTGAAGCGTACTCTGCAGCAGACATGCACAAAGCAAGAGCAGAAGTTCTTAGGACGTGAGGACTTGCCCCCCAGGTGGTGGCTGTGAGCTTCCTCAAAATATTGTTCCGTGAACTAACTTTCAGCCTGGTCTTATGGCAATGTTTCTTGAAGGACAGTGTTCGGTCAAGAGTAACACCTAGATACACGGGTGTTGGACAATGTTGGAGTTGTTTGCCTTGCCATCTAACATCCAGTTCCCGCCGAGCTTCTCTATTCCTTAAGTGAAATGCACATACTTGAGTCTTGTTGGGATTTGGCTTAAGATGATTGGCTTCATAGTAAGATCCAAGGGTATCTAGTGCAGAAGTCAACTTTCCCTCCACCTCTTCAAATGTTTTCCCTTGGGCAGCTACTGCAGTATCATCAGCATAGATGAAAAGCCTAGAATGTTCTGGTATGGGCTGATCGTTAGTGTAAATATTAAATAGCACAGGAGCGAGTACACTGCCTTGAGGTAAGCCGTTCTTTTGTATGCGCCATCTGCTCTTTTTACCACGGAGAAAGACTTGGAACCTTCTATTCTGCAGGAGAGTGCCAATAAGGGATGTTAGTTGGTAGTCGTTGGATGTCTGGTACACTTTCCTCAGCAACTTTCTGTGGTTGATAGTGTCGTAAGCAGCTGTTAGATCGACAAAGGCAACTCCAGTTATCTCACCTTGTTCATACCCATCCTCGATGTATTGAGTGAGGTTCAGTATCTGACTGCAACCTGACTTTGCAGATCGAAACCCAGCTTGTTGGGGAATGAACTTATCTTCAAGGATGCCGCTAATTCGGTTCAGGATAAGGCGCTCGAAGATCTTGAAACAGTGACATAATAAGGATATTGGGCGAAAGCTTTTAGGATCGTTTGGCTCCTTACCAGGCTTAAGCAGTGCAACCACTCGGGCTTTCCTCCCGAGCCTGGGGATATAAAGCTTTTTACGATACTTTAGAGGCAGTTAACAGAAATTTTAAAAAAAATATTGTGTATCCGAAAGCACTTCAAGAAACAAAGTTAAACACTTTGTTTGATTGGCAGGACAACGTCTGCCTGGTCAGCTAGTTTTCTATAAAAATGACTCCCCTTGACTGTACTAACCTAGCATTTATACCCTCATTCACTCGTCTTCATACTTCCTTTAGCCTTTCACCTACCGATTCTATGCCAGTTGGAATACCTGATTTCTTAAAGCTGCATTTCATTATTAGCCTGTTTTGATTCATGAAAAAAATAGGCTTATGAGATCACCTTATGTCCGTGTGTCTGTGTGTGCGTGTGTGATTTGTGTGTGTGACGCCCCCACCCTAATAAAATCTAAACGGCTGGAGAGATTTCAATGAAACTCGGTAAGTTAATAGCACTATTCCGGGCAACCCCGACCGTTCCCTTCAAATTTTGTTATATCTCACCAATCCAACATGGAGGCTGTGCGAAATATTTCACCAGCATTCAATATCTCCGAAACTATTACCGATATCACCTTGAAATTTTGTACGATGAGAAAGAGAACTACTAGAAGTTCACCTATGTGACGTTTGAAAACCTGGTAACTACAAAACCAACATGGCGGCCAAGCGAACTTGAGACTTTTAAATAAACGTTTCTCGCGATTTAATCAACCAAACGCAATGAAACTTGGTACAGTAAATGTTTATACACATTTTAATGCATCGACATCTAACTTCGTTCAATTGTTCACATAACCTCAATAAAGCGGCTGTGCGAAATATTTCACCAGCATTCTTTATCTCTGAAACTATTACCGATATCTCCCTGAAATTTTGAACGGAGATAAAGGGTACTACTAAAAGTTCATCTATGAGACGTTCAAAGACCGGTTAACTACGAAACGAACATGGCGGCCAAGAGAAATTGAAAGTTTTAAATAGACTTTTCTCGCGATTTGATGATCCAAACGCAATGAAACTTGGTACAGCAAATGTTTATACACATTGCAATGCACTGTAAGAGACCGCATTGTCTGTGTGTTGCGCCCAAAGTGATTCAGCTCGCGCTTTTGGAGGAAACATCATCGTGTTCACTAGGGAAGAAATAACCTTACTGCATCACCTGTTACAAGGAATTCAAGAGGTTCGACTATCTTGCGAAACACTTGTTAATTCGTTCCGGGACCACATGTGCACAACATAGTGAATGATTTGTGGGATGTTAAATAACGTGTATAGGTATCTGCATCCCAACTAGATGTTAAAACTCCACCGGTAAGGTTTTGTATTGCATTTTAAAGAGACCTTCTATTTGAAACGGTTCAATATACGTAGATTTTACTGAAGAGTGAAGACTTGGCAGTTTCTGTCATAGTTCAAGTGCTCAGACAGGGTAAGCTTTGTGCTTAGTGGCAATGGGAAGCTCCCAGATATTGGTTGATGGCTATTATGATTTTCGTAATACTAATGGATATTTGAGGCCTTGATATCGCCAGACTCTGAAATGAAGATTGTTGTAGCGAATGTTATACCAGCGTAATATAATTTACTTAATCTTTAATCAGCTGCACATCTATATAGAAGGCCCAATCAGAAATAATAACCCAGAATGCTCCTCAGGACTTGCTCACCTGATGAGTTAAAACTGAGCAATTCCCTGCAAAGCAGGAGGCCATAGGCCTTATGGGATTTGTAAGGTTATTTATTATTATTATTATTATTATTATTATTATTATTATTATTATTATGCACTGGTATCTAATTTAGTTCAATTGTTTACATAACCTCAAGATGGCGGCTGTGCAAATTTTAAAATGAAGTTTTTATTTCTTGTGTCGTAATCATGCGATCGGAGCGAAAGTTTGAATAATGAACCTACGAAATAATTTTCCTGTAATGGTACATGACTCTATGACCTATACATATAACAATCCAGCATGGCGACCATCCGAAATTTTTAGACGGTTCTCAATATCTAGGAATCTATTACAACAATCAAACTGTTTTTTTTTAATGTTCATAGGGGCTATGAACATAAGTTCACCTATAAGACTTTCAATAACCTGGTGACCACAAATTCAACATGGCGGCAACGCGAAGTATAAATATTGACATGGGCGTTTCTCGCAATTTAACCATCCGAGTCCAGTGAAACTTGGTACAGTAAATCCTTATACAAATTTTAATCCACTGGCATCTAATTTATTTCAATTGTTTCCATAACCACAAGATGGCAGCCGTGCGAAATTTTAAAACCTTGTTTCCACTTCTTGCGTCCTAATCATGCAATTGAAGTTTGAATTCTATACGTACACAATAATCTTCTAACAGTACATAACTCTAAGACCTACATATATAAAAATCCAACATGGCGACCATCCGCAATATTTAGTCAGTTCTCAATTTCTACGAATCTATTACAGCAATCAAACTGAAATTTGGTATGTTGATAGTTGCAATAAGTAGGATATATGAAAATAGGCTTTAGTTCTTCACGGAACTACTTGTTTTTCTTTTACTTTTATAAATTTGTATCATTAATAATTTCCTCAAACCTGTGTCCATGCTGTTATGAAACTCACTTAAATCCTCTGGGAATTCGCCTAAGATTACAACGACGTTAGCAAATATCAGAGTTATAATAATTTTACCCTGAACATTATTCCAACGAACTCGAGAGCCACAGAATGGTTTCTTTTTCTTTTCATTGCAAAGTGGTTAGTACTTACCTAACAAGGACATGCTTTCATAACAATTGAACATCATAGGATGCCAGCTTATGCAGAGTTCCTTCAGTTTAATTTACCACGTTGATTTGGGATAGGTAGTAAGTCATAAAAATACTGTCTTTGTGTTCTTCTTCCTCGCCTTTTCCCGTTACGCGGGGTCGACTTTCTTAATCCTGAGGCTCCACTCATTTCTTTGGAAAGCATCATCAGCAGATAGGCCCAATACTCTCATGTCCCTCTGGACATTCGTCATCCATGTTGTTTGAGGTCTGCCGCTCTCTCTCTTTTGCGTAGTCACGGAAAGGCACTTCTTCACTACATGTCCATACCACCTTAGCCTGGTTTCTAAAAGTTTCTCTGTTATAGGCGCTACTTTGAAACTGCCCCGCACATCTTCATTATGGATTTTATCTTTAGAAGTAACTCCACCTGCCCAATGTAACATACGCATTTCAGTGGTATGTAGCTTTTGCCCATATGCCTTTGTAGTAGCCCATGTTTCACTAGCATAGAGTAGGACTGGTCTTACGGCAGTTTTATAAACTATCCCCTTCCTTCTTATGGGTATTTTCGGATTACATAAAACTCCTGTTAGTTCGCGCCATTTGTTCCACCCAGACGTGGCCCTATGGATTATATCGGCGGTTATCCTGCCATCTTCAGCAATGACGGAATCTAGATATTTGAATTTTGTTACCATTGGTAAGGTTTCACCATCTAGTTTAAGTTCAATATTTGTCATACTGGGATTATTGTTGTGGAAGTCGCATACCATATATTCAGTCTTGGTTCTACTAATGTGCAGTCCATTAGACTCTAGAGCTCTCCTCCATTAGTCTAAAGTCTCCTGTAGGTCATAAATACTGTCAGATATTAGTGCCACATAGTCAGCGTACAAAAGATTCCACGGTAAGGGTTTCTGAAATTGTTTTGTTAGGTAGTTTATAGTAATATTGAATAACAGTGGACTTGGAGCACTTCCCTGATGAACCCCCACTTTGATATCAAAGCTTTCGGACAAACCAGCTGGGCTTCTGACACAAGTCTTTACATTGTTATACATATCCATTATGAGTTTTATGTATAGTTCAGAAACGTTTTGCTTGCCATTTTAACGGTCTTGGCACCCGGTCGAAGGCTTTCTCAAGATCTACAAAAACATACATAAACTCGACTTGTTTTCTTGAGCTTTTTTCAATTACCAGCCTTATTGCATGGATTGCGTCAATGGTTCCTTTCCCTGCAGTGAAGCCAAACTGATTATCTGTTAACTTTATCAAATTTTGAAGGCGCTCACAAAGGACTCGTTCCCAGACCTTGAGTGTGTGCTATGTAAGTTTTATACCACGGAAGTTTCCGCAAGATCGAACATCTCCTTTGTTTTTGTAGAACGGGACCAACGTACTCTTTCTCCAGGCATCTGGCATCTGTTCGTGAACTAAGATGTCATTGAATAACATTGAAAGCCATTCAGCTCCATCCGCTTCAACACATTTCCAGATTTCAGTAGGTATCTCATCTGGGCCCGTTGCTTTATGATTCTTCATTTTAGAGATGGCTTTCCTAATTACCGCTTCTGTGATTTCATTAATAGGTCCTTGTGTCATAGGTAGTTCCACTTCTTGTCGCCTGGAAAATTCTTAATTTAATAAATCGTAATAATACTCATACCATCTTTCACAAATGTCCTTGTCGTTTGTTAATAAATTGCCTTCTTTATTTTTAATGTATTTTGGGGCTTTAAAGTCTTGGCAGTCATTATGTTTGCACTTAGCTACCTTATATATATATCGTTATTATTGGCTAATTCTAAACGCTGGTAGAAATCAAAATCAGCTTTTTCTCTTTCAATTGCAACGGGTTTCCTTGCAGCTTTCTTTGCCTGTTTGTAATTCTCTTTATCTTCCTCAGCACCAGTATTCTGCCAAATTCTAAACAAGCGTTTCTTTTCAGCTACGCTGTTCTTGGCGTGCTTGTTCCACCATATGGAATCCTTTGCATTATGTAGGGCACCTTTGCTATTACCTAACTCACGTTTCACTGTCTTTGTGTGATTCATTGAATTCTTCGAGCTTTCACGTTGGGCGCCATTGAAACTATTATATTCATATATTGATATTTAAATCCATAAACTTACCTTCTTTCTTATTGGTACGTCCTTCATCCAGCCACACGCTGGTGCGTCATTGAAATAAATATAAAATCCCCCAAGCTTGCCACCACAGGGTAGTGGGACGATACCCTCGCTAAATGAATCCACAAAGAACAGTACATCGACTTCACAAAATACACAATTTATTATTAATAATTCTTCTTTTCAGGTTAACCCCTGGCAATCAAAACTAATAATACCTGTTTGTCAACATATAAGCAGGTTTTCACTACCTGCATCTCTTGTATAGTGCCCACCACAACTTGCATTCTTTTCTACTTACGAATTCTTCTTTTCTGGTCGTTCCCTGACCATCAAAAACCATCAATATCTTTTTGTGAAACATATAAGCAGGTTTCATTTACCTGCATATTTTGCAGAGCATCCACCACAACCATCACTCCTCTCTCCCAAAACCAACTGCCAGTCCATCAAAACAAATCAGCTCACAATCCTCAACCCCCAACACCAATTTCCAGACCAGAGCGCACAACACAACCCCCAATATCACACCTTCACAAAAGCAAGCCCCCATTCCGCATGGCATCCTAAAATCAATATCCATCCCTATGGTTACCTTGCCATTAGCAAAGACACCTTGCCATTAGCAAAGCCACCCATTGATAGACCACCAGAGAAGAATCCAATAGGCACAGAACACTAGGACTCCATGTGGTGCTCCACCAATAGGCGGCCATGGTCAGCAACCCCAAAACAAAAATAATTACGACCAACAAAAACAAAAAACAAAAACTAATGGCAAGCTCTGTAACCTACTAAAGTTCGGTTACATCTGTTAGGTAGTCTGAATTGTGTTTGGATCTCCCTATCCTTCCAATCTTTCTCAAATATTAAACAGTTTAGTTCAACCAACTTTATCTAAAGCATTTTCTAAATTTACAATTGCCATAAACGTTCTCTAACCTTTCCTTATTCTACTTTCCATGATCATCCAAATAACTTAATACAGCTTCCCTTGTTCCTATGTTTCTCCTGAAACCAACTGGTCTTCACCCAAATTAGTTTTAATCTGTATTTCCACCCTCTTGTAAACTATTCTTGGGGAGCGTGAAGGCGCAGCGGTCAAGCTGTTTACCTCTTACCAAGGCGAACTGGGATCGATTCCCAGTCAAAGCAAGTGAGATTTTCGAAGTCAAATGTTATGTCCTGTGGTTCGGATTCTGCGTAAAGAGGAGGTCCCGTGGCTCATCCTCGCGTGATTATCGGTCACGTTAAGCTACAAGCTTCCTTCCTTCCTTAAACTATTCTTGTTAGGATGTTTCAAATGTGGGTGATCAAGCTTATTGTACGATAATCTTCACGTATTACAGAGGGGCAGATGAACTCGTAGTTCCACCCCTTAAAACAACAATAACTAACTAACTAACATATTCCAGCTTCTGCTTCCATTAGTATAGTGATGATTATTTTTCTTAAAATCTGGGTGTACTTCACTTGTCTCAGGAATCCTACATAGCGAAACAACCTAATTTGGCTTTCATTCCCTATGCAACGTAGTGACTCAGTCGGTAGGCTACATCACTTATACGTGGTGCTTTGTTCCTACTTATGATGAATTCTGTAAATTCAGCAAACAGAAGCATCCTCATCTATTTTCTCTTCCCTTTCCACCACAAGTTCCCCAATTTTCTTGCGTCTATACAAACTACCTATGCACGCTTTCCAACATTCTTCGTTTTCTTCTTTATGTATTAGAAACTTTCTAAATGTGTCCCTAATATTGGTATTCCTCTTCTCGAAAGGACACTTAATCCTTCGATAAAATGCATCCACTTTTCCTACTTTCAAATATTATTTTATACTTGCACATTTGTCCTTCATATTATCTTAGTTTGCTTCTTTTTAGATTTTGTTTATCTCCTTCTTCAGACGTCTGTATTGAGTTTCCCCTTGTTTCTGCTCTTGCATTCTTGTACTTCCACTTTTCATCACACGGTAATGATTAAACATACATTTAGATGATGATGATGATAATTGTTGTTTTAAGGGGCCTAACATCTAGGTTATCAGCCCCCATACATTTAGACTTAATAACTCTGAGTGATATATATTTGGGATGCATTTAGGATACTTAAATCACTTCAAAGGACTGTCAAAATCAATAAAGTCCGATGTGTACTATGCACAGTGCAATAGATCAGACGTGAGAGCGAATAATCTTCCTTAAGTGCACTTTACACATCTGCCCTCTAACGCCGAGTTTTGGAACGAAACGAGTATATTACTGACTTGCCTGTTTCAATACGATTGGAACGAGCACCTACTTTGTTAACCATGGTAAAACGAAAAGTTTATTTCCTTTTTACTTACAACATTTCCTATGACATCAACGCAAATGATGTTTAGAAATTCACAGACATCTCGTTCGCAATATACGAATTCTGAACGTCCAGGTACAAATGCTGTTGCTTTATTTGAAGGACTGGGACATCTTGGTCATCTGCTTCTTGCACTGTAGTTGGGTATGTGATCTACATGAACAGTGCTCTAGAGAACAAGAATTCGCACAAAAATACTTAACGCATTTACTGCAGAATTTAACTGCAATTTCCACAGTATCAAAAAAGTTAACACATTTACCAAGTACAACGTACGAACACCACAACACTGAATTATATTCCATATCATAGATTGGTAGTATTCGTTCATTTTAAGAAGTTTGCACAACCAGAGATTACGTTGTATCTACTTTTATATCAGAAATAATTTTAATGCGAATATCACATTGTTATCAACTAAAAATACGGTGTATTCTGAGAGATAAAGTACTTAATAATGAATCGTTTGCTGTCAAAATTGACATGATGATATACATTATTCCCATGCGCTTTCCAGACACTATCTGTCGTTAATTAAATTAAGATACGAGTTGATAAACATATATACTTATATACCAGTGAAAAGTGAAAATCTACAGCCTGCTTCCAGTCTCCGACCGGGTCAGGAATGGAATGAATGAAGCCCCCATCTAGCGGCGAGGATATGGACTGTGCCGGCTGTCGAGGCCCGACACACTCCCCTGGGGCAATGATTAAATGAATGACAGATGAAATGAAATGAAAGTGGAGACAGGAAAAACCGGAGTACCCGGAGAAAAACCTGTCTGCCTCCGTTTTGTCCAGCACAGATCGCACATGGAGTGACCGGGATTTGAACCATGACCCTGCGGCGAGAGGCCAGCGTGCTGCCGCCTAAGCCACGGCGGCTTATTCTTACTTTCAATCCAGTACATGAGATTAAATGGAAATCAAGATAAATCAGTTCCCAGCACAGAGGAAGAGACATTTGTGTTGAAAATAAATAATTTGATGAATAAATAAGGTGCACCACAAAATCCCGGATATATAACAACTAATAAAAGAGGTATTCTCAAATTTCAAGTAGTCGTACAGCACACAAATTAATAAATTACTAACATAAAGTTAGCTGCCAGCCTTAATGTATTGTTCGCAGCGTTAAAACGAACACTAATACTTTGAAAATACACTGTTGGTAGTGTATACGTTGATCGTATGTTGTTTTACAGATATTTCATTGAAAGCATGGTCGCATCACGTACCTGCCCGAACAGCAGGAGATTCAAGGTCGAATGTGATCACATTTTCAAGTTTTACTCGAAAGATATGATCGTTCCAAGGACATCTGTGTTCTAAACCCATTTCCTTGTTACGAAGATGTAGCCAAACCTGCCCTCCTGCTGTCACAGAAGTGTCACTCTGTTGCTCTACGCTTGCCCGACTACCTAGTCTTTACTATTCAGAACTCACATTACACTTAGCAAATCATCATCAGTCTGCATAGTGCATTGTAAATGATAAATAGGCTTTCACCGGTTCCATTAAAGTTTCCATGTTGGAGATTGATGACCTTTGTTCTTGTTACATAAGAGGTTAACCTCGTATGATTTTAGATTTACTGGTAGAGTCATTCTTTAATGAACGGCGACTCTTAAATTTCTATTGCTTACGGAAGTTTAAACTAACTTCAAGATAAAAGATGTATGGTCATTGTATCCCTGTGTAGTCCAGGATAGTATGCCTGGCACTCGAAGTGGAGTTAAGTTATGAGTGCGCTATTCGTTTACATGATGTGTACTCAGCAGGTGGGCCCCCCAAACTCACCTGTTTTCCGTACTTTAAGGGGAGTGAATTAAAACGTTGTGGCAAAAGTAATTCTCTCTGATACATGACTCTGCCCTTTGTGCGTGCAAACACACGAGGAACGTGAACCAGCTAACATGGGCTGAGGAAAAATCTATATATTTAAAACACTAAGCTGTTTTTTGTACACACGAGATTTTGAAAACGACTTAACCGATTGGCTTCGTAAGACATCCTAACGAAAGCTCTTGGCATGCAGATTTGCAGAGTTCCTTTAAAAGGAAAATATATGTTACGGTATATTTTTAAATGATTAAAGAAATATGTAATATTTGACACTCCCGCGCATGCGCACAATGGCCTTTCTCAACAAGGAAAATGGCGATTCCGGTCGCGTCTAACTGAGATCTTCGTTTATGAGAATTAAAAAGGGTCTCCAATAATGTTAGTTATGTTTTTACAATATGCATTGAAATAGAATTATATTAAATAAACCACAAATTGAAGGACATAAACTGCAGGTTGAGTGTGTATACTGGTTAGATAGCTTAATACTGCAGTGTCACACAGTTGTCTGGATGGCCAAGTGGATAAGGTTACTGCTCAGAAATCTGTATTATGCATGGTCGAGAGGGTTCGATTCCCACTTCGGATATGTTTTTTATTTTCGTTTTCTTCCTTCCTACGATTGGTATTGCATTGTAGAAACATATTTCACTTTTATCATTCCCGTCAAGTAACGAATTCTCTGTTTCCATCGAGAGGGTTCGATTCCCACCTCGGTTATGTTTTTTTTATTTTCGTTTTCTTCCTTCCTACGATTGGTATTACTTTGTAGAAACATATTTCACTTTTATCATTGCCGTAAAGTAACGAATTCTCTGTTGCCATCCTTTGCATGGTCGAGAGGGTTCGATTCCCACCTCGGATACGTTTTTTTATTTTCATTTTCTTCCTTCCTACGATTGGTATTACATTGTAGAGACATATTTCACTTTTGCATTCCCGTAAAGTAACGAATTCTCTGTTGCCATCCTTTGCATGGTCGAGAGGGTTCGATTCCCACCTCGGATATGTTTTTTTTTTTGTTTTCTTCCTTCCTACGATTGGTATTACAGTGTAGAAACATATTTCACTTTTATCATTCCTGTAAAGTAACGAATTCTCTGTTGCCATCTATATATTTAAAACAGTAAGCTGATTTTTGTTACGGCGAGATAGACAGAACGGCTGAACCGATTGACTTCGTAATGAAGTCTGCCGAAAGCCCTTGGCCTGTATATTTGCAGAGTGTCTTTAAAATATACAAATATGTTAACATATATTTTAAAATTTATAAACAAAACTGCAATATTATTGGCTGAAGCGCATGCGCAGAATCACCTTGGTTAATGACAGACATGGCGGACGACCACAGCGTTTTAATGTAATAGTTATTATTATAAGAATTATAAAGGAGGGGAATATTGATTATGATGTATCCACGATATATAGTAGAATGGAATTATAACAGACGGGAAATGTAGAAGAACTTACACGGACTGTTGAGTGTGTATAATGCTTATGTATCATAATATTGTGACAGTTCCTTAGTGGTTTGGTGGCTCAATGGTAGTTGGTCACTAGTCGTGGCCGAGTGCGGTACGTGTGTGCGCGCTGTGTGACCGCATTGGAAGAGTTTACGGTTCCAAATACCGGTGCTTCCTTAGTTCCACGTGTGTACTGACCTTCCGTGTGTCATTCGGACAATACTATTTTAAGTAGTGTTCCAGATAGGACAACAAAACCAGAAACCCAGAAAACCCCGCTGAAAATCATGTCCGGATACCAGAGAAAAAACACCGTACGCTGCCAATGGGACAGGCAGAGTTCTCGCCCCTCACCAGGAGAAATTCACCGCTGTATTGGCGATACCCTCCGGTTGACTGTCGACCAAGTAGAAGCCATCCAGTTAAATGCGCACGAAAAAACCATGTACATCAAGGTAATCAGCATATCTATTTATCAGAAATTGTTAAATACTTTTGCAGATCCTATTAAATTTCAGTATGACTCAGGCGAAATGACCAATGTTAAGCTCTCCACAGCGGATTCCAATTTTACCACAGTGCGTATATTTAATGTCCCACTCGAAGTACCCCCTGAAATTTTCAAATCCGTCCTGTCGAAATATGGCACTGTGAGTGACGTCAGGAAAGAACAATGGTCTTCTGCTTATCAGTTCCCGGTGTATAATGGAATACGTGCCGTCACTATGGAAATCAAGCAAGATATCCCCTCCACTGAGACTTTTGGTGGCCATTCTGGCTATATAACGTATAATGGACAGAAACAGACCTGTTTAATTTGCAATGCTACCACACATCTACGTATTAACTGCCCAAAGAAAATGATTCCCCTCGGTATAACTCCTACACAACAACGACGTGTACAATACTCGGAAGTTGTGACGCAGCAAACGTCATATGAAAACATGCTTATTGATCAGTCAGCTGGGACAACACCAGGAGTGACCTCGAATACATCTGACGCAGAACTGGTACCTTGCCCTGACCAGAGCTGCGAGACACAGAGTGCCCCTGTGCTATCGGCAACCTGTATCGCGGCCTTAGAACCAACTCTGCCGTCACTACAGGCTGCCACAGAAATTTTGTCTTCACTGCCCCCGACTTCGTTGGTCCCTACCGACTCACTTAAGAATGTTGATCGGGGATCCGAGAACGTCTCTAAGAAGATTAAAACAAATGCCTCGATTGCCGTACCAGCCCCGAAGAATCAAACTGGCTCTGCAAACGTTCCCGCAGCTGTGAAAAAGAAACAAAATCTTCATTCTACGCCATCTAGGGACCCACGAACGCTCTCAACCGCTGACAGCCGGCCTATGAATGGCAGTCAAAAGGAACTATCTCAACCTAATTAGACATAGTGCACCAGTATATTTCTCACCCGTGTCTTTTTTTCTTTTTTCTTTTTTCTCGAGTCCAACTTCCAGTATGTCTAGCACAACTTTTATACTTCTCTTAATGGCGCTATTTCTCACTGTGGCCACTGTGAATATCAATGTAATAGAATGCCCTCTGAAATTTCAACTGTTGGAGAGATTCCTTCGAGATGCAGACATTGACATTGCCTTCATTCAAGAAGTAGCTCTACCCTGTTTGCCCATATCTGCCTTCTACAAACAATACATCAATACCGGTAATACAAATAGAGGGACCGGATTCCTCATAAGACATGATATCCCACTCGAAGGTGTGCTATGTCATCCATCAGGACGCATAATATCTGGACACATAAACAATACCACCCTGATAAATGTATATGCCCCATCCGGGTCCAATAAACGTGTGGAACGGAAAATGATCTTTCAACAGAGTATACTGCCTCATCTGCACGAAGTTAAGGAAAAACTTATTCTTGCAGGGGATTTCAATTGTATTCAACGCCCAGAAGATTCCACTAGCTCATACCAAGGTGTCAACCCGGCTCTCAGGACCCTTCTTACCTCCCTACACCTCATTGATGCTGTGGATAGTTTAAGGGTGCCCCTGCCCCATTACACCTGTATAAGTCACAACTCCTCATCACGACTTGACCGCATCTACTTTTCACAGGAACTTATCCAGCCTAGACGATATGAAGTGATACCTGCCAGTTTCACTAACCATCATGCTGTCGTATGTACAATCTCTTACCCCCATCCCATATTTCACATAGGAAGAGGTTATTGGAAGCTGAATTGCTCGCTGTTACTGGAGGAGGAATACCAAGATATTTTCAGACAACACTGGACTCGATGGGTCCAACAAAAATGCAAATTTCGCGACTGCACAGACTGGTGGGATATTTTAGTTAAACCAGGGATCCGCCGCGTCTTTAAGAACATATCTTACCAACGAGGTCGGGAAAGACGGGATACAGTTGAATTTTACTATCGAGTTCTTCGCCAGCTCCAGCAAAAATCTGATGCTGGGGAGCGTATATATGACCAGATCCGGGAAGTTAAAACCAAGCTCCTGTCTCTACAGCAACGAACGCTCGCTCATATCAACGTGGCTTTAAAAGATCGTACAGTGCTCCCGGACGAAAGTGCAAGTGTATACCATATCGCCAAAGGACAACGGGAGCGGCAACGTAAATATATCCACCGCCTCCGCACCAGTACTGGAAGTGTCGTCACCTCCCCTGACGCTATTCGTAGTGAAATATCATTATTTTATCAACGGTTCTACGCTAAGGCTCCCATTGATCCACAGCAGGTGACCCTATTGCTGTCATCTTGCAGTACCAAACTATCTCCGGACAACAAAACTCTGCTCAGCGCGGATATTACGGATGAAGAGATTCACTCTGTGGTTAAACAACTCCCAAACAACCGCTCACCTGGCATTGATGGACTGCCATATGAAATGTATAAACACTTCTGGCCTCTCATTGGCAAAGAATTTTGTCATGTCCTGCGTACCATTCTCCAACGTCGTGCTCTATGTCAATCACATCACGAGGGTACCATAGTCCTCATACCAAAAACATCCTCTCCCATGGCAGTTGGTGACTTCCGACCAGTTACTCTGCTCTGCAGTGACTATAAAGTCCTTACCAAAGTACTTGCATGCCGATTGAAGACTGTTCTACCTGATATCATTGGTGATGAACAATGTTGCAGTATTCCTGGAAGAACTCTGTTAACAAACTTAGCGATACTACGGGACCTACACCTAAAAGCCGAAATGCTCCCCACTGAGCCAATGAGTTTTCTCACCTTAGATCTTGATAAAGCTTTCGACCGCATCAGTCATGAATACTTGTACATGGTCTTGCAACACTTCGAATTTCCTGAAATCCTTATTGACTACATTCGTATGATAAATTGTAATGCTACGTCTAAAGTGCTCGTCAACGGTTTTCTTTCCCCTCTGATTCCAATACAACGATCAGTTAGGCAAGGATGTCCCCTTTCTATGCTACTTTTTGTCATTGGCCTTGAACCGTTCATTCGGACTACCCAGGTGAAGCTACAGGTTTACAAACTGTCCACACATGTTTTTGGAATGTGCGCCTATGCTGATGACGTATCAATATTGATCCGCAATGAAGAAGACATCTCCCACATCGATAGCGTCCTTCAGCTCTACCATATCGCCTCTGGAGCACAATCGAACCCCCAGAAAACTGCTTTGCTTCCGCTCAATACTAACTCAGTGATTACCCCACAGCCCTGGTTCCGGATAGTAAATGAGGTGAAAATTCTTGGCATTACCTGGAAGCAATCGCTTCTGGACACAGTGCAAGTTAACTGGACTAAGGTCATTGCCAAAGTTAGGGGAGTCCTGATCCAATTTGGTCAAAGAAACCTCAATATAGTGCAACGGGTCATGGTCCTCAACGTGTTTGCGCTCTCTAAAATATGGTATGTCGCACAACTTTTCCCACTTCCCAAAATGTTTGAGAGCCAATTGGCAAAATATACAGGTTGGTTTATATGGCAAGGATTTTTGTTCCGAGTACAACGGGAACAGTTGTATCTCCCATCCCGGCAAGGCGGGCTAGGGCTAACAGCTCATGGCATGAAATGCCGTGCACTCCTCTGCAAGAACGATATCACCATTCTTTCCCAACATGACACTTTTACGAAAGCGCTATACACAGATATTCGAAACACAGCCCGTGGTTGTGATAGAGCTTTGCCGAAGATATTTAGGGACCATCAACAGCACCTTCTGGAAACTGTTCGCCAAATGCCTTCAGGGATTGTTCCAACGACGAAAAGTATCTATAACATGTTGCGGCAAGTGGTACACTCCAAACCGCGAATAGAGGCCACCACCCTCTACGTCCATTGGCCCACTGTTTGGAAAAATTTTGGGGCTATGTCCATTTCTTCTGCTGTACACTCCCAAGTTTTTATCTTCCTCAACGATCTCATCCCAACCGCTCTACGGCGATATACCATCCATCTTGAAGCTTACCCATGGTGTACTATATGTGGTCAAACTGATACGGCGATACACCGCTTCACATCATGCACGCGAGTTGCCTCCACGTGGCTGTGGTGTAAGGGAAAAGTATGTCAACTATTAAATGTGCCCTCGGATGACCTTGATGACAGGAAGTTGGTTCGTTTGTCGGTGACCGCCTTCCCCCAAATTAAACAGACTGCCATTGTGTGGATAATGGGCCAATATGTACACTTCGTGATGGACAATGATCAACATTTCTCTTTCCTGGATCTCAGGTATCACCTGCAAAAAGAGCGTTGGAAGCTTAGTGAAAGTGGACAATTGTACGATAAATATGGACACTATCTGGATTTCTTGTGATGTATTAGTATGGTATTTATCATATCTGAAAATTCTGTAATTCTGTAAAGAGCTAATAAAAAAAAGTGAAAAAAAAAATGGTAGAGTTACAATGTTGAAATTTATACATCGTGAAATGGAGAGCGTTCGATTCCCACCTACGACAGGTTTTTTAATTTCCGTAATCTTATTTCTTGCAATTGGTATTACGTAGCCAAATCATACTCAACTTTTAAAATTCCCCTAATGTAACGAATTCTCCTTAATAAAGAAAATTATAATATTTGTAGCTTGCGCACAATGGCTTTATTTTACACGAGAGAAATGGCGCATCCCACCGCTTCTTACTGAGATCTTTGTTTATGAGAATTAAAAAGGGCCCCGAATATTGTTTATGATGTTTCCACAATATGCATTGAAAGAGAATTATAAAATAAGGGAGGTATTGAAGAACTTAAACAGTCAGCTGAGTGTGTATGTATGTTTAAGTATCGTAATATTTCCCTTAATTTACGTTGTCTAGGTGACTCAGAGCCAGCGCTAGGCTCTGCGAACTTCATTATGCGTTATTTAGAGAGTTCGAATCCCACCTCAGACATTATTTTTATTTCCCAATTATTCTTTCTTGCTGTTGGTGTCGCATTGTCTAAACATATTTTACTTTTAATATTCCCGTTAGGTAAGGAATTCCCCACGATCTACGTTGGCATATACTTTAAAATTAAAATGGCCGCAATCGCTTCCGCCATGAGAGAATTGGCGAACATTATTAATTTGATGGACTCGGACATCGTGGTAAAAATGTTCTTAATTATCTGTGTTATTGTGATGACTATATTGATGTGTGCATTTGTAATTAAGGTGGGGAATGGGGAGTTAACGACCGAGACTTTAAGTTAGGAACTACACCGGTATTTGCCTGGAGTGGAAATGGGAAACCACGAAAAACCACATCCAAGATTACTGAGATGGGAATCGAACCTTGCTATTCTTAATTTTTCCACAAGAGTGAGCCCTGTTCCAGCCCTCAGACCAGAATTAAATTTCTTGGCAGAGCAGGGATTGAACCCGTAATCCGGGGTGATAGCTCAGAATGTAGTCTTAAGACTGGGATTCCCTGTGTTAATATGATTTTTGATATGCACTGAACATATAATACTAAAACTCCCTCCATTACGGCGGCTGGCGAAGTGATTCTATGCTCCCTCACATAATTTACTGTCATGGAAATGCAAAGGATTGTACCTACAACAGGTGATGGAAATTTCTTATTTAGAGCAGTTTCGTGCTGTTTATTTCAAAAGGAAAAACTTCATCCTGAGCTGCGTTTGCAAGCAAATTGCAAAAATAGTTGCAGGCGGGGATAATTATAATGATATTATTTTTAACGATCAGCCTCATCAGCAACCAACTTGAGAATGAAAGTCTCTGAACTTCATTCTATCAGTGAATATTATTGTTTATTGATTATTTGTTTAGAGTACATAACAATGAGTCTAACCATGCTGTGGATATTTTCAATAGAAGTATTATTTGCCATTTAATATTTGGCGGCTGCGTTGATGCAGGCCACTATAGTGTTATTGAACATGACGTTAATTTGGGGAAAAATGCTACTATAAATAAACCCATTTGACGAAAAAGAACATTAGCCGCATTAAAATGGGAAATCGGAGGAAAATACGAAGCCACTTTTAAAATCCAATATAAATATGCCATATCAGAAGCAATTCCAGAGTATATGCTATACAGTGTAGGGTCCTTAACGAACAAATGTAAACATTGTTCTGCACTGTATTTCTCTTGCGAGAAATCTACGCTTGGTTACTTTGACCTTTGCAGTTGTAATGGTAAAATTGATCTGACTAAATATAAAATATTCGACAGACTGCAACAATTTTTCACTGGAGATGATATCTCAAGGAATTTCAGAAATAATAATCGGCAGTACAACAATGCCATGAACTTCGTTTCATTTGGTACCGGTACCAATGTTACTGTGCCACATGCATACGGTCCATATTGTTATAAAATGTATAGATTTGCACATCATCGCATTTCTTCGTTATATTCCAAAATTATAAGCGATGGTTCTTGCAATCCAGTTGTATATATTAGATTCTCCAGAAGCTAATCGAGTCAGATCTGCAAATCAAGTGAATTCTTGCAAAACCCCTACATTTAACATTCAAAATCCAGCTGACGATATTCGATGAGCTCGGCTCATAGTTTGGGATGGAGCCCCAATGGCAAACATTCATTCATTCATGTGTGTGAATCTACTTATAAGAGATAGTTAACGACATTATTCCTTTTTGTGGGAAAGTTATTCTTCATGGAGATTTCAGGTCTGTCGCACGCTTCTCGCCAAACAGTTATTCACAATTATATTAAATACTCTTCTCTCTGGCCCTTCTCCAAAATAATCCACTTGCATAAAAACACGCGATTGAAACCAGGAGAAATGGAATTTTCTGATTATATGCTACATGTTAACGGCGACAACTTCTCTATAGATGGTGATAATCAAGTGTTACTGAATTATCAGCCAATCTTGCAACCCATG
The DNA here is from genome assembly GCA_946902985.2 of Meconema thalassinum. Taxonomy (NCBI): domain Eukaryota; kingdom Metazoa; phylum Arthropoda; class Insecta; order Orthoptera; family Tettigoniidae; genus Meconema; species Meconema thalassinum. The sequence goes on from OX336388.2 coordinate 1,765,607,465, forward strand.
AGGATACCGTGCCTGACACATTTACTTCTGCGAAGGATATAATAAATTTCTCGAAAGTTCGCATTCTTACACGAATGGTTGGTTCCTTAGTTTAGGGGCTGCGAAAATGCGGTCATGTAGCCCCGTGTACTTTGGGTGTATGCGTAGAATCTGTCTGATAACCGGTGTTAATAATGTGATGGCTGTATTAGTGTGTGTTATCTGAGATTCAGGTAAGGACTGAAGACGATCTAATTTTCAGGTACAGTAGTTCCTACTTTTGCTACCAAATGCTACCGTCCACGACACCTAGCTGCGTACTTGACTACTAGATGCCATCGCAGCCAGCACCTGTCGACGAACTGTGGAACTAATATAGCGTTATCAAATAATCTAACCAACAAATTTTGGCTTCACACAAATGTACTGTAGTTAGTGGAAAATTCCTTTTCATGTCATAAATCTAAGGCATATGACCGCCGGATTTACTTCCCCTCCGAAGGAAGGCATATTGAGGGATTCTTACACCAAAAAAGTGAGCAATGTAATGAAATAAACTTATAAGTCATTGACCTTCTATCCAGTAACTTAGTTCAAAAAAATACACGATCATTAACACATTAAATACTGAAGATGAAAGATTGCACTGTCGACATTGCAACATACTGCTGGCCATGACTGAAAACTTGACGAGGAAAATTGAGACCTATACGTTTATTTCAGTTTCCTGCATAGTTCTTGAATTTCTTGGAATTAAATTATATGCCTCCACATAGTCCAAACGCTTGACTCATAGTTATGCTCCTTAAGAAATCTGAACGTTTCCAAGGGCTCCTAAATGCTACCATATTGCTTGGATTTGGAAATAATAAGTGCAGTTAAAATTAGGCAGAGAGGCCTAATCCTTCGACTTGATTTAACACCATGCGAAAAAACACTACCATTTCTTTAAGAGGCAACATTTTCCAATTCGCTTGGCATACTTAATCACAATCAATACTCAAGGGGAAACTCGGGAACGTATAGGTCTCAATATTTACCTCATCACGTTTTCAGTCATGGCCAGCAGTATGTTGCAACGTCGAGAGTGCAATCTTTTGATGCCTTTAAAGTTTCAACAGTGCCTAAAAGTAATCGTACAAAGAATATATATAAGAACATACCTCAGTAAATATGTTCCCATTGGCCGTCATGTTTTGACGGGTTTCAACTAGTAAACATTTAATTTCCGCAGAAAAAGAAGAATGGCCTCATTATAGTGTATGTGAGTAGATCTCGATTATACATTTCCGTTTGACCCTACAGAGGTGGTGCCTATCGGAGAACGTTAGGAGTGGTAGGGAAAATGTTATATGATTGCTAATATTTTTGATGTGTAACATCTTTGCACTCGGCTGCTGGATATTTTTGTGGGACTGATTTTGAAAAATGGGACGGAAGTGGATCGGACGGAAGTGTGTAAGACGCACTGCCAGCTGGATCGTATCCCTCCTGGACATTCATCATCACACAAAAATATTTTTTATTTACACACTAATAATACACAAAAAATTTCCAAGACTTTTTTCTTCACTGCCTACTTGATATTTCTACTCTCGCACTGCCTTCTTGATATTCTGCTGATAATCATATCAATATGACTCATTTTAACAGAATCCATATGAAATTACGTGTTGGTCTGTGAATCAAGAGGACCGGGAACTGGGCAAGCCTTTCATGATCTACTGCTGTGCACATTGCATTTACTCGCAAGTTGACCTATTTATAAGGAATTTAAGGTTATGAGCGGTGTCGCGTCTATTAATCTAGTTGATCCATATAGTATTCTTTATTTAGGCTAGTTCTGGTGGAAGCTACAAATCATGTAATAAAAGGAGTTCCGTATTGTAAACTACAATATTTGTAAAACACTCCCTTTTACAATAGATTAATATTTGTGCCAATAATACTATAAAATACCGGTGTATCAACAATTTCACGTGAGGTTTCTTCCATGCCAGATCTTACACATCATATGCGACTACTGTAAGGCTCGTAAAGTTTTATTTTTTTTTACTTCATTTACGCCATTAGACAGCATGCTAAACAACTGTTACACATTCATAGAATCCTTCTTTGCATCGCAGTATCGTCGCTTTCTTTCCCTGGCAGCCTTTCTCCTTTCCACTCTCCACCTGCTGTTCAGCATGCCTTTTTTTTGAACGCTTTTGAAGTTAGAGATCTCCTGCCAGTACTTGATTCTATTAGTAATGACTTCGCGCTTCAAACCCCGTTTTTTTCAGATACTTCCTCACCTCCCTGAAAAACGTAGGCCTACCAGAGATTTCAACAGTCGTTCGTTACTTTCATACAATTCCGTGCTTTCCCGCAACCTTTTTCTTCCAGCCGCAATCTTCGGGCCCGTTATCTTTCTAAGAATCTTTCTCTCAAACTTCTCTGCTCCCTTCAGACCAGCCATTCAAGTAATTCGTAGGCCTTTTCTTTCATAGGGACACTTCAGACCAGCCATTCAAGAAATTCGTAGGCCTTTTCTTTCATAGGGACACTCGGGTTTAATCATCGTGATGTAATGTCTGAATTTAGAGTTCATTGAAAATATCGTTTCATTGTACAGGTTGTGTGTTCTCAAAAACACTTCAGACCAGACTAGTGGAGCTAATAGATACCAACTTGGTGTATATCAAATGGTGGTTCCCTAAGAGGATGATCGTGTATTGAGCAGACATGGAATTTGAAAAGAGTAATGGAAAGTTACGCATCAAAATGTGTTGTAGTGGTCTTCATGAAAGTATATGTTTCAGTCGACCAAAGAGTGCTACTCGATATCTTGAGTGAATTCGGATTAGGTATTTTGTGTCTTTACCTTATGGTGGTAGGTATGACGCGCAATATGTTGCACGTAGCCTAATGCCTCCTACAGTCGTAGGTTTATATTGTTCGTTGAGATGGCACTAACAAAACAACAGATCCGAATCTTCTTGTTTGATTAAACTTTTCTTTCTATCAGAATCACAGATTCTAAAGCAATCCAAATTTGCACACACACATAGCAGAGTTTACTGTACATGATGCATAAGTAAAAATATGAAATAAAACCTGTTGTTGTTGTTTGACTCCTCAGTCTTTTGACTGGTTTGATGCAGCCCTCCATGCCTCCCTGTCCTGAGCTAATCGTTTCATTTCTACATAGCTACCACACCCTACATCCGGGGCAATTTCTTTAACATATTCTAACCTTGGTCTACCCCTACAGTGCTTGTCCTTAACCCTTCCTTCCATAACTAAGCTTGCTATTCCTGGGTGTCTTAGTATGTGTCCTACCAACCTATCTCTTCTCTTCATTAGCAGTCGCCAGAAACATCTCTCCTCTCTCACTAGTCTCAATACCTCTTCGTTTTGTAACTCTATCTACCAATCTGATCTTCATCATTCTCCTGTAACACCACATTTCAAACGCTTCAATTCTCCTGTTTTCTGCTGCACCAATAGTCCAAGTTTCACTTCCATAGAGTGCCACGCTCCAGACAAAGGCCTTCAAAAATGACTTCCTAATACCTAAATCTATATTCGATGTCAAAAGATTCCTTTTCTGTATACATACATTCCTTGCCTGAGCTAACCTACTTTTTATATCCTCTTTGCTTCGTCCATCACTGGTTATTTTGCTTCCTAAGTAACAGAATTCTCCTACTTCCTTTAGCTTTTCACCTGCCAATTTGAAGTCCATACAGGTTTCTGATTTATTACGGCTGCATTCCAAGGAAATAGAAAACACCTTTAAAACAATTAGTTCCGTGAAGAGCTATATAGCCTATTTTCATGTATCCTAGTTATGTAAATTGCCTCTATCAAGATACAAACTTTCAGTTTGATTGCAGTAATAGATTCGTAGATATTGAGAACCGTCCTAATATATCGGATGGTCACCAAGTTGGATTTAAATATACAAGCATTAGAGTTATGTACAATTACATGAAGATTATTGTGTAGGTGTATAATTCAAATATCCATCGCATGATTAGGACACAAGAAATAAAAACGAGATTTTAAAATTTCGCTCAGCCGCCATCTTGTAGTTATGAAAATAATTGAAATGAATTAGATGCCAGTGCATTAAAATTTATACAAGAAAATATCGTACTAAGTTTAACTGCACTCGGAGGGTTAAATCGCAAGAAACGTCCATTTAATTCTAAACATTTACATTTCGCGTCGCCGCCATGTTGGATTTGTGCTCACCAGGTTATTGAATGTCCCATAGGTGAACTTTTGTGTATAGTCTCTATACAATATACAAAATTTCAGTTTGATTGTTATCATAGATCAATAGTTATTGAGAACCATCAAAATATTTCAGTTGGTCGCCATGTTGGATTTTAATATGTGTAGGCCATAGAGTTATGTACCATTAGATGAGCATTATTGAAACGTTGACTTCGATAGCATTATTTGGACACAAAAAATAAAAACTTTATTTAAAATTTCGCACAGCCTCCATCTTGATGTCATATAAACTATTGAACTAATTTAGATGTCAGTGCATTGCACTGTATATAGTCATTTGCTGTACCAAGTTTCACTGTGTTTCGATAGTTAAATCGAGAGAAAAGTCTATTTAAATGTTTCAACTTCGCTTGACCACCATGTTCGTTTTGTGGTCAACAGGTTTTCGAAAGTCACATAGGTGAACTTCTAGTAGTACCCTTTATCACTGTACAAAATTTCAGGGTGATATGGCTAATGGTTTTGGAGATATAGAAAGCCGGTGAAATATTTCGAACAGCCGCCATGTTGGATTGGTGAGACGTAATAAAATTTGAAGGGCACGCCGGGGTCAAACGAAATAAGTACTATGACCTTACCGAGTTTCATTGAATCGCTCCAGCCGTTTGGAAATTATTAGGGGTGGGGGTGGGGGCGGATACACACACGGCGCACACACACACACACATACACACACTGTCAAAAGGTGATCTCATAAGCCTATTTTTTTCATAAATGAAAATAGGCTATAAATAGTGGTTTTATGATGAAGTACTAATCTGGTATAGTACAGCTGTGAATAGCGATACGAATACCCATGATTTAACATATCGTACACAGGGACTATAAGGAACACAGACAAATTACGGTACCTGAAGGAGATTGAAAATTGGTTATAGTTATTGTTGTTTCATATAGATGATTATTCTATCTCGGTCACCGGCTAAGACGGCATAGTTGTATATGTGAATTTTGTGACAACCCGTGTTACTTTCCTGTGGGTGGTGGGGTGTGTAACGGTAGTTACAGAACGTTTGATCTATGGCTGAAATGTTGTGACTTTCAAGAAGAATAAGGATTTTTAGTATGTATTCGTAAAACAACATTAGCTCTACCCTTCCTTTATCTGAAAATGACCGAATGCTTAAAATTGCATGAATGTTGAAGGCTGTGAAGTACTGACGTGTCTGTATTAATCAAATTACATAATACCCATCTATTAATGACAGCACTATATCGTATATTTTTACCTCGTTTTCTTGTTTTTTTTTAGCCTATTTTCATTTTGTGAAAAAATAGGCTTATATGATCACCTTTTGTCCGTGTGTCTGTCTGTGTGTGCGTGTGTGTGTTACTCGTGTGTGTGTGATTCGTGTGTGTCCCCCCTCCCCCCTAATAAAATCTAAACGGCTTGAACGACTTCAATGCAACTCGGTAAGATCATAGCACCATTCTGGCCGACCACGACCGTGCCCTTCAAATTTTATTCTGCCAAACCAATCCAACATGGCGGCTGTACGAAATATTTCACCAGCATTCAGTATCTCCGAAACTATTACCGATATCACCCTGAAATTTCGTACGGTGATAAAGAGAACTATTAGAAGTTTGCCTATGGGACGTTCAAAAACCTGGTAAATACAAAACCAACATGGCGACCAAGCGAAGTTCAGACTTTTAAATATACTTTTTTCGCGATTTAACAATCCAAACGTAATGAAACTTGGTACAGCAAATGTTTATACACATTGTAATGCACTGACGTCTAATTTAGTTCAATTGTTTACATAACCTCAAAATGGCGGCTGTGCGAAATATTTCACTGGCTTTCTATATCTCCGAAACCATTACTGATATCACCCTTAAATTTTGTACGGTGATTAAGAGCACTGCTACAGGTTTATCTATGTAACTTTCAAAAACCTGCAAAGTACAAAACAAACATGGCGGCCAAGCGAACTTAAAACATTTTAATAGACTTTTCTCTTGATTTAACCATCTGAGCGCAGTGAAATGTGGTACAGTAAATGATTGTACATATTGTAATATAAGGGCATTTAAATTATTTCAATTGTTTACATAACCTCAACATGGCGGCTGTGCGTAATTTTAAAATTAAGTTTTTATTGCCTGTGTCGTAATCATGCGATCGAAGTGAGAGTTTGAATAATGAAGCTACGCAATAATTTTGCTTTAATGGTACATAACTCTATGGCCTATTCATATCAACATCCAAAATGGCGAGCATCCGACTTATTTTGACGGTTCTCAATATCTACGAATCATTTACAGCAATCAAACTGAAATTCTTTAAGTTCATAGGGGCTATGAACATAAGTTTACCTATAGGTCTTTCAGTAACCTGGTGAGCACTAATCCAACACGGCGGCGACGTGAATTATAAATATTTAAATGGACGTTTATCGTGATTTAACCATCCGAGTGCAGTGAAACTTTGCACGTTAAATGCTTATACAAATGTTAATCCACTGGCATCTAATTTATTTCAGTTGTTTTCATAACCACAAGATGGCAGTAGTGCGAAATTTTAAAATCACGTTTTTACTTCTTGTGTCCTAATCATGCGATTAAAGTTTGAATAGGAGCATGACGGCTCAGGGGTCAAGCTGTCTGCCTCTCTCCAATTGACCGATTCCCGGTCAATGCTTGTGAGATTTTCGAAGTGAATTGCCATGTCCTGTGGGTCGGATTCCACGTAAAAAGGAGTTCCCGTGGGTCATGATCGCAAGATTAACGGTCACGTTAAACTACAATCTTCTTTCGAAGTTTGAATACCACACGTATACAATAATCTTCATGTAATAGTACATAAATAAAAATCCAACCTGGCGACCATCTGAAATATTTAGACGGTTCTTAATATCTACGAATCTTTTACAGCAATCAAACTGAAATTTTGTATGTTGATATAGGCAAGTAACATGAGTAGGATATATGCAAATAGGCTGTATAGTTCTTCACGGAACTACTTGTTTAATTTGGCTTCGAAGTTTATCAGAGCCAACACCACCGTGACATTTATAACATAGGATGTGTAACATCTCTTGAAACTACGCAGAATGTTATAGGACAAGCTTTTACAGTGTCTGCACTGATGTTTAAGAAGCAGCGCATAAACAAACGGTTCATTCTGAGCAACATAAGTACAATGCATGCAGAAACTCAGACCAGAAATGTCAAAAAAACTCAAAAAAATCAGCGAAAGACAAGCTGTAGTGCACCGAAGAGGTGCACATAGTGCAGGGTAGTTCTGAAATGTAAAGATATATTTGAGTCTACACAATCAGTTTTCATGCGTATTGTTTTCAAGTGTGCTTCCTGTGAAAAGCTCTCTGTATCTCAGTTCTTACTAGACTGCTATGTAACTTTCTGCAGCTACAGTATGATCAGCTAACAAAATGTAGACTACAAACAAGGATATTTTTGGATGATTGCAAATAATTCTATAAGCACCTGAATATCGAAATATATTGTTTTCAAAACTCAAAATGGAAGTTAGTTTTTTTGAAGCCATAAATATTCAACTGAAAGAAAGTTCTTAGGTATATATATACACACACATCAAAAAAAGTTTTGCATCACCTCGGTTCCAAGAGTTCCGGAACCTTTAAATACAAAGGGAATAGAGATCAACACAAACAACATTTCAGCTCGTTTTATTGCTCATGAGACCCACACATTGCATGTTGTACCATCATACAGCTAGACTTTCAGCATTTGTGGTCCAGATTGCAGTACACACCACTACCTCTAATACCCAGTAGCACGTCCTCTTGCATTGATGCATGCCTGTATTCGTCGTGGCATACTATCCACAAGTTTATCAAGACACTGTTGGTCCAAATTGTCCCACTCCTCAACGACAATTCGGCGTAAATCTCTCAGAGTGGTTGGTGGGTCAAGACGTCCATAAACAGCCCTTTTCAACATATCCCAGGCATGTTCGATAGGGTTCATGTCTGGCGAACATGCTGGCCACTGTAGTCGAGCGATGTCGTTATCTTGAAGGAACGCATTCACAAGATGTGCACGATGAGGTCGAGAATTGTCGTCCATGAAGACAAATGCCTCTCCAATATTCTGCCGATATGGTTGCACTATGGGTCGGAGGATGTCATTCAGGTATCGTAAAGCCGTTTCGGAGCCTTCCATGACCACCAGTGGCGTACGTCAGCCCCACATAATGCCACCCCAAAACATCAGGGAACCACCACCTTGCTGCACTCGCTGGACAGTGTGTCTAAGACGTTCAGCCTGACCAGGGTGCCTCCAAACACGTCTCCGACGATTGTCTGGTTGAAGGCATATGCGACACTCATCGGTGAAGAGAACGTGATGCCAATTCCGTGGGGTCCATTCAGCATGTTGTTGGGCCCATCTGTACCGCGCTGCATGGTGTCGGGGTTGCAAAGCTGGACCTCGCCATGGACGTCGGGAGTGAAGTTGCGCATCATGCAGCCTATTGCGCACAGTTTGAGTTGAAACACGACGTCCTGTGGCTGAACGAAACGCATTATTCAACATGGTGGCATTGCTGTCAGGGTTCCTCCGAGCGGCAATCCGTAAGTAGCGGTCATCCACTACAGTAGTAGCCCTTGGGCGGCCTGAGCGAGGCCTGTCATCGACAGTTCCTGTATCTCTGTACCTCCTCCATGTCCGAACAACATCGCTTTGGTTCACTCTGAGACGCCTGGAAACTTCCCTTGTTGAGAGCCCTCCTTGACACAAAGTAACAATGCGGACGCGATCGAACTGCGGTATTGACCTTCTAGGCATGGTAGAACTGCAGACAACATGAGCAGCGTACCTTCGTCCTGGTGGAATGACTGGAACTGATCGGCTGTCGTACCCCCTCCGTCTAATAGGCCCTGCTCATGCATGGTTGTTTACATCTTTGAGCAGTTTTAGTGACATTATGAACAGTCAAAGGGACTGTATCTTGGATACAATATACACAGTCAACGTCTATATGCCGGAGATCTGGGAACCGAGGTGATGCAAAACTTTTTTGATGTGTGTATATGTAAAACGCAACGCCAAAGTATAACTAAAACAAGTGAAAACTGTGTATGCTACGACTGCATAAAATAATTAATTAAATAAAGCTGAATCAATCATTTGATTTTTACTCGGTATAATAACTAGTAATATTTGCTCCAAAAATGTGCTGACAAACTTAAGAAATGTTATCTTAAATATGAAGGGATTGAAAATCTCAGCATTAAGTTCCCTTGGAGTAAGTGCTCAGAGCACCCCCGGTATTTATCTGCAAAATGTGTGCTAAATCATCGAGGAAGAAACAACACTCACAATCAGTATGGTTGCTGCTGGTGCTGGGATTTGAAACTCGACGTCTACAAACGAGCAGCTACTCAATACAGAGAAAAGACATGTTGGAGCAAGCTGGAAGGCAGGATTCAACTTTTTTTATTGGCATATTGTGTCATAGAACAGTATATTATGTCACATTTCAGTGACTGACCTTTATTGTAAATGCAAAGGCATGAGAATTGAAATTCTCATCAGAGAGAATTTAATTGAGTTGTATGTAACAGTCCTCTAATGAAGACGTACTGTATTCTGGTGTTTCACACTAGTGATCATGACACAATCATGTGGTTTCGGCAGAATATCTTAACCCGCAATACTGTATTTTCACTAGCTTTGTGAAATAAGAGATTCAATACAATTTTGTAAGTGTTTATTGGTTTCATGTTTCTTCTACTAAAACTGATAATGTGATGGTTTTCGTTTTTCTGACTATAAAGTATGACATTGTGATTTCTGTTTTATATTTCTGCTATGCCGAAGTTATTTGTGACATTATGATCAACTAGTGGGTACCCATGTCTTCGCTTCGAGTATGAGGGTTTGTTCTGCCAAATTCGAAACTTCACCTAATCTATTATTATTATTATTTATTTTACACGTTACAGGCCTATTTGACCACGCGAAGCAATCATGACTTTTTGTTCTTCCTGTCTTTCCAGTACTCCTTCATTCGTGCACTAAAGGCCCTCTTCCTTTCTTCGGTCCACTTTGGTCTTTGGGCTGTAGGTGTTGCTCTCTCTGACAACACTTCGCACTTGTATACTTTGTGTCGAAATACGCTTTTGTCTATGACGTCTTCTGGGTCGACCTGTGCTTTTACAAGATCAATTTTGATTTGCATCATCCAGGGTATAGTAATTTTGAGCCGCTGTATGTATCTAAGAATTTTGTTGGTGAGTCTGGTTTGTGGGAGTCTGCTGATGTGGCCGTAAAATTTTAGCCGCCTCTTTATTATTATTATTATTATTACTGAGGGCTATATTGTGGTTAAGTTATGGCATGGCCCAATCACACACAATTGAACTGTCAAGTTACGGAATTGACTGAAAGGAGTGCAATATTGGCGTATGTAAGTAAGTAAGTAAGTAAGTAAGTGAGTAATAAGTAAGTGAGCAAGTAGGTAATAAGAAATTGAGTAAGTGATAAGTAAGTAAGTTGGTAAGTAAGCAGTATGTAAGTGAGTATTAAGTAAGTGAGCAAGTAGGTAATAAGAAAGTGAGTAAGTGTTAAGTAAGTAAGTAAGTAAGTAAGTAAGCAGTAAGTAAGTGAGTAATAAGTAAGTAAGCAAGTGTTAAGTAAGTAAGTAAGTAAGCAGTAAGTAAGTGAGTAAATAAGTAAGTGAGCAAGTGTTAAGTAAGTAAGTAAGGTACAGTAAGTAAGTGAGTAATAAGTAAGTGAGCAAGTAGGTAATAAGAAAGTGAGTAAGTGTTAAGTAAGTAAGCAGTTTGTAAGTGAGTAATAAGTAAGTGAGCAAGTAGGTAATAAGAAATTGAGTAAGTGTTAAGTAAGTTGGTAAGTAAGCAGTATGTAAGTGAGTATTAAGTAAGTGAGCAAGTAGGTAATAAGAAAGTGAGTAAGTGTTAAGTAAGTAAGTAAGTAAGCAGTTAGTAAGTGAGTAATAAGTAAGTGAGCAAGTAGATAGTAGGAAATTGAGTAAGTGTTAAGTAAGTAAGTAAGTGGTAAGTAAGTAAGAAATAAGTAAGTGAGCAAGTAGATAATAAGAAAGTGAGGAAGTGTTATGTAAGTAAGCAGTAAGTAAGTGAGTAAATAAGTACAGTAAGTCAATAAGCAAGTGAGTAAGTACGGTGTAAGTAAGTATGTGCGTAATTAATAATAATGTTATCTATTTTACGTCGCTATTAACATCTGCGGCCCTTAGAGACGCCGAGGTGCCAGAATTTTGCCCCGTAGGGTAACATTAACGTGCCAGTAAATCTACTGACACGGCTTCCTCTCATTTGACTGAGCCAGGTTTCGATCCTGCAACCTTGGGCACAGCCAGAGAGAACGTTACCGCTTAGCAATGCAGCCAGCCTGTGCATAATTAAGGAGTAAGTAGGTAATGCTTAAGTAAATAAAGGAGTAAATGAATAAGTGATAATAAGAATAATAATATAATATGGCCTCGGGTGCCGGGGGCAATCTTTATTATTTGACCCCCAGAAGACAGCTTGCATGTCGAATGTTTTGTTCCTTGGAGCGCTATGAATGTTGCAGATATCTAAGCTTCTTGACACTTTAGCGCTTTCTAGTAAAGAAAGGAGGAACTTTGGGGTTGGTGGAAAATCCCGAGATTAATTTTGCCATTATGAACACGGCCTCCTGAATCCAAATAGGTAAGTTATCATGCCAACAACGTATGACATGGGTGTCGTGATTTTTGTCGCCTTTCAAAAATCAGTTACCATGGTCAGGAGCGAACCAGCAAGCTTGGGGTTGGTAGACCGACACGATAACCACTCACCCACTGTAATAAGTAAGTAATAAAGTGAGTAAGAAAGTGTTTGACGAATGAGGGGTTTAAGCGGTCGTTAAAATCCAAATCGTGGTATCTAAACGTAGCCTCTGTAGCACATCATTCACAGTTTGATTATTTGAGAGTTGTGTAATTGTCAAGTGGGAATTAAAGTATCCCTCATTAGCTCAGTGATCAGGAATATCGGTGTGCAAACCTATAAGTCATGGGTTTCAGTCCATCAAGATTCAGATATTTCAGTGGCATGCACCATTTGCGCATCACACGATCTAATAGCTTAAAGTATTGATTTGTCGTCATTATGGTCATGAATATCGAATTCCTCGAAGTTGAAAGTGCTCGTTTGGTTTCTTTCGTTCTTTCTTCATCTGCTTGGCAGCGGAGCATAGGAGCTGAGTCAGGAGTTCACAACGTCAATGAGCGACAAACTGTGTTTTACTTATCCAGCGAATTCTCTCTACTTCATTACCATAACCAAATAAGACTGAATATTAGATTTCCTTCTTCTGATGATAAGAACATTTGTCTACAAAGAAATTTTATCAGTTTGAAACGAAAAAAGGGAAGTGAATTTAAACAGCTCGTCTTTGCTTTTGCCATCCCGCTCAAATAATTCTTGTATCTGCCTTGTTCTTTGCTCCTTATTGTGCCCGTTTATCCGAAGATAAACGCCCACATATGCGGGAGCCTCGAAGACAGTTGAGCGCAAGATTCTAAATATCTCAGGGGTTAACGGGTAAGGCTAGGTGGTGCTGAACTATGTCCGAGACTCGCGCCTGAGCATAGAGAGGACGAAAAAACACACAAGATATCCACAAACCACACCCCACTTTTATTAGATAAAAGTTATATCAGGCCAAAAGCAGTACACTCCTACCTCAATCTACAGGGTGTAAAAAATATTCAGTCTCTCACCCTGAGATTCCTCATTGCTAAATAAAGGAAAAAAAAAACACTTCCTATTGAATCTCTTAAAGTTTAGGCATGTCCATCATGTCCATCATCACCCACAAACACTTATATTTATCACTTCTTACACTTATTTACAAATTATACTTCAAATCAGGCACTGGGTAAAACTTAGTTCACTGTCTGTTTTCTATTATTAAGAAAATATATGCTTCACCATCCACATTTATTAATAATTGATCCACTCATGAAATATTATGAGCATAAATGTACCAATTTTTTAAAATAAAATATTCAGCTTGTTATAATTAAAGGATTTGCTGTTGTACATTTGAAAATAATCATCCCATGGAATTTCCCGATTAGTAGCAAGCATTATTAATCTAAACATAACTGATTCAGATGCTGTTTGACCATATATGAAAGAAACGATTCCCTGGTGTGATCAGATCTTAAAAGCACCTCCCCTCATAGAAATGCATTCAGAAGAAAAAAAAATGAATCTTCACGGGGTCTACCCCCTACTCATTTTCGACAACCACCACTATTCGACAATTAATGGTGCATTCAGACTCATGATGCCCACATCTAATATATAAAAGTGAAAGTCTGTATGTATGTATATATGTTGGTTCCGTATACACATCTACCCCGTTCCACCAATCTCAACCATATTTTGCATACACATAGTTTAGGACCCAGAAGGAACCGCTGGCTACATGAATTTTCGATAGTCTTTCTCATTCTTCTGATTTCGGCCCTTTTTCACTCAAAAACAGGCTAATCAAATCATAAAACAAGATGTTCAGTAAAGAACATATAGCCTACTTTCTCCTAAATGGGTGGGTATTGTTATAACTCTTTGTCCTTTTCAAGGAGTATGATTGAATGTTGGTTATAGTAGCTCGTCGAAATACAACGTGCTATAGGGATATTAAACATGAATATGAGGTGCCCTTTGCTAGTGCTACCTCTGTACCAAATTTCGTTCAATTCGGTTTCACCGTGTTTGAATTGATAGGGGGAATCGATTTGCACACATACTTGGCCACCATCTGCAAACTATTGGGCTGATGTTCTTGCAGTTTGGTATGAATATGTTTCCCACATATAGATATGGTGTTGCAATATTTGGTAGAGACTAGATTATTAGGTTGGTCGTAATTACATTTTAGCTTTTAACATTTGGGTGGCCGCGATTACGTTTCCGTCAAGATAGCGGTGATATAAAACATGACACTGAGGTGCCCTTTGCTAGTGCTACCTCTGTACCAAATTTCGTTCCATTCGGTTTCACCGTGTTCGAATTGATAAGGGGAATCGTTTTTCACACAAACATGGCCGCCATCCGCAAAATATTAGGCTGATGACCTATTAGTTTGGTCAAAGGATGCTCCCTCCATAAAGGTATGTTGTTGCTAAATTTGCTAGAGATCGGATGATTAGGCTAATCGTAATTTCATTTAAGCTTTGAACATTTGTGTGGCCGCTATTACGTTTCTGTCAATATGGCGGCGATATAAATCATGACACTGAGATGCCCTTTGCTAGTGCTATCTCTGTACCAAATTTCGTTCCATTCGGTTTCACCGTGTTTGAATTAATAGGGAGAATCGATTTTGACACAAAGATGGCCGCCATCCGCAAACTATTAGGCGAATGACCTATTAGATTTGTCAAAGAATGCTCCCTCCATAAAGGTATGTAGTTGCAAAATTTGGTAGAGATCGGATGATTAGGTTAATCGTAATTTGATTTAAGCTTTGAACATTCGTGTGGCCGCCATTACGTTTCAGTCAAGATGGTGGCGATATAAAACATGACACTGAGGTGCCCTTTGCTAGTGCTACCTCTGTACCAAATTTCGTTCCATTCGGTTCCACCGTGTTCGAATTAATAGGGGAATCAATTTTGACATAAATATGGCCGCCACCCGCAAACTATTAGGCTAATAACCTATTAGATTGGTCAAAGGATGCTCCCTCCATAAAGGTATGTAGTTGCAAAATTTGGTAGAGATCGGATGATTAGGTTAATCGTAATTTGATTTAAGCTTTGAACATTCGTGTGGCCGCCATTACGTTTCTGTCAAGATGGCGGCGATATAAAACATGACACTGAGGTGCCCTTTGCTAGTGCTACCTCTGTACCAAATTTCGTTCCATTTGGTTTCACCGTGTTTGAATTAATAGGGGGAACTGATTTTCACACAAAGATGGCCGCCATCCGGAAACTATTAGGCTAATGACCTAGTTATTTGGTCAAAGGATGCTTCCTCTATAAAGGTATGTTGTTGCAAAATTTGGTAGAGATCGGATGATTAGGTTAATCGTAATTTGATTTAAGCTTTGAACATTTGTGTGGCCGTCATTACGTTTCCGTCAAGATGGCGGCGATATAAAACATGCCACTGAGGTGCCTTTTGTTAGTACTACCTCTGTACCAAATTTCGTTCCATTCGGTTGCACCGTGTTCGAATTAATAGGGGGAATCAATTTTCACACAAAGATGGCCGCCATCCGCAAACTATTACGCTGATGACTTATTAGTTTGGTCAAAGGATGCTCCCCCCATAAAGGTATGTTGTTGCAAAATTTGGTAGAGATCGGATGATTAGGTTAGTCGTAATTTGATTTAAGCTTTGAACATTTGTGTGGCCGCCATTACGTTTCCGTCAAGATGGCGGCGATATAAAACATGACACTGAGGTGTCCTTTGCTAGTGCTACCTTTGTACCAAATTTCGTTCAATTCGCATTCACCGTGTTCGAATTGATAGGGGGGGGACAGACATTCAGAGTACACACACTCACACACACACACACAGACTCACACACACACATACACACACACAGACAGACACACTTTTTTTCGCCCTGTGTTGATCTCATAAGTCTACTTTCATTTTTTGCAAAAATCGAAAGTAGGCTAATCATTTTTTGCAAAAATCGAAAGTAGGCTAAAAATATACTCATGGAGGAATGGCAAGGCAGATAGTTTCCATGGCAATATAGCTCAAGTCCAGACACGGCCGACTTGATGCCAATTGCGCTCGGCACTACCGGTATAGAAAATGAGGATCTTTACTTGAAATCCCGTTAGTTACTCAACTGCTCACACAGCACTGTCAACCGAGTTTAGCATAACAAAGACTTGACACTATCTTCTTTCTACTATATATTTTTTAGCCTACTTTCGATTTTTGCAAAAAATGAAAGTAGACTTATGAGATCAACACAGGGCGAAAATAGTGTGTCTGTCTGTGTGTGTGTATGTGTGTGTGTGAGTCTGTGTGTGTGTGTGTATGTGTGTGTGTGAGTCTGGGTGTGTGTGTGTGTGTGTGTCTGTGTGTGTGTGAGTGTGTGTACTCTGAATGTCTGTCCCCCCCTATCAATTCGAACACGGTGAATGCGAATTGAACGAAATTTGGTACAAAGGTAGCACTAGCAAAGGACACCTCAGTGTCATGTTTTATATCGCCGCCATCTTTACTAAAACTGAATGGCGGCCACTCAAACGTTCAAAACGTAAAATCAAATAACGACTAATCAAATCATCCGATCTCTACCAAATTTGGTAACAACATACCTTCGTATAGGATGCGTCTTGTGACCAAACTACAAGGTCGTCCGCCATACCATTTCAGGATGGCGGCCGTGCGAATTATGCAAACTTTATAATCCATATCATGGGACCCACCAGTTCCGATTATCGAGCCGAGAATCGTTTTAACTGTTCTAAAGGAAGAGGCACGTTCGAAATTAAAAGTTTATTTTGTAATACTATAGGGCAGACGTGATTTTAAAAAGCTGAACTGATTCAGTAATAAGACAAGATGGCAGCGGATATCTTGTGCCTGACTTATATTTCACTAATTTGAGTATTGAATGCAATATAGCGTACTGATAAAAAATAAATAAACTTTGTATGAAATGCTTTATATATAAATAATATACTCCAGTGATGAAATCGTTTAGTATAAATCATTATTTGCTAACAAGTTGTATGTAAGTCATTTTAAATAGAACGATATTCGTTGTCACAATTAGCTCAGTGGTAGAGCGATAGCCTGTCGCTCAGATGCCTATGGTTCAAACCCGATCAGAGCTAGGTTTTTTGCTTGAAATGTTATATGTTTATTGTTTTGTAATGACTCAGATGTTTTAAAATTAAGCGTTATATTGTGCAAATTATGGTGTAAAATATATATTTAATTAAAACATAATTCGCCAGCAGATTTACTCGAGACATCTAGCTGCCAAAAAGGTAACTTCCAGATTTTATTGAAAAGTTTCTTCTTCTGGCCGCCTGAATGCACTCGCTCTGTTAGGATTATATTGTTCGATATTTCACCACTAGATGTCCCGACTAGTCTACGTGGGGATCCATTGATTACTATACCATTATCATTCTATGCGCATCGAATTTGAAGAATGACAAGTTGATACTACGATACATTTTAACTTTTTATTTTAAAGGGTTTGTAACAGCCTATTTTGCGTTACTTGAAAATGTTATTAAGCGTTATATTGTCCACATTATGGTGTAAAATATATATTTAATTGAAACATAATTCGCCAGCAGATTTACTCGAGACATCTAGCTACCAAAAAGGTAACTTCCAGATTTTATTGAAAAGTTTCTTATTCTGGCCGCTAGAATGCACTCGCTCTGTTAGGATTATATCATCGAAAATATCCACATAGTTTGTATACACACGTCTCTGTAGGGTCATGGAAAGATTTGTTAATTCAATTAGGGTTGTGAAAGCCATGCACAACCAGACGTGTAAAGACATGCCTCAACTCAAAGTTGGATGTTGCCCACGGCAGGTCGTAATAATAATAATAATAATGTTATTGGTTTTACATCCCTTTTAACTACTGCTGCTTTTAGAGACACCGGGGTGCCGGAATTTTGGCCCGAAGGGGATCTTTAACGTGCCAGTAAATGTACTGACACGGCTCCCTCGCATTTGTGCACCCTCAAATGCCAGCTGACTGCGCCAGGATACGAACCTGCAACCTAGGGCCCAGCAAGCGAGAACGTTACCGCTGAGCCACGCCGCCAGTCCGGTCGATTATGTCTCCAGATCCATAACATTCTTGATATACTTCTTATCTTTCTTTCTTGCTTCTATGATGGTAGCAGTTTTTATCTAGGTCGTGGCGTTTGGTAGAGGTAAATCGTTTCTAAGGTCTTCAACAAAGAATAGTTCTATTATACTCTTTGATAATAACAACGAGTTATAACTATACTCATACATTTAGGAGAAAGTAGGCTATATGTTCTTTACTGAACATCTTGTTTTCAAATACCACTCACTCACTCACTCACTCACTCACTCACTCATTCATTTATTCATCACGAAATCTCAGAAACCACCGAACGGATTGGAATGAAATCTGGTATGCAGCTTCCTCAAGGGCCGCAAATGCCCACTAAGAGAGACATTTTGGCTATTCAGGTTCTAAAGGGGTGTTAAGGGGGTAGACCTGCATTTAATTGAATAGCAATATCTCCCGATTGGTTTCATGGGGGGATGTGATACTCGGCATATAAACTCATCATTAAAAATAAGAAGACATGTGTCTGAGGGTTTTTCGATGTTGTGTATATAATGAGGTGAAAGGGGTGAAAAGTGGGGATTAAAAGATTCTTAACGGAGCGTGTGTCTCTTAAACGACATAGGCGAGGAGTTTGAAACACAGCGAAAAAAAATCAACATAAAAAAGAAGTAAATATGTCTTTGACAGTTTTTTCATAAATCCAATTTAAGGGGCCCATGGGGAGAGATGAAATTCTGGGGGGGGGGGGGGAACAGGAAAGAAAGTGTCCTAACTGATTGACTGACTGGCTCACTCATCAAACTCAGGGGGAAAAAACTGCTTTAAAGTAAGTAAATAGCTGCTCGACAGTTTTTTTTCATAAATCAAATATAAGGGGTTCATGGGGGGGGGGGGGGGTGAAATTCTGAAAAAAGAAAATTGAAAGAAAATGTCCAGACTCACTCACTTACTCACTCACTAATCATCGCCTAGCCAAAATTATTGAAGTTAGAAACATGACAGTTTGGGGATATGTTCATTGTATGTCAAAACCGTCTACTAAGGGAGGATTTTCGGATATTCAGGTTCTAAAGGGGTCTTAAGGGGATTAAACCTGCATTTCATTGAATAACAATATCTCCCGATTGGTTTCATTGGGGGATGTGATACACGGCATATAAACTTATCATTAAAAAGTAACAAGACACGTGTCTGAGGGTTTTTCGATGTGTTTATGAGGTTAAAGGGGTGAAAAGTGGGGATTGAAAGATTCCTAACGGAGCGTGTATCTCTTAAACGACATAGGCGAGGAGTTTGAAACTCAGCGGGAAAAAAATCAGCATAAATATAAGTAAATATGTGTTTGACCGCTTTTCCATAAATCCAATTTAAGGGGCCCATGGGGAGGGGTGAAATTCGGGGGGGGGGGGGACAGGAAAGAAAGTGTCCTAACTGATTGACTGACTGACTCACTCATCAAACTCAGGGGGAAAAAACTGCTTTAAAGTAAGTAAATAGCTTTTCGACAGTTTGTTTTTCAATCAAATTGAAAGGGTTCATCGGGAGGGGTGAAATTCTGAAGAAAGAAAAAAAAATGAACGGAAATGTCCTGACTCATTCACTCACTCATCATCGCCCAGCCAAAAATATTGAAGTTGGAAACATGACATTTCGGGGATATGTTCGTTGTATGTCAAAACCGTACACTAAGGGAGGTTTTTTGGATATTCGGGTTCTAAAGGGGTCTTAAGGGGGTTAAACCTGCATTTCATTGAACATCAATATCTCACGAGTGGTTTCATCTGTGGATGTGATACTCGGCATATAAACTAATCATTAAAATTCACAGACATGTGTCTAAGCGTTTTTCGATGTGGTGTATTATTATGAGGTGAAAGGGCTGAAAAGTGGGGGTTGAAGGATTCCTAATGGAGCGTGTAGGCCTATCTCTTAAACGACATAGGCGAGAAATTTGAAACTCAGCGGAAAAAAATCAGCTTAAAAAGTAAGTAAATCGGTTTTTGACTGTTTTTTTTCATAAATTAATTTAAGGGGCCAATGGGGTGGGGTGAAATTCTGGGGGGAAAAATGGGAGAAAGTGTCCTAACCGACTGACTCAGGGGAAAAAGACAGCTTAAGAAATAAGTTAATAGGTGTTCAAGCGTTTTTTAATCAATCCAATTTAAGGGGCCCATGGGGAGGGGTGAAATTCTGGTAAAATAAATGAAAGAAAATGACCTGTTTGACTCACTCACTCATCACGCCCAGCGAAAACTATTAAAGTTGGAAACATGAAATTTTGGGAATATGTTCGCTGTAGGTCGAAAACGTTAACTAAGGAATTATTTTTGTTTATTCGGGTTTTAGAGACGTGTCAAGGGGGTAAACGTGCATTTCATTGAATAACGATATCTCATGAGTTGTTTGTTTGGGGATGTGATATTCGGTATATAAACTAATCATTAAAAATAATCAGACATATGTCTAAGGGTTTATCGATGTGGTGTATATTATGAGGTGAAAGGGGTGAAAATTGGGGGTTGAGGGATTCTTGACGGAGCGTGTATCTCTGAATCGACTTAGGCGTGAAGTTTGAAATTCGGTGGGGAAAAACAGCTTAAAATACAAGTAAATAGGTGTTCGAACGTTTTTTTTTTCATAAATCCAATTTAAGGGGCCCTTGGAGAGGGGTGAATTTATGGGGGGAAAAACAGGAAAGAAAGTGTCCTAACTGATTGACTCACTTACTCACTCATCAAACTCAGGGGGAAAACAGCTTTAAATAAGTAAATAGGTGTTTGACAGTTTGTTTCATAAATCCAATTTAAGGGGTTCATGGGGACGGGTGAAATTATCAAAAATAAATGAAAGAAAATATCCTGACTGACTCACTCACTCATCATCGCCCAGCCAAAATTATTGAAGCTAGAAACATGAAATTTTGGGGATATGTTCGTTGTATGTCGAAAACGTCCACTAAGAAAAGAGTTTTGGATATTCAGGTTCTAAAGAGGTGTTAAGGGGGTAAACGTGCTTTCCATTGAATAACAATATCTCACGAGTGGTTTCATTTGGGGATGTGATACTTGGCACATATACTAATCATTAAAAATAAGCTGACACATGTCTAATGGTTTTTCAATGTAGTGTATATTATGAGGTGAAAGGGATGAAAAGTGGGGGTTGAAAGATTCCTAACTGAGCGTGTATCTCTTAAACGACATAGGGAGGAGTCTGAAACTCGGAGGAAATCTATCAGCTTAAAAATAAATAAATAAATAAATGAATAAATAAATAAAAAAATAGGTGTTCGACCGTGTTTTCATAAATGCAATTTAAGGGGCATATGGGGAGGGGTGAACTTCTGGAAGAAAAACGTCCACTAAGGAAGGATTTTTGTATGTTTGCTCTCATCGACCAATTAAAACTATTAAAGTTAGAAGAATGTTATTTTGGGGATATGTTTGTTTGTTGTGTGTCGAAAACGTCTACTAAGGAGGGATTTTTGGGTATTCAGGTTCTAAAGGGGTGTTAACGGGGTTAAACCTGCATTTCATTGAAAAACAATATGATACGACTATGACGCGAGCGAAGCGAGGCTAAAATTGAGATGGTGTGTGTCTGTGTATTACTCAATCTCGCAAGTACCACTGGTCCGATTTACGTGAATTTTACATGGAAGTAGCTGATTTACCTGGTTAACATATAGGTTACCTTTGATTTCAATACTTTGCACTATTTAAAATGGCGACCATTTTAGTGACGTCACTACACCCTTTGGTTTCAAACTTTCATATTTCCATTTCAAATAAAATGAGAACGCTAAGAAATAGCAAACTTTTGATGGCATATGCGAGGTTTAAAATTACATTTTCTATCCGAAAGGTATCTGCAACTGTTAGCGAGTAAAACCTAAATTTGTGCTATAAAACACGGTCAACGCCGAGCGGTGTAGTTGGACAAAATGTTCCATCCTTAATCTCCCTCTGCGCAGCACCTCGCCTATCCCCTGTTTTAACTGTCACCTTCACATTTTAATTTATTTATGACGCGTGGCGAAGCACGGGCACTTCAGCTAGTATCACATAAAATACCGGTGCACTGTCTTCGACAGGCCCATCTATAAACTGAATGCTATACTTCACAAATTCGTCTCAATCTGATCCACCTCTGTTGGCAACGACTGGGATATTTACTTACACCTTATTATACTCAAAAAACATTTTCAATTAGCTCAGTCCTCAACTACTTTTGGTTGTTACATAAAACCTGATCCCCTATTCACCTTGGGATTACCACTCCTCGTATGTCTGAGATTTTATAAACAACTGAACTTGCAACAAAATCAAATTACACTCATTGTAATATTGTTCGAATCCTTGGTTGAATACTTCTTATGAGAATAATAATAATAATTATTATTATTATTATTACTTTCGCTTTCAGAAGTGATTTATTTTCCAAAATGTATTCACCATTATTTAGAAATTTTATTCTTATCACTGGCTTCTAACTATCATTATACTCAAGAATCCATGTACTTGAATTGTATTATAATTATTTAAATTTTCACAGTACTCGATTATTATTACTAATTATTTATTTAATTTAATTAAACTTTCCCATTGCGCAAATTATTCCTCCTCCACAAAATCAACTCGTAAGTGACCAATATCTCCTATCATTAGTAACGAATCAGGAAGCGAAAAACAAAGAAAACGTTGTGTTACTATCTGCCCTAAATTACTGAAATTTCACTACCAGGAAAACTGATAAATGACGAGAACTTCTTGTCAGAACCATGAAAAAGGACAAAACAATATGCTGACCTAGTAAGTTCGGGAATATAAATATACACATGACTAGACTACAGTACAACTACGATAGCATGAAGAGATCTTACTTCCAGATATTCGCTGTCTGTCAGGTGTTGAAATAGCAGCACCAAATTTCCTCCCTGAAGTGCCAGCGTGTGTCCCCACACACCATGCCACGCCCTGGATTTTGCTCCTCCTGACCTCTGGTAAGGCTCTTTCCGCTTGCCCCATCGTGCTGTTGTGCTATTCCAGAACCTTCTCACCTTGGCTGATGTTGGCTACGTCCATTTCGGCGTCCTTTATGGGCTGGTATCGTCTATGTCTCTCCTCATCCTCTTGAATCAAACCCTTTTTCGGTGGTATTAATGCATTTTCACAGTATCGGGAAGATCCAAGATATCACTCGTAAAATGTCCACGATGTTCCGCCTCCATTATTTTACCATGTCTTTTACTGTCGTCAGACCACATATTGAATATGTTTCACTTGAGACTGATATCTCGCGCAGCACTTAAGCACAATCGGCTGACAGTTGTACAGTATAATGAATCTTTAACGTCCTGAGCTCGCGCACATAATGGTAGCAAACACTCGTCAAGACAATCTAAAATTCTCGTGCATATGGCCAAAACCTAATACTGGGCATTGCGACTTTCTTGCAATCACTAATCACGCTGCTAAATCTGAAATGCATGGACCTGATATCCTCACTCTTCGTGTCCTCATATGTGGCAACACTTTGAAATACACGCTTCACTTTCTAGCCGTCCACGTGATCTATTAACTATTTCAATACATGAAAGTAATGAACTGTCAAGAAATGAAGTTATTTGCCCATACACTATGACAGTCACTTCTAGTATAACAGTTCACAATTCTTATAAAGTACAGTTCAACTCACATGTGTTTGAAGAATAACTAAGTTTTTCTCTCCACCAGTAAGATTATCACCGTTGGCACTTAGAAAATTCATGGGCCTTCCAGTGCTTTCTACTCCTCGCATTCTGGCAAACCGCATACTTATTCACGGCGATGACGTAGTATAACACTTGCTCGAGGTTTCGCACTGACACAAACTGGACCAGAGAGACAAGCTGATCTGATACTGAACACATTGACTGCCTGATATCTACTCACCGCAGTTTAAATACCGCTGGGGCTACTCGCGTACGTCAGCAGTTACGTCATACCCCAAACGTCCTTCCTTCATAACATGGGAGTGAGTAAAGCTATCTTCCTGGTTCTTTCACTAGAATCAATGTAAATTCAGGGGCTACATCCTGCCATAACACCATTCCTTCCATCTCACGGGAATAAGGTAGCTCCAAATGATCGAGCACATTCGGCGTTCTCCCATTCGCAAAGCGGGCGCGCGCTCTCTTCCGATAGGCTCTCCTCCTATGAGCGCAAGTTCAAACTCAGTTCGGCGCTCCATTCAAACTATGGATAACGACCTGACGGCCCTGGACCGCGGGTACACACACCCCCTACCATCACAAAAATAAAAACTCATAAGGTTTTATTTTTCTTCCTGCTCATGTCGTTATTCATGCATTTTCCTTGTGCTTTCTCAGTACCTCGTGTGAAAAAAAATATTGTTGATCTGCCTGATTGGGTCGATTCGAACTTCGTGTTCTTCTACCAAAATTATCCTGCTGTAACCCAGATTGTCCTGGTTGAGCATTTTCGTTATTTTGAGATCTCAACTCACCCAATAATTTTTGGCTTGCTTGATGACGGTGCTCGATTTCTTCTCGTGAAATATGAGTTCTGTTATTTGTTTGTTGTTGGCGCGAGTTATTATCTCTTCCTCTACCCTGGTTCTGATTCCAATTGTTCCGATTCCTATTATTTTGATAATTCTGGTCTCTTCTTTGACCATAAGGTGAATTACGCCCATAGTTTCGCAAAAATTCTCTTCGGGGTAAATACTCTCCTCGATTCTGCATTTGATTTCTATCTTCCCCTGTTGTCTGCACCTGACGATCGGCCATAACGACGTTAATAGAATGTGCGTCTGACTTTACATTCCGCTGAAAAAATTGAGCACTGGAATGGTCAAGTTGTTGCAGAATCTCGTCAAACTCTCCCAAAGAATTGATACCTGTTGCAATCAAAGTGCCCTGCACGTCAGCTGGGAATTGTCGTACCAAGGCTACAATTAGTTCATGCTCCGGCATTGGAGGTTCCAGGCATTTTAGTCTGGCGAGCTGATTTGTGAAATAGTTCGTGTATTTCGTAGGTTGAGATGTTGCGTACCGCTTCGCATACAATTCGGATCTAACGTTTTATTGGATTTCCGGTGACTACAAACGTCTCATCAACATCTGCGCAAACTCGTCGTAATTTTACATCGTTAATTTGAAAGCGCGGAACCAAACAAGAGCTGGTCCATCTAAAAGCTTCCCTATAACCCTGATCTCCCTCTCACGGGTTACTTTTGTACGCCTCAATTAGTCTTTAACATCTTTGAGAAACTCGACTGGTGTGACAGTGCTAACCCCATTAAATTTGTTGGGCTTGTCTTCATAAGCTTTTACAATTGTTACATGGGTCGAATCTGCTAAGGGTAAGGCACCGAACCCGGAACTATTATTCTGTGGCGTTACTGATTCTGTCCATTTAATTTTTGCTTCAGCTAATTTTCCCTCCATTCGTCGTACTGTCTCGGTTAACTGCTCTAACTTCTCGGGAGTGAAAGATTGCGTTTCCTCAATAATGTTCGCCCTCAATTCCTGACTTAATATCGGTGTCAGTGAAATCCTATCGCACCTCCTGTGTTTGTTTCAATCCTGACCTGAGTTCTTCAATGTCTCTTCTAATTTCTTCATTTAGCGACGCGTCTATTCCTCCTGGCCTCGTCATATTATCCGCTACTTGTTCGTTTAACCTCCGCATATCCAATTGTAATACTTCCACATCTTTACTAATAACCTCGATGTTTGTTTCAACTGAACTGCGCAAGTCCTTGATCTAGGTGAGTGCTTCTTCCTGAATGTCGGAACTAACCTCTTTCCGGACTTCCTCTGTGACCTTCTCTTTGACCTTCCTCCTTAATTCCAAGACTATGCTACTCTTAAGTTCTTTGGAAACGATTTCGTGAAAATCCCTAGTAATCTTCTCGGTGACTCTCTTAAACATGTCATTCGAATCTTTCATTACCCGGATTTCCATCGCTGCCATGCTTTCCTGTACTGTATAGTCATGTTTTTCTCTATCCTTCCCTCCAATGTTAGCAAATCCTCCTTAATCGCTTCATGATTCATTTTAATGAGTTCACGAGCTTGTTTAGCCCCCCTCAATTATACGACCTTCTTCGCTTAATAAATTCCTGAACCCTGTAAGTCTGTTCGTTTAACATCTTTTCTAAAGCAACAATCTTGTCCCCGATTTTCGCATCTAAAGATTCCGATAATCTTTCTTCTAAATCCTCTATATTGTTTTAAAGTTCATTCAAAAAGCTAAATTTCAAATTTTCCTCCAATGACTTATTTTGTTCCAACATTTTCGTTAGCAAATTATTTTCTAAAGACTGACTTTGTTCTAATATTTTAGTTTGCAAATTATTTTCTAAAGACTTATTTTGATCTGACATTTCAGACATTTTAGATTCTAACGATTTATTTTGATCTGAAATTTTGGATTCCAAAGATTTACTTTGCTCCAGCATTTGAGCAGACACACTCGGTAACAATAAACGTAACTCTTTCATTTTGAGAAATATGATAGGTTAGACCAAGAAAATGGAAGAAAGACTTATAACTAGCTTAAATACTATGTAGTAGTCATGTGTATTCCCAAACAAAATAAAAGTGGGTGTCCCTAACTAAACCAACACTAAACAAAAGAACACCTATCTGTAAATTTGTGTGTTTCTATCAAAAATCCAAAATCACCAATAATCCAAAAACATCCACAAGAAAAAAAACAGGAGTGACAGAAGGTCAAACTTCAAACCTAAATTGCCTGAACGCTGGTCGCTTTTCTAAAGTGCAAGACCAAACAACGTCAAGTGCCATAAAAAAATTGTGCGAACACAATTGACACACATAAATGCGCACCGATCGAGCTCCACGCTTGGTTAAGCCAACTACCTTTCTATAATCTATGTGCCCGTTTATCCGAAGATAAACGCCCACATATGCGGGAGCCTCGAGGACAGTTGAGCGCAAGATTCTTAATAACTCAGGGGTTAACGGGTTAGGCTAGGTGACTGAACTGTGTCCGAGACTCGCGCCTGAGCATAGAGAGGAAGAAACGCACACAAGATTTCCACAAACCAGGCCCCACTTTTATTAGATAAAAGTTATATCAGGTCAAAAGCAGCACACTCCTACCTCAATCTACAGGATGTAAAAAATATTCAGTCTCACAACCTGAGATTCCTCATTGCTAAATAAAGGAAAAAATCACTTCCTATTGAATCTCTTAAAGTTTAGGCATGTCCATAATGTCCATCATCACCCACAAACACTTATATTTATCACTTCTTACACTTATTTACAAATTATACTTCAAATCAGGCACTGAGTAAAACTTAGTTCACTGTCTTGTTTTCTATAATTAAGAAAATATATGCTTCACATCCACATTTATTAATAATTGATCCACTCATGAAATATTATGAGCATATGTTGCAAAATTTGTTTAAAAAATTTTCAGCATGTTATAATTAAAGAATTTGCTCTTGTACACTTGAAAATAATCATCCCATGGAATTTTCCGATTAGTAGCAAGCGTAATTGATAAACATAACTGCTTCCGATGCTGTTTGACCATATATGAAAGAAATGATTCCCTGGTGTGATCAGATCTTAAAAGTGACCTCCCCTAACAGAAATGCATTCAGAAGAAAACAAAAATGAATCTTCACGGGGTCTACCCCCTACTCATTTTCGACAACCACCACTATTCCACAATTAATGGTGCATTCAGACTCATGATGCCCACATATCACATAAAATGCGGCTTCGGTGGCGAAGTCGGCAGCATGCTGAACTGCTATGCCCAAGATAGTGGGTTCAAACCCGGCCGAAGTCGTCGGATTTTTTAAGAGCGTTAAAAATCCTTCAGTATGCCTTCCTTCGGAGGGGAAGTAAAGCCGGCGGTCCCATGTCGTAGATTTATGGCATGTAAAAGATCCTTTCACAGACTAAACTTGTGTAAAGCAAAATTTGTTAGGTTATATTTCGTCAGAACGCTCTATCAAAGTTCCAACGTTCACCACTAGGTATCATTGAAATCTGGTGGCGAAAGTTGGAACTACTTGAAATTGAACGGAACTTGTAGCTCGCCCTTTAGGGTGTCCGCTGGAAGCAGCTACAGACTCAGGCGAGCCGAACATGTCCTCGGACACTCCCGGCACTAAGAGCCATACGATAAATAAATAAATAAATAAATAAATCACATAAAATATCGGTGCACTGTCTTCGACAGGCCCATCTATAAACTGAATGCTATACTTCACAAATTCATCACAATCTGATCCACCTCTGTTGGCAACGACTGGGATATTTACTTACATCGTATTATACTCAAAAAACATTTTCAATTAGCTCAGTCCTCAACTACTTTTGGTTGTTACATAAAACCTGATCCCCTATTCACCTTGGGATTACCACTCCTCGTATGTCTGAAATTTTATAAACAACTGAACTTGCAACGAAATCAAATTACACTCATTGTAATATTGTTCGAATCCTTGGTTGAATACTTCTTATGAGAATAATAATAATTATTATTATTATTATTATTACTTTCGCTTTCAGAAGTGATTTATTTTCCAAAATGTATTCACCATTATGTAGATATTTTATTATTATCACTGGCTTCTATCATTATACTCAAGAATCCATGTACTTGAATTTTATTATAATTATTTAAATTTTCACAGTACTCGATTATTATTATTATTAATAATTTATTTTATTTTATTTAATTTTCCCATTGCGCAAATCATTCCTCCTCCACAAAATCAACTCGTAAGTGACCAATATCTCCTATCACTAGTAACGAATCAGGAAGCGAAAAACAAAGAAAATGTTGTGTTACTATCTGCCCTAAATTACTGATATTTCACTACCAGGAAAACTGATAAATGACGAGAACTTCTTGTCAGAAACATGAAAAAGGACAAAAAAAATGCTGTCCTAGTAAGTTTGGGAATATAAATATACACATGACTAGACTACAGTACAACTACGATAGCATGAAGAGATCTTACTTCCAGATATTCGCTGTCTGTCAG
Organism: Meconema thalassinum; assembly: GCA_946902985.2. Lineage (NCBI taxonomy): Eukaryota > Metazoa > Arthropoda > Insecta > Orthoptera > Tettigoniidae > Meconema > Meconema thalassinum. The sequence continues at coordinate 1,765,636,555 of OX336388.2, forward strand.
GTGTTGAAATAGCAGCACGAAAGTTCCTCCCTGAAGTGCCAGCAGGTGTCCCCCACACACCATGCCACGCCCTGGATTTTGCTCCTCTTGACCTCTGGTAAGGCTCTTTTCGCTTGCCCCATCGTGCTGTTGTGCTGTTCCAGAACCTTCTCACCTGGGCTGATGTTGGCTACGTCCATTCCACCGTCCTTCATGGGCTGGTATCGTCTACGTCCCTCCCTCATCCTCTTGAATCTAACCCATCGTCGGTGGTATTAATGCATTTTCACAGTATCGGGAAGTTCCAAGATATCACTCGTAAAATGTCCACGATGTTCCGCCTCCATTATTTTACCATGTCTTTTACTGTCGTCAGACCACATATTGAATATGTTTCACTTGAGACTGATATCTCGCGCAGCACTTAAGCACAATCGGCTGACAGTTGTTCAGTATAATGAATCATTAACGTCCTGAGCTCGCACACCTAAAGGTAGCAAACACTCGTCATGACAATCTAAAATTCTCGTGCATGTGGCCAAAACCTAATACTGGGCATTGCGACTTTCGTGCAATCACTAATCACGCTGCTAAATCTGAAATGCATGGACCTGATATCCTCACTCTTCGTGTCCTCATATGTGGCAACACTTTGAAATACACGCTTCACTTTCTAGCTGTCCACGTGATCTATTAACTATTTCAATACATGAAAGTAATGAACTGTCAAGAAATGAAGTTATTTGCCCATACACTATGACAGTCACTTCTAGTATAACAGTTCACAATTCTCATAAAGTACAGTTCAACTCACATGTGTTTGAAGAATAACTAAGTTTTTCTCTCCACCAGTAAGATTATCACCGTTGGCACTTAGAAAATTCATGGGCCTTCCAGAGCCTTCTACTCCTCGCATTCCGGCAACCCGCATACTTATTCACGGCGATGACGTAGTATAACATGTACCAATTTTGCAAATCGGTACATGTTCATCTTATCTTCGAGACGCAGCTGGAGCTCCAGGTCTGGGCAGATTCTCATGAGAAAATACACCAGCCCCCTTCTGAGAATTCCATTCACCAAATTGGCACCTGGCTACTGCTGAAATGGGATCGCCTGGCCCTTCCTGCCAGGATTTGTGCCTTTGTGTGTGCTGTCACTTATTGGCTTATCGTGATAGACACTCGTCAAGAGAGAAAATCGAGCTTTGTGTCTGCAAACTTTGGAAAAGCGAACATTTACTGTCAGCTGCATTCGCCAAGCTCTTATTCTGAGAAAGATCTTACAAAGGACATTGTGTAACACCTCGACTCCTAGAAGGTTTCTACGCAGTAACCTGTATGGGCTGCTATTCTATAGTACCCACTCAAGACCTTGAACCCTGGCTTTTGTTTTGGCCGGTTGTGCAACTAGTCGCAGTTGGTACTACTGGAGGTTTGTGGGAGGGGGATACACTGATATACTAGGGTGGAATCGGTGACTCGAGAAACAGTGTGTGAGGAAGGTTGCTGACAGAAAGACTCTTGAGAACTTGCCTCCGGGGAAAACGTGTCTGCAGTTTTCCCCGGAGGGTTCGAAGATACCAGGTGGTACTATCATGATTTAATTACTAAGGGGCATAACCAAGGACGATCTATACAAACTTTGACTGCTAAATTTTGTAACGTCATTTTAAGGCCGCGTGTCGGCGGTCCGTAAGCTTAACTAGATAAAGTCTATTTTAACACTTTAGTATGTAATCTTTTGGAGGGTCTAGTAATACTTTGGTGGTACCTTTATATGTAATTACTGCAGGGTGGATTATTATTATCCTATTTCCGGTTAGCTGGATGGGACCCTCGTGGTTTTAACTTTGGTCAGAAAGGCTGCTGAAGACGTTAAATCAAAAGCAGGCTTTCGGACCGCCTTAGTCGTATTAAACGGCTCTTAAATTACTTATGTAACCTTGTTTTGGAAGTGGCACAGAGTCTAACTTCATGTTATTATTCCATTAGTTTTGACGTCAGGGGAATCATTCCTGATAAATTCGTTTCTATCACAAATGTAGATGTGTCAAACCTTGCCAAACGGGCAAGTGTCTGGTTTGTTTAAATTAAGTCATTCATTTGTGTTTAATTAGATCATATTTGTCAGTTAGTTAATTAAGTGGTGGAAGGCCGCCTCTTGTAATTGTTTTATTTTACTGCTCAATACATGTTAGCTTATTTCGATTTGTCATATTATTTATTGCATGAAGTCACTAGGAAGATTATTCCCCTTTTCATTCTTCATCTTTGGCAGGGTCAATTTAATACGGCCTGCTGAGGTACGCATTCAGCGTTCCACCCAACAAGCTGGTCTTGACATTGGTTTCGTCCCGCCTGTTCTCTCTTTTCTAAATCGATGAGGGTGTTCTTGAAAACCAAGCAAATCGGAACATTCGCTCCTAGGTTTTTTTTGCTGTGAACTCAGCTGGCCTAGCGAGTAATTAAATTAGGCCTTTCATGTGTTTTTTTTATTATTAATTCTGGGTGTGGTAATGTCATGTGATCATTTATTTTGATATGCTAATATTATTATTATTATTATCATTTTGGCTAATAAACAGGGTAAGGGGGGATGAGGCTACCGTTACAATGGTAGCATGAGCATGGTTTTGCTCTGTGATCTTGCCATTAGTAAACAATCCTTCCTATTGACTGATTGCAGTAATTAATTAAAATTAAATTCAGTAACTTAATTAATGTAGATTGGGCCCTCCTTATTAATCTTTTCTCCACATAGGTAGGCTAGTTATTAGAGCTGAACCTAATACATGTTGTGATTTGATTTCATGTAAAATAACCGCTGTGTACACCGAAGACCAAATGAACAATTCTGTCGTCAGCTGTTAAGACGAGCAGATAGCCGAAAGTGGCAGTCACATGCGCTGAACGAAATTCAGGACTGCTGAGATAAAAATGGCGTTGCTGCGTTGCCAGATTGACGAGTCGACCGGCTGAAAGAATTTCACACGTGGTGAGTTTTGATATGCTGTTTGTATGTTTTGGGGTGGTTGTAAATTCATTCTGTTCTTGTAGGAACTAGTCCAGCTCAATTTTACTGCACCTGTGTTAAATCTACACCTCGGGAAGTGTTGTTTTGACTAAATTGTGTCACGTGTTTGAAATAATAAAATGTTTGTCTGGTTGGAAGTAGTGTTGGTAAAATTTAAATTATTGACGTTTTAAATTCTCTTGAAAATAGGCTGAAATTGATAAACTTGTATTTCCAGTAAGAATAACTTAGTGTCTGTTTTGATGTGTGTTTAGTACACGCCTGTTGAATCACGTAGTGATTTTGAACCATCATGGCCGACGTCTGTGACAAGTTATTATTTTATACAACTGATGTCGGTGAAAATGTGAATTGCGTGTGTGGATTTATCATCAGCAGGTTCCTTGGGGTAAATCTGTAATTATTCTTAATAATTGTTAGTGATGTAGGGCTGAAATTCTGCGATTCGCTGTGCATAATACGTGTGAGGTATAATTGGTAGTGATCAGCTGTTCATTAGGCCAAATATTTCAAGTTTTGTTGTCATTTCTTTAGCTGGGGGTTAATTATTTCGCTGTTGGTAGTTCTGTCAAATTAAATTGGACCGTGAGAGTATTAAAATTTGGTATTGTCAACTTATTCTGCGTTAAATTAATTCTGGAAAATGGTCGAATTGCTGTCTATATGTACGTTCGGTAATTGTGTTTTGAATGATGTTAAATGTCGAATTGCGTGTGTGCTAATTCAGTATAAATGAATCAGGTGAGTGTTTATGTATGTATGATTTATGTTTAAGTTTGCTTAGTAATTGGGGGGAGAGTAAATAGTCTTGTTGTGACATGGGGATTTTAAGGTTAGATTGTCATCTAAATTGGTCAAGTATTAAATGGCTTTAATATTCAGTATATTAGTGTGTGTTCGTTGAGTGACTTACTAAGTGGGATGTTTCTGGGAGGCAGTCACCTTCACGTCGCATCTCATTTAGGGTGTAAATAAATATTTTCCCCCGATTCGTGTCTTTCGTTTTAGGACGTTTTCCTACGATGTAAGGAGAACTGTGATTTCAGGGCTACAACTACGGGTTGTTTTATCAGGTCCTTACGTGAGTTGATACTCCGTTGGCGTTATAGTGTCTTGACGATCCGAATACTAACATACTGATGTAAATGGGGAATTTTAGGATTGTCCAGGGAAGGGAGCATGTATGTCTGGTGGAGGTATGAATGTATTTCTGTGGTTGATTGTGTTCAGGGTGAAAGAGTATGTCTGATGCGATTTTTATTGCTGCCCTGACTAGGAATCGAACTGGTGTTCTTTGGTGGTCAAAATTGTATTTATTTTCTTTTGTAATCCTTCAGTTTTTTTTAAATCCTGCTGATTGAATGAAAGTCATGTGTGAATGAATTGATGTAGGTTTGCAATTTGAATTTGGGTGGGAGTAATTGAGGCCTAATTGCCAGTAACGTAAAATGGATTATTATTGATTTTATATTAGTTGTATTAGTTGTATTTTGAAAATGGACCTATTATGCAGATGTGCTTCGTATGGGGATCTACTGTCAGGAGTCCATTTAATTTGGGGTGTGAGTACCATCTTGATTGGGCCCGGGCAGGGTGTATATAGCATTTGCCCGACTCGAGTGACTGAAAGGTATGGGACTTCGTTATCTCGGTGAAAGGCAAATTTTTTGGGGGGTGTTTAGAAGCCACTCGTCCAGTTTGTATGGAGAGTCGGGCCACAATTGGTGAGCTGCCGGTAAGTGTTTCTATACCATAGGGTATTTTGTGTTCGTGATATTTGTACGATTGCTAATTTGCATAATTGAATGTAATGGGTTATTGTCGTGGGTGGTAAAATCTTATAATGATATGTTTGAGAAGGATGTGTGATGGATGATGGATGAATGTTAGGAACTGGAGTCCTGTGTTCGAGTTCCAGTGATGAAGTTGGTAACTCTGGGAATACTTGTTGATTGTTGGTATATATAAAAAAAAAATATTTGGTAGTTCGGTTGGTGAAGGTTTTCCTTTAGGGAGATATCCTGCGGTGGCATGCTGAGTTGTCGTTGTATGTCAGCTGCTGTGTTCACTAGTCTGATTTTGAGATTTTTGGGAGGTTGCAATGCTTCGTTTGCGATGGCATTGAAATGGGCTGGTTCGTTAGTTATTCATAACTTGCAGTTTCTTGCTGTTAGGCGGCTAGGTTATTTCTATTGTGGTCGCATTTCTGAAGGGTTGTAGGTTCGTGAGATTTCATGTAGACTCCCGTTAGCTTGGGTGTGTTCACTTCACAATCAGCTGTTGTAGGCGTTCATGCATATTTTGATATTTTGATTCTGGAGTTTTCACTTGAGGGTGCTTCAGTGCATTAGTTGGTTAGTTATTTATAACTTGCAGCCTTGATCTGTTAGACCGCTAGGGTCTCTGTTGTAGTCTCAACTCTGAAAAGTTCTGGGTTCGTTAAAATTTCGAGTAGCCCCGTCATCTTGGGTGTGTGTGAGTTCGGCTGTTGCCACCGGATGTTCTGATCGATTGTGAGCCTTAGTGACAGTTAGTGTCCTGGGTAGTTACTGGAGTAATCATGTTTGGTGGTAAAAATAATTTAAATTCTCTGAGTAATAGAGTGTTGATAGCTTGGCAGTTTTTTTTAGTGCGAGGTTCCAATGTGGTTAGGTGCGAGCTGGATTTATGGATTTATTTTGAAGATTTTAATTGCTTCGTGCCTTTTGAGATGTAACATCTGTCACTTCTGTGATTTGTAATTCTGAATAAATTAGTTTTGATATTCTGGGAGAGATTTTATTGGCGTTAGCATTTGGTGAGATACAGACACGTGTTGTTAGTCAAGGAGGTTGTGAATTTTGTGATTTTAAGTAGCTTCGTGAAGTTAATGTTTTAAGAACGTTTTGATGACAGTGGTGAGTTGAAGCATCATGGGTTCGATTTGAGTGTGGTCATAAAGTGTCACCCGGTATTTGGATGGTGAATATTAATGGTAGGTGACACACGTTGTTAGTTGGAGACGTCTGTAGTCTGTGGTAACGCCACGTAGAGAAATTTTCGGGGTTGTGATTGTCTGTGTTGTGTGATTGGAAGGTGAACCACGTGCACTTGGGTGTGTGTGACGCTTAGTGGGTGCCCTACCTTGTGTCGAATGTGTATTTATGTTTTGGTAATGTGTTGCACTGTCATCTTCTGAGGCGGCCATGCCTTTGTAGGGGAAGATGTTAATTACCCTCTGTGGGGTCGTGTGTTGACCGGCGGGGGGGCTCAGGTACCGAGCTGATTTGGTCGTGATGGTCAGGGTTTGGTGGCGCAAGAGTGATGTTCCTCCCGGTGTCATAAGGGAGAGGACCTGTCATGTGAAGGACAGGGCGGTGTTGGTTTGTGTAGTGTGTGAATGACAGTGCATACTGTTTTAATAATTCACGTCAGATTGTGAACTGCAGTCCTCGTGCTGTTTTCCTGGTTCGCTAGTTGTCCTATGGAATTTAGGGTTATTTATGTTTTGTGTTGTCGCCGGGAACAGAGCCCGTAGGCAGTTATGGAGTAGGAGACGTTGTGTGTCACCGGGAACAGTGCCCGTTGGCAGATATGGAGTGGGAGAAATATCGGGGTGACAGCCCGATGGAATTAAGGGCATTCTTATTATTAAAGTGTGAATGTGTGTGTGTGAATTATGTCGGTGACGTGGTTTTTCCTAATTTTTTGGGGTCTTGCTGCTAGTGTGCTTGCGTGATAGGATGTTGTGGTCTCTGTTCCTCCTGTCCTTGGAGGCCACTGAGGGCAGTGTGGGTCAGGAACATGTAAAATTGAGCAAGACATGTAATTTGTGTTTGTGTGCATATCAAAACGAGCTCTGTGTGATGCCTTCGGTGCGGTAGGTAATTTTGTAATGTATTAACTTGAGCGGTGCCACGGGCGGTATAGTAAATGTAGTTCTGATGGAATGCCCCGTGCGGCATGTTAATGTAATTGTCATTGTGAATTTTGGAAATAGTTACGTGCTGTCCTGATTTCGTGAAGTCGCAGAAAAATGGTCCTTCGGTTTTGTTAAAGTAAATTCATTTTGAAAAATTGTTTAAAATTTTTGGTGGGCAAGTTACAGGTGCCTTTGATTTGCATATTCTAAAGAAAAATTCTGGGTTCTGTACACCTTAGTTAAATTTTAGTTATTCTTGCTAAGTATTGTAGTGAACTTTCAATTAAGCTTGTTAACGTCCCTCATATCGTATAGTTGGTTGCCCCTTTCGTGTGATTTTAATACTTTAGTGGACCTTTAATTATGCCCTGAACACTATCTCCTTGCGTAGAACCTTGTTTGAAGCCTCAAGTATCCCTTGTGACATGAAGGACTCTTAAGTGAACTTCGATGGGACACTAATGCTTCGTGTAATGTTTTCTTTTATCCTTCCTGGGATAACTTCGGCTGTTTGGGCTGGTTGACTGGCCTGGAACGATTGTTCCCTCTAAGGGAACTGTATTTGGACCATACGCTGCTGTTCTGATGTGTGTTTCAGTGGTCACTATGTGGGACGTGTACTACCAATCTGGGCCCAGTTTGGAGGTACCATCTAGGTCCCATGGCATCATTCTACCCGAGGAGATCTACTTCAAGGTCCGCTGGCGGAGATTGGAGTAGCCTCTTCAGCTGCCAAGAGACCAGCTGGACACCATCACCCTGTTCATCATCTCCCCATCGTCTTCCTTTGGAGGAGGAGGATGTACCAATTTTGCAAATCGGTACATGTTCATCTTATCTTCGAGACGCAGCTGGAGCTCCAGGTCTGGGCAGATTCTCATGAGAAAATACACCAGCCCCCTTCTGAGAATTCCATTCACCAAATTGGCACCTGGCTACTGCTGAAATGGGATCGCCTGGCCCTTCCTGCCAGGATTTGTGCCTTTGTGTGTGCTGTCACTTATTGGCTTATCGTGATAGACACTCGTCAAGAGAGAAAATCGAGCTTTGTGTCTGCAAACTTTGGAAAAGCGAACATTTACTGTCAGCTGCATTCGCCAAGCTCTTATTCTGAGAAAGATCTTACAAAGGACATTGTGTAACACCTCGACTCCTAGAAGGTTTCTACGCAGTAACCTGTATGGGCTGCTATTCTATAGTACCCACTCAAGACCTTGAACCCTGGCTTTTGTTTTGGCCGGTTGTGCAACTAGTCGCAGTTGGTACTACTGGAGGTTTGAGGGAGGGGGATACACTGATATACTAGGGTGGAATCGGTGACTCGAGAAACAGTGTGTGAGGAAGGTTGCTGACAGAAAGACTCTTGAGCACTTGCCTCCGGGGAAAACGTGTCTGCAGTTTTCCCCGGAGGGTTCGAAGATACCAGGTGGTACTATCATGATTTAATTACTAAGGGGCATAACCAAGGACGATCTATACAAACTTTGACTGCTAAATTTTGTAACGTCATTTTAAGGCCGCGTGTCGGCGGTCCGTAAGCTTAACTAGATAAAGTCTATTTTAACACTTTAGTATGTAATCTTTTGGAGGGTCTAGTAATACTTTGGTGGTACCTTTATATGTAATTACTGCAGGGTGGATTATTATTATCCTATTTCCGGTTAGCTGGATGGGACCCTCGTGGTTTTAACTTTGGTCAGAAAGGCTGCTGAAGACGTTAAATCAAAAGCAGGCTTTCGGACCGCCTTAGTCGTATTAAACGGCTCTTAAATTACTTATGTAACCTTGTTTTGGAAGTGGCACAGAGTCTAACTTCATGTTATTATTCCATTAGTTTTGACGTCAGGGGAATCATTCCTGATAAATTCGTTTCTATCACAAATGTAGATGTGTCAAACCTTGCCAAACGGGCAAGTGTCTGGTTTGTTTAAATTAAGTCATTCATTTGTGTTTAATTAGATCATATTTGTCAGTTAGTTAATTAAGTGGTGGAAGGCCGTCTCTTGTAATTGTTTTATTTTACTGCTCAATACATGTTAGCTTATTTCGATTTGTCATATTATTTATTGCATGAAGTCACTAGGAAGATTATTCCCCTTTTCATTCTTCATCTTTGGCAGGGTCAATTTAATACGGCCTGCTGAGGTACGCATTCAGCGTTCCACCCAACAAGCTGGTCTTGACATTGATTTCGTCCCGCCTGTTCTCTCTTTTCTAAATCGATGAGGGTGTTCTTGAAAACCAAGCAAATCGGAACATTCGCTCCTAGGTTTTTTTTTGCTGTGAACTCAGCTGGCCTAGCGAGTAATTAAATTAGGCCTTTCATGTGTTTTTTTTATTATTCTGGGTGTGGTAATGTCATGTGATCATTTATTTTGATATGCTAATATTATTATTATTATTATCATTTTGGCTAATAAACAGGGTAAGGGGGGATGAGGCTACCGTTACATAACACTTGCTCGAGGTTTCGCACTGACACAAACTGGACCAGAGAGACAGGCTGATCTGATACTGAACACATTGACTGCCTGCTGTCTGCTCACCGCAGTTTAAATACCGCTGGGGCTACTCGCGTGCGTCAGCAGTTACTTCATACCCCAAACGTCCTTCCTTCATAACATGGGAGTGAGTAAAGCTATCTTCCTGGTTCTTTCACTAGAATCAATGTAAATTCAGGGGCTACATCCTGCCATAACACCATTCCTTCCATCTCACGGGAATAGGGTAGCTCCAAATGTTCGAGCACATTCGGCGTTCTCCCATTCGCCAAGCGACCGCGCGCTCTCCTCCGATAGGCTCTCCTCCTAAGAGCGCTAGTTCAAACTCAGTTCGGTGCTCCATTCAAACTATGGATAACGACCTGAAGGCCCTGGACCGCGGGTACATTATCCCATCCTGGGTGCTCTTGGTAACGACTTATATTATGGGATATTTGTGTGCGTGCGTCTGATTGATTGGTTGGTTCCTCAGTTTAGGGGATGCGACAACGCGGTCGTGTAGCCCCGTGTGTTTTGAGTCTGTGTAGAATCTGTCTGATAACCGGTGTTAATCGTGTTGGCTGTATTAGTGTGGGTTATCTGTAATTCAGGTAAAGACAGCAGACGGTCAATTTCAAGTACTTCTACTTTTGCTACCAATTGCTACCTTCAACGACACCCAGCTGTGAACTTGTCTATAAGATGCCACCGCAACCAGCATCTGGGGGTGAACGTTGGAACTCAATGGAACCTTAATCAAATCTAACCAACAGATTTAGCTTCACACAATTGTAGTTAGTAGAAGGTTCTTTTACATGCCATAAATCTATGACATGGGCACGCTGGCTTTACTTCACCTCCAAAGGAAGGCATACTGAGGGTTTTTAACGCTCTTAAAAATACGACGACTTCGGCCGGGTTTGAACCCGTGATCTTGGGCATAGAAGCTCTGCATGCAACCAACTACTCCACCGAAGGCATCCGTGCGTCTGATAAAGCTTCTAGTTTGTTGTTGTTGTTGTTGATCTGCTTACGGGCTATGTGGCATCGTGGCCATATAGCTCCATGCACTGTACTTAGACGTGTGAGGAATCTGTTTAGTAACCTGCATCACTGTGATGTCTGGACTAATGTGTGTATTTTTAATTGGGGCTGAAACCCGGGTGGAAGACGGCCGTGGCTTACATTAGGTTCCATCCCGACATTTCCTTGGAGTATGACTGGAAAACCACACGGAAAGCTATTCCTAGAAGGACAGAAGTGGGAATCAAACCCACCTCGTCTCAGGTGTGCCTCACAAGGCTAAGTGTACCCCCCACACTAGCACTCAAACCAGAATTAAATTTCTTGATAGAGCCGTGATAGGCAGCTAAGAATACTACCGACTGAGTTGGACTGGCTTCTCGTTTTAACTTGAAACTGTCCATAAATCTTAAAATACAGTATATTGAACGTGGTATATTTGCAATTTTTTTCTGACCGATATCGGAACGCAAACAGAACATGAAGGTCAATGGCAAGCCCTAACTTATAAACTGGGAGCATTTAAGTTGATTTTTCCAGCTATTTCAATATTGTAGTCTTTACGATTTGTAGCCTATTCTAAACAATTCTAGAAACCATAAGCTACCATTGAATTACTATTTATTTTTGTCGTATCAGGAGCACTTATCTATACATATAAAATACAATTTTTACAAATTCTTCTTCTTCTTAAGTATTCAAACCATGGATTGGTCTGTGGCAGTTCTCCAGTCGGCTCTATTTATAGCTTTCCTCTTCATCTCTTCATAGTTTCTGCATCATACATCAGACATGATTTGTTGTACATATTGTAGGCGTGGTCTTCCTCGACATCTTTTGCCTTCTACCATTCCCTCCAATACCGTTTTCAGCAGGCTATCGTGTCTCAAAATATGTCCTATCAGTCTAGTCCTCCTCCTCTTTATGATTTTCCATAACGTATAATTTTCCTCCACCTTTTTAAATACTTCAGCATTCGTTAATTTTTCTGTCCAGCTAATTTGTAGCATTCTTCTATAACACCATTGTTCAAAAGAATTTAACCTCCTTTAATCTTCTTTTCCAATTGTCCACGTTTCGCAACCATAAAGGGCAATGCTCCAAACATACGCTTTTAATAAGCTTTTTCTGGCTTTAAGATTAATGGAATTTGTAGTGAATAAACATTTCTATGAAATACTAATTTGGCTCGTAAAATTCTACATTTGATTTCTTTCTTGCTTCTTCCATCTGGGGTAATTTTGCTTCCGAGATATTTAAATTCTTGAACATTTTGTAGTGTTATGTTGCCCACCACTATTTTCACACTTGAGTCTGCATTTTTATCGCAGACCTTAACTTTCGTCTTTGACTGACTTATTTTCATGTTATATTCATTACCCATGATTTCCTCCATTTTTACTATTATTTGTTTGAGGGGTCGCCTCCGTAGCGTAGCGGTCAGCATGGTTAGCTGCCGCCCCGGAGGTCCTGGGTTCGATTCCCGGCTCTGCCACGAAATTTGAAAAGTGGTATGAGGACTGAAACGGGGTCTACTCAGCCTCGGGTGGTCCAAATGAGTAGAGGGGGTTCGATTCCCACCTCAGCCATCCTCGAAGTGGTTTTCCGTGGTTTCCCACTTCGTCTTCGGGCAAATGCCGGGATGGTACCTTCTTCAAGGCCTCGGCCGCCTCCTTCCCTCTTCCTTGCCTATCCATCCTGACCATCCATTACCTTCCCTCATGAGGCCCCTGTTCGCTTTGTAGGTGAGGCCGCCTGGGCGAGGTGCCAATCACACCTCACCAGTTGTATCCACTCCGATTAGATGTTCCCAGCTCTAGGACACTGCCCGTAGAGGCGGTAGTGGTGAGTTCCCTCGCTGGGTCCGTGGGAACCACCAACATAGAGGGTAAATTGACTAAATAAAATAAAAAATTGTTTGAGATGTTGTTCACTATCTGCAACTATGGCAATGTCATCTGCAAATCTAAGCATATTTATTTGTTCGCCTTGTATCCTTATTCCTAAATTCAAATCCTCTCGAATCTTATTCAGTGCATCTTGGATGTAGGCATTAAAAAGCATGGGAGACAAAGCACAGCCTTGTCTATCTCCTTTCCTTACTTTTGCTTAATCTTGTTCATTTCCAATTTTAATTTCTGCAATTTTATTTTTGTACACCTAAATTATACATATTGACCAAAATCATTGGTAAATAAAATTAAAAATAAAGTCCCAGGTGGAGAAAATGGTCTATGTCGGTGAATTACTCATAATGTGGGTGTATACAGCTAAGAAAATTATGTTTAAGACCGGCAAATGGTCCAAATTGGTATTTAGATTTATACATATCCCCACCTGATAGCACTGACTTGATTCTGTACTAGAATCGTTATCGTGTCCTTACCGAAGGCTTCTGATATGGATTACAGTACAACCCCTGCTATACAAGGAGAGGAATGCGAGTGGGACGTTATTTCATGAATCCGGAATTTCTCCTCAATGAAAGAGTTGGAAAACTTAACGCTCAGTTTATTTGGTATGGGAGCAAAGGAACCACCACCGTGAACACAAGGATTAAGATGGATTTATCCTGAGGTAAAATAGAAAAACTGATTCTAACCTGTTCTCTCAGCGTTGCTAGCGATCATGCTCCCAAATAACGCATCTGCTGCCTGCCCCTTGGTCAACGAGCGACTGACGAACCAACAGGCAATCGACCCCAGTGATAGGCCTAATCAGGCCTCCACCGCTGCAATGCCTGAATGACATCTTCTGACCTGAGCCCGCAGCTTTTTATAGTGAGGAAGTGAGGTTCTCGCTGACCAGGTGAACAGGGATTTAACATCCGATACAGTTTCGCCTTGAACCAACACTGGGATATATCAATCTTTTCCCTCTCGTTCATTCTCATGTGCCACTGCTCCGCAAACCTAACACTCGATTAAATATAAAATTGTAGATTGGAGCGTAAGAGCGCATTAAAAAATTACGAGACTTACAGTAGTCGCATATGATGTGTAACATCCGACATGTTATTCGAATAATTCCATATTACTTACTCGCAATTTTAGCCTATTTTCAATTTTGAAAAAATAGGCTTATGAGATCACCTTTTGTCCGTGTGTGTGTGTGTGTGTGTGTGTGAGGTGTGTGTGTGTCCCCCTTATAAAATCTAAACGGCTGGAGCAATTTCAATGAAACACGGTAAGTTCATAGCACTATTCCCGGCGACCTCGACCGTGCCCTTCAAATTTTGTTACGTCTCACCAATCCAACATGGTGGCTGTGCGAAATATTTCACTAGCATTCAATATCTCCGAAACTATTACCGATATCGCCCTGAAATTGTGTACGGTGATAAAGGGCACTACTTGAAGTTCACCTATGAGACATTCAAAAACCTGGTGACCATAAAACCAACATGGCGGTCAAGCGAAATTGAGACATTTAAATAGACATTTCTCGCGATTTAACTATCCAAACGTAATGAAACTTGGTACAGCAAATGTTTATACACATTGTAATGCACTGGAGTCTAATTTAGTTCAATTGTTTACATAACCTCAAAATGGCGGCTGTGCGAAATATTTCACTGACATTCTATATCTCCGAAACTATTACAGATATCATCATGCAATTTTGTACGGTGATAAAGGGTACTGATACAAGTTTACCTATGTATATTTCATAAACCTGTCAAGTACAAAACGAACATGGCGACCATGCGAATTTGAAATATTTGAATAGACTTTTCTCATGATTTAACTCTCTGAGCGCAGTGAAATGTGGTACAGTAAATGTTTTTGCAGATTGTAATGCCATCTAATTTAATTCAATTGTTTACATAACCTCAAGATAGCGGCTGGGCGAAATTTTAAAATTGTTTTTATTCTTGTGTCGTAATCATGCGATCGAAGTGATAGTTTGAATAATGAAGCTAGGCAATAATTGTCCTTGAATGGTACATAACTCTATGGCCTATACATATAACAATCCTAAATGGCGAGCTTTCGAAATATTTAGACGGTTCTCAATATCTATGAATCTTTTACAGCAACCAAACTGAATTTTTAAATGTTCATAGAGACTATGAACATATGTTCACCTATAGGGCTTTCAGTAACCTGGTGAGCACAAATCCAACATGGCGGCGACGCGATGTATAAATATTTAAATGGACGTTTCTCGCGAATTAACTAACCGAGTGCCGTGAAACGTAGCACGTTAAATGCTTATTCAAATGTTGATCCACTGGCATGTAATTTATTTCAATTGTTGGCATAATCACAAGATGGCTGGTATGCGTACTTTTAAAATCTCGTTTTTACTTCTTGTGTTCTAATCATGCGATTAAAGTTTGAATACCACTCGCACACAATAATCTTAATGTAATAGTACAAAAATAAAAATCCGTCCTGGCGACCATATGAAATATTTAAACGGTTCTCAATATCTACGAATCTGTTACAGCAATTAAACTGAAATTTTGTATGTTGATAGAGACAATTAACATGAGCAGGATATATGAAAATAGGCTGTATAGTTCTTCACGGAACTACTTGTTTTTATCTATAGTCTCTCTCATCTTCTGATTTTGCCTACTTATTTCCTCTCGCATCTCCTGATTTTGCCTACTTATTTCCTCTCGCATCTCCTTATTATCTTTCTTACTTTCATCAAATCTTTCACTCAGCATTCTCATGATCGCAGCTAATGAATCTTCCGAAACTCCTTTCTCTTTACTAGTATTCGGGTTACTCTCTGACATCATAGTAATATGATCTACGCTCTCTTCACTATCAAGACCACTTCTTAGCTTCATATCTTTCTCCGACATACTGAATTACACATCTAAACACAAGCCCCAAAATCACTCGCACAATATATAAGCATTCCTACCCCAACACTGATGTGTCCTGGTTCTCGTGCCCTACGTTGAGGTGTCATTTGTAATTGTTTCTTTACGTGTGATATAAATCTTTCCGGGAGGGCGCCAATTCATAGATAGAATACTACGAATGAATATAATCTTAACACAGACACAAGAACTCATTCATCTCAAGGTGTGGTATGTCTCCGACACCAACCAAGACACTTCAGTAAACAAGGCAGCTTAATTATATACTGCAACATAACAATAAATCATTGGAATGCTACTTACTATTTTGTGGTCTTAAGGGATGTATAATTAAATTGTATCAATAGTGCCGTCACAACAAGATACAATTTCCAGTTTCATACCACCATTCAAATACTCATTTTATTCTGGTTTCCCTTCTTAGAACAATATATTTTAGAAACTATCGTCATATAACCATTACGATGCAGTAAAGAAGACAGAATGATTCAATCTATAACTTCCTTAACGTTTATCTTTCATATAATGTATTTCATCAATAGCTTTCTTTTATCAGCGCTAATAACCTATATCACTTTTAGGTAGATTTCATTAGAAAGCTAACTATTGCAATGGGTACCATGTTTCGACTTCCGGAAAATTTCGACATATCGTCGCGTTTCACATCCCCCAGACCCCAAAACCACCGTCAGTTCAAAAGTTTATATATAATTTATGTATATATGTATCTATCTATCTATCTATCTATCTATCTGTCTCTATATATATATATCAGTTTCTTGTGGACACGATAACTGCCGTAATTTTGCCCCAATCAGTTTGAATTTTTTACATAATAAGTATCCCAATAAAATCTCGGTCGAATTCGTTAATGGGCAAAATCGGTCGAAGGGGGTGAAAATGGGGGGCTTTTTTTCGAAAAAGTGAAATTTCGCTATAACTCTCTTAATACGTGAAATATCGAATCCATTCAAAGTTCATAATATGTATCAAATAAGTGCCAAAAATTTATGTCAAAGAAGTTTTTTGATAGCACCTACCATTGACGAAAGGGGTAGAAAAAAGTGGGTTTTTCGGGAAACACTAATCATATCTCTTTTAATCGGCACAATATCAAAACCGTAGAAAGTGGAAAATATTCCCCTAATAATTACCTAAAACTTTTGTCTGAATTTTTTTTTGATATGACCCACCATTACGCCAAGGGATGAGAAAATTAATTTCGGAATTAAGGAAAATGCCAAGTGCCATCAGAGGTTACCATGACAACGCTTCTAAATTGATGAGGGATGAGCTATGAGAGGTTGCCAAGACAACGCCATTGGCGAGATCACATTCATTTTTAGCCTATTTTCAATTTTGAAAAATTAGGCTTATGAGATCACCTTTTGTCCGTGTGTGTGTGCGTGTGTGTGTGTGTGATTCGTGTGTGTGTGTCACCCTAATAAAATCTAAACGGCCGGAGCGATTTCAATGAAACTCGGAAAGTTCATAACACTATTCCCGGCGACCTCGACCGTGCCCTTCAAATTTTGTTACGACTCACCAATCCAACATGGCGGCTGTGCGAAATATTTCACCAGCATTCAATATCTCCGAAACTATTACCGATATTACCCTGACATTTTCTATGGTGATAGAGGGAACTACTATAAGTTCACTTATGTGACTTTTGAAAACCTGGTAACTACAAAACGAACATGGCGGCCAAGCGAATTTGCGACTTTTAAATAGACGTTTCTCGCGATTTGACCAACCAAACGCAATGAAACTTGGTACAGTATATGTTTATATACATTGTAATGCACCGACATCTAACTTCGTTCAATTGTTTACATAATCACAAGATGGCGGATGTGCGAAATATTTCTCCGGCATTCTATATCTCTGAAACTATTAGCGGTATCTCCCTAAAATTTTGTACTGAGGTAAAGGGCACTACTGGAAGTCCATCTATAAGATTTTTAAAATCCGGTTAACTACAAAACGAACATGGCGGCCAAGCGAATTTGAACATTTTAAATAGACCTTTCTCGCGATTTAAAGTTCCAAGCGCACTGAAACCTGGTACAGGAAATATTTATACACATTGTAATCCACTGGTATCTAATTTAGTTCTATTGTTTACATAACCTCAAGATGGCGGCAGTGCGAATTTTAAAATTAAGTTTTTATTTCTTGTGATGTAGTCATGCGATCGAAGTGAAAGTTTGAATAATGAACCTACGCAATAATTTTCCTTTAATGGTACATGACTCTATGGCCTATACATTTAACAATCCAACATGGCGACCATCCGAAATATTTAGACGATACTGAATATCTACGAATCTATTTTAGCAATCAAACTGCATTTTTTAATGTTCATAGGGGCTATGAACTTAAGTTCACCTATAGGACTTTAAATTACCTGGTGATCACAAATCCAACATGGCGGTGACACGAATTATAAATATTCACATGGACGTTTCTCGCAATTTAACCATCCGTGTGCAGTGAAACTTGGTACAGTAAATCTTTATCCGAATGTTAATCCACTGGCATCTAATTTATTTCAATTGTTTCCATAACCTCAAGATGGCAGTTGTGAAATTTTTTTAAATCTCCTTGTTTTTTCTTGTGTCCTAATTATGCGATTGAAGTTTGAATACTACACCTTCACAATAATCTGCATGTAACAGTACATAACTCTAGGGCCTACATATATAAAATCCAACATGGCGACCATCCGAAATATTTAGTCGGTTCTCAATATCTACGAATCAATTACGGCAATCAAACTGAAATTGTGTATGTTAAATAGTGGCAATTGACATAAGTAGGATATATGAAAATAGGCTGTATAGTTCTTCACGGAACTACTTGTTAGTCTACTTTTCACACGTTGCAAAACTGAGGAAAAAGTAGAGTTATTAGATCGATCCGGGAAAATGTGTCTGTCTGTCTGTCCTTCTGTCTGTTTGGCTGGCTGTGTGTGCGTGTGCCCCCGCCCCTATCAACTCCTAAACGGATGCAGCAATCGAAACCAAATTTAGTATGAGTAAAGATATATACCGGAATATCTCAGGCCCATATTTGAAAAAGATGTCAGTGGTACCAACTGCTAAAAACACGCACTAGAAATTTGAGCTCCATGTTGGATATCTTGGAAGGTATACATGGGAGCTATTCCAAAAATGGCACACATGTAGATATCACTATTTCAGTTTAATTTCCAGGAAGCCATACATGACAGTGTCGCCAAAATAATTGTAAGCCTTCTGATAGGTCCAATTTTTAAATGCATATAACTTCTACATTATCAATTGGATTTCAACCAATTTTTGTATGTAATATGTGTAAATAAACAGATATGACTGAGTGTATTCTTAAGAGCCACCAGGGCTGCCAACTGTTAATAATTGCTCTCTCTATTTTTTATCCAAATACCAATATATCGGAAAGTATGCAAGCCGACAGCTTTAAACTATGCATACGTATATTACCTGACATTTTACATTAATTTGGAGTAACTTATATAGTCAGTTCTACCAACATGATTCTAAGCCTGCTGATAGGACCAATTTCTAAATACATGTAACTTCTATACTGTCAGTTGGATTTCAACCATATTTCGTATGTGCTATGTGTAACATAACAGATATGACTATAAGTATTCTTAAGAGCAATCAGGGCTGCCAACTGTTAATAAATGGTGTCTATATTTTTTTACCCTAATATCAATATATCAGAAAGTATGCAGGCCAACAGCTCTATACTTTGCACACGTATAGCACCTGGCATTCTAGATTAATTTGGAGTAATTAATTTAAGCCAGTGTTGCCAGCATGATTCTATGCCTGATGATAGCTCCAGTTTTAAAATACATGTAACTTCTATTCCAACAAATGGATTTCATCCATAATTGGCACAAAAAGATATCATAATATTTCAGATTATTTCTGACCAGCACTCGCAAGACATTGTTGCCAACATGCTTTTACGTGTACTAATAGATCCAATGTCTAACTCCATGTAACGTCCTTTGGACTTCCACATTTTGCATTCTGTACCTTATGGGATGGAATTAAGAATATATTCAGTCACCAGGGCTGCCAACTGTATTGCTCTATTAGGCTACATTATGCCTAGTATTTCGAACTAATTAAGACATTTCGATATTACCAACTTAATTTCGTCATTATTCTAGATAGGTACATATACTGTAGATTAATCATTGGCATGAATCTTAATTTTAAGAAAAGTAGGCTCTTTAGTTCGTCACGGAACTTCTTGTTCCATCTGACTATGAGGGAAGCGGCTAACTGTTAGCATGCTGATCTTCTATGCCCAAGGTCGCTGGTTCAAGGCCGGCCAAAGTCGGCGGATTTTGTAAGAGCGCTAAAAATCCCTCAGCATGCTTTCCTTCGGAGGGGAAGTTACAACGTTCGTTGCTGGTTGCGGTGGCATCTAGCAGCCAAGTTCACAGCTAAGTGTCGTTGACGGTAGTATTTGGTACAAAATTAGGAACTACTACTTAAAATTGACTGTCTGCAGACCTTACCTGAATTACAGACTAATACAGTCATCACAATTAACACCGTTTATCAGACAGATTCTACACACACCCAATGTACACGGGGTTACATGACCGCGTTGTGGCAGCCGCTAAACTGAGGAACCAACCAAAATCTCTGCGGGAGATAAAATTTTTCGTGAAGAAGTAACAGACCGTTAGATAGTTACACATCAGTTCCAAACCTTGCATAAGGACAGTGTGATCACAAGTATAAAAATGAACCCCAAATGACAAGAAAGTTACCATCCCCATAAGATAATAAAATGTTAAAAAATGCATAGAAAGACGGGGAAAAAAGTTAATTAACCTCAAATTGTAAAATACTTTCTCGCAATAAATGAGGTCTGATCCTCTTACGAAAACCTGCATATTTTGCCTATTAATGCCTATCCCCTAGTTTGCCCGGTGAAATCTACCTCCGCCTTCCGGCGTGCAGAGAGGATTTTTTTATTTTATCAATGTTTTTAACTCTCATTGTCTAAAATCATCTCTGCTATCGTCAGAGTTGACACTCTCGTTTCTCTAGTTTAACGAATGAACTCATAGTGCTACCTTGTGCCAGCAAACATGAAAGGATTCTCCAATGCATGTGCAGTACTGACATATACCTGCAACTGTATGCGGGAGCAATCCACTGCCTACTTGAGGCGAGCTGCGCTTTATACCGGCCAGTTAGTGGACCCTTGCCAGTGGTGTTATTGAAAATGGCCTCTTATTGCCGATATAGCGCACTGCCAAGTATAGGCGCGATTAAAAATTATGTGTGCAGTAGGTATATTAAATGCGTTTCTCCCAGTGAAACGTTTAGACCAACTAAGCTATTTGGACCAACGAAGTTTCAATTATTGTTAGTAGTCGGTGTTAATATACTAAATTCCTACGTTGTTTGGAGTGTTGGTTGATGCGATATAGCACTCGACGTATCGAGTGCTTACATTAAATAAGAATAGAGCAAAAGTATGAAGATTTAATAAATCGTAATTGTTTTCAGCAATTATGATATAATTAATATTTTCACATCAAAGAACGACAGCTTGAAGATGATTTATTGTAAGAATTTCTTTAATGGGGCCTCCAAACCTTGAGGTAAACCGTAAGCGATTTACATTCCACATAGTGACATGGCTTACAGTACGTCGTTGTACCGATCTCCGCCACCGCGCGCGCTCATTGTTTCCGTCCCATGCACTTCTGTCCCATCCAATTCCGTCTCTTTTCCAAAATCACTCCCACAAAAATGTCCAACTACCGAGTGCCACAAAAATATCCAGATACCGAGTGGAAAGATGTTACACATCAATAACTGAAGGGCTAGGGAAAGAACCAGGCAATTCCATTCTAATTTGTTTCAAGGTAATCAAAGAAAACTAAATGCTGTAGAATATACAGTTATTTATTTTCATTTTTCTTAAATTTGGATTATTGTCAGAACTGAAGTGACTATTCTTTCCTGCAATGAATCTAAAAGTATATCACACTAACATTGTTGTTTGTTGTTGTTAATTCATTGAAAAGGGTAGGTACATCTTCGTCATCAGCTCCGTGTACTTGGGTGTGTTGAGCTTGTCTGTTAATCTGTATATTTTTTCTGTGATGACTGTAGTGGTGTGTGTAACTGTAGGAGGGACAGAGATGGGGTAGGCGCCCTGGGGTTTTTAGTAAGGTACTATCCTGGCATTTACCTGGAGGGATTGTGGGCTAACCCGGGGAATAACCGCACTCAAGATAGCCATTATCAGCGCAGGAAATTGAACCTCCAATCTTCTAACATGCTGCAGCTGCCCTCGCGGTCGTGGTGCTCGATTCATCTCCGCCGTTGGGTCAGAATAAAATTACATGAACCGGTTGGCCTCCTCCTCCTGAGAGGCCGAGTGTAGGTCTTTCTAGTCGACGCCCGTGGGCGACCTGCACGCCGGAATGAGAGATGAAATGAATGATTGAATTTGGGCAAGGATATGGAAGGAAGCGGCCGTGGCCTGTCAGAAGGTACCGTCCCAGCATTTGGTGGGAGTTGAAAATGGGAAACCGCGGAAAACCATTTCACCATGCCGACGGTGGAGCTTGAACCAACGTCTACCGAGTCCTCAGAGAGCTTGTCCCCATGGTCTAACGCTGCGCTTTATTGAGTTTAGCCACCACTGTCGGTATAATTCTGACTTCAACCCTTTCAGTCGATCTTCTCTTCAGTTGTTGGAGCTACCTGATTCTTTCACCAAATGTTATGTCTTAAGTTTAAAATATTGCATTTATTAGCTACCGGTATATCTCTGGTGCTTGATCACACAAGGCTATCATGCCGAAATATCCAAATTAAATTAAAGGAGAATATGAATGGAGAGTTTACAAATCAATACGTCTCGCAGTAAACATCTACGTTAAAGATTATCAAATGTAAAACTTTCAGTTCAACAATCTTATAATCATAGCATGTATATCTTGTGCAGATCCCGAAGCACTTCACTTTCATCATTTATCTTCTTCCTCCAATTAGATGACACAAGACGCTCCAGTACTTTAACTCTCCAGTGCTTGTTTGTTGTGTCAAACGGTGTTGTCCTCGCAGGATAAATCTGTAACCCATTTGGGTCCAAAAATGGAGTTATCTGGTTCTTTGGCCTAGCTCTTCAAATTTAGGAAGTCATTATCTACCAAATATTTTATTTGAAATGACAGTGGCAGCTTCGGTGGAAGAGTTAGTAGCATGCCCAAGGTCGCGGGTTCAAACCTGGCCGAGGTCGTAGGATTTTTAAGAGCGTTAAAAATCCCTCGGTATGACTTCCTTCGGAGGGGAAGTAAAGCCAGCGGTCCCATGTCACATATTTATGGCATGATAAAGAACCTTCCACTAATTACACTTTGTGAAGCTAAATTAGAGGTTAGATTTGACTAACGCTCTTAGGTTCCAACGTTCGTCG
Organism: Meconema thalassinum; assembly: GCA_946902985.2. Lineage (NCBI taxonomy): Eukaryota > Metazoa > Arthropoda > Insecta > Orthoptera > Tettigoniidae > Meconema > Meconema thalassinum. The sequence goes on from OX336388.2 coordinate 1,765,659,287, forward strand.
CCAGGAGCCGACTGCGGTGGCCTCTAGTAACAAAGATCAGAACTAGTTGGTCGTTGACGGTGGCGTTTGGTAGCAAAAGTTGGAACTACTTAAAAATCGAATGTCAGCAGGCCTTACTTGAATTAAAAACTGATAACACATACTAATACAGCCATCACAATTAACATCGGTTATCAGACAGATTCTACACACACCCAAAGTTCACGGGACTACATGACCGCGTTGTCGCAGCCCCTAAACTGAGGAACCAACCAACCGAAATGACAGTGGTTGTCATATGCCAATAAAAAGGTGTCAGGAAATATTTTAGTTTAGTTAATAATATTAATAATAAATGCATGAGTATAGAATGAAATAACTACAAAAATACCTGATTTAGTCAAACAATATGTAGTCCATCATTTTGTGTAAACTCACGCAAGATCCACCCACTTGTACGTAATGAAAAGGAATGACTCCCCACGTTGTACCTGTGGAGTAATTTTCACCTTGGCCCACATTTTAACTGTGTGTGTGTGAATTTTGCTGATTTACGAAGAAACCTTGGTTTGCAGATGATACTCGTTCTTATATTAGCCGATGACGTGGTGGCTGCTTATCTCGTAATCCACTTTATAAGTGAGAGTGGGTTAGGGCCAGCTAAACAAATTTTCAGCTGTAGATTTACTCAAAGACTTTTGCAATTTTTTGAATTATGAATGTTTATTTTCCGTACATTTTATTTATTATTTTAATTATTAGTTTTATTTATTTTTTTGTCTTATTAATCTTTGGCAATTTTATATTTAGGTATCCACTCTTTATTGTTAAGAAAGGCAGATGACTTCACTGTTCCGCCCCTTAAAATAATGACTAACTAATTTTAACAACATGAATATGTTTGGAGGGGATCCAATCTTTATAATTTACAGTAATCAGTGCATCTGCGTTATAACTTACTCGATGAACCATTGGTAGAGTGTTCGTTTTTTGGCCTCAAGTATGCGGGCTCGATTCTCAGCCAAGGAAATAGATTTACTAATTTACTATAATGGGTGAGTAAATTTCATCCTACTCTAAGTTGTATTGTGTCAGCTTATGAAATATATATCTTAATACGGTATATTAAGTGTGGAAAAATGGAATGATTAAATATCAATCATAGTTCAACTAAGAGTTTTCCTGATACGTAGTAGGCTAGCGCAAACGAATATTCTAAACTGAAGAGAAGAACGACTGAAGGGGTTGAACTCAGAATTTTACCGACAGTGGTGGCGAAACTCACTAAAGCGCAGCGTTAGGCCATGGGGCCAAGCTCTCTGCCGACTCGGTAAACGTTGGTTCGAGCCCCACCGTCGCCATGGTGAAATGGTTTTCCGTGATTTCCCACTTTCAACTCCCGCCAAATGCTGGGACGGTACCATCTGATAGGCCACGGCCACTTCCTTCCATATACTTGCCCAATTTCATTCATTCATTTCATCTCTCACTCCAGCGTGCGGGTCGCCCACGGGCGTCGACCAGAAAGACCTGCACTCGGCCTCTCAGGAGGCCACACGACAAATAATAATAATAATAATAATAATAATACGTATTATTATTGCATTTCCTCCAACGCCTCACTTATACTTCCACGCGAATCACACACATCGCGGTGCAATGAAGATAGGATCAAATAATAATTAATAGTATACAGTATACCGTGTGCAGATGGACCTTGCTCCAGTGTTGTTGCAGAGTTAATGTGTGAACTGATTGACAGGTGTCTCTCAGAATTTTGATTAATACAATTGCATTGCAGTGCAATCCGTGTGATCATGTCTTTTATTTAACACCTCGAGTGGCTATCCAGTGATGAGCAGATAATCGCCATATTATGGCGATAACACTTGTTTTATAACTCTATATAATCTTGAGACGGACAACGTTTAGTCTCAGTGACAGAGGTAACTTATCAATCCAACACGATGAAAGGTAAGTGTGTCAGGAGAAGAGGGGCATATTATTTATGTGAATGACGGGTTCAAAAGAAAGTGTAATCCTGCTCATCATCATCTAAAGGCCAGGCCTTGTCGCGGCAACCACTTTTGTCTCTCACTTGCTGAACATTTTAAGTCAGCATACTGTTTAAATTGTAGTCCATGCATCACAGAATCCAGATGAACCTTCCATGGTCTTCCTCTTCCTTTCTTACCCAGAACTTTTCCTTCCAGTATTGTCGCCAGGAAATCATTAAGACGTAGGGTGTAGCTAGTGAGACATAATTTCAAGTTTGTATATTAAGGCTTTCACGGCCCGGATTATATAAATAATTCATGTTTTTTGGGCTAATGCCGTGTGTATTTAGATTAGAACCATACGTTTCGGAGAAACCTTGCCTCCTTTTTCAATGGAAATCAAACAATGTGGCCAAAGAAAGTATATCAATGAGATACAAAAATTACAAAAAATATAGATAAATTCCTCGGTTCGTTACCAGAGAGCAGCTGCCAGAAATTACTGGAATTTATCTATATGTTTTGTATTTTTTGTGATATACTTCCTTTGGCCACATTGTTTGATTCCCATTGAAAAAGGAGACAAGGTTTCTCCGAAACGTATGGTTCTAATCTAAATACACACGGCATTAGCCTAAAAAACATGAATTATTTATATAATTTCAAGTTGTTTGCTGGTAGAATCACTCATGGTGTGGGGGATGGCGAGTGATGTTAACTGGCTCCACAGAAGTCCACAGTTGGATTGCCATCCCCGGCAATCATTTAAAATTTGGATTGGGTCAAAATACCGAACATAAACTCTGGATCAGGATATAAGGTTCTTGTCATATAGTCATAGTGGTGATTGTTGCTTGGCGTGTGAAACATCAAGGTCTTCTGCCTTTCGTTTCTTGTTGAAATTGGTGCTGTTGTTTCATTTGAGGGACATGGTAATTGTGGTCATTTAGACCCATGTACTTAGGTGTATGTGCAGAATTCGTGTTATTTTAGTGTCTATAGTAGAGCGCGTGTATTTGTCATTCAGGTGAGAATTAGGAAGAAGGTGGGATTGGCCTTAAATTAAGAACCTCTCTCGGCATTTGCCTGGAGTAGAAGTGGGAAACCACGGAAAACCACGTCCAGAATGACTGACGTGGGAATCAAATGCACTTCTTCTCAGTTTTGCCTTACGAGGTTCTGTGTATCCCGTTCCAGCCTTCACACCAGAATTACATTTCTTGGCAGAGCTGGAAATCGGACACGGACCTCCAAGAATGCTAGCCCCTACACCACAAGGTGGTCCGGGGAATATGAGAATGAGGAGCCTGACATTAATTAGAAGCAAAGGTGGATTCAGCTGGAGTCCCGTGATCGCTATCACTTATACTAAAACCCCTAAGGGGTTATTTTAAAACTTGTCTCCAATCACAAGGGGCAATATTTTATATTGAGTATTTTGAGAAAGGAAACCAATGCAAGGATACGCATAGTTCTAGTTCAGGCACCAATTTGAACGATTATTTTGAGTTGTACGTATGCTGATGCTAGAGATGTAGAACCTCCACGTGACAGACATGAATGGTAGTCACTACACCACGCGGTGAGCGACTAATTGTGACTTAACAAAAGTTTGGTGCTTTTCAGTCGGTCAACACGAATGTACGGTACCCAAAAAGAGCTGGCATGTGCCCTAATCCTGAAATAAATTACATGAGATTAATAAATACAATCTCATGTAATTTATTTCAGGATTACGGCACAACCAGCTCTTTTTGGGTACATTCGTGTTGACGGACTGAAAAGCACCAAACTTTTGTTTACTTAGGCAACACAGAAAAATGACTTCAAACCTCACAATAATTGTGACTTCTCCTCACTCTACTTCCGACTTACCTCAATTGAGGTGACCAATAAATAAATCACTCGGGTCGTGGGGGTGTTAAGCACACTGGAGAAATGCACATAGTCATCTTGGCCGACAAGCCTGAGAATTTGAATGAGTTTTTGAATGGTATGGACTCTGTCTTGAGGAAAGAATTTATGATGAAAATTAATAAATGTAAAACGAAAATATTGGAATGCAGCCGAAATAAATCAAAAATCATCTATGGACATCAAATTAGCAGGTGAAAAACTAAAGGAAGTAGGAGACTTCTGTTACTTAGGAAGCAAAATAACCAGTGATGGACAAAGCAAAGAGGTTATAAAAAGTAGGTTAGTTCAGGCAAGGAAAGCATTTCTACAGAAAAGGAATGTTGACATCGAATATAGATTTAGGTGTTAGGAAGTCATTTTTGAAGACCTTTGTCAGGAGCGTGGTGCTCTAAGTGAAACTTGGACTATTGGTGCAGGAGAAAATGTTTGAAATGTGGTGTTACAGTAGAATAATGAAGATGAGATGGGTAGATAGGGTTAAAAAGGAAGAGGTATTAAGACGAGTGGGAGAGGAGAGATGTTTCTGGCGACTGCTAATGAAGAGAAGAGATAGGTTGGTAGGACACATACTAAGACACCCAGGAATAGCAAACTTAGTTATGGAAGGAAGGATCGAGGACAAGAACTGTAGGTGTAGACCAAGGTTAGAATCGGTTAAACAGATTTCCTCGGACGTAGGATGTGGTAGCTATGTAGAGATGAAACGATTAGCACAGGACAGGGAGGCACGGAGGGCTGCATCAAACCAGTCAAAAGACTGAAGACTCAAACAAACAACAATAATTCACTGAGTATTTAGCTACACGTGGAGTATTCCTAACAATTCTAACAGATGATCTGTTGTTACTATGAATATATTCTATATGAAAATACATAATTGAAGGATTCTTGTCTTAACAAGGCTTTATATTGCCCTAACACTCCAAAGAAAAGACTGTGACATGTAACCTGCAAACTGAGAATATAAACTGGATGGAGGATGTACAACTTACATAGCTAATGACCTTCACGGCGCCGTGATGGACCATTCTTAGAACAAATCGTTTCGAAATTCTATCTCGTTTTGTGGTATTGGGTTAAAAAACAATAAATTGTGTTGTAAATAAATTACAACACAAAAATTCATTGTGTTGTGATAAACAATGTTGTAAAATAAAATTTTATATCATAGAAATGCTCTGCAAAAGCCATTAACAGAAGCGAAAAATAGTATGTCCTAAAACAGAAATTATTCAAACTTTTTGTGAAGCCTGTGTAAATATATTTTGAAAGAGCAAAATACTTTGCAATGATGGATAAGAAGGCGGCAATCGGTGAAATCGAACTCAGTCCCGTCGCTAGCGCGCTGCGAGCAGATTTCAAACCGATTGCGGGTGAGTAGGCAACCCATTTTACAGTACCGTGTTGAATCGGAACACGCTGTACCCCTAATAAGACAGGATGCCTACGATTGGTGTGACTCAAATAATGCGGGAAAAATCCTGCAACAGGTAGGCCTACTTAACCGTCCGATAGTGGATCTGATGGTTTGTTTGGTTGTTGTTTGTTGTTAATTGATTTGTGGGTCTTGGGACATCTTGGTCAACAGCCTCGTAGAGTTTCTTTGGCTGTAATATCTTGCTAACAAATTAATTTGCATTGTTATTGACTTAAGACAACTTGCACCATTCTTTAGTTAGTACTCAATTCAAGCGGCAATCTGATCAGTCCAATAACAATACCTCAAACATGGCAGTGGTTAGCTAATGTCACATTTAGAGGTATTGACTCCACACGACAACTCATGTTATACAAGACTACCATGTGATGTTGTGGCTAGCATCTTGACTGTCGCCCTGGTGGTGCGGGTTGGATTCATGGGATCTGCCAAGAAATGGTACCTCTGGTCTTAGAGCTGGAACGGGGTACATTCAGCCTCTCGAGGCAAAATTCAGAAGAGGAGGGTTCGATTCCCATCTCAGCTTTCTTGGATGTATTTTTCCGTGTTTCCCCTCTTCTACTCCAGGCAAATGCCGGGATGGTGCCTAACATAAGGCCACGGCCCCTCCTTCCAAACCTCATCTGAATTACAGATGCTCACACTAATGCAACCATCTCGAAACACAGGTTATCAGACAATTTTCACACCCACACACAAGTACACGGGGATACATAATGTCGATGTTACAAAGCCCCTAAATCAATCAGCAACAATCATGTTAAACATTTCCACAGTTGCCAAATGTAACTACATGCGGACAACAGCGAGGATATACGTAGTTTCTCATGTTATTTCTACACTGTGCCTATGCTTAAACAAGAGACGCGTGTCTATAAATAAGCTTAGGGGTGTGTTCTTGGGAGGATATTTCTATGAACCACTCTCCCAACAGCCACTGCTATGCTGTTTCTTTTAACACTTAGGCCAATATAGCACAAAACAACAAAAGATTACACGCTAACTCTTAATTTTAGAGATTGTTATGGGACATTGCCATCTGAGCTGATTCAGCAGAGGATATGCATGTGTTTTTAAATGGTATGGGCTCCGTCTTGAGGAAATAATTCAAGAAGAAAAGCAACAAATGTAAAATTAAATGAATGGAATGCAGCTGAAATAAATCAGAAACCCCTATGGACATCAAATTCGCAGGTGAAAAGCCAAGGAAGTAGGAGACCTTTTCTACTAAGTAAGCAAAATAACCAGTGATGGACGAAGCAAAGAGGATAAAAAAGTACGTTGGCCCAGGTAAGGAATGCATTTATGCAGAACAGAAATCTGTTGACATTGAATACAGGTTTAGGTATTAAGAAGTCATTTTTGAAAGCTTTTGACTGGAGTGTGTCTCTCTATGGAAGTGAAACTTGTACTGTTGGCATAGCAGCCAAAAAAGGAGAATAGAAGCATTTGAAACGTGATGTTATAGGAAAATGATGATGATCAGATGGGTAGATAGAGTAACAAAATAAAGAGGAGGTATTTAGACGAGTGGTAGTGGAGAGATGTTTATGACGACTACTAATGAAGAGAAGAGATAGTTTGGTTGGTTGGTTGGTTCCTCATTTTAGGGGCTGCGACAACGCGGTCATGTAGCCCCGTGTACTTTGGGTGTGTTTAGAATCCGTCTGATAACCGGTGTTAATTGTGATGGCTGTATTAGTGTGTGTATCTGTTTCTAATTCAAGTAAGGACTGCAGCTTTGAATTTTTCAAATAGTTCCTACGCCTCCGTCAACGACTACTAGGCCTAGTTCAGAACTTAGCTACTAGACGCCACCGCAGTCGGCTCTTGGCAACGAACGTAGAAACCTAAGAGCGTTGTTTACATTCCTAACCTTATACAATTTAGCTTCACACAGGCGTAATTAGTGGAAGGTTCTTTAACAAGCCATGAATCTATGACATGGGACCGCCGGCTTTATTTCCCCTCCAAAGGAAGGCATACTGAGGGATGTTTAACGCTCTTAAAAGAGATAGTTTGGTAGTACACATACAAAGAAAATGAAAATCCACAGCCTGCTTCCAGTCTCCGACCGGGTCAGGAATGGAATGAATGAAGCCCATATCAAGCGGCGAGGATATGGACTGTGCCGGCTGCCGAGGCCTGACGCACTCCTCTGGGGCAATGATTAAATGAATGACAGATGAAATGAAATGATAGTGGAGAGTGTTGCTGGAATGAAATTTTGACAGGGAAAACCGGAGTACCCGGAGAGAAACCTGTCTGCCTCAGTTTTGTCCAGCACAGATCTCACATGGAGTGACCGGGATTTGAACCACGGACCCAGCGGTGAGAGGCCGGCGTGCTGCCGCCTAAGCCACGGAGGCTAGTACACATACAATTACGCCCTGAAATAGCAAACTATGTAATGGAATGAAAAGTCCAGAACAAGAACTGTAAGGGTAGACCAAGGTTAGAATAATGTTAAACAGATTGTCTTGGATGTAGAGTGTGGTAACTATGTAGATATGAAATGGTTAGCTCCGGACAAGGATGCATCGAGAGTTGCATCAAACCAGTCAAAATACTGAAGACTCAAACATACTCAAACACACACATGGTACACCTTTTCTCAATTGGTTATTTTAGCATAATCCTGAAATGAACTATTATTGAGCAAAGACGGCGAAATATGTCCATCCCTGGACAGCATTGAAGAAATTACAAGCTTTTCTAAGTTGTTGAAGTACGAATAGTTAATTTAAGTTTGATGATGATATTGTGTTGTATATTTTTATTTGGAGCCAAATTTTGATTGTAATATGAAATTAACATAATTTTTCTGTCGAATCATGAATAAGTACATACCTTTTAAAACAGTAATTAGCCAGAATAAGATAGCAGGGCGCCAGCAGATCCACCGCGACTTATGCCGTTATCAAATACTGCACGCCCAACGGAGGGTAAAAGCAGAAGATATTATGTTTAGTTTCAAAACAACCGGGAGAGAGCCACTTGTAACCAGGCGTATTACATCGTTAAGCGATGCCCCATATTTGGTCTGTCGAGTGTTCAGTAATAGCCATATTGTGTTCACTCACAAGGTTCACCGGCTGGAAGATTACACTGTTGATATCCACTCGGGCTAATACCAAGTGGATGGATCCAGGATTGGGCTAATATACAGCAGATCAGTGCTCGGAGTACTTCGTGCAAGACTTACCCCACCATGGCCGCTAGATGAGTGCCTTTAAGATTAAGCCATCCATCAGTGTATTATAATTGTGTGTTTGAGTCTTCAGTCTGTTGACTGGTTTTATGCAGCTCTCCATTCCTCCCTGTCCTGAGCTAATCGTTTCATCTCTACATAGCTACCACACCCTACATCCGAGGCAATCTGTTTAACATATTCTAATCTTGGTCTACCCCTACAGTTCTTGTCCTTGGCCCTTCCTTCCATAACTAAGCTTGCTATTCCTGGGTGTCTTAGTAAGTGTCCTACCAACCTAACTCTTCTCTTCATTAGCAGTCGCCAGAAACATTTCTCCTATCCCACTCGTCTTAATACCTCTTCCTTTGTAACCCTATCTACCCATCTCATCTTCATCATTCTACTGTAACACCACATTTCAAACGCTTCAACTCTCCTCTTTCTGCTGCACCAATAGTCCAAGTTTCACTTCCACAGAGTGCCATGCTCCAGACAAAGGCTTTCAAAAATTACTTCCTAATACCTATATATTCGATGTCAGCACATCCCTTTTCTGTAGAAATGCTTTCCTTGCCTGAGCCAACCTACTTTTTATATCATCTTTGCTTCGTCCATCACTGGTTATTTTGCTTCCTAAGTAACAGAAGTCTCCTACTTCCTTCAGATTTTCACCAGCCAATTGTTTTGTTTTTTCAGAGATAGTGCTGGATAAACAATTTTCTGTATTACCCTATTGTACAGGGTACATGTGGACAATCTCTTTTTTAGGTAGATTTCATTAGAAAGCTAACTATTGCAATGGGTCCCATGTTTCGACTTCCGGAAAATTTCGACATATCTTCGCGTTTCACATCCCCCAGACCCAAAAACCACCGTCAGTTCAAAAGTTTATATATAATTTATGTATGTATATATATATATGTATATATATATATATATGTATATCAGTTTCTTGTGGACACGATAACTGCCGTAATTGTGCACCAATCACTTTGAATTTTTTACCGAATATGTATACCTATAAAATCTCGGTCGAGTTCGTTACTGGGCTAAATCGGTCGAAGGGGATGAAAATGAGGGGCGTTTTTCGAAAAAGTGAAATATTGCTATAACTCTCTTAATATGTGACATATCGAATCCGTTCAACGTTCATACTATGTGTCGGATAAAGCCCAAAAGTTTATGTCTAAAGACTTTTTTATAGCACCAACCATTGACCAAAAGGGTGGGAAAAATTGGGTTTATCGGGAAATATTTATCATATCTCTCTTAATAGGCACAATATCAAAACCGTACAAAATGGACAATATGCCCCTAATAATTACCTAAAACTTTTGTCTGAAAGAATTTTTGATATGACCCACCATTACGCCAAAGGATGAGAAAAATGATTTCGGAATTATAAGAAAATGCCAAGAGCTATCAGAGGTTGCCATGGCAACACTATTAAATTGATGAGGGATGAGCCATCATTGTTGCCATGACAACGCACTTGCACGAGATCAGATTCAGTATTTCCATCTGACTAAGTGGGAAGCGGCTTCGGTGACGTAACTGGTAGCATGCTGAATGTCTATGCCCAAGGTCGCGGTTTCAAAGCCGGCCGAAGTCGTCGGATTTTCTAAGAGCGCTAAAATCCCTCAGTATGCTTTCCTTTGGAGGGGAAGTTCCAACGTTCGTTGCGAGTTGCTGGTTGGGGTGGCATCTAGTAGCCAAGTTCACAGCTAGGTGTCGTTGGCGGTAGTACCTGGTTGCAACAATAGGAACTACTGCTTGAAATTGACCGTCTGCAGTCCTTACCTGAATAAGACAAATACAGCCATTACAATTCACACCGTTTATCAGACAGATTCTACACTCACCCAAAGTACACGGGGTTAGATGACCGCGTTGTCGCAGCCCCTAAACTGAGGAACCAACCAGAGGTAGATTTCATTAGAAAGCTAACTATTGCAATGGGTACCATGTTTCGACTTCCGGAAAATTTCGACATATCTTCGCGTTCCACATCCCCCAGACCCCAAAACCACCGTCAGTTCAAAAGTTTATATATAATTTATGTATATATATCAGTTTCTTGTGGACACGATAACTGCCGTAATTTTGCACCAATCACTTTGAATTTTTGACCGAATATGTATACCCATAAAATTTCGGTCGAGTTCGTTACTGGGCTAAATCGGTCGAAGGGGGTGAAAATGGGGGGCTTTTTTTCGAAAAAGTGAAATATTGCTATAACTCTCTTAATATGTGACATATCGAATCCGTTCAACGTTCATACTATGTGTCGGATAAAGCCCAATTATTTATGTTTTAAGAGTTTTTTTATAGCACCAACCATTGACCAAAGGGGTGGGAAAAAGTGGGTTTTTCGGGAAACATTAATCATATCTCTCTTAATAGGCACAATATCAAAACCGTACAAAATGGACAATATTCCCCTAATAATTACCTAAAACGTTTGTCTGAAAGAATTTTTGATATGACCCACCATTATGCCAAGGGATGAGAAAAATGATTTCGGAATTATAAGAAAATGCCAAGAGCTATCAGTGGTTGCCATGGCAACACTACTAAATTGATGAGGGATGAGCCATCAGACGTTGCCAAGATAACGCACTTGCACGAAATCAGATTCAGATTTTCATCTGACTAAGTGTGAAGCGGCTTCGGTGACGTAACTGGTAGCATGCTGAATGTCTATGCCCAAGGTCGCGAGTTCAAAGCCGGCCGAAGTCGTCGGATTTTCTAAGAGCGCTAAAAATCCCTCAGTATGCTTTCCTTTGAAGGGGAAGTTCCAACGTTCGTTGCGAGTTGCTGGTTGCGGTGGCATCTAGTAGCCAAGTTCACAGCTAGGTGTCGTTGACGGTAGTACCTGGTACCAACATTAGGAACTACTGCTTGAAATTGACCGTCTGCAGTCCTTACCTGAATTACAGACTAATACAGCCATCCCTAAGTACACGGGGTTACATGACCGCGTTGTCGCTGCCCCTAAACTGAGCAACCAACCAAAATCTCTGCGGGAGATATAATTTTGCGTGAAGAAGTAACAGACCGTTACATAGTCACACATCAGTGTCGAAACCTTGCATAAGGACAGTGTGACCACAAGTATAAAAATGGACCCCAAATGACAAGAAGGTTACCGTTCCCATAAGACAATAAAATGTTTAAAATAAGCATAAAATGACGAAAAACAAAGTTAATTAAGCTCCAATTATAAAATATCTTCTCGCAATAAATGAGGTCTGATCCTTCTACGAAAACCTGCATATTCTGCCTATTTTCGCCTATCCCCAAGTTTCTCCGGTGAAATCTACCTCCGCCTTCCGGCGTGCTGAGAGGACTTTTTTTCTGATGGAATCTGTGATTTTTAGCCTAGATTTCACATTTTGTAAACATGAGTAAAATGTACACTTATGAGATCGATCCGGGCAAATGTATGTCTGTCTGTCCTTCGGTCTGTCTGTGGTTCACCCCTATTAACTCCTAAGCGGTTGCAGCTATCGAAACCAAATTGGTCTCAGTAAAGATCTGTACCTGTATATCTCATGGCCATATCTGAAAACGACGTCATTGCTACCAACTGATGAAAAAACACAATTGAAATTTGATCTTTATGTTGGATATCTCAGAAGTTATGCTTGCAATTTGTTACACAATTGGCACACACATAGATAATAACATTCCAGGCTAATTTTCAGGAGCAGATACAAGACAGTGTTGCCAACATGAGTCTACGTCAACTGATAGGTCGAAATTTTAAATGCATGTAACTTCTATATTATCAATTGGATTTCGATGAAATTTCGTATGCGTTGTGTACAATATCAGATGTGACAATGCGTACTCTTGAGAGCCACCAGAGCTGCCTACTATGCTCATTTCCATAATAATTTCAGTAGTCTCCATTTTATTCTTTATTTGTAACTTAGAGTTTAGACAATATCGTTGAAGATATCCTCCTCATCCTAAGTCACTCCTGATATTCTCATTGTCTCCGCAGGTTATGTTTCTATCAGCATATTTAGCACATCATAATTAAGATTTCCATAATATTAAAAAATGTCCCTCTCCATTTCATTGGGTTAATCATGGCGATTATAATTTTGAAAATATATAAGTTTTATAGAATATCCCTAATAATATTGTATTGCCTTTAAGGGCTAATACTGTGTGTCGGAGGGTGAGTAGCGTGTTGGAGTGTTGGGGGCGGTTTAGAGGAGTGTTCGCTATCGGGGTGTGGAAGGAGCGGTGGTGTGAACTAAGTGTACCCGGAGGGAAGCTCCCAGAGATTCAGGCTGTCTGGTAAGCCTAAGCTCAGGGGTGCTGTTAAAGGGTTGAGAGGGATTAGGCCGCTCGTAAGAGTGTGAACGTGTTCGAAAAGTGTGAGGTGAAAGCGTGCGTCACGGTATAACGTGGAACTGCTGAATAGCGATTACAGTGCAAGAACAATAACAAATAGTTTACTAAGATTCTAGAAGCATGCATATAAATAAACAAGTAACACTTGGCTAGGTCGGGATTTGGGGATGAAGGTCAGCATGCAAAATAAAGTAATGATTAGACCAGAGAGGCTATGATTAAAGTAGTTTACTACTATTAAGTGCATGAAGTGCTCTGACTTCAACTGTGCAGCTCTTAGTGCTTATGGCTTTGATTAACAGACAAAGGCGTTTACAATCAGTGATAAAGGGTGAGTGTGGGATTTTGTGTAAAGGAGTAATATGAGCACACTTTACCTGATACGGCGTCTGATGGATGTGCTGACAGCTAGGGTCCCTGCCGGCAAAAGACATAGTAGCCTGGGGTGTGTTGGAATATACACACATCAAAAAAAGTTTTGCATCACCTCGGTTCCAAGAGTTCCGGAACCTTTAAATACAAAGGGAATAGAGATCAACACAAACAACATTTCAGCTCGTTTTATTGCTCATGAGACCCACACATTGCATGTTGTACCATCATACAGCTAGACTTTCAGCATTTGTGGTCCAGATTGCAGTACACACCACTACCTCTAATACCCAGTAGCACGTCCTCTTGCATTGATGCATGCCTGTATTCGCCGTGGCATACTATCCACAAGTTCATCAAGACACTGTTGGTCCAAATTGTCCCACTCCTCAACGACAATTCGGCGTAAATCTCTCAGAGTGGTTGGTGGGTCAAGACGTCCATAAACAGCCCTTTTCAACATATCCCAGGCATGTTCGATAGGGTTCATGTCTGGCGAACATGCTGGCCACTGTAGTCGAGCGATGTCGTTATCTTGAAGGAACGCATTCACAAGATGTGCACGATGAGGTCGAGAATTGTCGTCCATGAAGACAAATGCCTCTCCAATATTCTGCCGATATGGTTGCACTATGGGTCGGAGGATGTCATTCAGGTATCGTAAAGCCGTTTCGGAGCCTTCCATGACCACCAGTGGCGTACGTCGGCCCCACATAATGCCACCCCAAAACATCAGGGAACCACCACCTTGCTGCACTCGCTGGACAGTGTGTCTAAGACGTTCAGCCTGACCAGGGTGCCTCCAAACACGTCTCCGACGATTGTCTGGTTGAAGGCATATGCGACACTCATCGGTGAAGAGAACGTGATGCCAATTCCGTGGGGTCCATTCAGCACGTTGTTGGGCCCATCTGTACCGCGCTGCATGGTGTCGGGGTTGCAAAGCTGGACCTCGCCATGGACGTCGGGAGTGAAGTTGCGCATCATGCAGCCTATTGCGCACAGTTTGAGTTGAAACACGACGTCCTGTGGCTGAACGAAACGCATTATTCAACATGGTGGCATTGCTGTCAGGGTTCCTCCGAGCGGCAATCCGTAAGTAGCGGTCATCCACTACAGTAGTAGCCCTTGGGCGGCCTGAGCGAGGCCTGTCATCGACAGTTCCTGTATCTCTGTACCTCCTCCATGTCCGAACAACATCGCTTTGGTTCACTCTGAGACGCCTGGAAACTTCCCTTGTTGAGAGCCCTTCTTGACACAAAGTAACAATGCGGATGCGATCGAACTGCGGTATTGACCTTCTAGGCATGGTAGAACTACAGACAACATGAGCAGCGTACCTTCGTCCTGGTGGAATGACTGGAACTGATCGGCTGTCGTACCCCCTCCGTCTAATAGGCCCTGCTCATGCATGGTTGTTTACATCTTTGAGCAGTTTTAGTGACATCTATGAACAGTCAAAGGGACTGTATCTTGGATACAATATACACAGTCAACGTCTATATGCCGGAGATCTGGGAACCGAGATGATGCAAAACTTTTTTTGATGTGTGTATACGTTTGACTACTGTGGGCTGGCTTTCCATTACATTCCTGACCCAGTTGTGTGGATTGTGGCTGGTGTTGAGACATAACTGATGAAGTAGTGGGTTTGTGTAGTTGTTGTTGTTGATTGTCTAGCAATGGGGTTGAAGGTGTGTAGTGGATAGTGGCAAAAGAGTGTTAATTTGGGGGGTGCAACCCTATAAGGTCCCTAGGGGACCTTAGGGATGCAACAATATTGCTTTCTATTATGTCCAATACAACTTTACGTATCTTCGTAGATTTTTAATAAATTTCATAGCTTGCCTAAAAAGAATTATCGAATTTAAAAAAATCATCGTAAAAGATTTAGATGGAATATTTTTAATATATTGTTTCTCGTAATACATGTCTATCACTTCTCTAGTGTTCACTTCACAATGCTCAGTTCCTTCAAAAACATGAAACTTTTCTCCTTAATTTTACAAAGTCCTTTCATCTGATAACTTGAAAATATCACGAGTCTTCACTTCATATACTTCACTCGAGCGCGGTCATAAGCATTCACTTCGCACGATGTGTTGCCTCGCTCGCCGGTAACAATTTCATACTGTGGTCGCACTTGACTAAGTCACGGACCGACATGTCTGATCTATCCGGTCTTCAGAAAATAAAGAGTCTCGAATCGTCTGCCTGATCTCCCTTCTTCGACTCAAATTTGGCATCCCTTGGAAACAAAAAACACGCAAATTTGGCGGGTCACTCTACATAGCAATTTTCTGCTTCTCTAAGTCTTATTTCTCAAAATGTAAAAGTATAAGAAAATCTGGAATACAATTTTACGTCTTCCTGCAGAATAAAAACTCTTCTAAAATGTCTGTTAATTAGCAATGAGAGGCTCTCTAAATTGCTATTAATCCGTCTTCCTAATTGGTGGTGTAACATCACGTGAAAAAATCTGCGGCTTCCCTGCCTTCGTGACGTCAAAAATGGCACGTGTCGCGCTCGCCCCAAACAAGTTTTTAATGAAGTATCGTGCGGTTTGCCGACTCCGCTTGACTTGCATCGCCGAGTCTCGCTTCTGGCTGCCGCTACGTTATCATCAATTGAAAACAGTTTGCGCCACCTCTAGTTGATATTTATAAATCTAATATTCCTATAGGAGTGTCTCTTTGCCAAAGTCCCCTCTGTTTTGCAACTAAACCCTGTACGTGCCTTCTGAAATAGTTTTCTTACACAATAAATCTTACAGTGCTTTCACTTCCAATGCAGTAACTTTAATAAATAGTTGTCTAAATATCAAATTCGGGTACAGTGCTTATCAAGGGTAGAAGCTATCTCCATTTCAAATATCATCCAAATCCGTCAAGCCATTTTAGCGTGAAGAAGTAACAAACTAACACACTCGCACAGTAACACACGCACTTACAAACTTTCGCATTTATAATATAGCCTATATATGGATTATCACTATGAAATGGGGCAATGTATTAATACACATAATTTTTTCAGGAGTGTATTTACATATTTGCATCTTGTAATCCGCCCATTCATTGGGCATAATCATGCTGACTGACTGAAGAGCTACAAATTATAATTTTGTATAGGCAACACTGGAAGAATGGCTTCAAATCTCTACAGTATATTTGATTAAAAATTGTTCCTATTTATTTATTTATTTATCGTATGGTTTTTATTGCCGGGAGTGTCCGAGGACATGTTCGGCTCGCTTGAGTCCATAGCTGCTTCCAGCGGACACCCTTAGGGTGAGCTACAAGTTCCCTTCAATTTCAAGTCGTTCCAACTTTCGCTACCAGATATCATTGATACCTATTGGTGAACGTTGGAACTTTGGTAGAGCGTTCTGACGAAATCTAACCTTACAATTTAGCTTCGCACAAGTTTAGTCTGTGGAAGGATCTTTTACATGCCATAAATCTATGACATGGGACCGCCGGCTTTACTTCCCCTCCGAAGGAAGGCATACTGAAGGATTTTTAACGCTCTTAAAAAATCCGACGACTTCGGCCGGGTTTGAACCCGCTATCTTGGGCACAGCAGTTCAGCATGCTAACAACTACGCCACTGAATCCGCTAATGTTCCTATTAATAGCCCTTATTCGAGCTCAAATATATTTTCATAAATACTATTGTGAGGACGTTCATTTCTATTAGAATTCCATATTCACATTTGGAGTTTTAAAGTTGAATTCTATTTACTATATTTTTTTCATAATGAATAACCTATTTAGAGAGTAAATATATTATAGTAATGCAACCCATGCTGATGGAGACCCCAATGAAGTGTTTCATTAAACACTTAACAGGTGTCTCTCTGTAACCAGTATATCCAATGACACGAAGTTGTCATATTTAAATACTCTTGCAATAGAAGCTATCAAGATCAAGCCCGCAATCTAGAAATTTTTACTCTTACTATGTCACCTTTAAAGAAGCAATCGATACCTGAAGCAGAAGAGCGAAGGAAAGGAATGCTATTCAATCTTTCTCACACCATGATGTAGTCGAGCTCGTGAAGAAAGAGAGGAAAGCCTTCTGAATCTCCGGAGATTTACTGTTATTTCTCGTACTGCTCCTTCGACACAGGATTTAACACATCTACTCCGGTTGAACAAATTCGTCCCCATAGGCCCAGCCTGAATTTCTACAGATAGACCAGAAAATAATTCCTCTCGGAGAAAGTTTCACAACTCTTGTTTATCTACAGTAGCATATCTTCGGTAACAGTCGTATTGTTTCAATTAGGTGCTTGGAAAATATTTGATGTTCAGCTCCCAGTAGGATACTTGTATGTGCATGGAATTTGTTTAATAAGTTGTATACTTAGCTGCTAGAGTTGTTTTGTGGTTTGGATGCTACTCTCGTACACTGCCTGCACTGAGCTAACTGTAATGTATCTGGTGATGATCGCTTGACGATTGAAACTGGTGTATTCATAATCCATTGTATTTTTTTTAAAGTATTAGGGAACCACCCATTATAATTGGGTACAATGGTGTTGACCGACCCGAAACCATTAAATAGAGATGTAGTATCTCGTGTAATTGTAATATTGGGGTATAAAATCGCAGTAGAAGTAACATTTTTGACCTTTATTCAATTTATTTAATTTAAGAGAACCTTGTAGGTTACGTATGTCATATTTATCCAATAATAATAATAATAATAATATCGTATGGCTTGGGTGCCGGGTTCAAGCTTTGTTATTTGACACCCAGGGTAGCTTGCTTGTCGAATTTCGTTGTTCCTTGAAGCACTATGAAAGTCAAGGAGGATTGATATATAATCTCCTTGAACACTATAGCGCTTTCTAGTAGTGAAATGAGGAATTTTGTGTTGGCGGAAACTCCCAAGATTAATTTTTCCATTATGAACACGGCCTACTGAATTCAAATGGGTTCATTAACATGCCAACATCGTATGACATGCGTATCGTATTTTTGCCGCCTTTCAAAAATCACTTACCACGGCCAGGAGCGAGCCTGCAAGCTTGGGGTTAGTGGACCGACACGTTAACCACTCACCCACCGTGGCAAGCTATTTATCCAATTCTAAAATGTAACATATTTAGGTACACTTTTTAGACACAAAAAATAATACATTAAAATAAATCATGAATGTAGGGTATTATAAAGAAACACAATACCATTCAGATTAAATATTAGCACGCATGAGGTCTCACATATACAGTAATAAAATAATATGTGATTCATTTCTTTGCGATAAAAGCCAAATTTTCAGTGCTTGTCTTTCAAGTATTTTCACTTCAACGCAACAGGTTGCTATAACTGTGCACCATTTTTATAATGTACAAGCTGTACCCGGCATGCGCTGCAATGCCAATCAAAGAAAGTGTTGGCGTTGAAATTCTGTTTCTTGAAGTGCTTTTGGCTACACAACATGTTAACTGCCTCTAAGCTATCGTAAAATGGATTTTCTAATTTAGAACCATTCGTGGAAGCGTGCACAACAACTTTCAAACGTTTCATCGCTGTCACTCATTTGTTGAATCTATTCGTACGCTACCTGTTGTGAAATGGATTTACTAAGTCGAAACCCTTCCCTGGCGTGTACAGAATAACTCATCAATGATTCATCGCAATCGGATGAATGGTATATGCACGTATAGGGGTTTTTGTTTAAACGATTCGTGCGCTGTCACTCATTTGTTGAATCTACTCGTGCGCTACCTATTGAGAAATGTATTACTAAGTCGAAGCCCTTCCCAGGCGTGTACACAATAACTCATCAAGGTTTCATCGCAATCGAAGAATGTTATATGAACGCAATAGGGGATTTTGTTGAAACGCTTCGCGCGTCGTCACCCATTTGTTGCATCTACTCTTGCGCTGCTTATTGTGAAATGGATTTACTAAGTCCCCTTCCCTGGCGGGTACACAATAACTGATCAATGTTTCATCGCAATCGGATGAATAGTATATGAACGCATACCTGATTTTGTTTAAACGATTCGCGCTCCGTCACTCATTTGTTGAATCTACTCGTGCGCTACCTACTGTAAAATGTATTTACTAAGTTAGAAACCGTCACGTAAGTGTCCACAACATCTCACCCAAGTTTCATCGCTATCGGACTAATGGGATATGAAGACATAGGGGACTGTATTGAAACGCTCCGCGTGTCGTCGTTCATTTGTCGAATCTACTCGTGTGCTACCTTCTGTGAAATGTATTTACTAAGCCAGAAACCTTCCTTGGAGTGTCCACCATATTTCACCCAAGTTTCACCGCTAACGGCAGAATGGTATATGACCTTATACGGGACTTTGTTGAAACGCTTCGCGCGTCGTCCCTCATTTGTTGAATCAACTTGTGCGCTGCATATTGTGTAGTGGATTTACTAAGCCAGAAATTTTCCATGACGTGTACACAACATCTCACCCAAGTTTCATAGCTACGGACGAATGGTACATGAATCCATACGGGACTTGGTTGAAACGCTTCGCGTGTCGTCGCTCATTTGTTGATTCTACGCGGGCGCTACATATTGTAATATGGATGTACTCAGCCAGAAACCTTCCCTGGAGTGTACACAACAACTCACCCAAGTTTCATCGCAATCGGATGAATGGTATGTGAACGTATACGGGACGTTGTCGAAACGCTTCGCGCGTAGTCACTCATTTGTTGAATATAAACGTGCGCTTCGTATTGTAAAATGGATTCACTTAGCCAGAAACCTTTCCTGGAGTGTACACAACAATTCACCAAACATTTATCACTATCAGACGACTGGTATATGACTTTATACGGGACTTTGCTGAAACGCTTCGCGTGTCATCGCTCATTTGTTGAATCTACCGGTGCGCTACCTATTGTAAAATGTATGTACTAAGCCAGAAACCTTCCCTGGAGTGTACACAACATCTCACCCAAGTTTCATCGCTATCGGATGAATGGTATATGAAATTATATGGCACTTTGATGAAACGCTTCGCGCGCCGTTGCTCATTTGTTGATTCTACTCGTGCTCTACCTATTTTTAAAAGGATTTACTAAGCTAGAAACCTTCCCTGGAGTGCACACAAAATCTCAGCCTAGTTTCATCGCTATCGGACGAATGGTATATGAACGCAAACGTGACTTTGTTGAAATGCTTCGCGCGTCGTAGCTCATTTGTTGAATCTACTCGTGCGCTGCCTATTGTAAAGTGGATGTACTAAGCCAGAAAATTTCCCTGCAGTGTACACAACATTTTACGCAAGTTTCATAGCTATCGGACGAATGGTATATTAATGCATACGGGACTTTGTTGAAACGCATTGCGTGTCGTCGCTCATTTGTTGAATCTACTTGTGCGCTATCTACTGTGAAATGTATTCACTAATTTTGAAACCTTAACATAAGTGTACACAACATCTCACCCAAGTTTCATCGCTATCGGCCGAATGGTATATGAACACATTCGGGACGTTTTTGAAACGCTTCGCGCATCGTCGCTCATTTGTTGAATCTACTCGTGCGCTACCTATTGCAAAATGGATTTACTAATTCAGAAACCTTCCTTGGAATGTACTCAACATCTCACCCAAGTTTCATCGAAATCGGATGAATGGTATATGAACGCATAGGAGACATACACACCCACAGACAAACTATCACGTAACATTGATTTTTATATATATAGATGTACGAAGAGAAAGTTGTATAAGTTTCATTTTTATTGCTCTCTTACTTTCCGAGAAGCATGTACCTAAAACTGAGGAAATGGCTTCGGTTGCTTCAATTTAAAAGCTACACAAATGAAAATTCTCTGTTGCCGCCATAGTTAGAGGTGACAACTCACGCGCACACTGGGGAAACAAAACTGTGAATTTTATGAAGCAATCGTAGATTTATTGAGAAATGTATGCATTATCAGGCTAAAGCAAAAAAGCAAAGCAATGCCATCTCCGTACACGTCATGGAGGCCTTGGGATTAGTGTAAGGTACAGGCTTCCACTCTTTGCTACAGCACTAGGTGGGATGGAGTTGTCAGCTCCACGCCCGGGCATCTTCGCTCCCAGGAATTACCCTGGTACCGTACTCATTTCTAGTGTAGGCTGAGTCAACCCCAGGGCTATTTGCGTTTCCGAAAGTGGTAGTTTTGTTTCTAAAATCCACTACCTGGGTTA
The DNA here is from genome assembly GCA_946902985.2 of Meconema thalassinum. Lineage (NCBI taxonomy): Eukaryota > Metazoa > Arthropoda > Insecta > Orthoptera > Tettigoniidae > Meconema > Meconema thalassinum. The sequence goes on from OX336388.2 coordinate 1,765,680,727, forward strand.
GAAGCTCAGTGCCTCTACCGACTCCGCTACGCAGCCCCTATTATCGGGCTAAACGGTAAACAAATTCACAAGTTTGACCCCTCTAGGCTCAAGGTCCCGTTAAGGATCCTTCTTATTTAAGAGGTACCGGTACTTTTAGTTAATGGTGTATGTCCAAATAGGGAATTTAATGAACACCAAATGGAACCTGCACTACCATAAGGCCTAATATCTCTTTTACCAGATAATTTCCCATTATTTCATTCTACAGCTATACTCGGGAAAATCACCAAGACCTATAGCTAGAAGGCATATTATTACAATAGAGAAATATCAATGGTATAATAGGGGAATCACAGACTCCAAAGAGACCTTTGAATTGGAAATCGCTATTCTCTGCCGCTATGTACCCCGAGGACTATGGCAAGTGATGTCCACCATACTGCTAATTTGGTGTGGGATGATATTGGATTAATGTGAGCCCCGTAGTGAAGAGATTTAGCTTTGAACTATTGGAAACTACAGAGATCACGGCATTATTTGTCCAGTAATTAATTATGTAATTAGTAGCCTGTGTGTGTGTGCAGCAGTACATTGAACTGTGAGAGGGCTCTCGCTCCACATCCACTGAGTGGAAAAGTAGACTCCAAAAATGTACATCCGCGTTTCAAAAATGAGCTTTATACACCAATTCAGAAATGGATTTTTTTTCTCATTTTGGTTCATTTAATAGAGCATGACTACATTTGTTTCTGTACCAATTTTCATGCGAATACTGTAGCTCCTGTAGGTTTTGAGGTATTTGGGCTTCAGTGAAAAGGCATAGGCTACAGTATGCTGTGAATGTGTAGGAAGACTGGAAACGTTTTAAGTTCACTTGCTGAAAGTTGTATTAGCCTACTTTTAAAAAAAGATTTTCACCTCCAGGGTGGTGGCTCCCACGGACTCAGCGAGGGAACTCACCCCTACCGCCATTCCAGGCAGTGTCCTAGAGTTGGGAACATCTGGTCGGAGTGGATACAACTGAGGAGGTATGATCAGCACCTCGCCCAGACGCCGCACCTGCAAAGCGAACAGGGGCCTCATGAGGGAAGGGAGGGGAAGGTTAGGATGGATACGCAAGGAAGAGGGAACGAGGCGGTCGTGGCCTTACAGTAGGCACCATACCAGCATTTGCCCGAAAATGAAGTGGGAAACCACGGAAAACCACTTCGAGGATGGCTGAGGTGGGAATCGAACCCCTTCTACTCATTTGGACCACCCGAGGCTGAGTAGAACCCTTTCCAGTCTTCATACAAATTTCGTGGCAGAGCCAAGAATTGAACCTAGGACCTCCGGGGCGGCACCTAACCACGCTGACCACGGAGGCGACTAGCCTACTTTCTATTTTTTTTTAATTAAAGAGACTTATGAGATCTACATGTTCTTTGCACAGGGCTGGACACGAAAGCGGCCCATGGACATGGACGACACATAATTGCATAACTAACACACGGGACATTCACTAGAATTGACGAAATCAAAATATTTCCAACTATACAACATGGAATTAAACCGAGCTTCAGAACCTCGTCAGCCACAACTGTACCTTACTCCGGGTTAAAACATGACTTCAAATAAGATTAATAATAATAATAATAATATAATAATTTGATAGAATAGCTTCAGCATACGGATAGAACCGTGAAGCAAATAAAGAGAGAATTTCGAAATTGCAGAAGGCCTATAGAGTTACCTGGAACAGATATAACATAACAAGATGTTCAGTAAAGAACATATAGCCTACTTTCTCCTAAATGCATGGGTATTGTTATAACTCTTTGTCCTCTTCAAGGAGTATAATTGAATGTTGGTTGTAGTAGCTTGTTAAAATACTACGTGTTATACGGATATTATACGTTGATTGATTGAATCCTCACCTGAATGATATATACACACACTAATACAGCTATCACAATAACACGGGTTATGAGGCAAAATTCAACACTCACCCAAGTACACGGGAATAAATGACCATGCATCTCAAATGAAATAGCAGCAACAACAGCTTCTTACCCAAATCCTGCCTCGTATAAAAGTACACAAACAGACCTCACAGTGACACAGGTTATCAGACAACTTCTACACACACCCAAGTACACGGGGATACAAGACCATGATGCTGCAAAACCACTAAAGAATCAACAACAAAAATTACAACAATAGACTCAAACCGCGCATCAAGGACAAAGAATTTAGTCGAGTGTTGAAATGTGTGGTTTTATGAGTACAACATATTATATAATCTTTCCGATTGCAAATACACACAATATATACTTAAGGCTAAATGTCCCGACGCTTTGGTATGAATATATTTCAACAGATAGCAGCACAAGCGAAACTGAATTTATTTATTTACTTTTGTATCGAAGGGGAGCTCCGATCTGCGATCTGAAAACTGCTATGTAGGCCTACTCTGTATAGTAGCAGAATTGATATTAATTCATTACTTAGTTTTTAATTTCAAAAACAGAAAAGTTGCTGTTTGTTTTTCAAATATCTGATTAAAATTCGAAAGAAACCGGGTAATACGAAAGTTGAATTTTACTCACTGATTCCAAAGTCGCATCGAAAGCCTAAATCGGTTGAATAGAATCGTCGGGATCACTTTGGGAAGTTTCTGAATAAAAGTGTTACTCTATTTGCAACGAAAGGCACTGCAGTAGAACAAAGTCATGGAGAGCGGGTTGAGGGAGGGGGGGGGGGGGAAGGGAGGGGTGCGGATGCCGAGTGATTTGAGAGAGCGACAACCTTGCCAGACGGTATGGAATTCCCGAGCATCTAGTCCAATGTAGCGATTGACTGTGCTGGTCAGTTCTGAATTATTGTCAAGGTCTGGATATTTCTGAGTGGTCCTTTGATATTTTACCAGTTTCTAGTTACGACTTCTTGTTTTTAGTTCATCGATCTCATTAATTACTTTTGTTTAATTTATTTTACCTGCCACAATATTTTTTAATGCCCGTTAGGTGTTCTATTTTCGGCACTTTATTTTTTGGACAGTATTTCTGGTAGGATAGATATATGTACATATAGGTAGGCTACGACAGGTGGAGAGCATTACGGTCATCACGCGGAGTTATATTTTCGTTTCTTGTTGAAAAATGAACCACCACCAAAACCGATTCAAGAGCGTTCCACTAAATCCCAGGCGAGATTGCGACCAAGTACCAAGAAAAGGAAGCCAGGCCCTTAAAAGAAATCCAAGAAAATCACCTCTTCACACCCGTAAGTTTTTTTTCCTAGTTTATATTTGAAATTATATATTTCTTTACGCTTGCATTAGAGAATCTGTAATGCACTGAGCAGTTATGATTTCACTTATATTTTACCTGTAGCCTACAAGTTGGATGACTAAACGTCACCCCGCAATATGCAGGCTACATGGCTGAACAGCGCAGCGGTTGCTTGGTAGGCCTAGGCCATTCATGGGCTGTCGCGCCACGGGTGTAGTTTGTTTTTACTTCTAATATGTGTGTGAGTACAAAATCACGAACTATTCAGAGTCAACTTCTTTCAGAGAAGCAAGTTCGACTTCAAATGAAAGCAATGCGTTGTGTGGAAAAATAAAGGCGTAGGGATAGTGAAAATGGAAAATTGGTTTCCGTAAATACTGGATTGGATTGGGATCCATAAAGACTGCAAACAGTACTTTTGAACTAACAGCGAGCAAGGTGAAGACAAACATCTAACTGCAACCAAACTTAAGCGTTATTGCTTGCAGCCCTAATTGCAAAAAGTTCCCAGCTAGTATCAAACACCACCAGCAATGCTACCGAAAATGATATGTCCCTTGTTGCAAAACTCACGGGAGATAAGCGGATCAATCGAGGGAAACGAGGTTCCTTCACTCACAGAACCAAAGCTGCCAGGCTGGTCTTTCGGTTTGGGCCATCCTGTCAACATAAAACAATGCAATCAGTTTAGGAAATAAAACTGCCACAATAGTGAAGGACACTGCGCTCAGCAGAAAGAGAAGAAGTGCAGCTTTCCGAAAAACTCTATTTGCGTCGCGACAAGGGAAAAGAATGTCCCGACAACAGTCTAATGAAATGAAACGTACTGTCTCACGTGATTATGGAAACCGATCAATGCAGTTGGATTTCGATGAGGTACTGTTGAGAGAGTTTAGTGATGAGAAGATCAAGTAATTAACGCTTAGTGAAAGCCATATACAAAAACTGGGAAAAGGAAACAAGGGGACAAAGGGAATATGAAAAGTGGCACACAGCTAGAGAGGACAGACTTACGGCATCCAATTTTGGATATGTATGCAAGAGGAAACCTAATTTGAAATGGGCTCCAATAGCAAAGAACATTCCGTACGGTGAATTTCACTCAAAAGCAATGCAGTATGACTGTGATAATGAGCGAATTGCAAAACGAAATTTAGAGGAGAAATCGGTAGAAAAGTCGAAGAATGTGGTCTTTCAGTACATAAAACTTATGGGTTTTTAGGTGCCTCCCCAGACGGATTAATAAGAGACGACGCTATAGTCGAAGTCAAGTGCCCTTTTTCTGCACGGAATATGACCATACTGGAAGCCTGCAAAAAGCTAAAGTGATTTTGTTTGGCAGAAAGTAAGCGAAAAAAAGCCTAGAGAATGTCAAGAACAGTGCCATTCAGAAGAGAACATATTGATAACTCTCTAACACTCACATGATTTTTATTTCCAGAACCAGAGCCAGTTGGAAATAACATAGCGGGAAATATGTTATTTTGTGGTATGGACGCCTAAGGACATTCACATAGAAACAATAAATAGGGACGAAAAGTTCTGGAGACAAGAAATGCTTATGTAACTGACATTCTGCTGCGAGAAAATCTTGTTGCCTGAGATCATTGATCCCAGGATGACCAGATCAATGGATATAAGAGAACCTGAGGTGAAGTAAAATACTGATTAGTGTGTGTAAATCATGAAACGTTATCTTTGATATGAAAAAAATGAAGCATTGATTTCAAGAACAGGAAATACTTAGGTATAATAATATTTGTTTGTTTATAGTACACTGTACTAGTGCCTGTGCTAACAATAGGCAGATGAGAATATCTTAGGAACTTTAATTCTATATATGTACATAATAAATTTGCTCTTAGTATGCATTTTCATAATTTGTCTATTGTAATAAAATGTCCTACATAAATGAACTTGTATTATTACTTCCATGAAAATTGAAGTAATTTATAGTGATTGGCCTCACGGAGTCGTTTCAGATCTCACGAAAAAAAAAGAGAATTAGAGCCCCATCCCTGACTCTAATACTGTTACACACATAATTAACTACACGGGACTGATGATAATAATAATAATAATAAAAATAATAATAATAATAGTAATAATATCGTTATTGGTTTTACGTCCCTTTAAACTACTGTGGCTTTTAGAGACACCGGGGTGCCGGAATGTTGCCCCGAGGGGGATCTTTAATGTGTCATTAAATCTAATGAGACGGCTCCCTCGCATTCGCGCACCCTCAAATGCCAACTGGCTGCACCAGGATTTGATGCTGCAACCTTGGGAACAGCAAGCAAGAAAGTTACCACTGAGCCACTCAGCCAGCCAAAGGGACTGATGACCAAGATGTCCCAAGCCCCTAGAATGTTTTATTATCAACAAGAATGTTTGAGAAAGTAGGAAAGGACTCTGTACAAACACATTGTGACACTAGACTACTACAGTATTGTATTGCAAATATATTGTTCCATGACTAGGCACTTGTACATATTGTAAGGTACCTCTGAGGGTGGCCTGTACAAGGAATTAACCTAAGGGATGAAAATAGTCTAATTAGGGGGCGAGCTTGGCAATTGCTGTAAGAGGTCTGGATAATTTAGTGATTTGCGATCGTCAGTGCGATCTGTAAGGAGAACTCCCCAATGTACTGCTTGACGGGGTAGTTCCGGGTAAGGCGGTGTTTGGAAAGGTAATTTCATTACTAATTTGTGCGCGCTAGCGATACCCAGCGGTCTAAAGCAAGTCGTACGCAGGCAAACTGATTGGTAGTTTGCTTGTGTCAGCGCGGTGCGGTAACACTTGGCTGACGTCACGGAACAATTAAACAGTAATCAGTAAAGCTAATTCTAGATCCTACCTAAGGGGGAAGCTAAGAGGGTAGGATCTTATTAGCTAGATAAATAAAATATAAGACCAGTGGCTTATAATACTTTTAAATTTAATGTGTACCTCGATTTTGAGGTACGCTGATAAATAGCAGTTCAAATAATAAAGATAAAGAATTATTACAGTCCAAGCACAGGGGGAGGTGAGTGTAGTGTGATGTTGAGTGTAGTGATCGCTTGAGTCACTTACCCTTTCAGCCAACAGGAGCGGTTCGTCACGTCGGTAGCACTAAGACAGGCTGAGTGATCCTGGGTGCATGACCTCTGGGGTTCTTATAGGTTTCTTGTGCTAGGTCTGCGGAATCCGTACATTCCTACCAAGTCATAGTCCTTTCAAGGGTCGTTGCCTGGGACACGAGGCTACTTGGGCTCATGTAGGTGCTAACTTATTAGTCTTGCAATTTTGTAGTTGTAATTTGTAGGTTTTTAAATTAATTGTTTGGAATTTTGATTTGTTGGAGATTTTATTTAGGGGATGGGGATAGCGTACCCTAGGGGTACAACAACCCCCTTTGTAGGGTTAGTTATCGTCCTCGATAACTGGACGAAGACGTGGGGGTGGTTTTTGTAAAATAGGGCATCTTCTTCTCTCTTGGAATTCTTCTATCTTCTTTTCTTCTTTTAATTTAGTTCGTAAATGTATGGGTGGCGTCGTCGGGGTGGAAGATAGGGGTGAGTAAGGGGGTAGATGTGAAATTAGTAAGATAGTAGTAATCGTCGAAGGTTGAAGGCTGTATATAGGTGCCTTCTATTGATTGTGCGTCCGGGTGTGCTCAGCGATCATGTGTAAGTGTGTATGGTGAGGGGAACAATATTTCTTTACATGTATTTTCAAAAATGCAACAATGGGTCGTGAAGCTTACTTGTTTGTCATGTAACATCATTAACCTGGCGGGATACAACATTTGTCCCTATTGGGATGTGTAACAAAATGATAAAGTAAATTGCGAAACAAAACAGTACATATAACATAAACATATAACATATCAATATCCATTCAACTAAAGGGGTGCAGGAACACAACGAGAGGAAAAAAAAACATTCTAGGGGTGGGGGGAGGATATATAAGTAACGTACCTCCTGTGCGGATGAAAAGTTGCCCTCGCGTGCCCTGCACGTGTGTAAAAGAGATAGAGTGGAGAGAAAGAATGAAAGAAATGTCGCAGGGTGTAATTTAAGGGTTATATTTAGAAGTGTTTTATTGTGGGGAAGAAGTACGACATTTTTACAAAGGGGAGTTTAAAAGAATAGAAAGGAAAAACAATGTTTAAAATAAAACAATCCATATATCTTCCTACATTCGCAATCTTATCTGAACAATATCGTCAATCTTAAATACTTTCAACAAAAATTTCAATGCAACAATACTTTGTGTAATCATTTAAAACAAAACAAAACTCTATTAATGATACCAATATTCTATATGTCAAAACAAAACTCTAATAATTATAGCAATATTCTATATGTTAAACCAAAACTCTATTAATTATATCAATATTCTAGCAATACTGAAGTTGCTCAACTATATCACTGTTATCCCTTTTCATTTACCACAATATTGTACTCTATGCATGTTAACACTACGTCGAGTGCACTCTAACTTAATATCTATGCGTAAACTATTAGCTATGACCTGCAGGTTATGTACTACCTGTCTACATTATTGCTATTGTATGACTCGCTCCCTGTGAGCGAGCGAAGTCATCTTGGCAGCACAACTCGTCCTTTACAGAAATAGGCGTGAGCTGTGTGGCCGTAGTGCACCTCTCATTATAGGTGTCAAATTGTTTGTTGATCCGACCTCCAGTGGGGGGATATCCCACAGGTATATCTCCACCGTGGTTCGGATGTGCGCCTGGAAATATGTATCATGTGGGGGGGGATTGTGTTTTGGCCGTGTGAGTGTGAAATGTGGGGGCGGGAAATTTGTGTAGTAAAAAAAAAACATATTATTAATGCATATAATTCGTCGCCATCTGTGGGGATCAATAAGACACATATAAGATCATAATAGAGGGTATTCACCCTCGTCATCTGTGGGGTGAACCTGTGGAGGTATATAGAAAAACAGTTCAATTGGCAAATGTATCACATTTTGTCACTGTTATTAGTAATTGCGGCGAGTGCCCAAAATGGAGCTACTCCCGATGCATGTGCGCAAAGTATGCACCACTATGTGCGCTGTGTTCGGTTTCGGCGCCTCAGGTTTTCAATCTGCGCTGACAAATAAATACATAAATATAATCATAAAACATAGATTTATAATTATTAGTGGCCATTTGTTATTTTCTGTTTTTATACTTTCATGTACCTTTCTATTTGGTTTATACATTATTCCTTATTTTCTATACCTTCGCATTTCCTTATCCTTATTCATCTTTTTCCTAAATCCTTGTACTACTTCATCTTTTATTCCTTACCGGCTATATCTTTGTATTTCCTTATTCCTTCTTATTCATTATTTCCTATAACTTCACTTTACTTTATTCCGATTCTTTCTTTCCTATATCATTGTGCTACTTCATCCTTTATTTATTATTGGCTATATCTTTGTATCTCATTATTCCTTCTTACTCACTATTTCCTATAACTTCACTTTACTTTACTCCTATTCATTTCTGTCCTATAGCATTGTGCTACTTCATCCTTCATTCATTATTGTATACACCTTTGTATTTCTTTATTCTTTCTTACTCATTATTTCCTATAACTTCACTTGACTTGATTCCTATTCATTTCTTTTCTATATCATTGTGCTACTTCATCCTTCATTCATTATTGTATACACCTTTGTATTTCTTTATTCTTTCTTACTCATTATTTCCTATAACTTCACTTGACTGTATTCCTATTCATTTCTGTCCTATATAATTGCGCTACGATTTCCTTTATTCAATATTGTCTATTCCTTACTAGTTCATTGTGCTATCGGCCCTTCCATTGAAGGAAACTCATGTGAACGTATGGACCGTTCCTATATGCTATCGTCCCTTCCTTGAAGGACAATCACGTGAACGGTATGGACCGTTCCTATATACTATCGTCCCTTCCTCGAAGGACAATCACGTGAACGGTATGGACCGTTCCTATCGGGCTTACGCATCTGCGTAAGACCGCATTCGGTGCTCATATATTGCCACTTAGGCAATATCAATATATTCCTCCCCCTGGAGCACAATAATAGCTGTAACCTCGGCCAGGGAGAGAATCGCAGATTCGTCGTATAATTCAAGTATTATATATCATGGGTGATACCCTCCGGGGATACCAACAGAGGAGGTCATCGGTGTTAGATACCTCGGCCCGGGGGATCATATATTCATTATTTCATTATTTCATGTCAGTATTCTATCATTTCATTCCTTCCACCATTGCATTATTATATTCTGTCACAATTCCCTTATTTCATTATAGCCTTTCATTATTATATTCTGTCACTATTTCCTTATTTCCTTATTTCCTTATTCCCTTAATTCATTATTCCATTTCATCATTATTCATTATTATTCATCTTCACCTGCCGCTGCAGGTCTTGCTCCCGCTGTAGAGCCTTTACTTAGCCTTATGTGCTAACTAACGTCAAGTCATAGGGGTCGTCTTGGGAAGGAGGAAGTATCCTGTCCGATGTGGGGGTAGTTTATTCCCTCATCGAACCATCAAACCTCCATCCGCAGGTATAGTTTAGACGACGTTAGGGCATAAAAAATGGGTATAACGGACCCTATGCTAGGGGAGACAGGCTATGTACTTCCTCTAACACAGGCGCTTGCCCGCCCTAACACGTCACCACTATGACCTCTCGTCGGTCGTCAACGTTGAAGTCATATCCTGTCAGGTCCTGGGCTATCCTTGCCGTCAGTCCTGGGTACAACTTACCATATCTATTTTCCCTTGGAAAACTATAATATTTATGACAAGAGGAAGACAACTCCTTCCTGTCGTCAAATTGTTCCCTTCTCCCTCCGCCCTGTCAGCGTGTTCATCATTTTCCTTGCGCAAGAGATCTTGTGAAGCCACGCGCCTACCACCCTTTTCAAAACAATTCCCAAACTAATGCTGTCGATTCCATTCTCCCGATTTTAATTCTTAAAAATGCATTGGAATCAGGAATTAAATCTACGTTTACGTATTACCAGTTGTTTTCTCATATTTTAAGCAGAGATATAAAAAACTGTTAGTAATTTTTTTCCACATTTTGGAAAATGCATCGAATTAATATCAATTCAATTGCAGTTCGAGTTTAGATAGTGGTTTTCAGATCGCAAATACGAGCTTTAGTTCAGGAGAAAACTGAAAAAAGAAATTGTCTCACTTTGGTGCTGCTACGTGGTGTCAGAATTACAAACTAAAAAACGGGACATTTAGCCTTAACATTATAACGTGAGAGTAGTTATGAACCAATAAATACAAGAAAAAAGAAGTAAAAATAAACGAAACCACGGAACCCTTCACTTTGAAGCTAGTTCGCTACCACTACGCCACGAATGCGGTACGAGATAGATATGTAAATAACTTCTTTAGTACGAATGTATCATATTTTGTGTTGTAATCAACGATTTCATTACCTTTTTTTGTGCTTCTATAAACCATTTAATACTAAATATCTATTATTTTGTTCAGTACAATCCTAAAAGCATATAAACTTACGCAGTTACGAATATAAATGGATTTACGAACACAAATGGCGGCCATTTTGTGTACGACCCACAACCATATGGCATGGTAAATCAGACCTGTTAAGTCACTTCTACGGTTACATATTCTATTATAACAGGCTAATATCCTACCGGTCACCTCCTTGAGGACAGTTTAAACCTCCATATGTACGATAAGCTGAATTGTTGAGATCAGGCCTTGTTGAATCGTAAGTTACGGTTGGGCTATAATACTTGATTGATTCATACATCCACCATCCTGAAACTATTAGGCGGATGACCTTCTAGTTTGGACAAAAGACCTTTCCCATATTACGGTATATTGTTGCAAAATTTAGTAGAGATCGGATTTTTAGGTTAGTCGTAATTTGATTTAAGCTTTGAACATTTGGGTGGCCGCCATTACGTTTCCATCAAGATGGCGGCGATATAAAACATGACACTGAGGTGCCCTTTTCTAGCGCTACCTCTGTACCAAATTTCGTTCAATTCGGTTTCACCGTTTTTGAATTGATAGAGGGAATCGATTTGCACACATACATGGCCGCCATCCACAAATTATTGGGCTGATGACCTTGTAGTTTGGTGAAAAGATCCTTCATACATATAGATATAATGATGAAAAATTTGGTAGAGATCGGATGATTAGGTTAGTCGTAATTTGATTTAAGCTTTGAACATTTGGGTGGCCGTCATTACGTTTCCGTGAAGATAGCGGCAATATAAAACATGACACTGAGGTGCCCTTTGCTAGTGCTACTTCTGTACCAAATTTCGTTCAATAAGGTTTCACCGTGTTCGAATTGATAGGGGGGGGGGGGGGACAGACATTCAGAGTACACACACTCGCATACACACACACAGACTCACACACAGACAGACATACAATTTTTGGCCCTGTGAAGATCTCATAAGTCTACTTTCATTTTTTGCAAAAATCGAAAGTAGGCTAAAATCAATATCCCGGAATGCTAAATTAAGACATTATAACACAGTAATCAGACCTGAAGCATTATATGCCTCAGAAACTTAGCTCCTTGGAGGCAGATCTTTTATTAAAGGCATAGAGAAGCAAGAGAGGAAAGTATTGAGGAAAATCTTTGGCCCAGTCTGCGTAGAGAGAATCTGGAAGAACCGGAAGTCTCAGGAACTATATCATCTCTCTGAAATGATCACCGACACATTCAGGAAAAGACGATTAAATATCTATGGCCACATTATTCGCATGACCGATAACAGACTGACGAAGAGGATTTCCAACCTTGCTCTCTCTATGAAAGTCAAGACCAATTGGCTTAAGGAAATAGAGGAAGATTGTCAGGAAGTTGGCACCGTAGAGGAGATCATACAACACAGATCCAAATTCAGAACAGTTATCAACTATCATTTTGCGGAGAAAATCACTACTGGGAGGGCAGATCAAAAAATAAGTTGCATTTCCCAATTATGGCCATTTATTCCATTTATTACACCACCCATGCAACAGCAACACGCCTGTAACGACATACAATGTAACGTCACTTTTCCACATAGTTTCCAAGAGACTCCAAATATTTCTGCGAACGCACAACCAACTTGTCGATGCCGGATGCATAGAAAGTTCCTCCAGCGTTCTGCAACCAAACGGAGACAGCGGCCTTCGCCTCCTCATCGGTCTGGAAACGTCGACCACCGAGCTCCGTTTTGAGCTTACCGAACAGATGAAAGTCACATGGCGCAAGGTCGGGACTGTAGGGTAGATGTTGCCAGACCTCCCACTTGAAACGCTACAGCAGTTCGCCATACACTGACATTCGACATGTTCAGCCACGTCGCGATTTCTCTCAGTTGAATGCGCCGGTTCTGTCTAATGATCGCATTCACACTGTTGACATTTGCACGTGTCCTGGACGTTGCGGGCATGCCCTCGCGATATTCGTCCGTGATATCCGTGCGTCCGGCTTCGAATTGCAGACACCACTTTACAATCCCTTGCCGGGAAATGGCCCGCTCCCCATACACAGCACTAATTTCACGATGAATGCCCATGCAAATCTTCCTTTTGGCCCATAGGAATCGGATTGTCGCACGCACCTCATATTTGGAGTGAACGTCTAGTCGATGCGCCATTGCATTTGACCGCTATTAACACCATACAAGACGAGACACCATAGGGACCTGCCTAACCGACGTGTACGGGCAGTGTCTGTCCCTTTCACCGCTGTGCCCACGTTTGCGACATACAGCGCTCTGCTGCAGCGCGTTAGTGCAATTAACCTTTTGATCCACCTTCGTAGTAGCAGGAAACCTTGTACTGAAGAACGGAAGAAACTCTTCAGAGAAGAGATTTTGGGAGAAGAAAAGATCAACATAATTTGCTAAATGAGTTCTCTCGCACTCCTTATATAGGCATAACGATGTGAAAAAAGAATTATAAAATTGCAATTTTAAAACAGAAATATATCAATAGCCTAAATCAAACTGTCATAGGGACTCAAAAAAATAGTTTACCGGTGTAGTATGTTCCCACTGAAATTTAAAGCATCTACAGTATACGAATTGATCAATTTAGGTTTCAGTAGTGCATCGTCTTCCTGTGCCCTTCACCATTTCACTATTAACTCGATCTTAATTAATGACACAATGTTGATGAGAAGGGCTAGGTTCCGAGTGCTTTCAGCGTCAAGAAAAAGACAAACTGTGGAAGATACACGCTAGCATTAGGCAACGGGCCGGGACACGGAGGATTGGAGCGAGTGAAGGACAGGCTTTGAAGATTGTAAGGAGGGGATTAGCCGTGCTGACAGCGGGAGAAGGGATGGCCAGAGACCGTGAGTGTTTCCCAGCCTGATTTTTTGTGATTGCCCATGCATGTTCTAGTCGACCAATTTTAATGGTTTTTGTGACGATTGAATCCTTCTGTTGCCTACTACTGTAAATAATTCATAACGTACGTGTTTATTGGGGTTCACTCTTTATTTCCAGCTGGATATTTACGACTATATTCCCAAGAACTGCTTGCTCTTTCTCGACTACCAGCATATCTGTGCACACGCCGTACTGCTCATCGCGCTAGTTACACCTGTAAGAGCTGTTTTGAATGGTGACCTGAATGCACTCTCGCCAATCTGGTGAGCGTTAAGGTCAATGAGTAAACCACTTTCAGTAACACCTGCCAGCCAAACCCGTCATCGACGGTACGAAAAGCTACTAAACAATAAATTTTAGGGTGATATCGTTGAGTCGTTCCTACTTGCGGAAGCATAAACCTGTTATTTAAAAAGCAAAGCTCAATTATATTAACATTTCCAAACTCTACGATTGTGGTGAGAGGCAGACAATGTTACACCTGTGTTCCTATGAGCTGTGGCCATACTCTTGCACAACACAATTGTTAATGAAAGGTTGTGATAGAGCTATGGGAGTGGCCTATTTCAGGGCGAAGATCATCTATCCTGCGGCATTTGTGTTTTTCTTATTAAATAATAATAACCCCTGGCACTACAGCCCTTGAGGGCCTAGGCCTACCAAGCGACCGCTGCCCAGCCATTTGGCCTGCAGATATTGGGATGACGCGTGGTCAGTGCGTCGGGACCCATCGGCCGTTAATCTTGGTTTTCGTGACCAGGGCACTGCCTCACTGTCAGACAGCTACTCAATTTTCCTCACGAGGCTGAATGCACCCCGTTCCAGTCCCTACGTCAGTTTCTAAAATTCCTCATGGAGCCGGGAATCTAACTCGGGGCCTCCGGGTGAGAGGCAGGCGTGATACCCCAACACCACGGGGCCGGCTGTTTTTCTTATTAGTGTACTAGCAGAAGTACCCGTTCTTTGAACGGTGTTCGGTGTTAACACCAGACATTATAATAATAATAATAACAATGTTATTGGTGTTACATCCCTTTTAAGTACTGTTGCTTTTAGAGACGCACCAGACATTATCAATTGAGCTACTGTTGCAATGGTTAGCGGCTTGTAATTCCTTCATAAGTTTATCAGAACGAAGTTAATTTTCTGGGAATATCACACACACTGTTAATTTAAGGGCCTTATAATGTGGTTTTCGGAGATCCTTTATAGACTCGCGAATGATTTGTCTCACATTGAGAAGTGCAACATATGCTTTGGTCGTCCTTCTAGGATAATTTTTATATTTCGCCTATTTTAGCATGTATTTTGAGAAGTTTTTCCCTATATCCACCCTTCTACTGTATGAAAAGTACGGTGAAGAGTTTTATAAATGATTGGTGTATTGACTCATGTTTACCATACCTAATTTTACGATGCACCAAGCATCCGAACATGAGTTATAGGCGTACATAAGGATACACAGAAAGACAGACAGACAATTCTATTGTCTACAACATATCACCCAGAAATCCAAATATGGGTATATCTACCACACAGTATCAAAGAAAATCATCCTTACGATGAACCCGTATGTCGACAAAAAAAAAAGAAAAGAAAAAAAGATTAGTTGAAATGTGCTCTCAAACTAAATTCACCTAACGTGTACTTCCTGACATGAAATAGAATTGAAAGTCTTGTAGATGAAACGCAATACACGTCACATAAAAACTGACCCTCTACGTTGTGTTGGGTCCCCATACACAGGAAGACCTCTATCATAAATTATAAAAGCTTGTGGTGCATGAAAATTCAGGTTCTTTAGTCTCAAATGGCCCAAATTCCTAAAAGCCGCAAAAAATGCTGATTCAATTCAGGAATTTTTGAAAATAATGTTGTTGTTTGGAGATATAATAGACCTTCTGTAGTATATGTCGCACGTGAAAATTGCATGAAACAATTCTAGGTTACCCCTTGACCCCCTTAATTGCATTGGTGAATTATACAGTCTACGTTGGTTCCGTGATAACCTTATATTTGCAAACTTTCACAGAAATGTAATAAATGTAATAAATTGCTTCTTACTGAAATAGATGGAAAGTTGGATGCCACCCCTTGAGATAATGTTGTCATGGTTACGTATTTGCATTCCTTCATTAGTTTGTTAAATTACATTTAATTAGTTTTCTGGGAATGTTTCAGAAACTTTTGGTTTAAGAGCCTTATAATGTAGTTTTCGAGGACCCTAGAGTTTTATCTCTGGCACCGAGGGCCTTTGTCTCGTCGTTGTACGCCATAATACAATACTACTAATAATAATATAATATAGGGATAGGAATATAATAGACCTGCCATACCACACCCGCAGGTGTAAATCGCGTGAAAAAATTCTAGACTACCCCTTGACCACCTTAAGCGCATTTTACATATTGATGAAATTTACAGCTTAATTTGGTTCCATAATAGCCATCTAGCCGTTTGCAAACTTTCACACTAATGTAATTAATGGAATTGCATTGCGTCTTACAGCAATAGATGGACCTCTGAGAATCTGTTGCCATGGTTATCGGCTTGCATTCGTTCAGTAGTTTATTAAATTAAATTAGTTTTCTGGGAATATCTCAAAAACGGTTGGACGTAGGACCTTAAAATGTGTTTTTAGGGCCCCCGAATGTTATCTCTCACATTGAGGGGCTGAAAATGGGCTTTGTCTCGTCCTTCTACTCCTATTTCAGCATGTATTTTAAGGGGGTATGCCCCCTTTCATGATAGGTACAGAGAAGAGATACATCAATGATTAGTGTCGTGCCTCTGATGGATATCTGTACCAAATTTTGCGTTGATACACCCAGCCGTTCTCGATTTATAAGGGAACAAAGTTGTCCACAATCAAACAAACAGACAGACCAAAACATTATTTTCGCGCGCATCTATCATAAAACAGTCTGAAACGTGTAAATAACTCAAATTTCCGTAGAAATTCAGAAAAAAACAGACAAATTTTCTATTTATATATGTAGAGATATACTGCACGGCTCGGTGTTGACCGTGTTTTATTGCACAAATTTAGAATTTACTCGCTAACCGTTGGAGATACACGAAAAGTGTTAAGGACCTTTTGGATAGAAAATTGAATGTCTAAGCTCATGTATGCCATCAAAAGGTTGCTATTTCTTAGCGTTCTCTTTTTATTTGATAAGGAAATATGAAGTTTTGATTAAAGTGTGTAGTGACGTCACTAAAATGGTCGCCATTTTTAATAGTGCAAATTATCGAAATAAAATGTATCCTATATGTAAACCTGGTAAATCAGCTACATCCATGCAAAATTTCATTTAAATCGGACCAGTGGTTCTTGCGTTATTGAATAGCACACAGACAGATAGACAGAAAGACAGACACACACCATCTCATTTTTATATATTAGTATAGCAGAAGTACCCGTCCTTCGAACGGTGTTATATATTAACACCAGACATTATCAATTGAGCTACTGTTGCAATGGTTAGTGGTTTTTCATTCCTTCATAAGTTTATCAGAACGAAGTTAGTTTTCAGGGAATACCACACACACTGTTAATTTAAGGGCCTTAAAATGTGGTTTTCGGAGACCCCTTATAGACTCGCGAATTTTGCGTCTCACATTGAGAAGCTCAACATATGCTTTGATCGTCCTTCTAGGATAATTTTTTATATTTCGCCTATTTTAGCATGTATTTTGAGAAGTTTTTCCCTATATCCACCCTTCTACTGTTTGAAAAGTACGGTGAGGAGTTTTATAAATGATTGGTGTATTGACTCATGTTTACCATACCTAATTTTACGATGCACCACGCCTACGAACACGATTTATAGGCATACATGAAGATACACAGAAAGACAGACAGACAATTGTATTGTCTACAACATATCACCCAGATATCCAAATATGGGTATATCTGCCATACAGTATCAAACAAAATCATCCTTACGATGAACCCGTATGTCGACAAAAGAAAGATTAGTTAAAATTTGCTCTCAAACTAAATTCACCTAACTTGTACTTGTTGACGTGAAATAGAATTGAAAGACTTGTAGACGAAACGCAATACACCTCACATAAAAAATGACCCTCTACGTTGTGTTAGGTCCACATACACAGGAAGACCTCTTTCATAAATTATAAAGGCTTGTGGTGCATGAAAATTCAGGTTCTTTAGTCTCAAATGGCCTAAATTCCTAAAAGCCGGAAAAAATGCTGATTCAATTCAGGAATTTTTGAAAATAATGTTGCTGTTTGGAGATATAAAGGATGATTGTAGTTTTACGTGACCATTAATCGCGAGATCATAAGCCACGGGACCTCCATTTTACGTGGAATCTGAACCACAGGGCATGGCATTTCACTTTGCAAATGTTTGGAGATATAATAGTCCTTCTGTACTATATGCCGCACGTGAAAATTGCATGAAAAAAATCTAGGTTGCCCCTTGACCCCCTTAATTGCATTGATGAATTATACAGTCTACGTTGGTTCCGTGATAACCGTACAGCCATTTGCAAACTTTCACAGAAATGTAATAAATAGAGTGACATTACTTCTTACAGAAATAGATGGAAAGTTGGATGCCACCCTTTGAGATAATGTTGTCATGGTTAGCGATTTCCATTCCTTCATTAGTTTGTTAAATTAAATTAGTTTTCTGGGAATATTTCAGATACTTTAGGTTTTAGGCCCTTATAATGTAGTTTTCGAGGACCCTTTAGGGCCCCCAAGTTTTGTTTCTGGCACCGAGGGGGCTTTGTCTCCTCATTGTACTCCATAATATAATAATAATAATAATATAATATAGGGATAGGAATATAATAGACCTGCCGTACCACACCCGGAGGTGTAAATCGCGTGAAAAAATTCTACTGTAACCCTTGACCCCCTTAAGCGCATTATACGTATTGATGAATTCTACAGCTTAATTTGGTTCCGTGATAACCTTCTAGCCGTTTGCAAACTTTCACACCAATGTAATTAATGGAATTGCATTGCGTCTTACAGCAATAGATGGACCTCTGAGAATATGTTGCCATGGTTACCGGCTTGTATTCGTTCATTAGTTTATTAAATGAAATTAGTTTTCTGGGAATATCTCAAAAACGGTTGGTTTTAGGGCCTTAAAATGTGGATTTCGGGGACCCTTCAGGGCCCCCAAGTTTTGTTTCTGGCACCGAGGGGGCTTTGTCTCCTCATTGTACGCCATAATATAATAATAATAATAATATAATATAGGGATAGGAATATAATAGACCTGCCGTACCACACCCGGAGGTGTAAATCGCGTGAAAAAATTCTACTGTAACCCTTGACCCCCTTAAGCGCATTATACGTATTGATGAATTCTACAGCTTAATTTGGTTCCGTGATAACCTTCTAGCCGTTTGCAAACTTTCACACCAATGTAATTAATGGAATTGCATTGCGTCTTACAGCAATAGATGGACCTCTGAGAATATGTTGCCATGGTTACCGGCTTGTATTCGTTCATTAGTTTATTAAATGAAATTAGTTTTCTGGGAATATCTCAAAAACGGTTGGTTTTAGGGCCTTAAAATGTGGATTTCGGGGACCCTTCAGGGCCCCCGAGTTTTGTCTCTCACATCGAAGGGCTGAAAATGATTTTTGTCTCGTCCTTCTACTCCTATTTCAGCATGCATTTTAAGGGGGTAGGCCCCCTTTTATGAGAGGTACGGAGAAGGGTTACATCAATGATTAGTGTCGTGCCTCTGATGGATATCTGTACCAAATTTTACGTTGATACACCCAGCCGTTCTCGAGTTATAAGGGAACAAATTTGTCCACAGACAATCAAACAAACAGACAGACCAAAACATTATTTTCGCGCGCATCTATCATAAAACAGTCTGAAACGTGTAAATAACTCAAATTTCCGTAGAAATTCAGAAAAAAAACAGAAAAATTTTCTATTTATATATAGAGATATACTGCACCGCTCGGTGTTGACCGTGTTTTATTGCACAAATTTAGGTTATACTCGCTAACCGTCGGAGATACACGAAAAGGGATAAGAACCTTTTGGATAGAAAATTAAATGCTAAAGCTCGTGTATACCATCAAAAGTTTGCTATTTCCTACCGTTCTCTTTTTATTTGATATGGAAATATGAAATTTTGAAACCAAAGGGTGTAGTGACGTCACTAAAATGGTCGCCATTTCTTAATAGTGAAAAATATCGAAATTAAAAGTATCCTATATGTAAACCTGGTATTTCAGCTACATCCATGCAAAACTTCATTTAAATCGGACCAGTGGTTCTTGCGTTATTAGGTAACAGACAGACAGACAGAAAGACAGACACACACCATCTCATTTTTATATATTAGTATGATAGTATATATGTAATTGCTTCTCACTCGAATCATATATATTATTTCAGTAGTATAGATCTCTCCTGCGGCGCTCATAAGCGACCGATCGTGACAATGAGCATTCAAATGAAAGAGAATAGACATTAGCAGTGTCGAATTGCACTATAATTTCATAAATATCTATAATTTCTTTAAAAAATAACTTTTCAAAAATGTACGAAGTGTGCGATTTGCAAATACTGTTGCTGTACGAAACTACGCTCCATAATTGCTATTCACCTCACATTTTGGCCGTTGTGACGCCTGTTTCATGTCATTTAAACATTCAGAGGTCTTTCCTTTAACCTATCATTTTGCGTGGATATCAGATCAGTAAATCAAAGGAATGAGTACTCAAATCGTATATGTAATTTCATAAATATCGAATAACCGGTGAGTGTTACACCAACCTTTCTCTTTAAGATTCTCATTATAAACCTATTGGGGAAAGTGTGGTTTATGAACATGCGAGATTTCTCGCACGGGTCCTCTAGTAAATTTAAAAAATCCACATTCTGTTTCTCAAGAGCTTTTCAAAAATACATAGTTAGAACCTTTTGTTGATGAATGTTGTCCCCACGCCCAATGAGGAACCAAGCTTGTGATGTTCTCTTAGCAATAAAATTAAAGACTAATCTTTTATTTCTTTCAGAACATGTTCATTCAAGGAGGTATGATGAAGGAAAAGTCAGTATACTTGCCTCTCGATTCCCGGTTATTGCTGTAGAAATATTTGCGTAAAATATCGCGTTTGGTGGTTCGGAACCCACAGAAAAGGAGATCCGTGACTTAGGATCGCGAGATTAACGGCCACGTAAAACCAAAACTTCCCTTCCTTCCTTCCTGCCATCCTGCTGCTTCCTTTCTTCATTCAAAGTCAGAACATTAATTATTACACCATGTTGACTGATTAGGAAGATGATGTTGACTGATTAGGAAAAAATTCTGAGTGAAAGAGCGAATGAAGTACGGCAAAATATTGATTAAGGATATTTAAGTCTAATAGACCGGGTGGCAACAGATGGGCAGGTGTCTATGTTGTGGCAAAACGGCTAAATGGCCAACGATAATAAAGAAAACAGTTACCGAGTCCATAGCATACATGTTTCATAATTCTTTCCAACCTCATTATATTGGTTCAGGCACAACGACAATTCATTCAAAACTTCAGTTAACATTTCCGACAACAGATCGCGTGTAGGATGACAAGCTAGCTAGGCTAGATGCAGATACCACCACGCCAGTAGCGGTGTGGAGGTCCATCAGTGAGCAATCGCTGTGAGGAGAACAATACCAAGTTAAATGTACATTATATGTTGTTTTTTCTAGTGCATGCTAAAATGTATTATTTGATTTATTATTATTACAGTGTGATATTCTAAATTGTATACACATGCATACACCACTACTCACGTAATTCACAAAACCTTGCAAAACAAAACAAACCTAACGTATAACGAGATTCAAACCACGAATCAAAAAAATATACTATAATCACCTAACGACGTGCTATTGAACCACAGTAGTGAATTTACAGTAGTGAAAATGTACCTTAACACAGTGATCAGGATCTGATGATGGCCACTTGAGGGTCAAAACGCGTAGGCCTAATCCTTAATTGCCCAGTTAAGTGTGATAACTAACTAATATATGTATTTTTTTCCAGGAGTGTGTTTACATACCGGTATTTATAACTTGAAACCCATCCAAGTCATTGGGCACAATCGTGTCTAAAGACAATATTTAAGTCATTTATTTATTTATTTATTTATTTATTTTATTTTTTATTTATTTATGCCTTTTGCAGTGGCGAAGTTAGGGCTCGTGGCCCTCTCTTACACTTAACCACATAGTTATAATAAAATACAGAAATACTACCATTGACTAAGATACGTAAACTAGAAATTAAGTTGGAATAATACAGGACATAAAAAATAAAGATAGCAATGCACATCAAACAAAGAAACATATAAAACAGTTACGTGAAACAACAAAATAATAATACTAATACTAATACTAATAATAATAATAATAATTATTATTATTATTATTAGTATTATTATTATTATTATTATGTTAATAATGAAGTGTTGCATCTAGACAGGTCTGGTGCAGATCATTCAAGATATTCGATTCCATATAAATCGAGAAATAGAAGCGTCTCGAAAGATTCACTCGATGTCACTGAGCGTCATTTCCATGGTAGCACTATTTTATAAGTAAAGGAACCCGTTCTCGGATGTTCACTCTTCTCTGCATAAGAGCTGTATCGCAGATTTGAGGAGCTCAGTTAATATGAACCAATCCCAGCTCCAATGAAATTTTGGGTGAAAAAGGGACTTAAGTAAATTATTTTTTCTCAAATATTTAAATGTTCAACATTCATTATCGGCATGATATCTTATATATAATAATAATAGTTTTAATGCAGCCAATGGCCATTGAAAAAGTAAAAAATACAATGCAGGTACTGTCAGTCGCTACAAAATTGCGTCAGGGAAGTTAATCTTCCTTTACAATATGCCGCATGATATCGGTCACAGGGCTCGCTACACAACTCACATATGCATGTAGCTGCATTTGGAGTGTGAAAGTCTTTTCTTCCGCAACACCTGAAATGAAATCCATGGACTGCGAAACGCGTCACAGTGTGTCGTAAATCGTAGTCTGCTCTCTTCCAGTCAGACGATAACATCGCTTCTGTCCCATAGAAGTCCAACCATATTTCTTTCTTTTTTGATTGAAATTCCCCAAGAAGTTCCTGATAGGCAGCGCTAGATGGAAGCTGCATTTGTAGTCTGATTTGCTCAATACAGAATGGCTCTGCAGACAGCTCATACATTAGCCGGGACGGAGTAAATTTCGATACACACAATGCTTTCTTTAGGAAGATAGACTTTACTTGCTCTATTTCCTTTAAGTAGGTTTTGGTCAGATGAGGCCAGATCAGTTCCAGACCGTAGGTTAAAATAGGTGTCAGTGTGGAAACAAATAGCTTCATAGCAGTAACTAAAGATAGTTTACGCAAATGCTGTATGTTGTTCATAGCTATTAGTGCAGCAGTTGCTCTGTTTCTCACATGCATTGTGAAAGAAGTTCCGGTCGTCTGAAAAATTAACCCTAAATAGTTAAAATTCTTGACGGTTGTTATCGGTAAATCTCCAGGTCTGTAATAAATCTTATCTCTATTCGAAATCATTCCTCCCTTACGGAAGACCATGTGGGCTGTTTTAATCTCGTTGATCTGTAATTTGTTCCTCTCGGCCCAGAGAAGCAGACGATCCATACATTCCTGCAGAACTTCCAAACTCTTTGCTCCAATTACTACATCATCTGCGTATATATAAAGAGATATCTTCTCTTCCAAAGACTCGAGGATACCCGTGATGTCAGCAGTTGAGAGAATGAACAGCAGAGGACTAATTGGGTCACCCTGTAGGACACCATTTATCTGTTCAATATAAAAGTGAAAGTCTGTATGTATGTATGTATGTATGTGGATCTATTCCGTATACAAATCTACACCGTTCCACCAGTCTCAACCAAATTTTGCATACACATAGTTTAGGACCCAGAAGGAACCGCTGGCTACATGAATTTTCGATAGGTCTTTCTCATTCTTCTGACTTCGGCCCTTTTGCACTCAAGCACAGGCTAATCAAATCATAAAATATACTCATGAAGGAATGGCAAGGCAGAAAGTTTCCATGGCAACATAGCTCAAGTCGAGACACGGCCGACTGGATGCCATTTGCGCTCTGCACTACCGGTATAGAAAATGAGCATCTTTACTTGAAATCCCGTTAGTTACTCAACTACTCACACAGCACTGTCAACCGAGTTTAGCATAACAAAGACTTGACACCATCTTCTACTATATATTTGTCAAATACCACTCACTCATTCATTCATCACAACATCTCAGAAACCACCGAACGGATTGAAATGAAATTTGGTATGCAGCTTCCTCAAGGGACGCAAATGCCCATTAAGAGAGGATTTTTGCATATTCAGGTTCTAAAGGGGTGTTAAGGGGGTAGACCTGCATTTCATTGAATAGCAATATCTCCCGATTGGTTTCATTGGGGGATGTGATACTCGGCATATAAACTCACCATTAAAGATAAGAAGACACGGGTCTGAGAGTTTTTCGATGTGGTGTATATTATGAGGTGAAAGGGGTGAAGTGTGGGGATTGAAAGATTCCTAACGGAGCGTGTATCTCATAAACGACATAGACGAGGAGTTTGAAACTCAGCGAAAAAAAATCAGCATAAAAAAGAAGTAAATATGTGTTTGACCGTTTCTTCATAAATCCAATTTAAGGGGCCCATGGGGAGGGGTGAAATTCTGGGGGGAAATAGGAAAGAAAATGTCCTAACTGATTGACTGACTCACTCACTCATCAAACTCAGGGGGAAAAATGCTTTAAAGTAAGTAAATAGCTGTTCGACAGGTTTTTTGATCGATCAAATTGAAGGGGTTCATCGGGAGGGGTGAAATTCTGAAGAAAAAAAATGAAAGAAAATGTCCAGACTCATTCACTCACTCATCATCGCCCAGCCAAAAACATTGAAGTTGGAAACATGGCATTTTGGGGATATGTTCGTTGTATGTCAAAACCGTACACTAAGGGAGGATTTTTGGATATTCAGTTCCTAAAGGGGTTTTAAGGGGGTTCTACCTGCATTTCATTGAATAACAATATCTCACGAGTGATTTCATTTGTGGATGTGATACTCGGCATATAAACTAATCATTCAAAATAAGCAGACATGTGTCTAAGGGTTTTTCGATGTGGTGTATTATTATGAGGTGAAAGGGGTTAAAATTGGGGGTTGAAGGATTCCTAACGGAGCGTGTTGGCCTATCTATTAAACGACATAGGCGAGAAATTTAAAACTCAGCGGGAAAAAAATTATCTAAAAAAATAAGTAAATCGGTGTTCGGCCGTTTTTTCATAAATTAGTTTAAGGGGCCCATGGGATGGGGTGAAATTCTGGGGGAAGAAAGGAGTGAAAATGTCCTAACTGACTGACTAACTCACTCACTCTTCAAACTCAGGAGAAAAAGACAGCTTAAAAATAAGTTAATAGGTGTTCAAGCGTTTTATCATCAATCCAATTTAAGGGGCCCATGGGGAGGGGTGAAATTGTGGTAAAAATAATTGAAAGAAAATGTCCTGTCTGACTCACTCACTCATCACACCCAGCGAAAACTATTAAAGTTGGAAAAATGAAATTTTGGGAATATGTTCGCTGTATGTCGAAAACGTCAACTAAGGAATGATTTTTGTTTATTCGGGTTTTAAAGAGATGTTAAGGGGGTAAACGTGCATTTCATTGAATAACGATATATCCTGATTTGTTTCTTTGGGGATGTAATATTCGGTATATAAACTAATCATTAAAAATAATCAGACATATGTCTAAGGGTTTATCGATGTGGTGTATATTATGAGGTGAAAGGGGTGAAAACTGGGGGTTGAGGGATTCTTAACGGAGCGTATATCTCTTAAACGACATAGGCGAGAAGTTTGAAATTCGGCGGGTAAAGCAGCTTAAAATACAAGTAAATAGGTGTTCGACCGTCTTTTTTTTTCATAAATCCAATTTAAGGGGCCCTTGGAGAGGGGTGAAATTCTGGGGGAAAAAACAGGAAAGAAAGTGTCCTAACTGATTGACTCACTTACTCACTCATCAAACTCGGGGGAAAACAGTTTTAAATAAGTAAGTAGATGTTCGAACGTTTGTTTCATAAATCCAATTTAAGGGGTTCATGGGGAGGGGTGAAATTATCAAAAATAAATGAAAGAAAATGTCCTGACTGACTCACTCATCATCGCCCAGCCAAACTTATTGAAGTTAGAAACATGAAATTTTGGGGATATGTTCGTTGTATGTCGAAAACGTCCACTAAGGAAAGAGTTTTGAATATTCAGGTTCTAAATAGGTGTTAAGGGGGTAAACGTGCATTTCATTGAATAACAATATCTCACGAGTGGTTTCATTTGGGGATGTGATACTTGGCATATATACTAATCATTAAAAATAAGCTGACACATGTCTAATAGTTTTTCGATGTAGTGTATATTATGATGTGAAAGGGATGAAAAGTGGGGGGTTGAAATATTCTTAACGGAGCGTGTATCTCTTAAACGACATAGGCGAGGAGTTTGAAACTCGGAGGAAAATAATCAAGATTAAAAATAAATAAATAAATAAATAAATAAATAACATAAATAGGTGTTCGACAGTTTTTTCATAAATCCAATTTAAGGGACCTATAGTGAGGGGTGAAATTCTGGAAGAAAAACGTCCACTAAGGAAGGATTTTTGGATGTTCACTCTCAAACTATTAAAGTTAGAAGAATGATATTTTGGGGATATGTTTGTTGTGTGTCGAAAAAGTCTACTAAGGAGGGATTTTTGGATATTCAGGTTCTAAAGTGGTGGTAACGGGGTTAAACCTGCATTTCATTGAATAACAATATGACACGACTATGACGCGAGCGAAGCGAGGCAAGAAATGAGATGGTGTGTGTCTGTGTATTACTCAATCACGCAAGTACCACTGGTCCGATTTACATGAATTTTTACATGGAGGTAGCTGATTTAGCTGGTTAACATATAGGTTTCTTTTGATTTCAATACTTTGCCCTATTTAAAGATGGTGACCATTTTAGTGACGTCTCTACACCCTTAGGTTTAAATCTTTCATATTTCCATTTCAAATAAAAAGAGAACGTTAAGAAATAGCAATCTTTTGATGGGATATACGAGGTTTAAAATTACATTTTCTATCCGAAAGGTATCTCCAACGGTTAGCGAGTAAAACCTAAATTTGTGCTATAAAACACGGTCAACGCCGAGCGGTGTAGTTGGACAAAATGTTCCATCCTTAATCTCCCTCTGCGCAGCACCTCGCCTATACCCTGTTTTAACACTGTCACCTTCACAATTTAATTTAATTATGACGCGTAGCGAAGCACGGGTACTTCAGCTAGTTACAAATGAAAATCATATTTATAGGTACAAATGTACACGGTGTTGCATGAATGATTTCCTGTAAATGTGCGGATTCCGAATCCCAGACATCAAGGGTCAAATAATCAATATATTGTGAATATCATTTCATCTCGGTCTCATTCTGTGTTTTGTTTTATAATTTTATCATTTAGTATATAAACTGTTCATTCTAATTTGCAAGGATTCAGCATCAGTGTTAGGTTATACATATTAGATTTCATGGCAGTGGTTCAGCAGCTAACAAAGATTCACAGTTTTGCCAAACTATTGGGCAACACACATCTATTTAGCGAGCAGGAATCTCCAGTGATATTTCGGTAGCTTGAGCGAGGTGAAGGTCACTGCCATTGACAAGGGACAGTGGAGTAGCGTGGCTTGAACTTAAGGAGTGGAGAAATGTCACTGGTTCTTGAACTAAGATATAAGCCTGGAATCTGAAGACGAGTTGCTCAGCTTTTTGATGTACGAGTGTAGCCTGATGCAATGCCAGGCTGAGCTCTGAATTTTGTAGCAACGAGTTCAGCGTTGGCACCATTTGAAGGAACTTTGGTTCACGTAATTTGTTAAGGGAAATTGAAATGTTGTTACAGATTACAAGATCACTGTCTCGTGGAAAAGCGTATTATTTTGTCTTATTCAGTCGAGTCGTGACAAGGAAAGTAGGGCCCTATGTCAGAGTCTTTGTCTTTCAACAAGGTCTGTCAGGAATCGGTAAAATCCTAGACTGATATTGTTTGTTAGACAACTTTTGCGCCGGAAACAGTAATTACGACAAATCAATCAAGTAGGCAATACGCGTGTGAAACAGATAACAGTTCATATTAGGTGTACGCAATTCAGTCAGGACGAATTATCTCGGGAAAATATAAACCAGAATCTGTAGTTCTAAGAATGGTCCATCACGGCACCGTGAAGGTCAGTAGCTATGTTAGTTGTACATCCAGCATCCAGTCTATATCTTCAGTTTGCAAGTCACATGTCACAGTCTTTTCTTTGGAGTGTTAGGGCATTAGAAGACCTTCTTACGACAAGATTCCTTGCTTTATGTGCTTTCATATAGAATATATTCATAGTAACAACAGATCATCGGTTACAATTGTTAGGAATAATTCACATGTAGCTAGATACTCCCTGATTATTATTGTTGTGCATTTCTCGAGTGTGCTTAACACCCCCATGACACGATTTATTTATTTATTGGTCACCTCATGGGAGGCAAGTCGGAAGTAGAGTGAGGTGAAGTCACAATTGGTCGCCCAACGTCATAACAAGTAGAAGTGCTGTTGTAAACAAGTTACTGTTCAATAATGTAGATCTGACCACTGGTTGGGATGAACACTTATTTCACTGAATCTGTCTATATTAAGAGCCGTTACACTAACATAACTGTTCTGTTTTGCTGTCGCAGGTATAACGCTCTGTTGTCTTGCAGTGGTGTTTGCGGCGCTAGCTGCAGCCAATGAAATCAACCTTCTCAAAAGTCTCGGTTTTGGAATGGAAAGACACTTTGGCCTGACACTTGATGGGAACGATACTGTTGCGCATCATGATCACAGTGACAGCAACAGCAGTGGAGATAGTAGAAAAAGTGATGACAATGACGATAATAGTGACAGTGATGACAGTAGTGGGGGTAGCAAGGATGACAGTAGTGGGGGTAGCAAGGAAGACAGTAGTGGGGGGTAGCAAGGATGACAGTAGTGGGGGTAGCAAGGAAGACAGTAGTGGGGGTAGCAAGGATGACAGTAGTGGGGGTAGCAAGGAAGACAGTAGTGGGGGTAGCAAGGATGACAGTAGTGGGGGTAGCAAGGATGACAGTAGTGATAGTGACGATAGTAATGACAGTGATGACAGTAGTGGGGGGTAGCAAGGATGACAGTAGTGATAGCAAGGACAGTAGTGATAGTGACGATAGTAGTGACAGTGGAAGTCACCACCACCACCACCACACTACTGAGAGACCCGATAAGAAAACAACTACTCACAGACCAGATAAGAAAACGACCACTGACAGCCACCATCACCACCATACGACTGCGACACCAGACTGGGGAAGCAGTAGTACCGATGGACATCGTACCACTGGAAGTATTAGCACAACCTCTTCACCGAGTACCACAAGTAGGCCTACTGCTGCACCAAGTACCACTTAACCAAGCACCACAAGTAGGCCTACTGCTGCACCAAGTACCACTTCACCAAGCACCACAAGTAGGCCTACTGCTGCACCAAGTACCGCTTCACCAAGCACCACAAGTAGGCCTACTGCTGCACCAAGTACCGCTTCACCAAGCACCACAAGTAGGCCTACTGCTGCACCAAGTACCATTTCACCAAGCACCACAAGTAGGCCTACTGCTGCACCAAGTACCGCTTCACCAAGCACCACAAGTAGGCCTACTGCTGCACCAAGTACCATTTCACCAAGCACCACAAGTAGGCCTACTGCTGCACCAAGTACCACAAGTACCGCTTCACCAAGCACCACAAGTAGGCCTACTGCTGCACCAAGTACCACTTCTGCAAGCACCACAAGTAGGCCTACTGCTGCACCAAGTACCGCTTCACCAAGTACCACAAGTAGGCCTACTTCTGCACCAAGTACCACTTCACCAAGCACCACAAGTAGGCCTACTGCTGCACCAAGTACCACAAGTTCCGCTTCACCAAGCACCACAAGTAGGCCTACTGCTGCACCAAGTACCGCTTCACCAAGCACCACAAGTAGGCCTACTGCTGCACCAAGTACCGCTTCTCCAAGTACCACAAGTAGGCCTACTGCTGCACCAAGTACCACAAGTTCCGCTTCACCAAGCACCACAAGTATGCCTACTGCTCCACCAAGTACCGCTTCACCAAGCACCACAAGTAGGCCTACTGCTGCACCAAGTACCGCTTCACCAAGCACCACAAGTAGGCCTACGGCTGCACCAAGTACTACAAGTACTGCTGCATCAAGTACCACAAGTACTGCTGTACCAACTTCTGCTTCAACAACTAATGCGGGAAGCAGCACAACAACCGTACCATCCACTACAGATGGCGGTGATAAGGGAAACTGCCCCTCTCGAGGAACATGTCCAGCAGTTGACCCATTGGATCACACCGTTTTACTACCCCATTTGTATGACTGCAACCTATACTGTCGCTGTGATCATGGCATTGCAAAACTGGATTTCTGTGTTCCCGGGCTGTATTTCAACTTCAAATTACAAATATGTGATTACCCTGAGTCAGCTGGATGTGTTCTGGGCGGTAAGTTATAACTTGTAAGCAAACTGGTTATCAATATTAGGTCCCTATCCATTCATTTACCTAAAATGACTTCTTAGAAAATCACTGTGTCTACATTACTATCAAATTATCGAGTCTTGAGAACCCAAACTAATCTGATTGAGGACTTGCCACAGGTAGCCTACAGTGTTTTTAACATAGTCTAATTTATCTGCGCTCTTTGATTATAAGTATATTGTGTTCCAGAAGAAACAAAGTAATGTGTTGCTGGCATGAGCGGGAAGGTCATAACAAGTATAAGGCTTATGAGGTGTACTTTGGTCCAGGAATGGGTGTCTTTTGCGTGAAAATCTTAATGAACAACTACCGGTACTTCAAAATATCTCAAATATCTTTAGCGCATTGGAAGCCATTTTTCAGTGTTGCCTTATTATTCGAAATTTAATGTTTTTCAGTCGGTGAACACGAGTGTACAGTCGAATCTGAGAAAATATGCCTTTCATTTGTCACGGCGTAACACGGAGTTACTCTGGTATATATTAGATACCACCCTCATTTGTTTTAAGGTAGGGACTCAACAAAATAAGGCTTTCTTTTCCCTGTCACCTAAAGGCGACTTACGATGAATTGGATATGAGCAATCG
Organism: Meconema thalassinum; assembly: GCA_946902985.2. Lineage (NCBI taxonomy): Eukaryota > Metazoa > Arthropoda > Insecta > Orthoptera > Tettigoniidae > Meconema > Meconema thalassinum. The sequence goes on from OX336388.2 coordinate 1,765,711,654, forward strand.
ATATATGATACAAATGAAGGTATGCCCAGAGGAGGGAATATGTGACTATGCGCGGAAAGTGTCATAGGAGTTTTGTAGGTTTGGAAATATTGTTTACCATGCTGCCTCTTGCTCAGATGGATTGATCAGTACGGAGAAAAGACGTGCTGTAATATTTCATTCCAAATAAAGGGGAAACGTGACAATAACTTGCTCCTCCTAAGTTAGGAGTGGTTATTTAAAGCCTTCCTTTAATAATTGAAAAGTTCAGAAAACACGCTTGCTTATTAAGAACAGTATGGTGCTCACCAGATTGTAGGCAGGGTATCATAAGTCATGTGCTTAACACCACAAGATTGGCCATTATGCTCGATGGACAGAACACATTTGAATCCGTTACCCTAAAATGAAGACTTAACGTGGTATTTGAAATAGGCTATGGTAGAAATTTGGTATGTTTCATATGGCCGCACCTAGCTCCTAATCAATAATCATGAACAACTGCTTTGTAAATGATAGTCGTGACCTGTTTACAGTGTGTGAGCCCTTGGCTAATGATGTTCGAGGTCACTGGCAACCCGCCAACTGCTCGGGGGATCCCAGCAGGCTGGGAGAGAAGTGTGAGCTAGTGTGCGACTCTGGGTTTGAATTGAGTGGAGGCAGTGAGATCACCTGCACTGAGGCTGGCTGGGACGGGTCTGCTGGTGTCAACCAGATTCCATCCTGCAAGTGTAAGTACCACTGTTTTGTTTCTTAAAATTGTAAGGAAACAAATATTAAGTTTAACACAATACTTACAGTAGTACAGTCATTATGTTCGTGGACTGGCGCCTTAATTTAGACAGCTAGTGTACTCCATATAACACGTTGCTGCGCAATTTGTCATATGTCTTCAAAGATCCATATCGTCCCTAAACAATAGTCACCATGGCTCATCCCTACTGCTGTTGGACAGCGTTTGACACGCACAAACATTGCAACTTTTTCGATCTTCCATTTGTCCCACGGTCTAGCCATAGCCTACTCGTTAATTCGTACACGAGCGTGAGGGCAGCTGCGAAAAGTCCGGAAATCGCAGGACGGAATCCTGACACTGACAGTGCCAATCCTGAGTGTGTATTTTCTACGCTTCCTCCTGGAAAATGCCGGGATAGTGCCTTACTTCAAGTCCCGGGGCACCTGCCTAACCCCATGTCCCTAATTCTGTTACACACACAACTACATGCCCAAACAAATAGGCTACAAGTTATCAAACAAGTTAAACACACACCCAACTACTCGGGAGAAATGATCTAGATGTCCCAAGCCCCTATAATGAATTAACAACAAGATATTTCATTTAGTTCAGATCGTTTATGGGCAACATTCCCCAACACTTCCTCTCCTCTTGGCTAAATGTCGTTGCCACTTAAACACAGCGTTACGGTCCAAGGCGTCGTCACCGTACTTTTTCATGAACATATGAAACGTTTCTCTTGTAGATTTTCCTAATATTTGGAAGAACTGAATATTTCCGAATCTGTGGAATTCTCGAGCTCCATCATTCGCATTTAGTCACCCTTCACAACATAGTTTTACTTATACCAGTGCACTATCGGTGCTTGTCAATATACAATGTGGTGTACCTATTCACTCTCTTGAGCATCCATTGCCCGGAGAAAATAGTCCTTAAATTCATTACCAAAGAAATCAATGTTGCACATTCGTATGTGTACATACTGTTAACTGTGGATTATTGTCATTAAGAACTTATTTAATGACAGTCTTTAAATATTTGGAAGCGGTATGAATGGGTGCGTACAGTTATTTGTTGGGTAGTAGCTCGGCTATGTTTGAATGGCAACAGTCAAAGATTTATTCCTGCATGGGAAATAATTAAAATCTGTAAAATAAATATATTTCCATTGACATTTCATGAAGTAAATGATTTTCCCTGTACTATTGAGACGATTTGGAAGATTTTGGTACAAACCACACCTTCCTCTGGTTTAAGAGTTTGAGTTTTATGAAACATACACCTTAGCGTTTTATATATGAGATGATGATAATGATTGTATGGAAACGACTATTTCTTGATGGAGTGATAGATAGCTGAAAAGGCACCACATCGTGGTGCAAACTAGCCGCTATAATGCACCCCAGCAACACTAATCACATGATCCACAAAATATTGACTCTTCTATGTAGATTAGCAAAATATTGAACTCTATTCATGTCCCCTATTTGGCTCGAGGTGTTAACTCTCTCTCTCTCTCTTGGACTTATACTCAATTCAATCACTCGTATCTAAGTTCTCTCATGATAAAATCGAGGAAACTTCTAGAGAACCGGCCTATAAGAGAAGATGCAAGGAGGTTCCGATGAAGTAGCAGGATGAAGAACATCGGATGCCCACTGTAGCTATGTAGGAGAAATGCTAGCGGTAAGTGATACGACAGTGAAGAATATGAGTCCTTTAAAACCAAGAGGTCACGCTTTTCAGCTATTCCTTGACTCCAGCAAGAAGTAGTTTTTTCCATACAAACATCCTCGGTTGATAGCTGTAAACCTCCCTCCTTTCAAGCCCAAATTCGATTTACGATTTATAATAAGAATCCTCAGAACCTAATTTAAGTGTAGATACCATAAAATAGAATGCAGCAAGAAAAGATCTCAAACTTCTGAAATCCTCACAGCTGCTACTCCCTCCGATACCTTTTACAACACTTTCATTTCAACTATGCTTCTCTCATTCACATCCCCCATTTATGTTTCAGCTGTATCAGAAGTGGGAATAGACATTTTGAGTAACTTGAAGAAAACGATTCAGGAAGATACAAACCTTCTCTTTCTCATCGATGAATCTGGAAGTGTGGGAGAACAGAATTTCCAGACACAGCTCCAATTCGTCAGATCTATCATCCTAGCCTTCCCGTAAGTAATTTGGACAAACGATTTCCATCTAAAAGTCGATTAATCAAATTACAATGTCAATGATTAAAATATTCGTCGTCACGACTTTCATAGCACATTCTACAGTGTGTAATAAAATACGGTAGTATATCACAACATTTAAGTGTCATATTCATCCCATGTAGAGGAGGAAAATATTTTCTACGATAGTTAACCCGAACACAACTTACTTCCTTATAACTCAGCAAATCTTTGAGGATTTTGCAATATCTTTTGTGGGGTTTCGCCTAAGTGTACCAAGTGAAGCTCATCAGAGGGCTCTGCGAGTTTCACGCAGGCTAAATCCAACTCCTCAAGTCATATCTAGATTACCGTACTGTGCTCTTATATGGATATGGGCTAGGACATTATTCATCTCTTCAAACGTTTTCTAAATTGTCGCATGTTAAAATAATGCTATGCTGCAAGTTGGCACAAAACCAGTTTTGTACATCGCACATATAACCGAGTTAATTCAGCCAGCCAATAAGAAGGTTAGCAGCCACGTGCGGGAACTTGAAGTCGAACTGCGGGGTTGTAACAAAGACCGAACGAGAGTGCACGAGGATAATAGAGTGTTCCCGAAGAGAGCCAACCCTTGCGCGCGCGACGAAGTGTGTCAGGAGAGTGGAGGGCAAGACGCGAGTACGGCACGCGACAGCCAGCCAATGAGAAGCGGCCTTACTTAAGCGAGACCAAGAAATGTAATGAGCTTTGCTACTTACGAGGATGATTTTAATACATCGTAATATCATAGAAGATATTAAATAATAAGTAAGAATTATTTATTAAACATGCGATTAATTATTTATTTAATTAAGGATTATTATGATCATCAACCATCAGCGACCAATCAGATCCTTGGTCTGAAAAGGACGCGGGCTCGGAAATTTGATGAGGGGGAAATGATAGAAGACTCTGGGCTCTTATTATTTGCGATTGCAACGGAGAAGGACGTCTCAAAAAGCTACTCGACAATTAAACAAAGCAAATAGAAATTCACCATCGAAGGCACTTTGTGCAAGAAGATATATGAAGTCGACATTCAACGAATTATAAAGTTAATAGAACCAATCTACAGTACAACTATGTTGAAATTCCTGAAGTTGAGGGAGGAATTTACTAACGAATTTACAGCAGTTATGATGGTCAACTAAAAAGTGATGGGAACAGAATTATGATGGCAGCAAGAATACTCGAAATGACATAACATCAATATCGCGGGAGAGATTAACATCACATCTCTCCCATGCAGAAATTCTACATATAAAAGTCATTTCAACAACTAAAATGACAACATATATCAGAACTTTGGCGTAAGAAGAAGGATTTCCAGTACGAGGGTGACCAGGGAGGACCCGGCGCCATTCATGAGAGAAAGGGCTATCCCATCTCATAACGAAGAGTCACCAGTGGATGGAATGGCAACACGATGATGATAGAGTTCGAATCCCGGACCTGACCGCATGGCAACTTCTGTACGAGACCAGAGCAGACCGAACTACATCATGCAGTCTTGCGCTTGGAAACAATCCGTTTCTATTTTTATTTAATTTTTAGATTTTTTTAGAATTTTGCGACTTTTGAAGTTTGAATGGGGAGCTTTTACAGTTTTGTTCAGGATATATTTATGGTAAAGTTTAAATGTGTTTAAATCACATTTTGTTAATTTTTTAATTGTAAGATATTGCTTTTTGTTAACGATAATAATGACGGAAATTTATTCCAAGAATGTTATACAGAGATATGTTTTTAAAGAACGCAATTCTTAAAGATCTTATGTTGAGATCTACGCAAAGTCACGATCTGATAAATTATTAGACAGATTTGGTGAGAAATATTTGGTGACTAGCAATTATTAAGTATTAAAATTTGTGAGAAATATATTAAAGAAATAATATGTAAAGTAGTACAATGTGAAGTTAACAAATACGAATTTTAGCGTATTTCGAAATAATAAGAATGTGAAGAAAGATTTAAAGGAATATTGCAGCTAATTGAAAGCTCTTATAGGAATGTGAGTGATGAAAAGAAATATGATTGTTATTTGAAGACTAGTATTTTATCGTATTACCTTATAAATTAATTCATTGATAGAACCAGTACTTTTATTAAATATTTTATTATAGTTTTTGCAACTATGAAAGGAATTTGTTAATGAGAAGTGAATTAAGAAGTATATGTTTTTTTGAAAGGAACTGCGAAGCATCTCTGAGAGTGAGATTTATTATACCCGTAGCAGATGGAGGTATTATTTGTAAGACAATGGGCCTTTGTGAAGCCATTGCGCAATTGTTGAAGGAATGTCTGTAGTGACAGACTTGCGCATATGTGAAGTTGAAATAGGATGTTTATGAAGATGCAGTATTATTAATGTTTATTAGTATTGGAAGTTATTGCAATAGTGTCATATTTTTGAAACTCCTTGAAATTCACAGGACAGCGGATCCTAGATGAAGTTAAAGCTGATAGAAATTATAGGATTTAATGGATTTTTATTGAAACTGAGAGTAAACTGAGATCTATTAAATGGTTCTGAATTACTGTAGATATTGAATTTACGGTAATTATTCAACGCAGTGAAAGTATGTATTTTTTGGGTAATTTTATTATTGTCAGGCAAGTTATAGGAGGTTCTTGAACTATGTCTCTACTTAATTGTATGGATTATAGAATCCCGGATTCTCACAGTATCACGAATTAGACATAGTAGGGTGATGTCGGTAGGGATAGCAATCGGACAGTTGTACATATTTTATTTTATTGAGCAGTTGTTGAACTACAATGTTAGTATTTGTATTGTACAGAAAGTGTATTAAGAATTTAATGATAGGTTTATAATTACATTTACGCACGTCATTATTATTATGTTTTTAAATTGTAATTTATATTTAAATAGAGAGTTTTATCGCTTCCATTAAAATAATTAAAGAGATAGGACGCGGGAGATAATTATATAGAGTAATGAATAGTCTTTGTAATGACAGAGATCTACGTCAGTGGTAAATTCATTTATTCATGGGGATATTTTTATTTAACTTAATAACATTTTCTTGTTATTAAACTCCCGTTACCTAGGACACGGCAGTTGTTTGATGCTATTTAAGCCATGATTTTGTTTAGGCATATTAAAGCCTTTGAATTTTTTTTCATGGTTTCTATAGGAATCAAACATGTATTTTATGCAAGTGAAGTTATGACATTTGGTCAGTTGTTTTTATTTAACGATATTAAGGCATATAATCAATTCCAGTGATAGGAAACGTGTAATTGTTTTTTTAAATAATAAACACGACAGGCACGTTGTTACGTTTCCCTGATTTTTTATAGGAAATTGGCATTATCTTTGTAATTAAATGGTAGAGGAATGTGCTGTAGGGTGGAAGTTCACGAGGGACCTAATCCGCATCCTTACGCCCAAGATTTTTATAGATTCTCATTTTTCCTGAGTAGATAGATATCCCTGCTGTTCTTTAGTTAGTTATTATAGCACATTCCGTTTGAAAAAATCCTGTTCCTTATTCTGAGTGTTTTCGCCAAGTAGCATCATGCTGTTTTTAGCTGGGTCTTCAAGATGCTACACTCCATTATTATTTCCAGCCTAGGATTTTGGTGGGTCATCCAGATATAAGGGTACAGTGTTTTTATGGCGCCTGCAATGTGTGTGCTAGTGATTTTTGCCCCTCAGTTGTAAGCGTAGTATTTTTATGATGCTACCAACATGTTCGCTAGTGGTAAGCCCAATGTTTTGTTGGTAAGCAACTTGTTTGGATAGTTAGGTGAAAGGTAGACGCATTGTGGAGCCTTGAAATGATGTGATCGCCTTAGAAAACATTGCTAATTGTTACACGAGAGTGTAAGATAATCGGAGGAAGACTTAAATTTTGTAATAAAAGTTAACCAACGTTTATCGAGGTGAGAATGGATTTATGAAAGAAATCTAACCTGAACTATTAACTATGTATTGCTATTAAAGAAAGGCTAGTCCAAGGAATAACCTTAGGAAGGTGATGGCTGGATCTTATTTATTTAATTTACCGGTTGTATGTTTATTTTGACGCCATATGTTATGTAAAATTAATATTGTCAATTAGGTGTGTTGTTGGATTTTATTTTTGTAGACCGTTGGCTACAAATGATAATTTGACAGATAGGGAAGACAGATTTGGAATCTGTAATTTTAAAGGAAGTCAGATATTTGTAAAATATGTTAAGTAACAGATAAACGGTAGAACTCATTCATTTAATTGTAGCGGTATAAATGATAGTTATTTCGGATATTCTTGATTGTTGTCGTAGTGTATGTTCCCTCTTTCACAAGAAAAGAAGATGCCAGGAGACCTGGATGCTATTAGGGCAATGTTTGCTACATTGCAAGAAACTCAGGGCAAATTAGACAAAGACTTAGAAGCCCTACTGTACATCAAGCTACACACCAAAATCAGGAAAGTTTAGAACGAGAAATTAAGAAAAAAATGCAGAAGAACTTAGAAAGGAGGTTCAAGTTGACATAGATAGATTAACTAAAGAATGTCAGAATAGTGAAATTAAGACCCAAAGAAAGTTAGCTGAAACCTAAGCTACAGTAACTACTTCCCAAGCAACATTAGCTAATACCCAAGTAACGTTAGCTACCCTTCAAACTAACTCCAATGAAACCAAAACCACATTAGCTACTTTGGAAACTAGATCAACTACTACCCAAGCAACTTTAACTACTTTGCAAACCCAATCTACTGAAACACAGAACACTTTAGCTAGGACCCAAACATCTTTGGCAGCTCTAGAAATTCAGTCAGAAGACAATAGCAAAATTTAACAGAATTTCAAGATAATATAACCCTCCAATTAGGCAAGCTCCAATCCTATAATTTAGGTATCAACTCCAACCTGAATGAGTTGAAAACAACTGTAGCACTGCTACAGATACAGGTGAATCAGAAAGCTGATCTTGTAAGGGCTGATATTGAAATTGATATAATACATGTTGTGAGTGAGAGTATTGAAGAACTCAAAAATGAGTTATGTGAAGCCTCAGGCAATACTGTAAAAGGATTAGAAGATTATTTTTCTAAAAACTTGTTATGGCAGAATATCGAAATACTAAAGATATTGATGAAGTTAGGAACGATTTTATTAAGAGAATACAGAGTTTACAGTCTATATTGTCAGTAGATTTAGAATCAGATATAAGCGATAAGATTAAAGATCATGCATATCTTGAATTAGAAAGTAAAATCACCGATTTAAATAGCGTAATCGAGTCAATTAAGAGTAAATTGCAAGATAAGAGAGTAAGCAATTCTAACAATGTGGAGGATATCGCTAAAGGCCAGACTATTGAATTAAATAGTGAGGATACGTCGATGCCAAACTGAATAGAAGGAAATAGTCTTAGAGATGAACGGAAAAGATTACAAGAACGAATCGATAGATTAGAAGGGGAACTGTTCCATGCGAGAAGATTAAACTTACCGCCAGGCAGAGATAGTCATGTGCGATTCTCAACACCTAACGAGAACATGCCACAAGGAAGTACATCATCAGGTATTCATAATGTCATGATAATACGTAATATTGACCAAAAGCCACGTACTTTTCCAGGAAACGATGGTATAACGCCAATAGAATTCATCAATGACGTCTCTGAATATTTGTTGGAAAACAACGTTCCCGAGGAGAGAAAACTAAGACTGGTAGAGCGCTATCTGAATACCACAGCTCTTCAGTGGTATAGGGCTTTCCGTTGGACTTTCCTATGTTTTGAGGACTTTGCTAATGCCCTCATAAAACGATTTTGGTCGATGGACGAACAACACAACGTTAGAGCAGAGGCATACTCGCGCAAGTACGCTAGTTCGTATCCAACTCGCTACACAAGCTACTTCGCCACACAATTGGCCCGCCTCCAATATTTGCAGCCAGCACCGTCGGACATAGAAATGATCCTGACGATATCGTGGCAATTTCCAGCCGATTTGAGGAGAAACATAATCGCATCTCGAGTATCTAGTCTACAGGAAATGGATGATTTGCTTAGACAACTTGACTACACGTCTAGCGCAACGAATCCAAGTTTTCGTAATTCAAGGACAGATAACCGCGAGGTAAATGCCATTATGATTGACGAAATGCAGCAGACAGAAGAAACCGTAGGAAATAATAGGAGAGTAGGACCTATTAGGAATGGATATACTCAAAACCAAAGAAACGAGTATCAAAACCGTAGGCAGTAAGATAAAAGGCCATATCAGTGATATTTACAGAATAATACACAACATAGAAGATCGGGTTACCAGTACAACAACAACTATCGCCAGAATAATTATTACCAGAGAGGTAATACCAACAATAACACCAATAATCGCCAAGGATATTCGCGATACAAGTACTGGAATGATGACAATTATAATCGCCAGAATTTCCTGCAGCGAAGGAACCAGGAAAATCGAAATTACGTTCGAAACCAACAGGAGGAAAACCAGAGAACGAGAGAAGATAGGCCAAGACAGGATGAACAGAAACCTGGTACAAGTAGAGAGTAAAACAGAAGTAAAACGACACCTCTGGGCACAAAAAAACGTCGATTGGGAAAAAAGAATTCACGGCAGAAAATCTTCAAATACTAATGAAATAACGATAAACGAGGTATACCAGACGACGGATGACGATTTGTTATTCGAGGAAGAAATCCCAGAAAGAAATAGAATAGTTAAATCCTATGATGAGATTGACACAGAAATGTGTGAAGAACAGGACACTGAAGACATTCCAGAAAAGGAACCAAGAGAAATTATATTAAATCAAGTCATTACTGAAGTAGAAGCTGAATCGAGTCATTATGGATTAAAAGTGGAAGGATTTACTGAGTATGAAGAGAAATTTGCAGATTAAATTCAGGAATATGCAGATATATTTGATGACAAACCTGGATTAATCAAGGGATTTAAGTACCACTCATTGAAGAATGCCTAAATTATACAGTACACGAAAGTACGGCAGACATCCCAACTCTATTGCATTGTGATAAGAAACCAGAACGACCATGGGTTGAAATATTTGGGAGAATACCTAAGGATAATCTACCAACGCGGGAAAGAAGAGTAGGGGCAGCCCAACAGAATCTAACCACGGCGGCAGAGCGACGTGAAAAGCGCACGCTAGGAAAATGTTATGACACACCGCTGAGAAGAGACGACTTAGTAGTCATTAAAAGACCAACAAAGGTTGATGTCTCAAAGCAAATATATCCTAAATTTGGGAAGACTTATTATGGTCCGTTCAAAGTAGCAGAAAGTTTTGGCAATAACTGCTACAAAATTGTGAATTCACGACAATCAAGTGATCGGCAACTACAACGCCAAGAACCTTAAACGCTATTATAGAGAGATTGAATAAAGAGTAAAATGATGGTATAATTTAGTTCTGAAGAATACATATCAAAAGCATTGTTGTACACTTTGTTAATGGAAGTTGAGTGAGGATTGTGCTCTTATATGGATATGGGCTAGGAAATTATTCATCTCTTCAAAAGTTTTCTAAATTGTACCATGTTAAAATATTGCTATGCTGCAAGTTGACACAAAACCAGTTTTGTACATAGCACAGTTATCCGAGTTAATTCAGCCAGTCACTGAGAAGGAGAGCAGCCACGTGCGGGAACTTGAAGTCGAACTGCGTGGTTGTAACAAAGACCGAACGAGAGTGCACGAGGATAATCGTGTGTTCCCGAAGAGTGCCAACCCTTGCGCGCGCGACGGAGTGTGTCTGGAGAGTGTAAGGGGTAGACGCGAGTACGGCACGCGACGGCCAGCCAATGAGAAGCGGCCTTACTTAAACGAGAACAAGAAATGACATGAGCTTTGCTACTTACGAGGATGATTTTAATACATCGTAATATCATAGAAGATATTAAATAATAAATAAGAATTATTATTAAACATACGATTAATTATTTATTTAATTAAGGATTATTATGATCATCTTCCATCAGCGACCAATCAGATCCTTGGTCTGAAAAGGACGCGGGCTTGGAAATTTGATGAGGGGGAAACGATAGAAGACTCTGGGCTCTTATTATTTGCGATTGCAACGGAGAAGGACGTCTCAAAAAGCTACTCGACAATTAAACAAAGCAAATAGAAATTCACCATCGAAGGGACTTTGTGCAAGAAGATATATGAAGTCGACATTCAACGAATTATAAAGTTAATAGAACCAATCTACAGTAGCAACTATGTCGAAATTCCTGAAGTTGAGGGAGGAATTTACTAACGAATTTACATCAGTTATGATGGTCAACTGAAAAGATATGGGAACAGAACTATGATGGCAGCAAGAATATTCAAAATGACATAACATCAATATCGCGGGAGAGATTAACATCACATCTCTCCCATGCAGAAATTCTACATATACAAGTCATTTCAACAACTAAAATGACAACATATATCAGAACTTTGGCGTAAGAAGATAGAAGGATTTCCAGTATGAGGGTGGCCAGGGAGGACCCGGAGCCATTCATGAGAGAAAGGGCTATCCCATCTCATACAAGAAGAGTCACCAGTGGAAGGAACGGCAACACGATGATGATGGAGTTCGAATCCTGGACCTGACCGCATGGGAACTTCTGTACGAGACCAGAGCAGACCAAACTGCATCATGCAGTCTTGCGCTTGGAAACAATCCGTTTCTAAAGGAAAGAAAAGGAAGTCCACTTCTAGTCATCTTAAACGCAACACAAGGTAGTCTTCGGACCAACGATATGTCCAACTTTGTAGATTTTTGTAGACCTTTTAAGAATATCCAAATAACTATTTATTGATGCCTTTTTTCTACATTTAAATGATATTATTGTAATTTTCGACGTTATACTTTCATAACTACATCATGCAGATGTTTATTCACGTTTTTCGTTTAATTTGAGAATTTGAAATTTTTCTTTAGATTTTTTATAGAATTTTTTAGAATTTTGCGACTTTCGAAGTTTGAATGGGGAGCTTTTACAGTTCAGTTCAGGATATATTTATGGTAAATTTCGAATGTGTTTAAATCACATTTTGTTAATTTTTAATTGTAAGATATCGTTTTTTGTTAGTGATAATAAGGACGGAAATTTATTCCAAGAATTTTATACAGACAATGTTTTTAAAGAACGCAATTCTTAAATATCTTATGTTGAGATCTACGCAAAGTCACGATCTGAAAAAAATTATTAGACAGATTTGGTGAGAAATATTTGGTGACTAACAATTATAAAATATTAAAATTGGTGAGAAATATATTAAAGAAATGATATATAAAGTAATAAAATGTGAAGTTAACAAATAAGAATTTTAGCGTATTTTGAAGTAATAAGAATGTGAAGAAAGATTTAAAGGAATATTGCAGCTAATTGAAAGCTCTTATAGAAATGTGAGTGATGCTAAGATATTAGATTGTTATTTGAAGACTAGTATTTTATCGTATTACCTGTTAAATTAATTCATTGATAGAACCAGTACTTTTATTAAATACACACATCAAAAAAAGTTTTGCATCACCTCGGTTCCAAGAGTTCCGGAACCTTTAAATACAAAGGGAATAGAGATCAACACAAACAACATTTCAGCTCGTTTTATTGCTCATGAGACCCACACATTGCATGTTGTACCATCATACAGCTAGACTTTCAGCATTTGTGGTCCAGATTGCAGTACACACCACTACCTCTAATACCCAGTAGCACGTCCTCTTGCATTGATGCATGCCTGTATTCGTCGTGGCATACTATCCACAAGTTCATCAAGACACTGTTGGTCCAAATTGTCCCACTCCTCAACGACAATTCGGCGTAAATCTCTCAGAGTGGTTGGTGGGTCAAGACGTCCATAAACAGCCCTTTTCAACATATCCCAGGCATGTTCGATAGGGTTCATGTCTGGCGAACATGCTGGCCACTGTAGTCGAGCGATGTCGTTATCTTGAAGGAACGCATTCACAAGATGTGCACGATGAGGTCGAGAATTGTCGTCCATGAAGACAAATGCCTCTCCAATATTCTGCCGATATGGGTGCACTATGGGTCGGAGGATGTCATTCAGGTATCGTAAAGCCGTTTCGGAGCCTTCCATGACCACCAGTGGCGTACGTCGGCCCCACATAATGCCACCCCAAAACATCAGGGAACCACCACCTTGCTGCACTCGCTGGACAGTGTGTCTAAGACGTTCAGCCTGACCAGGGTGCCTCCAAACACGTCTCCGACGATTGTCTGGTTGAAGGCATATGCGACACTCATCGGTGAAGAGAACGTGATGCCAATTCTGTGGGGTCCATTCAGCATGTTGTTGGGCCCATCTGTACCGCGCTGCATGGTGTCGGGGTTGCAAAGCTGGACCTCGCCATGGACGTCGGGAGTGAAGTTGCGCATCATGCAGCCTATTGCGCACAGTTTGAGTTGAAACACGACGTCCTGTGGCTGAACGAAACGCATTATTCAACATGGTGGCATTGCTGTCAGGGTTCCTCCGAGCGGCAATCCGTAAGTAGCGGTCATCCACTACAGTAGTAGCCCTTGGGCGGCCTGAGCGAGGCCTGTCATCGACAGTTCCTGTATCTCTGTACCTCCTCCATGTCCAAACAACATCGCTTTGGTTCACTCTGAGACGCCTGGAAACTTCCCTTGTTGAGAGCCCTTCTTGACACAAAGTAACAATGCGGACGCGATCGAACTGCGGTATTGACCTTCTAGGCATGGTAGAACTACAGACAACATGAGCAGCGTACCTTCGTCCTGGTGGAATGACTGGAACTGATCGGCTGTCGTACCCCCTCCGTCTAATAGGCCCTGCTCATGCATGGTTGTTTACATCTTTGAGCAGTTTTAGTGACATCTATGAACAGTCAAAGGGACTGTATCTTTGATACAATATACACAGTCAACGTCTATATGCCGGAGATCTGGGAACCGAGGTGTTGCAAAACTTTTTTTGATGTGTGTATTTTTATTATGGTTGTTGCAACTATGAAAGGAATTTGTTAATGAGAAGTGAATTAAGAAGTATATGCTTTCTGAAAGGAACTGCGATGCATCTCTGAGAGTGAGATTTATTATTCCCGTAGCAGACGGAGGTATTTATTGTAAGACAATGGGCAATTGTGAAGCCATTGGCCAATTGTTGAAGGAATGTCTGTAGTGACAGACTTGCGCATATGTGAAGTTGAAATAGGATGTTTATGAAGATGCAGTATTATTGATGTTTATTAGTATTGGAAGTTATTGCAATAGTCTCATATTGTTGAAACTCCTTTAAATTCACAGGGCAGCGGATCCTAGATGAAGATAAATCTGATAGAAAATATAGGATTTAATGGATCTTTGTTGAAACTAAGAGTAAACTGAGATCTATTAAATGGTTCTGAATTAGATATTGAATTTACATTGTATTCAACACAGTGACAGTATGTATTTTTATTAAGTATTTTAGCCTATTTTCATTTTCATTTTTTTTTTGTCCGTGTGTCTGTGTGTGCGTGTGTGATTCGTGTGTGTGTGTGTGTGTGTGTGTGTCTAATAAATTCCAAACGGCCCGAGCGATTTCAATGAAATTCGGTAAGATCATAGCACCATTCTGGCCGACCCCGACCGTGCCCTTCTAATTTTATTGTGTCTCACCAATCCAACATGGCGGCTGTGCGAAATATTTAACCAGCATTCAGTATCTCCGAAACTATTACTGATATCACCCTGAAATTTTGTACGGTGATAAAGGGCACTAGTACAAGTTTACCTATGACACTTTCAAAAACCTAGTTATTACAAAAACAACATGGCGACCAGGCGAATTTGAGATTTTTTAATAGACTTTTCTTGTGATTTAACCATCCAAACGTAATGAAACTTGGTACAGCAAATGTTTATACACATTGTAATGCTCTGACGTCTAATTTAGTTCAATTGTTTACATAACCTCAAAATGGCGGCTGTGTGAAATATTTCACTGGCAATCAATATCTCCGGAACTATTACAGATATCACCTTAAAATTTTGTACGGTGATGAAGGGTACTGCTACAAGTATATCTATGCAACATTCAAAAACCTGTAAAGTGCAAAACGAACATGGCGGCCAAGCGAATTTGAAACATTTTAATAAACGTTTCTCGTGATTTAACCATCTGAGCGCAGTGAAATGTGGTACAGTAAATGATTATACATATTGTAATGCACTGGCATCTAATTTAGTTCAGTTGTTTACATAACTTCAAGATGGCGGCTGTGCGAAATTTTAAAATTAAGTTTTCATTTCTTGTGTCGTAATAATTCAATCGAAGTGAAAGTTTGAATAATGAAGCTACGCAATAATTTTCCTTTCTTGGTGCATATTACTTATTACAATCCAGAATGGCGAGCATCCGAAATATTTTGATGGTTCTATATCTACGAATATTTTACAACAATCAAACTGATTTTCTTTATGTTCATAGAAGCTATGAACATTAGTTCACCTATGGGACTTTCAGTAACCTGGTGAGCACAAATCCAACATGGCGGCGACGCGAATTATAAATATTTAAATGGACGTTTCTCGCGATTTAACCACCCGAATTCAGTGAAACTTTGCACGTTAAATGCTTATACAAGTGTTAATCCACTGGCATCTAATTTATATCAATTGTTTTCTTAACAACAAGATGGCAGCTGTGCGAAATTTTAAAATCTCGCTTTTACTTCTTGTGTCCAGATCATGCGATTGAAGTTTGAATACCACACGTACACAATAATCTTCATGTAATAGTACATACGTAAGAATCCAACCTGGCGACCATCTGAAATATTTAGACGGTTCTCAATGTCTTCGATTCTATCACAACAATCAAACTGAAATTTTGATAGAGGCAGTTAACATGAGTAGGATATATGAAAAAAAAAATTCCTCTCGGCACGCCGGAAGGCGGAGGTAGATTTCACCGGGCAAACTAGGGGATAGGCTATAATAGGCAAAATATGCAGGTTTTCGTAGGAGGATCAGACCTCATTTATTGCGAGGAAGTATTTTACAATTGGAGGTTAGTTAACATTTTTTCGTCTTACTATGCATACTTTTATCATTTTACTTCTTATGGGGATGGTAACCTTCTTGTCATTTGGGGTTAATTTTTAGCCTATTTTCAATTTTGAAAAAAAATAGGCTTATGAGATCACCTTTTGTCCGTGTGTGTGTGCGTGTGTGTGTGTGTGTGTGTGTGTGAGGTGTGTGTGTGTGTGTCCCTAATAAAATATAAACGGCTGGAGCGATTTCAGTGAAACTCGGTAAGTTCATAGCACTATTCCCGGCGACCTCGACCGTGCCCTTCAAATTTTGTTACGTCTCACCAATCCAACATGGCGGCTGTGCGAAATATTTCACTGGCATTCAATATCTCCGAAACTATTACCGATATCGCCCTGAAATTGTGTACGGTATTAAAGGGCACTACTAAAAGTTCACCTATGGGACTTTCAAAAACATGGTGACTACAAAACCAACATGGCGGCCAAGCGAAGTTGAGACTTTTAGATAGACTTTTCTCGCGATTTAACTATCCAAACGTAATGAAACTTGTAAAGCAAATGTTTATACACATTGCAATACACTGGAGTCTAATATAGTTCAATTGTTTACATAACCTCCAAATGGCGGCTGTGCAAAATATTTCACTGATATTCTATATCTCCGAAACTATTACAGATATCACCCTGCAATTTTGTACGGTGATAAAGGGTACTAATACAAGTTTACCTATGTATAATTCATAAACCTGTAAAGTACAAAACGAACATGGTGACCAAGCGAATTTGAAATATTTTAATAGACTTTTCTCGTGAGTTAACTCTCTGAGCGCAGTGAAATATGGTACAGTAAATGATTTTGCAGATTGTAATGTACTGCCATCTAATTTAATTCAATTGTTTACATAACCTCAAGATGGCGGCTGTGCGAAATTATAAAATTAAGTTTTTATTTCTTGTGTCGTAATCATGCGATCGAAGTGAAAGTTTGAATAATGAACCTAGGCAATAAGTGTCCTTGAATGGTACATAACTCTATAGCCTATACATATAACAATCCTAAATGGCGAGCTTCCGAAATATTTAGACGGTTCTCAATATCTATGAATCTTTTACAGCAAACAAACTGAAATTTTTATGTTCATAGAGACTATGAACATATGTTCACCTATAGGACATTCAGTAACCTGGTGAGCACGAATCCAACATGGCGGCGACGCGAAGTATAAATATTTAAATGGACGTTTCTCGCGAATTAACTATCCGAGTGCCGCGAAACGTTGCACGTTGAATGCTTACACAAATGTTGATCCACTGGCATCTAATTTATTTCAATTGTTTGCATAATCAAAAGATGGCTGCTGTGCGTAATTTTAAAATCTCGTTTTTACTTCTTGTGTTCTAATCATGCTATTGAAGTTTGAATACCACACGTACACAATAATCTTAATATAATAGTACAAAAATAAAAATCCAACCAGGCGACCATCTGAAATATTTAGACGGTTCTCAATATCTACGAATCTGTTTCAGCAATTAAACTGAAATTTTGTATGTTGATAGAGACAATTAACATGAGCAGGATATATGAAAATAGGCTGTATAGTTCTTCACGGAACTACTTGTTATACTTATGATCACACTGTCCTTATGCAAGGTTTGGAACTAATGTGTAACTATCTAACAGTCTGTTACTTCTTCGCGCAAAATTTTATCTCCCGCAGAGATGTTGGTTGGTTCCTCAGTTTAGGGGCTGCGACAAGGTGGTCATGTAACCCCGTGTACATTGGGTGTGTGTAGATTCTGTCTGATAAACGGTGTTATTTGTGATTACTGTATTAGTCTGTAATTCAGGTAAGGTCTGCAGATGGTCAATTTTAAGTGGTACTACCTAATTTTGTACCAAATACTAACGTCAACGACACCTAGCTGTAAACTTGGCTGCTAGATGCCACCGCAACCAGCAACTTGCAACGAACGTTGTAACTTCCCCTCCGAAGGAAAGCATGCTGACGCATTTTTAGCGCTCTTAGAAAATCCGGCGACTTTGTCCGGCTTTGAACCAGCACCTTGGGCATAGAAGTTCAGCATGCTACCTGTTAGCCGCTTCCCTCATAGTCAGATGGAACAAGAAGTTCCGTGACGAACTAAAGAGCCTACTTTTCTTAAAATTAAGATTCATGCCATAGATTAATCTACAGTATATGAACCTATCTAGAATAATGACGAAATTAAGTGGGTAATATAGAAATGCCTTAATTAGTTCGAAATAAGGTATACTAGGCATAATGAAGCCTAATAGAGCAATACAGTTGGCAGCTCTGGTGACTGAATATATTCTTACTACCATCTCCTAAGGTACAGAATACAAAATGTGGTTGAAGTCCAAAGGACGTTACATGGATTTAGACATTGGATCTATTAGTACACGTAAAAGCATGTTGGCAACAATGTCAAGCGAGTGCTGGTCAGAAATAATCTGAAATATTATATATTTTTGTGCCAATTTTGGATGAAATCCATTTGTTGGTATAGAAGTTACATGTATTTAAAAATTGGTCCTATCAGCAGGCTTAGAATCATGTTGGTAGAACTGACGTATATAAGTTACTCCAAATTAATGTAAAATGTCGGGTAATTTACGTGTGCATAGTTTAAAGCTGTCGGCTTGCATACTTTCTGATATATTTGGATACAAAATAGAGAGCAATTATTAACAGTTGGCAGCCCTGGTGGCTCTTAAGAATACACTCAGTCATATATGTTTATGTACACATATTACATACAAAATTTGGTTGAAATTCAATTGATAGTGTAGAAGTTATATGCATTTAAAAATTGGACTTATCAGAAGGCTTAAGATTATTTTGGCAACGCTGTCATGTATGGCCACCTGGAAATTAAACTGAAATAGTATTATCTACATGTGTGCCAATTTTAGAATAGCTCCCATGTATACCTTCCAAGATATCCAACATGGAGCTCAAATTCTAGTGCGTTTTTTTAGCAGCTGGTAGCACTGGCATCTTTTTCAAATATGGGCCTGAGATATTCCGGTATACATCTTTACTCATACTAAATTTGGTTTCGATTGCTGCAGCCGTTTAGGAGTTGATAGGGGGACACACACACACACAGCCAGACAGACAGAAGGACAGACAGACAGACAGACAGACAGAAGGACAGACACATTTTCCCGGATATATCTTATAAGTCTACTTTTTCCTCATTTTTGAAAAGTGTGAAAAGTAGGCTAAAAATGAATGTGATCTCGTCAATGGCGTTGTCTTGGCAACCTCTGATAGATCATCCCTTATGAATTTAAAAGCGTTGTTATGGTAACCTCTGATGGCACTTGGCATTTTTTTAAATTCCGAAATCATTTTTCTCATCCCTTGGCGTAATGGTGGGTCATATCAAAAATTCTTTCAGACAAAAGTTTTAGGTAATTATTAGGGGAATATTTTCCATTTTATACGGTTTTGATATTGTGCCTATTAAGAGTGATATGATTAATGTTTCCCGAAAAACCCACTTTTTTCCACCCCTTTGGTCAATGGTTGGTGCTATCAAAAAACTTATTTGACATAAATTTTTGGCACTTATCCGACACATATTATGAACTTTGAATGGATTCGATATTTCACGTATTAAGAGAGTTATAGCGAAATTTCACTTTTTCATAAAAAAAAGCCCCCCATTTTCACCCCCTTCGACCGATTTTGCCCATTAACGAACTCGACCGAGATTTTATAGGGATACATATTATGTAAAAAATTCAAAGTGATTAGTGCAAAATTACGGCAGTTATCGTGTCCACAAGAAACTGATATATATATATATATATATAGCTAGATAGATACATATATACATAAATTATATATAAACTTTTGAACTGACGGTGGTTTTGGGGTCTGGGGGATGTGAAACGCGAAGATATGTCGAAATTTTCCGGAAGTCGAAACATGGTACCCATTGCAATAGTTAGCTTTCTAATGAAATCTACCTAATAGGCTGTATAGTTCTTCACGGAACTACTTCTTTTTATGGTCAGACAAGTTATAGGAGGTCTTTGAACTATGTCTCTACTGAATTGTATGATTATAGAATCCCGGATTGTCACAGTATCACGAATAAGACATAGTAGGGTGATGTCGGTAGAGAAAGCAATCGGACAGTTGTACGAGTACATATTTTATTTTATTGAGTAGTTGTTGAACTACAATATTAGTATTTGTATTGTACAGAAAGTGTATTAAGAATTTAATGATAGGTTTATAATTACATTTACGCGCATCATTAGTATTATGTTTTAACTTGTAATTTATATTAAAATAGAGAGTTCTATCGCTTCCATTAAAATAATTTAATTTAATTTAATTTAATTTAATTTATTTTCACTGCTACACTTAGAGCTTAAGAGCTCCTTTACAGTAGCGCCCTACATAAAATAAGGTTAGGGCTTATAAAAATAAAACATTTCACCTACTTTCACAATATAAATAATCATATTCTAACAATTATAGTAACAAAAATATAGTAACAATACAATAATAATAATATTACTAATGATAATGGAAAAATTATATACAAAAGAGTGAGAGTGCATACAGACTATCAGCCCGAAAAACAAACACCATATACTCTACAAGAAGAGCTATTGAAGTAGACAGGTTGTCAGCTATTGTCCTTGTGTTATAATTGAACTTTAAAAATGTATTTTAACATAATACAGTAATCAAATGTGAGAGGTATACTGCTCCAAGAAGCGGGATGAAAGATGTCTTTTGAAGGCTGCAGTGCTTGCAATGTTGACGAACTTATATAAATCGAAGGTGTTGAAGAGGCGTGAGGCGGTGCAAACAAAAGATTTATTTTTGTGTATCTATTTTCTCGATTATGAACAGAATGCATTGGTGTAAAGGCATTGTAGAGATATAAAGGGGTCTTGTTATGTAATATTTTATGTGTCAGAATGGCAACTGATAACTGCCTGCGCTCGTGGAGTTTCATCCATTTCTGCTGCACGTAGTAAGGTGTGATATGTTCATCTCACCTTACATCCAGAATGTACCGATCACATGCATTCTGGACTCTTTATAATTTGATGTTCTGTGTTTCTGGTAAATCATTGTATACAGCAGAGCCATAATCAATGATTGGAAATATGAGAGTTTGGACGAAGAGCTTACGTATGTTAGGTGGGGTGTATGAAACAGTTCTTTTCAGGAGATGCATAGTTGATACAACCTTCCTTACCACATTAGACGTATTCTCTGCCCACGACAGTGTTCTATCAAATATCACTCCGAGATTATTGACAGTGTTTCTATATTTAATATTATTATCTAGTATCTTGATGGGTGGTAGTGAATTAAAATCTACTGAATTTAGAAGTTTTGTATATCCAATGGATATAAGTTGTGTTTTAGATATGTTCAAGTTAATATTATGATTTTGGGCCCATTCACAAAGCCTGTCAATGTCTTCATTAAACAGATGTATACGATCACATGCAGTGTTAGGCGTGAGGTGAAAATAGGCTTGGAGGTCATCAGCGTATATATGAACAGAACTATTTCGGAATTCATTAGAAACATCGTTTATATATAGCGAGAAGCATAGTGGACCTAAGACAGATCCCTGAGGTACTCCACTTTCTACCGATTTCCAGTCTGAGGAGGAGCCATCCGCGAGGACCACTCTCTGTGTACGCATGGAAAGGTAGGATTTGAACAAGGAAAGAGCACTCTGAGAGAAGCCAAAAGATTTCAGCTTTGCAAGAAGTATATTATGGTTCACATAGTCAAAAGCCTTACTGAAATTGAAAAGACATAGGATTGTAAGCTGACGCTTGTCCATAGCTGAGCGTATATCATCGCTGACCTTTAACAATGCAGTGGTGGTACTATGACCCTTTTTAAACCCAGATTGGTAAGGATTGAAGATATTAAATTTTGTTAGGTATTCACATACTTGTTCATGAACTATTTTCTCAAGCGCTTTACTAAGGGCATAAAGGATATGTATTGGTCTAAAGTCACTACAGCTAGTGGGGTTTTTATTTTTTGGCACTGGACTTATGTTAGCACACTTCCAAAGAGACGGGTATACTCCACTTTGTAGAGAGAAATTAAATAGATGGATAATTGGGGGTAGAAATACTTCAAGACAGTTACAAATAAGAGAAATTGGGATACTATCTGGGCCTCTTGCTTTTGTACGAATTGATTTGATGGCTTTCACAATCTGGTGTGGGTAAACATACATAAAGAAAAAAATTTCATGGGCAGGGGGAGGGATGGATGTGTATTTCATGACGGTCTCTGATACTCAAGGACGCCAGAGATAATTGTATAGAGTAATGAATAGTCTTTGTAATGACGGAGATCTACGTCAGTGGTAAATTCATTTATTCATGGGGATATTTTTTTATTTAACTTAATAACATTTTCTTGTTATTAAATTCCCGTTACCTAGGGCACAGCAGTTGTTTGATGCTATTTAAGCCATGATTTTGTTTAGGCGTATTAAAGCCTTTGAAATAATGTTTTTCATGTTTTCTATAGGAATCAAACATGTATTTTATGCAAGTGAAGTTATGACATTTGGTTAGTTGTTTTTATTTAACGATATTCAGGCATATAATCAATGCCAGTGATAGGAAACGTGTAATTGTTTCTTTTATTTTAATAAACACTACAGGCACGATGTTACGTTTCCCTGATTTTTATAGGAAATTGGCATTATCTTTGTAATTAAATGGTAGAGGAATGTGCTGTAGAGTGGAAGTTCCCGAGGGACCTAATCCTCATCCTTACGTCCGAGATTTTTATAGATTCGCAGTTTTCCTGAGTAGATAGATAACCCTACTCTTCTAGAGTTAGTTACTATAGCACATTCCATTTGAAAAATCCTGTTCCTTATTCTGAGTGTTTTCGCCAAGTAGCATCATGCTGTTTTTAGCCGGGATTTCAAGATGCTATATTCCATTATTATTTCCAGCCTAGGATTTTGGTGGATCATCCAGATATATAGGTACAGTACGTTCCAAGCTTATATAATCCATGTCTTGTCAACTAGACAAAGGATAAGAGCGGGAGTACCACAGGGCTCGTTAATCGAACCTGCGCTATTCAATCTCTATATCAAAGATATGCCGACGCCAGGGAGACCACTGACAGCACTCTATCTCTATGCTGACGACTCGGCTATCACAGCCCCGGGCAACAGATTTGCAGGCATCCACCGAAGGCTGCAAGAGGCGCTATGGGCACTGGAACCCTGGCGGATAAAAGTCAAATGTCAGGTGGTACTTTTCACGAAAAAGGTGAGGTTCATATACCGCATTGACAACATCCGGCCATTTACTGTACACTGTTCACCCACAACATCGACTGAACACACACAATGCGATATTTAGGAGTCACTCTAGATCGCGAACTGGTCATGCGGCATCATATCCAATACCTACAACATTAGGCACACACAAGAATGCTGCAACTCGATCTGATCCTGAACCCGACGAGTCGTCTCTGGCCTATCACTGGGGTAGTGAAACTCGCACTACATCTCATAATACGAGTATACTGTATGAAGCACATCGTTCTTCTTTGCTGCGGAACTGAGAGTTCCTGCAACATTATCTCCTCCCTATGAAGGTACCAACAGATGGAATATTGGTATTCACGGCAAAGAAATTAATCTCCAGTGAATCCTGTAGGTTATTTTGTGGCTGCTGCGGGTTTTGCCTGGGTATATAATTTAACAATTAAGACACTGTATTCCACCTTACCAATACTATGTGTCTACCCTTTATTCCTCCCGTTTCCAACGGGGTCGGGCATGAGATGCGATGAAATTCTATGTGGCGGATGGTTTTACGTCCAGATGCACTTCCTGACGTGAATTTCATGAGAGGAGTTAATGCGAGATGAAATGAATGAAAATGCTAGTCTTACTTTGGCAATAAATATCTTCCCTCTTGGTAGTTAACTGGCAAATTGTTGAGTGTTTTGGAGCTATCGGTAAAGAATTGTATGTCGTCAATTGCGCTTAAAATTTTCAAGGTGGTTGGTTCCTCACTTTAGTGGCTGCGACAACGCGGTCATGTAGCCACGTGTACTTTGGGTGTGTGTAGAATCTGTCTGATAACCGGTGTTAACTGTGATAGCCGTATTAGTGTGTGTTATCGGTAATTCAGGTATGGACTGCAGACGATCAATTTCAAGTAGTTCCTATTTTACTAACAAATGCTACCGTCAACGACACCTAGCTGTGAACGTGGCTACTTTATGCCACCGCAACCGGCACCTGGCGACGATCGTTGGAACTAATAGAGCGTTAGTAAAATCCAACATCCAAATTTAGCTTCACACAATTGTAGATAGTGGAAGGTTCTTTTACATGCCATCAATCTATTACAATGAAAATATATAGGATTATGTTAGATTGACTATTGCTATTGTAACATTCAGTCAGTCAACACGAAATATTGTCTTTCTACAATCGTCCATAACAATATTGTCTGTTGTTGTTTTAATATTCAGTCTTTTGACTGGATTGATGCAGCGCTCCATGCCTCCTTGTCCTGAGCTAATCGTTTTATCTCTACATAATTACCATACCCTACATACGAGGCAATCTGTTTAACATATTCTAACCTTGGCCTTCCCCTACAGTTCTTGTCCTCAACCCTTACTTCCATAACTAACTTTGATATTCCTGGGTGTCTTAGTATGTGTCCTACCAACCTATCTCTTTTCCTCGTTTACAGTCGCCAGAAACATTTCTCCTCTCCCATTCGTCATTTCTTACTCTATCTACCCATCTGATCTTCATCATTCTCCTGTAACACAACATTACAAACGCTTCAATTCTCCTCATTTCTGCTTCGCCAACAGTCCAAGTTTTACTTCCATAGAGCGCCATGCTCTAGACAACGGCTTTCAAAAAAGACTACCCAGTACCTAATTCTATATTCGATGTCAATTGGTTCCTTTTCTGCAGAAATGCTTTCCTTTCCTGCGCCAATCTAATGATTCGTGGCACTACAGCTCATGAAGGGCATAGGCCTATCAAGCGACCGCTGCCCAGCCATTTGGCCTGCAGATATTGGGGTGACGCGTGGTCAGCGCATTGAGTCCCCTTGATCGTTAATCTTGGTTTTCGTGACCAGGGCGCTGCCTCACTGTCAGACAGCTACTCAATTGCACTCACGAGGTTGAGTGCACCCCGTTCCAGAGTAGGGGGGTAATGCCGATTCTAACGCACTCATTTTATTTGTACCCGACTGTACAAGTTAAAATAATTAATATCTCTCAAACGCATAGTCGGATGTTGACAAATGTGGTGTCCTAGGACTCGGGCTGACGTCCTCTTTCCTATGGACCATGTATTATATTTTTCAAATTTTTTTTAAATTTTTTCGTTTTCGAAAATAGGCTATAGCTTGAAAACCAAACAGGATAGAACGTTGTGCCATGGCTCAAACGAATGGTCTTTATGCCCTTTATTTTCTATAATGAAACTTTTTTACTTTTATGTTTTTTTTTGAAAACACTCGAATTTTGAAAATCCTATATTTTGGAAACTAGGAACTCTACAAAAACGTTTATTTGACATAAATGAAAGGTCCCTATGCCCTCTACCCCCAAAATAAATGTCAAGTCTCTAGGATGAAAACCTGTAGTAGTGGGATGATGACAGTGCTGCACCACTTCTTATTGAGCCACCCTCGTATTTGCCCCGAACTTGATATCTCGCTAACCAAACATGGGATTAGAACATACAGGGTGTCCTAGCACTCGTAGTGATGTCCCCTACTTTCCTATAGCCTCTTTATTTGATTAAAAGACCAAAACTAAAAGGTCATGTGCTTTTAATATCTCGCGAACCAATCATGCTAGAGGCATGTTCGATAGGTCCAAGGACTCGGGGTGACGTCCTCTCTGCTATGGACCACTCGTTATAATTTTTAATAAAATTGGAAACTCGAATTTGGGGTAAACACGTGTTTTTTGTGATTTTGCCGATATCTCACGAACCAATAACGTTAGAGGCATGTACGATGGGTCCAAGGATTCGGGAAGACGTCCTCTTTGCTATAGACCACTCGTTGTAATTTTTTAAAATTTTGGAAACGCGATTTTGGGGTAAACATGTGTTTTTTGTGATTTTTGCCGATATGTCACGAACCAATAACGCTAGAGACATGTACGAGGTGTCCTAGGACTCGGGCTAACGCCCCCTTTCAAATGTGGTAGATATTTGTTTTCAAAAAATAATTCACATGGGTCTAACGCCATACATGATGAAAAAACTTTTTCTTTTTCGTTACCTGTTTATAATGTCCATGAAGCGTGGTGGTTGAGAGAGACGATACGGCTGGGTGTGTGTGTTTCAACGAACCTGTCGCTGACCACGGTGGCTGTGTTCAATAGATCAATCGCTATTTCGACGGGTCGGTGTATGACAGAGCGAGGGTGCGTTTTTCTGATATTTTACCTTTGACGTGTAAACGGTGATGAGAACTTGATTCTATGTTGGTCGAAGCGAGTACAGAAAACAAACTTACAGGAGGTGAAGGTCATTTGAGCTTATTGGAAGGCTCCGGTCTGACTTGACAACAGGTGCAATGGAAAAAATGACCAAGACGCTTGAAGGTGAAATAATCTGACCATCGTGGTGGCAGGGGAGTGTGAAAGGCATGCACGCACATGTGTGAAACCACATGCACGCTAAACCAGTGACATCCTGTCTTGCTTCGTACGTGACAAAATGCAAGTTCATGTGAAATTTGATCTACCGCAGGTGTTCGCCTGGGACGTTAGCTGTCCACATGCATGATAACTGTTAACAAGTCACATCCTGTTTTGCTTCGTACGTGACAAAATGCAAGTTCATGTGAAATTTGATTCGCCACAGGTGTTCGCCTGGGACGTTAGCTGTCCACGTGACCGATAACAGAATGTTCAAAGCGTGGGAAAAAATGATTATACATGCAACGTAGCATATATAAAGACATGTCGTTATCATTTCCACTCTCACTTGGGTGGACTACCTTTGAACACACTGCGTTGCATGAAACCCCTGGTCTTGTTTAACAGTTTTGGTGTTGGTGGAAAATACTTAACCTTGTTGTGGGGTAGGTATTTATTTATATATTTATTCATTTATACATTTATTGATTAATATATATATATATATATATATTTACAAGCAATTATTTATTGATTAAGTAATTAATGATTTTATTTATTTGTTTGCAGATAACCGGCATACCTTACATGTCTGAGGGAGAAGAAACCATTGCACTTTTGAGCCCACTAGAAGGGAAGAGTAACAAGTCACTGCAAGTAAAGGTGAGATGATTTTTTTAAACTAACTTGTTTCATTTTTTTGTTTTATGTTTTATTTTATGAAATGTATGTATTAACCTGAATTTAGGTATTTATAGCGGTTTATTTTATTTATTTTTAGAAACTTGGAAAGAATAGCCTTACCGCCGTAGCAGTCGCTGAAAAAAAACAGAAACGCACTAAAGCGAAACCACTGCCAAAGAGTGAACTGTTTAAAACTCAGGTAAGTCCAACTTAAAAATGCTATTCCATTTTACCACTACTGAAAACTCGTAGACAAAAAAAAATTCATTACCTGTACATGACTGGGACAATGATTGCTTTCTTGATTAATGGCTATGTTGTTGTTGTTGACTGGGAAAAGTACAAGGCCATGTTGGATTTTCTAAAAATAAAAATAATAAATTTAATTTATGGGTGGTTCCCTATGGACTCAACGAATATCCACAGGTTTGAACATGATAATGTGAACAAAATGACATGACATTCATTTTTGTTTATATATTGGTTAAAGGGAGGGTGGGGGAATGTAAATGACTGTAGCTTTATCAAAAAGAAAATAAGTACATGGGTTACTGTTAGTGCCAACATACAGTTTATTTTTAATGGTGTTTTGATATATTAATGCCAATTAACGTTAACGTTTTATTTACAAGTATTGATTGATTGATTGATTGATTGAGTGATGGGTTATTTTGTTTGCTTTTAGGTGTCGTCATGTGTCATTAACGTAATGAACAGACAGTGAACAAGCATGCATTATGCTTTAAAGTACTCTGTGCAATGTTAATAACTTACAATAAGAAAAAAGTTTTATTATAACACATGGCGTTAGTACCAAATACAACAAGTGAGCAAGTTGGTTTACCACGTGGGTTAAATTTAAAATCAGAACATGATCGATGGTTAACATTTGAATCCTGGCCTGTAGGCTTTTTGTCGACGCATGAACTTGCAAAAGCCGGTTTTTTTACTTGAACCGAGGAGATGTGGTGCGCTGTGTGTTTTGTCGTATTGAACTTTCACACTGGGAAGAAGGGGATGATCCCTTTAGAGACCATTTGCGATGGTCTCCTCACTGTCCTTACATGCTTGGAAAGCAAGTGGGTAACCTACCCGTGCATTCATTTTACCGAACCACAAGGCCTATGGCCGCTACTTACGTTGCTGAATCACAAATAAATAATAATAATGATGTATTACCAGCCAATGGTAGTGTCGATATATGTGGTCCATATGCCATAGACAGTGTTGAATTGGCGTGTGCTTTTGAAAAATTGGGAGTTTGCAAGACTAAAGCACTAGCACACCCAGAGTACAGCTCTGTTGAAAAACGTTTCGAATCTTATAAAAATGTTTGGCCATTAATATTAAAACACCTTACCAAACAGCTAAGTGAAGCTGGATTTTTTATACTGGTGAAGGGGATAAAACAATATGTTTTTATTGTGGATTTGCTTTAAAGGATTGGCAAATGACTGATGACCCTTTTGTGCAACACGCTCGTTGGTTACCAAACTGTAAATACATGGTGTTGCTTAAAGGTCAGGAATTTGTGAACACTATTCGTAAAGAAAAAGTGATTGCAGCACAAGACATAAAAGTGCCTTTAGAGTTAGAGCACGCGGAGCAAATACATAAGGCTGAAAGAAAAGACTTGTCTCACGAACAGATACAAAAGTGTGACCAACAATTATGTAAAATTTGTTATCAAGATGAACTAGGTGTTGTATTTTTACCCTGTGGACACATGATAGCCTGTGTCAAGTGTGCATTAGAACTTAACACTTGTGCTATATGCAGAAAAGTAGTATCTGCAACAGTTAGGGCATTTCTTGCATAACTAGTATAATTTATTCGCCATGGATAGTGCAAAATCCCTAATTGCACAATATTATTAAAGCTGTTTTAGAGTGTAATAGATATGCTTTTGTTTTGTTTATAGACTACTACAATGAATGTATTGAATGCTGTGGGACAATCATGTGGCTTAGAGACAAAGAAGCTCAGCGAATTGCCAACGCATATTCCATTCCGCATTATCAAGATTCGGAAATTGAAAACAGCATATGGTGATCGTGTACTTTGTGTATGTGAAAACTTTGAGACATTTCTGCCTATACGGTTTAATGATATGTCGGAGAGTGTTTTTGATGAAGTCAATAATGCTGTGCAACCTGTACACTTAATTTATGAAGGTTTTAAAAACAATAGGTGCATGGCTCGTTTTAATTAAATAAATAAATAATGTGAAATAATAATGGAAAATATAAGTAATGACAATACACTGAAAAAGAAAGAAAATATGTGCATAGAATAGTAATGTTTTAGTGTTTAGTGTTGTCTTTAAAAATATTATGATGAAACCAAAAAAATGTATATAAAGTTTGTAAATAAATGCAAAATCATGTTACAATGTTGTTTTATTTTATACAAAGTTAGTATATTTAACATTGCAGAGTATACATGATTATGACAATAAATGCACACTGAATACAAGCCTTTCTCACTTTACAATAGTCTGTTATAGTTTTAAACACAAGGCTTGTTGTAGATTATTTTATAGCAATGTCCACTCAACGTTGTTTTCGAAATGTGGGAAGCCGCAATGGTTGTATAGGCATAAAAACCTTATTGTTATTACTATTTAGTCACTTTGATCCCCTTGCATATCAAGAGCACATGACCTAGTTGTTCCACTCTTTAAAACGACAACAACAACAACACTACCTCTTGCATAGTTTGTGATGTTGATGGCTCTTGCGACGTGGGAAGATGGATTAAAAATAACTTTTAGAACTGGGGTTAAACGTTGCTCATTAAACAATGCACTATTTTGAGTAGCAATATGGTTTTCTTTATTTTTTGTCGACGGCAACTGTGTTTCATGCAGCACACTACATTGATG
The DNA here is from genome assembly GCA_946902985.2 of Meconema thalassinum. Lineage (NCBI taxonomy): Eukaryota > Metazoa > Arthropoda > Insecta > Orthoptera > Tettigoniidae > Meconema > Meconema thalassinum. The sequence continues at coordinate 1,765,741,864 of OX336388.2, forward strand.
ATCACCGACAATTAAAACCTCACTATTTTTACTTTTTAGGTCACCACGACAATGTTTGGAACGTTGCTTTGAACAACGCCAAATAACAGTTCCATTTTTATTGGTTCGTTTCACAATATATGAATATCCTTTATAGTATGCGTAAGGCTTACCATACCTAGTCACTGATACTTCCATATCAACTGTCAAGCATAGACTAAGCTCTAGTAAAGTCAACTTGGTAATAAGAATACTAGTTTAGTGTGAGAGCAAATATGGATCCAAAGAGTTCAGGTAAAAGTGAAAGCAAATAAGCAAATATAAGAAACAAGAGTGGGGGGTAAAAGTGGTCGCAAAGTGGCAGACTCATTACACTATAATTTTAGCATCACGAAGCTCTTGTTCAATTTCTTTGATTTCCCAATCGTGACCGATATGCCCAGCTTGTCGTAAAGCATGCAATTGTCGAAGCCGTTGAATTAGCTTACTGGGTTTGTTCCAGTATACAAATTTAACAAATGATTTTTTAGGTGTAAACAAAGCATTACCATTATCATGATCATTATCATCATCATCATCATCATCTTCATTATCGTCATCATGATCACCATTATCATCATGACCATCATCACTGTTACTATATAGTCCTTTTTGATCCTCTTGCAATACCACTTTATTTAAATTCTGAGTTGATTTTGACAGTGTTGATGGTTTCTTGGACGTTGACAACTGTCCTAACATGACGTTTTGAGGACATGATAAGTCCTTTTGAACAAACACTGCACTATCTTTAGCCGCAATATCGTTTTCTTGAACTTGCTTTTTAGCATTTTGATAATTGTTTGTAAACAGTAAGCGTGGTTCGTTTCGAGCACTACATTGATGAACACTCACACTTAAAACCTTTCCATTTTTACTTTTCAGATTGCCTCGACATTTTGTTGACCTCTCTTTTGAGCATCGCCAGAATATTATTCCATTCACATTCTGGCGATTATAGTTATAGGAGTAGCCTTGATAGAGTGCACGTAGCCTACCTTTGTTGGTTGTAATAAGTTCCATAGTAGTAACTGACCTGTCAGTACGATGTTCACACTACAAAGGTTACAACTGTTTTGCTGATGGAGTGATCTACCATAAGCTTATATATTGGCTTATGTGTTGGCTTTTTGTGTTGGCTTTTCGTGTTGGCTTTTGTGTTGGCTTATGTGTTGACTTTTTGTGTTGGCTTTTTGTGTTGGCTTTTCATGTTGGCTTTTCGTGTTGGCTTATGTGTTGGCTTTTTGTGTTGGCTTTTCATGTTGGCTTTTCGTGTTGGCTTATGTGTTGGCTTTTTGTGTTGGCTTTTTGTGTTGGCTTTTCATGTTGGCTTTTCGTGTTGGCTTTTCGTGTTGGCTTTTCGTGTTGGCTTTTTGTGTTGGCTTTTCGTGTTGGCATTTCGTGTTGGCTTTTGTGTTGGCTTTTCATGTTGGCTTTTTGTGTTGGCTTTTCGTGTTGGCATTTCGTGTTGGCTTTTCGTGTTGGCTTTTCGTGTTGGCTTTTTTTTGTATTGGCCTTTCGTGTTGGCTTTTTGTATTGGCTTTTCGTGTTGGCTTTTTGTGTTGGCTTTAGTATTGGCTTTTGTATTGGCTTATTTGACAAGTTATTTGTGTCAATGTATTTAGTGGATTTTTTCTTGGTGTTGGAAAGTAGTTGAAAGAGAGGGAATATTTAAAGACTTAACCTCAGCTCACTAACCTAACCTAACCTAACCTAACCTTTCAACTCTCAGATGTTAATTAAATTCTGTGCATAGTCGAGTTGGAACCCAAGACCTCAGGGGTAAAAAAACAATTATTTTTGACGGCTTATTTTGGTAACTTATATTAATGGCTAACCTAACTTTACCTAACCTAACCTAACCTCAGCTCACTTTGGATATTACTAGTAAGTGTTCATATCCTCTGCTAGGTAGCATGCTAGTAGTACAGGTAGTGCTCATATTTACCGCTAGGTAGCGGAAACATACTTTGCATGTTGCATGTGACACTTGTGAAGTTTAACCACATGCAAGACGTGCTTGTATAAGTTCTCTATTTAAACTCAATATACAATTAACCACTAAATGTTCAGAACTAACATGTATAGCCATGTTTAGGGTATATAGGAGACCCTTAGCAAGAAAGGCTGTCTAACCCACGAGTGTACAGCCTTGTCATACGCAGTAAGCACCTGTTGGCAGAAAACAACAACAACAACAACAATTTGAGAAAGCCAACAAAAAACTGTTTCCTTTAAATACCTTAATGGATATGTTGTTGGCTTTCTCAAATTGTTGTTGTTGTTGTTGTTTACTGCCAACAGGTGCTTACTGCGTATGACAAGGCTGTACACTCGTGGGTTAGACAGCCTTTCTTGCTAAGGGTCTCCTATATACCCTAAACATGGCTATACATGTTAGTTCTGAACATTTAGTGGTTAATTGTATATTGAGTTTAAATAGAGAACTTATACAAGCACGTCTTGCATGTGGTTAAACTTCACAAGTGTCACATGCAACATGCAAAGTATGTTTCCGCTACCTAGCGGTAAATATGAGCACTACCTGTACTACTAGCATGCTACCTAGCAGAGGATATGAACACTTACTAGTAATATCCAAAGTGAGCTGAGGTTAGGTTAGGTTAGGTAAAGTTAGGTTAGCCATTAATATAAGTTACCAAAATAAGCCGTCAAAAATAATTGTTTTTTTTACCCCTGAGGTCTTGGGTTCCAACTCGACTATGCACAGAATTTAATTAATATCTGAGAGTTGAAAGGTTAGGTTAGGTTAGGTTAGGTTAGTGAGCTGAGGTTAAGTCTTTAAATATTCCCTCTCTTTCAACTACTTTCCAACACCAAGAAAAAATCCACTAAATACATTGACACAAATAACTTGTCAAATAAGCCAATACAAAAGCCAATACTAAAGCCAACACAAAAAGCCAACACGAAAAGCCAATACAAAAAGCCAACACGAAAGGCCAATACAAAAAAAGCCAACACGAAAAGCCAACACGGAAAGCCAACACGAAATGCCAACACGAAAAGCCAACACAAAAAGCCAACATGAAAAGCCAACACAAAAGCCAACACGAAATGCCAACACGAAAAGCCAACACAAAAAGCCAACACGAAAAGCCAACACGAAAAGCCAACACGAAAAGCCAACACAAAAGCCAACACAAAAAGCCAACACAAAAAGCCAACACATAAGCCAATATATAAGCTTATGGTAGGTCACTCCATCAGCAAAACAATTGTAATCTTTGTAGTGTGAACATCGTTCTGACAGGTCAGTTACTACTATGGAACTTATTACAACCAACAAAGGTAGGCTACGTGCACTCTATCAAGGCTACTCCTATAACTATAATCGCCAGAATGTGAATGGAATAATATTTTGGCGATGCTCAAAAGAGAGGTCAACAAAATGTCGAGGCAATCTGAAAAGTAAAAATGGAAAGGTTTTAAGTGTGAGTGTTCATCAATGTAGTGCTCGAAACGAACCACGCTTACTGTTTACAAACAATTATCAAAATGCTAAAAAGCAAGTTCAAGAAAACGATATTGCGGCTAAAGATAGTGCAGTGTTTGTTCAAAAGGACTTATCATGTCCTCAAAACGTCATGTTAGGACAGTTGTCAACGTCCAAGAAACCTTCAACACTGTCAAAATCAACTCAGACTATAAATAAAGTGGTATTGCAAGAGGATCAAAAAGGACTATATAGTAACAGTGATGATGGTCATGATGATAATGGTGATTATGATGATGATAATGATGATGATGATAATGATCATGATAATGGTAGTGCTTTGTTTACACCTAAAAATCCATTTGTTAAATTTGTATACTGGAACAAACCCAGTAAGCTAATTCAACGGCTTCGACAATTGCATGCTTTACGACAAGCTGGGCATATCGGTCACGATTGGGAAATCAAAGAAATTGAACAAGAGCTTCGTCATGCTGAAATTATTGTGTAATGGGTCTACCACTTTGCGACCACTTTTAACCCCACTCTTGGTTCTAATATTTGCTTATTTGCTTCCACTTTTACCTGAACTCTTTGGATCCATATTTGCTCTCATATTAAACTAGTAATCTTATTACCAAGTTGACTTTACTAGAGCTTAGTCTATGCTTGACAGTTGACATGGAAGTATCAGTGACTAGGTATGGTAAGCCTTACGCATACTATAAAGGATATTCATATATTGTGAAACGAACCAATAGAAATGGAACTGTTATTTAGTGCTGTTCGAAACAACGATCTAAAAAAGTGTCAAGGAATAATTAAGACAAAAGGCTCCAACATACTTATTTCAATCGATCATCATTGTAAATCTCAAAATAATACTCATTTAAATGGACAAAATACTCTAACCAAGGTAAAAAAGCAAGACCAAGAAAAAAATAGTGTGGCTCAAGATAGTGCTTTGTTTGTTAAAGAGCATTTATTATCTCCTGAAAAAGACATGTTAGGACAGTCGTTAACGTCTAAGAAACCTCTAACACTATCAAAGACAACACAAACTATGCCAAAGGTTTTTGCATTGCAAGATGAACAAAAAGGATTAGATAGTAATAGTGATGATGATTATATTGATGATAATTATATTGATGATGATAACCATGATGATGATGATGATTATGATGATAATGATGATGATGATAATGGTTTACACCCAAAAAAATCATTTGTTAAATTTGTTTACTGGAACAATCCCAGTAAGCTAATCCAGCGGCTTCAGTACTTGCATACCTGTAAACAGGCTGGTCATACTAAATATGAGGAAGAACTTTTGGATATAGAAAATGAGCTTCGTAATGCTAAAATTATAGTGTAATGAATCCATGTAACCGCTTAAACTATTTCTTAACAATACATGTAATATTTTCTACCACTTTGCTACCACTTTTCTAGTTTGCTACCACTTTTCTACCACTTTGCTACCACTTTTCTACTACTTTTCTGCCAGTTTTCTACCACTTTTCTACCACTTTGCTACCACTTTTCTACTACTTTTCTGCCACTTTTCTACCACTTTTCTACCACTTTGCTACCACTTTTCTACCACTATGTTACCAATTGTCTACCACTTTGCTACCACGTTTCTACCACTTTTCTATCACTTTAAACTGTACATATTAAATATAAAAGCCAACACTAAATAATTCTATTACCAGAACCGAGATAACCTTTGTAGCGTGCAAATCATACTAACAGGTTAGTTACTACTATGGAACTTACTCCAACTACCGAGGTAAACAACGTGTACTCTATAAAGGCTACTCTTATAACTATAGACGACAAAATGTAAAAGGAATAATATTCTGGCAATGCTCGAAACAGAGGTCAACAACATGTCGAGGCAATATGAAAAGTAGAAATAGTGTGGTTTTAAGTGTGAGTGATCATCAATGTAGTGCTCCAGACAAAACACTGATGGTATTGACAAAAAATCATCAGAATGCTAAAAAGTTAGTACAAGAGAAAGATGTTGCTACTCAAAATAGTGCATTGTTTGTTGAGCAACGTTTAACCCCTGTTGTAAAAGTTATGTTGTATCCATCTTCCACGCATCAAGAGTCATCAACATCACAGACTATGCAAAAAGTAGTGTTGTTGTTTGAAGGGGCTGAACTACAAAGTCATCTGCCCTTGATATGCAAGTGGATCGAAAAGGACTAGATAGTAATAGACAAAAGAGAGTTGTAGTTTGTATATAACTATTGTACAAGTACTTATATTAAATAAATAAAAATAGTGTATGGGTATTGTCTGTTTTTCTTAATTGCTATCCCTATGTCCCACTATTAATGCAATTGTTAACCATCAACATTTTCTGACTATGTTCGCAAAGAGAGTGACCTTAAACAATACACTCTATTTATGGTTTGTGTACCGAGTACACAATAATACAGTGTGGTCAAGCCATGTTGAGGCAATAGTTATATCAGGTAAGGGATTCGAACCCTTGCTTTCTTGTACAGAAAATTTGAACTTAAGTCAAACACCATAACCACTCGGTCAACCTGACTGTTACTAATTTAATTATTTTTGTGGACTTGAGTGTTTATAAAACTTTTTCCAGTATACATTGACTAAACCACTTGTTTGTTTCGAAATATAGATTTTGTTTTGTTTGACCATAACATTGCAGTTATGAGTCTTGTGAACTGGGTGTTTAATATAGGGTTAAAGGCATTTTAAAATAATTTTAGAAAAGCTCTTAGGTATCGTGTCATGGGTTTTATTAATGCATTACTGTTCGTTGACTAACATTTACCGTTACACAACATTATTTTGGTGAGCTCTACATGTTGTTGTTTGAGTCGTCAGTCTTTTGACTGGTTTGATGCAGATCTCTATGCCTCCCTGCCCCGAGCGAAACGTCTCATTTCTATATAGCTACCACACACTACATTCAAGGCTATCTGTTTAACATATTATAACCTTGAATCTCCCCTACAAGCTCTTGGGTTCAATTCCTAGATTTAACACAAACTTTTAAAAGTGGTATGATAACTAAAACTAGTCTACTCAGTCTCGGGTGGTCCAAATAAGTAGAGAGGGTTTGATTCACACCTCAACCATAGAGCACTATGTTCTTTTCTTTTTTTAAATAATGATAGCCATTTGTTCAATTTCACATTTCACACATTGCAATTTGTCAATTTTCCATTTGCATTTTTTTAAATGACAGTTTGATGTTTTTCAATTTCATGATATGGAAACATGGATTTTTCCATTTTCATATTTACACATTTGTCAATTTCCCATTTGCATATATTTTCTTAAATGTCCGTTTAAGGTTTTTAAAATTTTGTCTATATGGAAACATGGATTTTCCATTTTGCTGTTTACAAATTTTTTATATATTTATTTTGTGTATGTTGAAAAAATCGATATTTCCAAAACAAGATTTTCTATTTTTCATTTTATGATTTTGTAAATAATATTAATGTGAGTGCTTGACCATGGATTTTCCATTTTGTTGTTTACAAATTTTTTATATATTTATTTTGTGTATGTTGAAAAACGATATTTCCAAAACAAGATTTTTTATTTTTCATTTTATGATTTTGTAAATGATCTTAATGTGAGTGCTTGGCCATGGCAATAATACAGTCTATGTTGTGTGAACCTGTGCAATTTTTAATTTATTTATTCACACATGTTGTACACCACCTATAGCTCTATGTGTACAGTCCTCAGCTCCACATATTTCTTTCTCTTTCCACCTGTGTTCTCTCATACATTACCCCTCCCCTCTCCCTCCCTTCACCTCCCACCACTGCTGTTTGCAGCTCTTGCCTATCTATTGGTTGTGACATCATTCCCACAAGTTGCATCATACTTTTTACTGATTCAGCAATTCCCACGCTTTGAACATTCTCTTATCGTGCACGTGGACAGCTAACGTCCCAGGCGAACACCTGTGCCGGATCAAATTTCACATGAACTTGCATTTTGTCACGTACGAAGCAAAACAGGATGTGACTTGTTAACAGTTATCATGCATGTGGACAGCTAACGTCCAAGGTGAACACCTGCGGTAGATCAAATTTCACATGGACTTGCATTTTGTCACGTACGAAGCGAGACAGGATGTCACTGGTTTAGCGTACATGTGGTTTCACACATGTGCGTGCATGCCTTTCACACTCCCCTGCCACCACGATGGTCAGATTATTTCACCTTCAAGCGTCTTGGTCATTTTTTCCATTGCACCTGTTGTCAAGTCAGACCGGAGCCTTCCAATAAGCTCAAATGACCTTCACCTCCTGTAAGTTTGTTTTCTGTACTCGCTTCGACCAACATAGAATCAAGTTTTCATCACCGTTTACACGTCAAAGGTAAAATATCAGAAAAACGCACCCTCGCTCTGTCATACACCGACCCGTCGAAATAGCGATTGATCTATTGAACACAGCCACCGTGGTCAGCGACAGGTTCGTTGAAACACACACACCCAGCCGTATCGTCTCTCTCAACCACCACGCTTCATGGACATTATAAACAGGTAACGAAAAAGAAAAAGTTTTTTCATCATGTATGGCGTTAGACCCATGTGAATTATTTTTTGAAAACAAATATCTACCACATTTGAAAGGGGGCGTTAGCCCGAGTCCTAGGACACCTCGTACATGTCTCTAGCGTTATTGGTTCGTGACATATCGGCAAAAATCACAAAAAACACATGTTTACCCCAAAATCGCGTTTCCAAAATTTTAAAAAATTACAACGAGTGGTCTATAGCAAAGAGGACGTCTTCCCGAATCCTTGGACCCATCGTACATGCCTCTAACGTTATTGGTTCGTGAGATATCGGCAAAATCACAAAAAACACGTGTTTACCCCAAATTCGAGTTTCCAATTTTATTAAAAATTATAACGAGTGGTCCATAGCAGAGAGGACGTCACCCCGAGTCCTTGGACCTATCGAACATGCCTCTAGCATGATTGGTTCGCGAGATATTAAAAGCACATGACCTTTTAGTTTTGGTCTTTTAATCAAATAAAGAGGCTATAGGAAAGTAGGGGACATCACTACGAGTGCTAGGACACCCTGTATGTTCTAATCCCATGTTTGGTTAGCGAGATATCAAGTTCGGGGCAAATACGAGGGTGGCTAAATAAGAAGTGGTGCAGCACTGTCATCATCCCACTACTACAGGTTTTCATCCTAGAGACTTGACATTTATTTTGGGGGTAGAGGGCATAGGGACCTTTCATTTATGTCAAATAAACGTTTTTGTAGAGTTCCTAGTTTCCAAAATATAGGATTTTCAAAATTCGAGTGTTTTCAAAAAAAAACATAAAAGTAAAAAAGTTTCATTATAGAAAATAAAGGGCATAAAGACCATTCGTTTGAGCCATGGCACAACGTTCTATCCTGTTTGGTTTTCAAGCTATAGCCTATTTTCGAAAACGAAAAAATTTAAAAAAAATTTGAAAAATATAATACATGGTCCATAGGAAAGAGGACGTCAGCCCGAGTCCTAGGACACCACATTTGTCAACATCCGACCATGCGTTTGAGAGATATTAATTATTTTAACTTGTACAGTCGGGTACAAATAAAATGAGTGCGTTAGAATCGGCATTACCCCCCTACTTTCCAGCCCTCACGTCAGTTTCTAAAATCCCTGACGGAGACGGGAATCGAACCCGGGGCCTCCGGGTGAGAGGCAGCCTGCGATATATCCTCTTGCTTCGTCCATCATTAGTTAGTTTGCTTCCTAAATAACAGAAGTCTCTTACTTCTTTTAGCTTTTCACCTGCCAATTTATATCTTAATCAGATGGATTTTTTTTCAGGTTATTTTCTCATATATTTCAGTAATTGGAATATGTTGTGTTGGCCGACAAAGTCCCCGATTCCTGGATGTAACGGGTAATATTTAGAACCACTGGATGGATTTTGATGGGGTTGTCACCATTGTGTAAAGGATTTATCGAGGACGTTTTCTGTAGAAAAACATTCATTTATGACCAAAGGAGGCTGAGCAGTAACGATTTCAGTGAATCGGGTCAAAGAAATATCCGTGCTTACGCCGGGTAAACTGTTAGAAATAGCGCAACTATATACCTAGCTACTATGAGTTAAGAATGAGTGTTGAGCATGAAAAGTTCTTCAAATAAGTCCGCGACAGCATAACTCTATCTCATCTCCCACTATAAGTGTTTTTGAGTTTTAATATCTCCCAACAATCTATATTCAGTGGAAATTTAAATTCAAATTACTAGCTTGTGTGCGAGTTTACGATCTAGCGAGCGAGTCTATCACCCCGGCTTCAGCCAGCATCCAACTGTCGAGTCGTGTCGAGTTAAGACTTCAGAGAAGAGTGAGTTTGGTGTTTCGCTCTTCATGTCGGCTTTTCTGTATTGCGTCTGCAGCCTGCCGTCCACATGCCTTTTAAGCTTACGCAGGGTAAATCGTTAAAGGTACCAGGCGAAGCCGGGGAGGGTTGGTAATTGTTAATAAGGGAAAACTAAAAAATTGCTTCAAAGCTATCTTCATTTTATATTGACCAGAAAGTACATTTCTAAAAACACTATTCAAGAATTTAACATACTGCAGCTCTATTTTTAATTGTTTTGTGATTCAAATATCTTTATGTTCGACCCCCACTATTATGTGTCAAGAAACTGTATCATAATGATGGTCATTATAACACTCTTTTTCATTATGATACAGTTTCTCCAGCCAATCAGAGCTCGTTCATTGACCAATTAACCAATTAGGTAACGATACCTTAACGCGTGCGCTCAAAATCCAACATGTCTATATAAATTACCGAAAGTGCACCGTCCATAATGTTCTCGTAAATAAACTGGTGAATATGAGACACTGTACCTTAATATCCTTAAATCCAATTTCTACACAGCGGGTTGTTTTCAAACGATTTCGGTGACATTTTTACTGAATACCGATGCTCAATCTGCACATACGGCATTGAAGCTCACAGAGCGCATGCGTCGGTTGGTCAGTGAGCTTGGATATCAGAGATATCCTACCCTGCGCAGCACCCGATCACAAAATTCTAGTGACAATCTCAACAGATATTTATGAATATTTATGTTAAAACATATAATAAAGTTGTAATTATCGTCGAACATAAACAGTCGTATGCAACTCGCCTATAATGGTAATTAAGACACTCGTATGGAAATTATAAAACTCGCATACGCTCGTTTTATAAAAAATACTCGTGTCTTAATTATAGCCATTATAGGCTCGTTGCATAATGTACTATTATGTTCGACCCTCACTATTATGTGTCAGATAACTGTATCATAATGATGGTCATTATAACACTGTTTTCCATTATGATACAGTTTCTCCAGCCAATCAGAGCTCGTTCATTGACCAATTAGGTAACGATAACTTCGCGCATGCGCTCAAAATCCAACATGTCGGACATAAACACAACATCGAACTATAATAAATTACCGACATGGAATACCCACCGTCCATATGTTCGCGTAAATAAACTGGCGAATATGAGACAAGAAATAGCACTGTACCTTAAAATCACCAACACTAATTTCTACACAGCGCATTGTCTTCAACTGACACCGGTGACAATATTACTGAGGGACGGCAGATGTAAACATATGGTTTGCATATGGCATTGCAAACACACACAGCGCATGCGTCGGTCGTTCAAAGCTCTTGAAAGGCAGAGATGTAACACCCAATGCTCGCTCTGCGATCACAAAATTCCAGTAGCTGACTCTCAACAGATATTTATGAATATTTATGTTAAAACATATTATAAAGTTATAATTATCGTCGAACATAAACAGTCGTATGCAACTCGCCTATAATGGTAATTAAGACACTCGTATGGAAATTATAAAACTCGCATACGCTCGTTTTATAAAAAATACTCGTGTCTTAATTATAGCCATTATAGGCTCGTTGCATAATGTACTATAACATTTTAAATTACTAAATGTTAATGCCATGAACAGAAAAACACAAAAATTATAGACCAGAGTGTGTGATCCATTTTTTGTGCTGGTGTGTGTGATACATCACGAGGATTCACATAGATATACGCATAAAAATGTTCAAAATGTCTTTCTCCGTTGGCACGGATACATACATCATCCCACTGTCACAATAAATTCCGAGCCCTTGTCAGTGCTGGCAAGAAGACTCTTGCATCGGGGTGCCATACATAAAAAGTCTGCATGCATCTCCAAAAATAAATAGGCTATCTACTGGGTGGCCAAAGAATGAGTAGACCTATTTCAAATCCTGCTAACCAGTGATATGCACGTGTCTCTTTTCACCAAACTTTGTATTGAACAAGTACGCAAAACCAGAGAACCCTTTGTGGGGTAATTGATAACTTCAGTTCTACCAACAATCAGTAATTGCTGGTACATTATTAGCCGTCCAAGGCGGCCAAGTAGGAAACTTGTGTCCCGTTGTCAGCCTTCTTGGTTGACTACAACAGTCGCGCGGGTAGGATATGACCCAACTCCAGTCATCGTTCTGCTCTCCGTGGTGACATAAGCTTCTATTACGCTTAGTTGTGCAGTTGCGAAAAGCACCATTCTTAATTCTCTCATTATTATTATTATTATTTTATCCGATCTCCTGTCTAACACAAGTAGCGCGCGCAATCCTATTTGACTACATGCGCCGACGCACACCGTCATCGCTGTGATCCTCTGCTCGTCCCGCAAGGCTCCTGCTGCTACGATCAACAAACGCAGGCGCAGCAAAGTTCAGCGTCCACGTATGTTGCAAGGGAAATAAGTACTCATCCTTTAAAACCTCGTGAACGAATCGCTTAATTTTGACCCAGCTTAGGAAGAACAATGTTCTCTTATGAAACATATTATGTAAGGGGTTACAGTACTGCCAACTAATATTTGATACACATATTCTAGTTATGCCTGAAATTCTCATAGAAGGCCAAACCTACTTTGACTCACCATTACACGAACAAAATACGCACATATCAGCAACGCATGATTTATAATGTTTACAGGATCCCAGTGTTGTCGACTGAAGGTAAACACACAGTACCAACATCACTGTAACCTCGATAAGACTCCATTTTCAGAAACTTTTGATGAACAAAGCACGCTCAATCTACACGATTTGTTATGTTTAAGTGGCCGCAATGCTTCCAAAGCATGTAAAATAGGTCGTACCCTTAGAGAACTAGGTTTTTTTCTTTCTTTTTGTCATGTGGCCTCCTGAGAGGCCGAGTGCAGGTCTTTCTAGTCGACACCCGTGGGCGACCTACGCGTCGGGATGAGAGATGGAATGGATGAAGATGAATAAAACTGGGCAAGGATGTGTAAGGAAGTGGCAGTGGCCTGTCAGATGGTACCGTCCCAGCATTTGCCTGGTGTTGAAAATAGGGAAACCACGGAAAACCATTTCAAGGACGGCCGACACTGGGGCTCAAACCCGCATGTCTACCGTGTCAGCAGAGAGCTTGGCCCTATGACCTAACGCTACGGTTTAGGCAGCATAGCAAGTGCAGTCGGTAGAGAACTACAGTAGTTAAGTAAATGCCTAATTTTGCCATGTTGTATAACGTGCAGCTCGCCTTTGAAATCTAGCTGGACTGATATGTTTACATTTAATGGCACCTGGGGCCAAAGCTTCCCCAGCGTTAGGCACAGCGTTGTCAAATTTCCACCGTAGCCACTGAGGGCAAGCAGCGAAACTGGACAGAACTATGTGCAGATGTGCAACATTGGACACTGATACCTGACGGAGACTTAAGCTAGCCACCAGGGCGGTACTTAAGAGTGCACGTGGAGTGCTAGAGGAAGTATGCTATTGGTCAACAACCATCAGCTATTGGTCACTAGCAAACAATGGTTACTGTCGGCGCGTGCTACTGCCGTAAGTTTGTGTAGCTGCTCGTTAACCAGGAAAGTAAGGGAACTATACAAAAGCACTGACTACGCTAATCGGCAGGCTGAGCTGGGAGGCTGTCGACCCTGAATACGTGCGGGCCTCTGGACCTAGTGCGGGGTTAGATTTACGAGCAAAGAACTTCGCTAGCAGCAAATAAATAACTTTCGAAGGCTGAAGTTCTGCCAGTACTTAGTACTACGTTTTACCAAATTTACAGTCTGATTCAGTTTGATCAAGGAAAGCTCATGGGAATCTGAAGGAATAGTCTTCCTTAATTTTAATTGGATCGTCACTACATGGAAATATCAGAAAGGAACATAGCCTATTTGTACAAGTGGCTTTGCAATAAAGTATATACCGGTATTTCAGCATTATCTATTATTAATCTTATATATTAAATAGTCATGAGCGTAATGAGAATGTGAATAAATCACGCTTTATTGAAATGTTGGTACTCTCTCGGCCCCATAACTGAGAAGGTATTAGTCCTACGTAAAAAGAAGCATAGGACCATATTTGTAGTAAATTTTGTTAGCTTTGATTTCTATGCAAAACATGACAACTTGTCATAGTGATTTTAATACATGCGAAAATTACATATTGAATAATATAGCAGGAACAAAAGATACGAAATAAGAACAATGTCTTGAATTCAAGGAGTGAAAACATATTAGATTAAAAAAAACTAACAGCGTCCTGAAAAACTGATTGTACAAATAATTTCTCGATAGCGAAACTGATCCCCTAAGTGCAAAAATGTTTAAAAATATAGGCCAAGTCTTTGAGATCCCCAAACTTCTCAAAACAATTACACAGAATTTTGTGATGGTTTTCGTTAAGGATAAAGGTTTAGGAAAACTCTCCAAACGTTTAAGAAAACTCTTCATGAGAGGCCGGTGACTATAATGACTGAAACGTGGTTCGCTTCTTTTAAATACTCGATTGTCGGTTCGTAGATACTCTGCTTGTGTTGATCTACCTCTTATGTATGGCCGGAGTTGTCCTCGAAATTCAGGTGTAAGATTACGGCGCTTTTTTTTTCTGTGGTCAATGGTGACAATATTCAATTTTCAACTTCATCTTCCTGTGGCAATACTAGAAAGCTCTTCAAGAACTTCAAAGTTTCGTTCAGAGAAGGGTGTTGTAAACTTTGTGCGGATGCTAGGAATTTCTCATTTGCTGTTGAGGACAGGGTTTTCTTGTTCTTGTACAGACTCTCCAGTATGTAACTCTTCATTGGAATAGTACGGTACTCCTTAGGAGCAGTTGGATGGCCACTGCAATGTCAGATAACATTCAAACATTCTTTGTTCCAGACTGTCAATTCACCGCCCAGCGGGACTTATCACTTTCAACCACCGAGCCAGTGTTGCCATACCTCTCCTTGACAGCGACACCTGCATGTTCCTTAACAAACTCAGACAACTGAAGTACTCGACAGGAGGCACCGACATCCATACGGCTCTACTGACTGCTGATAAGGAAATTCTCATCAACGGCATTCATGATCACACCGTTGTTGGTAAGGAAACGTACTCTCAGAGTAAAGAGTTCAGTCAAAGTATAACTACTAAGTGACAATTAGAACATCCATCAGGTCTAAACTCCGTATGTTCTGAGACAACGTAAACGTGGTATTGTTGTATGGGTCAGAAACGTGGAAGGTAACAAAAGTTATCACCTCCAAACTGAAAACTTTCGTAAACTGCTGTTTGTGAAAAATTAGAACTTCTGCTGGCCAGAAGTGATTTTTAACCGTAATCTTTGACAAGGACAAAAGATATGGGCTAGAGATATTCACGCAGGTCAAGCGAGCGAAATAAAATGGATTGGGTATACTATGAGGAAGGGAATCGAGAGAGAAGTCTTGAACTGGAACCCACAAGGGAAAAGGAAGAAAGGGAGACCCAGTCATTCGTGGAGAAGATCTCTCAAAAATGAGACACTGGAAGAAGGTAGGACCTGAAAAAAGAGGATATGTCAGTAGAACCAGGTGGAGATGCTTTGTTGACGCCCTATGTTCCACATGGACAACAGGAGTGATCCATTTGTAATGGAGGAGAACCGTGGCAACTGGTCAGTACAAATATTGTTTTGAAATATTGACTTTCAACGTCAAGTTATTAAACTCCCGAAAATCTCGGTTTTGCCGTGCTTGTTGTGGAGTTTCTCTCAGCTGAAGTACGGTTCATCAACATGATTCTGGTACACTCTGCCTGGGTGGATAGTGAACCTTGCACAACTTTCTAAATTTTAAGCTTCAAGACACGTGCAAAAAGGCTGCTATTGAGTCCTACGTGGTACATCTGGGAGAAACAGACACATCAGAGATCTAGAACTTTTCTGGAGTCAAAATAACGCATTGTTCTCTGCTGACGATGATATGGTAGAGGATCAAAACCGGGCTCTCACTGCATGAAATATTGCTAGTCGTGGCGGTGCACTGAACCCCGTAGCGTATCAGAGTATTGAAGAGAGTGCACTGGAAGGTTACTGTGAAAGGGAAGAATGTGTTTATATGGCATCTTGTAGCTGCAGGCCCTGACAGTTGAAGCGCTACAACACAGATGTTACATGTGCTCGCTATTGATATTCTGAGCCAATTATTTTCAAACCTGAGAGTGCTTTTCTTCGGGTGAACGGGTGAGTTAGCCGTGGTCGTTACGGCATGACTGCTGGCAGTCGCTCACATCCGGGAGGCGAGGTGGTTCGAATTCCCCCGCCGGAAACCTTGAAGATGGTCTTCTGTGGTTTCCCATCTTCCTTCCAGGCAAATGCCGGGGTTGGTCCCTAACTATAGGCCACAGCCGCTACCTTCCAACTCCTCGTCCTTACATTCCAACTTCCCTCCCCAACGGTACTTGTAGCTCACCCATTGGGTGTCCGTCTCGAAGCAGCTACAAAACTGGCGAGCCGAACATGTCCTCGGACACTCCCGGCACTAAAAGCCATACGCTAAAAAAATCGGGTGAACGAATAGCTTACAGCATTCGGGTAGCGCGTGGGCGGCTGCGGAAGGAAAATAAGAATAGTTTAAATGAGATGTTGTTGTAAGATATTTAGGTGACTGAGAAGTGAATTCTCCTTCAAAATCACCTGACAAAACTCATTTACCAGTGTTATAAAATTTTGACTGTTTAATTTGTATTTCTCAATATTTTATACCTGTCGGGCTGCTTTATTAATCTATGGTGTTCTTAAGACATCATTACCGTAATCAACAATATATGGAGCCGGGCATCACTTGAGACCCAGACATCACACCTGTGATATCTATTCAAGAACACTGCACTCACAGAAAATATAGCTCTTTACAGCTACTAAATAATATATTAAGGATTATTTTATATCATAAATATTACAAGCCGAGTTTATATCTGAGCAATTTTCAGAAGCAAATGGGTAAACCTTTTCTACACAACAATCGCAATAACATTATAGTTTTAGGCTGGCTGCGTGGCTCAGGGGTAACGTTCTCGCTTGCTAAGCCCAAGGTTGCAGGTTCGAAACCTGGCGCAGTCAGCTGGCATTTGAGGCTGCGCAAATGCGAGGGAGCCGTGTCAGTACATTTACTGGCACGTTAAAGATCCCCTTCGGGGCGAAATTCCGGCACCCCGGCGTCTCTAAAAGCCAGGGTAGTTAAAAGGGACGTAAAACCAATAATATTATTAACATTAACATTATAGTTTTATTTCATTTAATCAAATATTACAGAATTAATTTCAACATGAGATAATGTTCAGCAATAATAGTGCAATACTTTACTGAGCCTTTGCTCGTTTGAAATGGTTGTATTACAATTCAATATAAAAATATGCGAGTATATTGAACACTGGTTTGTCTGGGTAATTAAAAGTGACACCACTTCATTGTCTACCATGTGGAGAATTTTGTCACGGGAAATAATTATGATATACGGCAATATTTAGGGGTATATTCTAAAATATGTTTCAGAACCACCGTTCTATAGAACACTCACTGACGAATAAAATAACGCACCTACAAGTGGGGATAATGCCACACATCACTCAGTTTGGCTGAGTACAGTAGATTAAGTATGATTGAGAAACAGGATAGTCATATCAAGGGCCATCTGGAGCATCTTAGCCAGGTTGAGAGGTGATTCAGAGTACAGTGGAAATGTGATGACACGTAACATGGCGTATAAGAACGGGGAAGCCCTGATATACTATCTCTTTAAAAAGTAAACCGTTGTTGTTGTTGTTGTTTTTGTCGTCGATTCATTGAAGGGCTTTGCGACATCGTGGTCATGTTTCCCCATGTACTTGGGTGTGAGTGGAATTTGTCTGATAACGTGTGTTATTGTGATGGCTGTATTAGTGTGTGTTGTTGTAATTGAGATGAGGATTGGGAAGAAGGCGGTTGTGGCCTTAATTAAGTAACCATCCCGGCATTCTCCTGGAGTGGAAGTGGGAAAATATGGAAAACTTCTTCCAGGATGACGGAGGTTGAAATCGAACCCAGGTCTCTTCATTTTTGCCTCAGGAGGCTCAGTGTACCTAGTTCCAGCCCTCAGACCAGAATTGCATTTCTTTGCAGAGCCAGGAATCGAACCCAGGCCTCCGTGGCGACAGCGAATAGTGCTTGCTAGCCACTACGTAATGATACGGACAAAACATGTAAACCATCTCATCCACTGGAAATGCACGGGTTGTCGTAAACTAGAGGCACGTGGCACTTATAGTTGAACCCACTGTTTTGGACCAAGCTATTTCCAAAGCAAATCAGGTGTCTTTTATTTAGTGATGCGAAGTTCCTTAATGTGTACCTTGTTTTATTTGTATATTGATAATGAAGATTGATATTTTCCTTTTCAGTCCTCATCAGTGATGGAGTGAGCCCGTCGGATCCCACCTCTGCTGCCAGAGCCATCACGGACCGCCACGATGTGCTCTTCACAGTGGGCATAGGGGGATACAACATCAGGCAGTTGGCACCACTGTCTTCAGTGGACAGTAAGGGCAAACCGTACTTCCATGACGTGCGGGATTACCACGTCATCAACTCTGTGAACAATTACTTCCACAACAGTAAGTTTCAACGGACGTTAAATGTGTTTATTTGACGTAAATCTTGAATGTAACGATACCAACACATTCAAATTTGTAAAGTATCTTTTAAAATATTCACATTTGTGTCATTTAGAGGGCTCTAAGCTTTTGGACAAATCATGTGTAGAAGCCAAACAATCCAGTTTTAAAGCTTTAAATACTCCGTAAAGTATCTTATATACCCCCGTCTCATTCTTTTATATTAGTGCAAAAATACCAATGGCTTAATGCAATTTTTGTGAATTTAAAAATTATAATTCATAAACCTTTAACTTAATATTTTAAGAGTAACCGTGCGGGCATGTCGTATTTAAACGATGGGTGGATTTATCGCACCAACGTGGCGAATTACTTCCACAACCGTAAGTTTTAATTCACGTTGGTTTGCTCAGCTGACGAAGGAGTCGAAGAAACGTTTGTAAGCTACGACACCGATACATTCTTATTTTAAAAAGTCTTTGGGATTGGCTACAAGTGTAAATTTGGATAGTAAATTAGTACACGATGTGAAAGAAAGTAGATGGCACTCGTGATAGACCTATTAAGAACCGGATCAGTCAAGCAATTTCTGCTTATCGATCGCTTTCCTCATGTGTGTGCTGGAAACCGACCACATTTTGAGCACGAGAACTTACATATTCAGATCAATAGTTCGCCCCTTGGTCAGTATGAAGCGGAAATCCGTCAACAACATCAAACTGAGCTTCGAAAACTTGAGCTACTCGTTTTTCAGATGTGCTGCTGGGACTATTTCTTGGTGGCACCTTCTATGACCACAGGGCGAATTCTGCCTTCCAGGTGTCGAGTTCTATTCCGCCAATCATTGAAGAAAAATCCAGAAATGGTGGTTGTGATGGTTCGGACACGTTTGTCACCAATTGCTAGAACAATGTCCTTACCCATTTGCTGGAAATGAAAATACGAACAAGAGAGAAGAGTTCCTAAAAATATGCCGCTCAATGAACATGAAATAAAAGTAATGAACCACTGAATCGGCCTATATTGTGTAAGGCTAGAGACATCCCCGATAACACTGATCCGAGGTCCCGTTTACAGCGTCCACCCCCTGTTGCACATACAATATACTGACCTCGTAGCCACCCGCAGCTAGCTCTGAGCTAAATAAACTTTGATCGATTGATTCAGAGAATCTTTCAACGAGATTTTGCAGGCCTGTTTAAGACTTCCCGTGACTCGGCCCATTTCTCACATTTTTGTTTTATTTTTTATAGTTTGTCCGTTTAGGCGCAGAGTCCGCTCTTATGAATGCTACTGGCCACTTTGGTCAATAGAGGGTATCGTTGACAAAGTTTTCCTACTTCAGGTAATCATGCATCATTTCTTAAATCGTCCGAGTTGAAGCACAAGGTTGATTCAACCTTTGAAAGTTCAATGCTCGCATGACTTTTCCGTTCGAGTGCAAACGAGAGCCATGGTGCAATTGGCAGGGAGGGGTGGGAGAATAGCTGCCATAACGAATCAGTTTTGTATGAAATTTACAGGTTATGTTTTTACAATTGTTGCTTTAGAGGAATTATAATAATTTAGTTAGTTAGTCATTGTATAAGGTGCGTTCAAAAGTAACGAGCCGGAGGCTGGAATGCGCAAACCGGTGACTACATCGGCTAATCGTGGCGTGTGTAACGAGGTGTGGTTCCGACCAGAGCGTGGAAGGTCACAGCCCGTCGCTAGAGGGCACGCGTGCACGTCACGTGACGATACAAAGCGAGCAGCAGTATGCATCAATCGTCCAACGCTGCCAGTCGCATTGCAAACAGTGACATGGAGGCGTCAACCTAAGAGCAAAGAGGTGTTGTTCGGTTTATGACAGCGGAAGGAGTAGGGGGAATGGACATTCATCGCCGAATGTCACAAGTGTACGGCGAACATTGCATGTCCCTTGCAAGGGTCAAGACGTGGCACAAGCGCATCAGGGAGGGATGGGTGTCGTTAGCCGATGATGCCTGGTCTGGGGCACCCCCTGCATTACCGATGACAACATCCAGCAGGTTGATGAACCCATCACCCAGGACCGCTGAGTGACAGTGAACGCCATAGCCGCCGTGGTCGCTCCACGACAATGCACGACCTCATACGGCCATCACATTCGCGGCACTCCTGCAGAAATTCAAATGGGAGGTTCTCGGCCATCCTCCATACAGTCCAGACTTCTCTCTCTGTTATTGCGCCATGGTTGTTCCCCTGAAAGGGGCTCTGTGGGGCCAACGATTCACCTCGGACTCCGACGTCCAGCTGTACGTGCGGAACTGGTTCACATCGCAGCCCAGTGAATTTTATGAGACAGCCATTCACCACCTCGTGTCACAGTGGGACAAATGCCTCAACAGCCAGGGCCAATACTTCTAACATTGGTTTCTGTAATTATGCCTCCGGCTCGTTACTTTTTGAACGCACCTTATAGATTTAAGAGGTGGAACAGCTAACAATACTTATAATCAATTTAATCGCACAGCGGATATCCCCAGCGCATTGATTTGAGACGAGGAAGTGTCCGTAAGGCCCAGTGCTACCTCCACTACTCAACCGGGTTCTCTCTTACACCTTCAATGGGATTCCCATAAGATGAATGGAAAATATAACAAGTAGTTCCGTGAAGAACTATACAGCCTATTTTCATATATCCTGCTCATGTTAATTGCCTCTATCAACATACACAATTTCAGTTAAATTGCTGTAACAGATTCGTAGATATTGAGAACCGTCTAAATATTTCAGATGGTCGCCAGGTTGGATTTTTAGCCTATTTTCAATTTTGAAAAAATAGGCTTATGAGATCACCTTTTGTCCGTGTGTGTGTGCGTGTGTGTGTGTGTGTGTGTGTGTGTGTGAGGTGTGTGTGTGTGTCCCCTAATAAAATCTAAACGGCTGGAGCGATTTCAATGAGACTCGGTAAGTTCATAGCACTATTCCCGGCGACCTCGACCGTGCCCTTCAAATTTTGTTACGTCTCACCAATCCAACATGGCGACTGTGCGAAATATTTCACTAGCATTCAATATCTCCGAAACTATTACCGATATCGCCCTGAAATTGTGTATGGTGATAAAGGGCACTACTAGAAGTTCACCTATGAGACTTTCAAAAACCTGGTGACTACAAAACCAACATGGCGGTCAAGCGAATTTGAGACTTTTAAATACACTTTTCTCGCGATTTAACTATCCAAACGTAATGAAACGTGGTACAGCAAATGTTTATACACATTGTAATGCACTGGAGTCTAATTTAGTTCAATTGTTTACATAACCTCAAAATGGCGGCTGAGCGAAATATTTCACTGACATTCCATATCTCCGAAACTATTTCAGATATCACCCTGCAATTTTGTACAGTAATACAGGGTGCTGATTCAAGTTAACCTATGTATATTTCATAAACCTGTAAAGTACAAAACGAACATGGCTACCAAGCGAATTTGAAATATTTTAATAGACTTTTCTCGTGATTTAACTCTCTAAGCGCAGTGAAATGTGGCACAGTAAATGATTTTGCAGATTGTAATGCACTGCCATCTAATTTAATTCAATTGTTTACATAACCTCAAGATGGCGGCTGTGCGAAATTTTAAAATTAAGTTTTTATTTCTTGAGTCGTAATCATGCGATCGAAGTGAAAGTTTGAATAATGAACCTAGGCAATAATTGTCCTTGAATGGTACATAACTCTATGGCCTATACATATAACAATCCTAAATGGCGAGCTTCCGAAATATTTAGACGGTTCTCAATATCTATGAATCTTTTACAGCAACCAAACTGATTTTTTTTATGTTCATAGAGACTATGAACATACGTTCACCTATAGGACTTCAGTAACCTGGTGAGCACAAATCCAATATGGCGGCGACGCGAAGTATAAATGTTTAAATGGACGTTTCTCGCGAATTAACTATCCGAGTGCCGTGGAACGTTGCACGTTAAATGCTTATACAAATGTTGATCCACTGGCATCTAATTTATTTCAATTGTTTGCATAATCACAAGATGGCTGCTGTGCGTAATTTTAAAATCTCGTTTTTACTTCTTGTGTTCTAATCATGCGATTGAAGTTTGAATACCACACGTACACAATAATATTAATGTAATAGCACAAAAATAAAAATCCAACCTGGCGACAATCTGAAATATTTAGACGGTTCTCAATATCTACGAATCTGTTACAGCAATTAAACTGAAATTTTGTATGTTGATAGTGGCAATTAACATGAGTAGGATATATGAAAATAGGCTGTATATTTCTTCACGGAACTACTTGTTATTTTTGTACTATTACATTAAGATTATTGTGTACGTGAGGTAGTCAAACTTCAATCGCATGATTAGAACACAAGATATAAACACAAGATTTTAAAATAACGCACAGCAGCCATCTTGTGATTATGCAAACAATTGAAATAAATTAGATGCCAGTGGATCAATATTTGTATAAGCATTTAACGTGCGACGTTTCACGGCACTCGGATTGTTAATTCGCGAGAAACGTCCATTTAAATATTTATAATTCGCGTCGCCGCCATGTTGGATTTGTGCTCACCAGGTTACTGAAAGTCCTATAGGTGAACATATGTTCATAGCCTCTATGAACATAAAGAATTTCAGTTTGGTTGCTGTAAAGGATTCATAGATATCGAGAACCGTCTAAATATTTCGGAAGCTCGCCATTTAGGATTGTTATATGTATAGGCCATAGAGTTATGTACCATTCAAGGCCAATTATTGCCTAGGTTCATTATTCAAACTTTTACTTCTATCGCATGATAACGACACAAGAAATACAAACTTAATTTTTAAAATTTCGCACAGCCGCCATCTTGAGGTTATGTAAACAATTGAATTAAATTAGATGGCAGTGCATTTCAATCTGAAAAATCATTTACTGTATCACATTTCACTGCGCTCAGAGAGTTAAATCACGAGAAAAGTCTATTAAAATATTTCAAATTCGCTTGGTCGCCATGTTCGTTTTGTACTTTACAGGTTTATGAAATATACATAGGTAAATTTTTATCGGTCCCCTTTATCACCGTACAAAATTGCAGGGTGATATCTGTAATAGTTTCGGAGATATAGAATGTCAGTGAAATATTTCACACAGCCGCCATTTTGAGGTTATGTAATCAATTGAACTATATTAGACTCCAGTGCATTACAATGTGTATAAACAATTGCTGTACCAAATTTTATTACGCTTGGATAGTTAAATCGTGAGAAAAGTCTATTTAAAAGTCTCAACTTCGCTTGGCCGCCATGTTGGTTTTGTAGTCACCAGGATTTTGAAAGTCTCATAGGTGAACTTCTATTAGTGCTCTTTTTCACCGTGCACAATTACAGGGCGATATCGGTAATAGTTTCGGAGATATTGAATGCCAGTGAAATATTTCGCACAGCCGCCATGTTGGATTGGTGAGACGTAACAAAATTTGAAGGGCACGGTCGAGGACGCCGGGAATAGCGCTATGAACTCACTGAGTTTCATTGAAATCGCTCCAGCCGTTTAGATTTTATTAGGGGACACACACACACCTCACACACACACACACGCACACACACACGGACAAAAGGTGATCTCATAAGCCTATTTTTTTTAAATTGAAAATAGGCTAAAAATGATTCCTTATATCTATGTTTATCATCTAATTGGACAATGAAGACGTATTAAGAGTTACCTGTGGGAGCAATTGTGTCTCAAGTTTTATGCACACAAATTTAGCTTTTGATGCTATTTTACTAATCCACGTGTGGTGACATTTATCTGCGGATATAACAGTGCTCGTAGCATTATGAAATTTACCGAGTTTTTAAATGAAAAGTAAGGACTGTGTTGGATGTTTCGAAAAGTTAGAGATAACATTATACATTTGTTTAATACATGGTAAATTTACATTCCATTACTACGCGAGCAGTTGGGTTGGAGAGACTTGATGAATTTAGTCATTTGATACACAATAGTTCGTTCTAGGAACAAGGAAACGAGTCAGGTCTAATTACTCACAGTCATGTAGGTAATATGGGCTCCTTGAGGAGGCCTGTCTGTGAAAGTTGCCTCAAGTTTAGAGAGAAACTCCTTAACTATCCTGAACGACTGAACTTTCGTGCTAACGTTTAAGTTAACAAACTTAACGATCATTTAGTAATTGCCCTTCAGAAACACAGTATCTTGATATGGTGAAGTACACATTAATAAATTAACTGATTTAATTAAGTGTTTAAATTAATAATAATATAATATATAAGAACAATTCCAGGCACAACACATAAACAAATAAAAAGTGTCAGTTGTTTTAGCCTTTCAAGATACTATCACCGGTAACTGAGGTTGTAACTATTCGTTGTTTACTTGTGTCATTCAGGCTGCTTAGTGGACAGATACAGTCACGTGGGTAGGATATAACTTACGTCCAGTATCTTGTCATTGTTTTATTCTCCGCGGTGACATGAGCTCCTATTAAGCTTAGCTGTGCTGTTGAAGCGCGCCCTTCTCAATCCTCCTATTATTATTATTAATTATTGCGCTTACAATTTACAATATCACTTTTGTCTAACACAAGTAGCGCGCGCAATGCTACTTGACTTATGTGGAGACGGCATTCTGTCATCACTGTTTATATCAAACGATATTCGCCAATTACATGAAATACCTATTTATAGAATGAAAAGTTATCGTGTTGGAAGCCATTTTTCAGTGTTTCATAGATTTTGTTTTGAATTGAGAGTCTTGAGATGGAAAGGACTAGTAGAATATGTTAATATATGCTATATTAGTTCTTAACGAAACTATCGTTTCCTGTTTTGTAAGAGCCGATAGCAGTAGCTAGGCCATGGGTTCAAACCCAACCGTCCTTGAAGTGGTTTCCCATTTTTAACTCTGGGCAAATACCGGGACGGTACCTTCTAATAGGCCACGGCCGCTTCCTTCCATGTCCTTCGTTCCTTTCATGTCTCATTAACTCCTGTCATGAGGTAGGGGTCAGAAAGTACATCTGGCCGTAGAAACCACCCTACATATAGGGATACATCGCATCTCATTCCCGACCCTCTAGAAGTGAGAATAATAGAGGGTAGAGTGAGTCCATAAACTCTCCATTGCCACATTTTGTATGTGCGGCGTGTGACAACCCACATTTTTGAGGAAATTGACATAAAATTGCTGAAACAATCAAAATAATAAAAGTTTATATTCGATTCTGAAGAATCCTGAAGCAATAACCAATCTAAGTGAACTGCTCTGTAGGAAGATACAATGTCATCTACTAGCTAAACCGTTAACTAAAATGTTTGACTCGCTTACCCAATTTACTTCCTTGGGGGTTATCTTTTCTGTACACTTATTATTGAAGATTACGTTTAAAATAATAGCCTATACAGTACCTTATCAAGAATAATAAATTAGGGAAGATTCAGTCGCATTTTGAATGATAAACCCCGAGAAGAGAGTTCCACATCATCGGACAAAAGGGAGCAATGATGAATATTATATACGTTAATTAACAGGTACTCTAAACTATTCAAATTATTCACCGAATTATATTTTTGATGTGTAACATCTTTCCACTCGGTTGCTGGATAGTTTTGTGGGAGTGATTTTGAAAATTGGGGACGGAAGTGGATCGGAACGATCGATCTGGCAGTGGTGGATCAAACGGAAGTATGTACTGCCCGCTCGATCGATCAAACGGAAGTGTACTAGCTGGCAGTGGTGGACAACGGAAGTATGCACTGCCTGCTCGATCGATCGAATGGATGTGTGCCCTAGCTGGCAGTGGTGGATCGAACGGAAGTATAAGACGCACAGCCAACTCGATCGATTGATCCAGCTGGCACTGGTAAGAGAAACAATCAGCGCGCGGTGTCGAAAATTGATACCATGACGCACTCTCGGCCATGTGGAATGTATATGACATACTGAATGGAAAACACTCATGCGAAATCTGGTGTCAAGTGATTTAAACAAATGACATGGTACATGTTCGAAGTAAAGGGAGCTTGTAGTTTAACGTGACCGTCAATCTTGAGATCATGAGCCACGGGACCTCCTTTTTACGTGGAATCCGAACCACAGGACATGGCATTTCACTTCGAAAATCTCACATGCATTGACCGGGAATCGAACCCTGACCGGCTTGGTGAGAGGCATACAGCTCGACCGCTCAGCCACCACGCCCCTACATGTTCGAAGTCGTCGTATCAGTATTTAAATGGTAAAATGCCTTAATATCAAACATTGTAAGTAGTCGGCATTGCATTGGCATAAGGCATTTTTAACTCAATGTCACTCAGGAACATTATCGAAACAAGCAAAATATAAATGAAACGTAATTCCGTAATGCAGTATTATTGAAACGTGGAAATAAGTCACCATCTTGTGCACAATACTTGCGTAGCCGAAATACCCGTGGGGTTATTGCGTATGACTGTGAATCTAGAGATCTTGGGTTCGAATCCTGGGGGGGTAGCTAATTTTGCTACCAGATTATCATTTTAAACGATATTTATCATATCAATATGACTCATTTTAACAGAATCCATATGAAATTACGTGTTGGTCTGTGAATGAAGAGGACCTGTTTATAAGGAATTTAAGGTTATGAGTGGTGTCGCGTCTATTAATCTAGTTGATCCATATCGTATTCTTCATTTAGGCTAGTGCTGGTGGAAGCTACAAATCATCTAATAAAATGAGTTCCGTAATATAAACTACAATATCTGTAAAACACTCCCTTTTACAATAGATTAATATTTGTGCCAATAATATTATAAAATACCGGTGTATCAACAATTTCACGTGAGGTTTCTTCTATGTCAGATGTTACACATCATATGCGACTACTGTAAGGCTCGTAATTTTTTTTAAAATCACTAATCGAATGATAAAGTCAAATGGTCACCTAGGGGAATAATATCAGGTCTCCTGTAACATTGCACTATAGGAATTCTGTACTCACCACCTGCCCGGTGCTGGTAACTTCTACACACTTACCTGAAACAAATAAAAAGGAGAAGTTACACACAACGTATATTTCGACATACAATTCCCTTCATACAAGAGAAACGTAGATTGAGAATAGGAAATATGCATTTTGTAGTATTTTTTAGCCTACTTTTCACATTTTACAAAAATGAGGAAAAGTAGACTTATGAGATCGATCAGGGTAAATGTCTGTCTGTATGTCTGTCTGTATGTCTGTCCTTCTGTCTGACTGTCTAGCTGGCTGTGGGTGTGTGTCCCACCCCCTATCAACTCCTAAACGGCTGCAGCTATCGAAACAAAATTTGGTATGAGTAAAGATCTATACCTGAATATCTCAATGCCGTATTCGAAAATAATTTCAGTGCTACCAACTGCTTAAAAACGCAATTGTAATATGAGCTTCATGTTGGATATCTTGGAAGGTATACATGGGAGTTATTTTTAAATTGGCACACGTATAGATAGTAATATTTCAGTTTAATTTCCAGGACGCCATATATGACAATTTTGCCAAAATGATTCTAAGCCTGCTGATAAGTCCAATTTTTGAATGCATATAACTTCTGCACTATCAATTGGAATTCAACCAAACTTCGTATGTACTATATGTACATAAACAGATATGACTCAGCGTACTCTTAAGAGTCACCAGGGATGCCAACTGTTAATGAAGGCTCTCATTTTATTTTATCTAAATACCAATATATCAGAAAGTATGCAAGCCGACAGCTTTAAACAATGCACACGTATAGTACCTGACATTCTATATTAAATTGGAGTAACTAATGTACATCAATGCTACCAACATGATTCTAAGCCTGCTGATAGGTCAAATTTTAAATTCATGTAAATTCTATACTATCATTTGGATTTCAACCAAATTTCGTATGTGCTATGTGTACCATAACAGATATGACTATGCGTATTCTTAATAGCAACCAGGGCTGCCAACTGTTAATTAATGCTGTCTCTATTTTTGTTACCCTAATATCAATATATCAGAAAGTATGCAAGCCAGTAGTTCTAAACTTGGCACACGTATAGTACCTGCCATTCTAGATTAATTTGGAGTAACTGATATACGTCAGTGCTGCCAACATGGTTCTAAGCCTGATGATAAGTCCAATTGTAAAATGCTTGTAACTTCAATACTAACTGATGAATTTCATTCAAAATTGGTACAACAATAGATCATATTATTTCTGACCAACACATACATGACATTGTTGCCAACATGATTTTACGTGCGCTGTTAGATTCAATCTCTAACTGCATGTAACGTCCATGCTATCCAATGGACTTCAACCAAATTTTGTATTCTGTACCTTAAGAGATGGAACTAAGAATATATTCAGTCACCAGGGCTGCCAACTTTAGTGCTCTATTAGGCTACATTATGCAAGGAAAACTGTATTTCAAACTAATAATTAGAAATTTCGATATTATCAACTTAATTTCGTCATTATTCTAGAATAGATAGATCCATTTAGATTAATCATTGGCATGAATCTTAAATTTTAAGAAAAGTAGGCTCTTTAGTTCGTCAGGGAACTCCTTGTTTAAAATATTATTTCAGATACACTAGGAGCCATGTAGAACAAATGTCAACTGAAACCAAACCAATAATTAATATATATATATATATATATATATATATATATATATATATATAATACAATCATAGAAAACACTTAACCTTGTTATCTTCATCAAATATTTTGTATAATAATCTTATCATTGAAGAAATATCATTAAAAATTTGAAATACTGTAGGTATATGTTTGGTTCACAGAAATTGTTACGAAAACATATGTTAACACAAAAACTACAAGTCTGTAGGGATAAGGACATTGCTCATCATTCAGCTTTATAATAAACTGTTCACACGATTGGTCGCGCGGGGTTTATATTTAGCCCCCATCCCTTTTAACCCAAACTGAATGACAAACCACATCCTCACAACTGGTTATGTTTGAATCTAGTGATGCAATCCCTAGGCGGAAAGCTTTTATGGTTATTATTTCATACGTTATACCAATTATACCAATTATACCAATTATTACCATGAGTTCTATAATGAAATGCATTGTCGGCGGAAGGTATACGGAGCATGAAACCAGTTGTACCAACCTGGTCAGAATGCCACATTGAAATATACCATTGGGGTAAACCCCGCACGACTAACGCCGAGTTAAGGTCAGATTGTGCCTTTGTGTATAGACTACTTACGCTTGTTTCTTTTCTTTCAGAGTTCAACAGCTCGGAGACTGCCAGATGTAAGTGAGAACATTGCATTAACATTGTTATTACTATAGTCAGTAATTATACCATAAAGTGTCACTTTTATCTTGTTTCATTTCAGGTTAACACGTACCTAACTCCAGATGACCCTCATAATACTGCATAACTACAAGTATGATCTTAATGGCACCAGCTAGCAACAAATAAATCAATTGCACGCTTGTGACTAAGTACAATATTGTCATCAATAGTCAATAGTGTCATATGGAACAAAAAGTTTTAGCAAAGTATCTTTGATTTATCCTTTCAAGTTCCCTCATGTATCACCTACAGTTTTCTTTCAGTGGAAAATGATGAATAATGTAGTTATTAAACAGCCATACTTCTGGTATGAATAATTATAGGTACACGCAATGTATTTACTTTCCTAGAGTCTGCTTTTCAATCTATGGCCAACTACTTCTGGAGTAACTTTGTCCATAATGTTTATTCCTTGGACATTCAGAAAGTGCTTTAATACTTCTTGAGCTATTCCCATTACCCATCAGAAGAATCAACGAACGCCACATTCTGACAGGTGAACGCAGGCTGCTCTGACGTTTGAACACTGGTGTCAACTGATTGAAACACAAGCAATTTGGGATGCTTGGCTATCGACGATAAGAAAATTAACTACGGCTAAATTCTTCTAGGTTTTACGTCGTTTACCTTGCCTGTCGAGTAGCGCTTTAAACAACCACCTTCCGTGGCCTCGGGGTACGTATTGAGACTCCAAAACCAAAGGTCCTGGGTTCGATTCTGTCAAGAAATTTTATTCTGGTCTGAGGTTAGGAACGGAGTACGCTCAGCCTCGTGAGGCAAATCTGAGTTGGACTCCCACCACAGCTGTTCTAGAAGTGGTTTCGTAGGGTTTCCCACAACTGCTCCCGGCAAATGCCGGGATGGTTCTTAACGTAAGGCCATGGCTACCTCCTGCCAAGCCCTAACCTCCATTACAAATACTCACACTAATACAGCAATCAAAATGACACAGGTTATCAGGATCCATGCCTACGACGCCTCAAGTCCCTAAATGTATGCATTACCGACAGTAGTGGCTACGCGGGCTAAAGCGCTGCGTTAGATCAAGGGGCCAAGCTCTCTGCTGACTCGGTAGACGCGTGGGTTCGAGCCCCACCGTCGGCTGTCCTTGAAATGGTTTTCCGTGGTTTCCCATTTTCAACACCAGGCAAATGCTGGGACAGCACCTTCTGACAGGCCACGGCCGCTTCCTTCCACATCCTTGCCCAGTTTCCTTCATCTTTATCCATTCCATCTCTCATCCAGACGCCCAGGTCGCCCACGGGCGTCGACTTAAAGACCTGCACTCGGCCTCTCAGGAGGCTACACGACCAAAAAAATGTATGCATTCCGTGTGTCAAAATGAGGATACCTTGTGGCAAAGAATTGAAAACAAACAGATAACAAAAAGGTTAAAGTATATACAATATTTACAAAATATAATGCGTGATCAAAAGGTTCCCGTTTGAGGGTGTTGCTACCGGGCGGTCTGTAGCTAGTGGATATCCCGGGCATTGAATGCCGAACAAAAAGCACACCGGATGACTGTTTGTCTGCTAACATGACCTGGAGCGCATTGTTGCAGGCAATGAGGGCTGGTGCCACCACGGGTAACCAGAATCGAAAGCGTCAATGAAGCAGTGGTGTCATTCATCGTCCCTTCGTCCCAAGAAGTTCAAGAGCCCACCAATCGCTTGAAAGATGATGCTCACCCTGTTCTTTGATTACTGGGGCCCAGTGATTATTGATTCAAAGGAACGTGGTGTCCCCGTCACTGAGGAATGGTACTACGCAACTCTGAAGGAATAACGGCGTGCAAATATGGCGAAACGACCGGAAAAACTGCTTCATGACAACGCACGTCCCCATACCATAAAGGTCATAACGCAAAAGGTACACCAACTCAAGTGGGAGACACTCGAGCAGCCGCCCTACAGTCCTGTTCTGTCCCGATGCGATTATCACGCCTTCGGTTCCTTAAAATAGGCCTTGAAGGGTTGAAGATTCATGTCGGACCAGGATGTGCAACAAGTGGTTACGGACTTCTTCACGCAGCAGGACACAGTGTTCTATCACACTGGGATGGTGGGTGGTATGCATATCCCCATGCTCACGGCGACTCTGCCTCATCGGCATATCAATTCTGGACTGTATGGCCGTCAAACGGAAACTTTTAGAACACGCCTTATATATTGCACTTTTTAGCCTATTTTCAATTTTGAAAAAATAGGCTTATGAGATCACCTTTTGTCCGTGTGTGTGTGCGTGTGTGTGTGATTCGTGTGTGTGTCCCCTCCTAATAAAATCTAAACGGCAGGAGCGATTTCAATGAAACTCGGAAAGTTCATAGCACTATTCCCGGCGACCTCGACCGTGCCCTTCAAATTTTGTTACGACTCACCAATCCAACATGGCGGCTGTGCGAAATATTTCACCACCATTCAATATCTCCGAAACTATTACCGATATTACCCTGACATTTTCTATGGTGATAGAGGGAACTACTATAAGTTCACTTATGTGACTTTTGAAAACCTGGTAACTACAAAACCAACATGGTGGCCAAGCGAATTTGCGACTTTTAAATAGACGTTCCTCGCGATTTGACCAACCAAACGCAATGAAACATGATACAGTATATGTTTATATACATTGTAATGCACCGACATCTAACTTCGTTCAATTGTTTACATAATCACAAGATGGCGGATGTGCGAAATATTTCACCGGCATTCTATATCTCTGAAACTATTAGCGGTATCTCCCTAAAATTTTGTACGGAGATAAAGGGCACTACTGGAAGTCCATCTATAAGACTTTCAAAAACCGGTTAACTACAAAACGAACATGGCGGCCAAGCGAATTTGAACATTTTAAATAGACCTTTCTCGCGATTTAATGTTCCAAGCGCACTGAAACCTGGTACAGGAAATATTTATACACATTGTAATCCACTGGTATCTAATTTAGTTCAATTGTTTACATAACCTCAATATGGAGGCAGTGCGAATTTTAAAATTAAGTTTTTATTTCTTGTGATGTAGTCATGCGATCGAAGTGAAAGTTTGAATAATGAACCTACGCAATAATTTTCCTTTAATGGTACATGACTCTATGGCCTATACATTTAACAATCCAACATGGCGACCATCCGAAATATTTAGACGATACTGAATATCTACGAATCTATTTTAGCAATCAAACTGCATTTTTAATGTTCATAGGGGCTATGAACTTAAGTTCACCTATAGGACTTTAAATAACCTGGTGATCACAAATCCAACATGGCAGTGACGCAAATTATAAATATTCACATGGACGTTTCTCGCAATTTAACCATCCGCGTGCAGTGAAACTTGGTACAGTAAATCTTTATCCGAATGTTAATCCACTGGCATCTAATTTATTTCAATTGTTTCCATAACCTCAAGATGGCAGCTGTGAAAATTTTTTAAATCTCCTTGTTTTTTCTTGTGTCCTAATTATGCGATTGAAGTTTGAATACTACACGTTCACAATAATCTGCATGTAACAGTACATAACTCTAGGACCTACATATATAAAATCCAACATGGCGACCATCCGAAATATTTAGTCGGTTCTCAATATCTACGAATCTATTACAGCAATCAAACTGAAATTGTGTATGATGATAGTGGCAATTCACATAAGTGGGATATATGAAAATAGGCTGTATAGTTCTTCACGGAACTACTTGTTTAATTTTTAGCGTATGTCTTCTAGTGCCGGCAGTGTCCGAAGACATGTTCGGCTCGCCAGAGTTTGTAGCTGCTTCTATGCGGACACCGATGGGGGTGAGCTACAAGTACCGTCGCGTGTGAAGCGTTGTCTGGGGAGGAAAGTGTGAATGTAAGGACGAGGAATTGGAAGGTAGCGGCTGTGGCCTATAATTAGGGACCGGCATTTGCCTGGAAGGAAGATGGGAAACCATGGAAGACCATCGTCAAGGTGCCGGCGGGGGGATTCGAACCTCCTCGCCTCCCGGATGTGAGCGAATGCCTGCAGCACGCCGTATCGATCACGGCTAACTCACCCGGTATGATGGCACATCATGCCGCTAAAGGAATCAACAACTATTAGAATAAACAACTGTCTTGCTGAAACTCTGCCTCATTGGGACGAACCGCTGCTGGAATAATCGTACCCTGCAGCTTTAAAATCCTTCAGTATGCCTTCCTTCGGAGGGGAAGTAAAGCCGGCGGTCCCATGTCATAGATTTATGGCATGTGAAAGATCCTTACACTAACTAAACTTGTGTGAAGCTAAATTGTTATGTTAGATTTCGTCGGAACGCTCTGTCAAAGATCCTACATTCACCAATAGGTGTCATTGACATCTGGTAGCGAAAGTTGGACCTACTGGAAATTGGACGGAACTTGTAGCTCTCCCTATGGGTGTCCGCTTGAAGCAACTACAGCCTCTGGTGAGCCGAACATGTCCTCGGACACTCCCGGCACTAAAATCCATACGATAAATAAATAAATAAATAAATAAATAACCCTGCAGCTTAGGCGTGAGCATTGAGACACGTACCATGACTGCAAAGGGAAGTTGGAAGTCAGGATATCGAAGATATGAATCCCGGCAATGACAACAGCCGTTCGGAGTCTGTTTATTTTCCGATTGTTTCCACACTCCGCAGGCAAATGCTGGAATTGTAGCGTACGCTCTAATCGTAGACCCTAGTGATTATAGACACATGCACTACTAAAGTTGGTGATTGTGCAGCAGTCATGTTGTTTGTCTTCATCCAAGACAGACCAGGTTCTACTCCCTTTTAATTCATGGATGATTTTTGGAGTGAACATTCGCGTCCTGTGGTTTGGATTCCACGTGAATAAGAGGTCTCTAGGCTAATGATTGCGAGATTGACAGTCAAGTTTCCTTTCCAGAGAAACACAGGCTATGAGATAAATTTAACACGCACCCAAGTACAGTACAGTACATGGAACTAACGACCCAGATATCCCAAGCCCCTAAAATGAATTAACAAAAAAAACTATTGGAAAACTACAAAAAGATAAATATATTGTGTTAATACAAGAATGTTAAAAACTGAGCTAATGAGCAAAATACTGTTCATTGGTTTGATATGAAAACTCATAATGGCTTGCCATTACGGCACCGATCTACCGCAACGAGGTGAGTGCTATTTGTGATAAAACCCGTGGAGGAGGAAACCAGGAGCATGTTACATGCTACATTAACTGTGCTGTCCCACTACTGCTCCACTGCCTTTCCTTTCTTCACGGGCAGTGGGTACCGCCTGTTTCAAATGGTTCAGCCACCAAATCTAAGGTTGGTTGGTTGGTTCCTCAGTTTAGAGGTTGCGACAACGCGGCCATGTAGCTCCGTGTACTTTGGGTGTGTGTAGAATCTGTCTGATAACCGGTGTTAATTGTGATGGCTGTATTAGTGTGTGTTATCTGTAATTCAGGTGAGGACTGCAGACATTCAATTTTCAAGTAGTTCCTACTTTTGCTACCAAATGCTACCGTCAACAACTAGTTGTGAACTTTGTTACTAGATGCCACCGCAGTCGGCTCCTGGCGTCGAACGTTGGAACTTAAGAGCGTTAGTCAAATCAAACCTATAATTTAACTTCACAAAAGTGTAATTAGTGGAAGGTTCATTTTCATGCCATTATGACATGGGCCCGCCGGCTTTATTTCCCCTCCGAAGGAAGGCATACTGAGGGATTACAAAGGCTCTTAAATAATACGACTTCCACCGGGTTTGAACCCACAACCTTGGGCACAGAAGCTCAGCATGCTACCCACTACGCCACCGAAGCCACCAAATATATTTAGAGACATTATTTCACATGCAAAACGACAGGGGAACTTGATAACTACCTGAATACATTTCAGCCTCCACATGTTATATCACAATTTTATTATTATTATTATTATTATTATTATTATTATTATTATATTATTTTTTATTATTCTTATTCTTTAACTGTGCCTTATGCATATTTCCCAGGAATCAGAGCACCATTAGCACCAAAGACGACTTCGAAATGTACCAAATTATAATAATATACATTTGTGTTCAATTTTCTAAATTTGCACTTGTTTTTACATGCTCTTTGCACTTTCCTTTGGCAAAATCCCGCAAGAAACCCGGCAAGAACCTAGAATATTTGCTGGAGTTCAAATACTTGGCCATAATAGCCAATTTTGGTACCTCCGTAGGAAAGAGTTAATATTGAGGGAACTCTTAGTTCCCCAAAGACGGTCCGGGCAGGAAGTACGAAAGGCCACTGATGAGCCTGACTTGGTGCACCTAGACGAAACCCAAAAACAGACACGGCGAAAACGTAGAATATTAGCCTAAGTCTTAAATAGTATATTTTAACAAGAAAATTCAACTGGCAAGTGTTCATAATTTCGTGTTATATCTTTGGAATCATTACAGATTTACCACTAATGCTTTCTATGAAACCTTTAAGGTGGAAGACAAAATGAGAATATATTTTTAGACTAATTTCTATTTTTGCAAAAAATTGAAAGTAGACTTATGAGATCTACACGAGCCAAAAGTTGTCAGTCTGTCTGTGTGTGTGTAAGTGTGTGTGGAGTGTGTATATCTGCCCCCCCCCCCCCCCCCCCTATCAATTCAAACACGACGTAACCGATTTGAACGCAATTTGGTACAGAGATCGCACTAGCAAATACCACCTCAGTGTCATGTTTTATATTGTCGCCATCTTTACCAAAACGAAATGGCGGCCACTCAAACGGTCAAAACTTTAAATTAAATAACGACCAAACTAATCATCGTATCTTTACCAAATTTTGTAAAAACATACCTTCATAAGGGACGCGACTTGCGCCCAAACTACAAGGTCATACCACTACAGGATGATGGCTGTGTGAATTATGCAAGCTTTATAATGCATAACTTAGGACCCACCATTTCCGATTATCGAACTAAGGATGGTTTAAACTGTTCTAAAGGACGTGGCCCGTTCGAAGTTAAAAGTTTATATTATACTGTACAAGCCCGGGGGGCTGCACCCCCTGAAAGCCACCCCCCATCATCTATTAAAACCACCCCTAACTGGCAAACATCATAAGTCCAGAATAGTACCTTTTACACAGCAAGGGCGGCCGACCAGCTCGGGAGGCTAGCCAACCACTTGCAACACACTCATAAACATCTACACTATAACTAACTGGAGCAGCTATGTCAATGGAATGCTGACTGTGCAACGGCAGGACCTATAAGAAGTGAGGCCTTTTGGGAACCGTATCTGTCATACAGTGTGTGTCGCCGAAGGCCCTGCTCCAGCTACTATCATCAGGTGAGCATCAGCAAGTGTTCGGATATCCTTAACTTTGTAACACCCATCCACAAACTTGTACACTTAACTTGTACCATTATTCACATTATTTACATTCCCCTAAAAAGGGACTTACAATTGCATACTGACCAATAAAACACTTGGTCAGTAATCTACACTTTGTACTCATAATTACACGCCTCTTCACATCCTAATACCCTTCCTGACCTCCGTCACGATTGATCGTGACTAGTAGCCAGTAATTGCTTGCTCAGGCTGCATTGTGTTTCCCGCACGCGACCGCCTAGCAGCGAGTCGCTGACACAAGCAGGTCTGTTATATAACTCATTCCAACCAGCTGACAGGCCGGCACGTTGGCCTGCACTCAGAGGTTCATCCCCCTATAGACTCTTGCATCTTAGCAGGAACACCCCCTAGCATTTGAACACCAAACAACACGCTACACTGGTCAGCTCTCCCAGCTACGGGAAGCCACCATCATTTAGAAACAACCTTCCAAATTAATACAATAACACTAATTTTTAGATCCCTAAACAACCCCCCCAACTAAGGGATCTAAAACAATACTGCAGTTGTGACTTTAAAACACTGAACCGTGTCGATTACAAGACAAGATGGCAGCTGATCTCTCGTTCTGACCTATTTTTCACTAATTTGAGTATGTTGCGTGCAATAAAGCGTAATGAGGTTTTAAGGGTCGGAGCTACGAGCTCATCTGCTATAGCCCACTGATAGAAATAATATAAACTTTGAATGAAATGGATTATATTGAATATATTCTTCAGTGAAGAAATCGTTTAGTTCAAGTCAATATTTGATAAGACGTTGTAAGTAAATCGATTGATAACGCTGAACTTCGGTGGACACGTTTGGCTCTATGGTAAAGCTTTGGTCTTTCACCCGGTCGGCCGGGGTGAAAAATCTATGAGGGTTGTAATTCAATGCTTGATATTTTTTTCATATTTATTGCTTATTCAGTATTGAGACGTTAATTGATTGTTATGTTGTGCATTTTGCAATGGAAAATATATATTTAATTAAAACTAAACCAGGTGAACTATGCATGTGCTAACCGCGGCCTACTAGATGCGAGCTGTGCTCTATACCGGTCTTGACGTTCCCAAATAGTGAACCCATGCACACGGTGTAATTGAAGAATTTCCTCGCCCCAAGGATAGACGCGATTATAATTAGCTTTGCAAAAGATTTATTAAATGAGTTTCTCTCAGTGTTACGTTTAGACCAACGAAGTTTTGTTTCAGTTTCAATTATTGTAAGTAGTCAGTGTTAATATCCAGAATTCCTACGTTGTTTGAGTGTTTGCTGATGAAATTATAAAATGCTGGGGTAAATTATAAAGTATGGTTTGAACGCCGCTGTTCAATCCAGTGTGTCATACTGTTGTGTGCCAATTTGCATTTTGAATAGGAAGAAAATAGGAGGTGATAAGGACAATGAGTTATAACTATACCCATACATTTAGGAGAAAGTAGGCTATATGTTCTTTCCTGAACATCTTGTTTGAATGTATAGATGTATCCCTGAAAACAAACAGTTCGATGAAACGAGGTACGAATTCTACAAAAATTCCTATAAGCTGCGCCCGTTGACGCATGTTTGCTCAGGCGACAGAGACTAAAACTTATGCTGAAATGTAACTGAACATACCCTGCGAGCGGCGGGAAGAAGCTGAAGCAATATCGCTTATGATTATATTTTTACTTATTTTTCACATTCCAAAAATCTACTATAATTATAACTAAGTAATTCTGCATATTTGAAGTACAGCATACTTCGCAAATCGAAGAAACTATCAATTTACGCGGCCAGCTCATGTACTGAGAGCACGCCATATTTGGTAACACCAGTTCCTATTCGTCTGTGGAAGAGACAACATGTGCATGATGGAGCACAAGTGAAAGGAAACCATGTGGCATGAAAAAATCTGCGAATAACTTTCTTACGGATAGCCATCATGGAATTGTGTAATAATTGAACGATTGAAGACATTCACCACTACGAAAATTGTAAAATATTTTTATTACTATCCGAGGTGAAATGAAGGACTCGTGTGAAGAAAACTTTGTGACCGCATGGTCTCATTATCACGCACACACACATGTTTCAGTGTTCTATAAAATGTTTATTTAACTAACTTTATAACTGTACAAAATCTACAGGTACAATTTTCATATGCCGGATGGGCAGTATTTTGATTTAATTTTGTTAATATTTTCTTGTGTAAATGTCAGTGCAAGTCACGAGTGAGTGTCGCACAAGCGACGGAAACTAGAGCCAGTGGCAGAGTGAAATGGGCATTTTTTTTTACCGCATATTAGCTGCAGTGCGCGACAGTTTTATTTAATTATGTGCTACATTTTCACCAACGCTAACATCGCAATAATGATACAACTCAAACCGCGCGATGGCATGTGATTGCTAAATCATGCGTTGGGAATTGGCGACGGAGGATGTCCAGACACAATGAAATGGTAACCTAAAGCCATACACGAGACCGCATACAACATCTCATGGCGGGACTCGAACCAAGTGACGCTGAATCTGTAAGTCATATCAAATATTTATAGCGTATTGTAAGAGTGGAAAACAGTAGACTTAGTTTAATTTGGTTTCATTTATTTAGTGCACAATGCAGGTAGCTAGTTATAAGACGCGTGTGGCAATTAATAGTTTATTAAACATTTATACAAGCCAGGAAGGCTGGATTTTCAATGCTCATTTGTATCATTTAAAACAGGTATTATCAACTTTTAATTTGTCAGGCTGATGACAAATAAACTAGTTTGACAATGTTAAATCGAGGCCAAGGTTACGAGCCAAGTTCACTACACAGCACACTCGATTCTAGGCAGTGGATTAATATTTTGTTTTAGAAGGCTGTGAGATTCTTGACATTATTACAAGTGGAATGCAGAGTTCCGTTACTCACATTTATTGGCCAGATCAATACTTGAAAATAGGTTTATTTCTTTAATAGATGCCACACATGCAAAGAATGAAATTGTATTTTGTAACCAAATGAAAGCAGGTTCGATTTATTCAGGGAAGAGGCAATTTTATAAATGCTCACACACAGTTAGCTTGTATCAGAAAACTTTATGTTTATTTAAAGCGTTGTCAGGATGTGTTTTGTACACATATCTTTATTACCAACAATTCAAACGTGTATCAATTAGGATTCCACACTTTTGTAAATGAAGAGTATTATATGAGTCGTGACGGTGGATGAATACCTCCGACATGGTTATTGTGATTATATCGGTGGTAATGAACTCACTAAAGTCGTACCAAAAACCGAAGGCGCCTGGATCAATGGATCCGAAATAAGAGTAAAGTAATTGGTGAAGACATAGGATGTATAATGAGTGTGATGGAATATTGGTGAAGACACAGGGTGTCTCGTAAGCTATTGAACTATTGAGTTATTTGCTTAAGTTGGATACAAACGTTACCTGAATACACTGAACGTTTTTAAAGGTCCATAAACTGAACAACAATACTGGCAGGAATAAATAATTGTGTGAAACTCCAATAATAATCAAAAATAGGGTTTTGAAAACTAGCAAATCATAAATTCCCCCTGAACCTAAATAAAATTTAGAAACATTAAAAATAAACTATTTTTCTGGACCAAATGTTAACACTTAAATACTGTTAAACTATTGTAGATACATTTTGATACATTTTCACATGATTAGTCGACCACTAATTGGTGATGTGATAACTGAAGCACACACATCAGATTAGTAGCAATATGAGTCGATGTAATTGTTTAATTACTATCGCATTTGCAGGCTTTCCTATATTTTCTATTTTCTTAACACTTTGACACTATGACCGTTTGTTACAAACAGTAACAAATCGAGTACGTAGGCAGTGCCAATTGCACAACCATAGGAGTGCTGAATTATTGTATGCATTTGTGTTGTATTAGCATATCTTTTTATTCAGCAACATTGTGCACATAGCTTGATTTTCTTAGTAATAAACGCATCTCGTTTATTAATTAATGATATTCAGGACTAGCTAAACACTTAACTCTAAAAATAAATGTTCGAGATGGCACCATCATAGCATAGGACAAATTTTCCCCTTGCTACTAAATGTGAATGTTCTAGTATTTGTAAACAAGTAAATGTCTTGCTTTGCTGTAAATTCTTTTGATGTTTGATCCACCCGTAAGTTATTTCGATGTAATTGCTTAGGGCCGATCTTACGTGCCATTCTCTTAGCTTGTTTATTTTGTCGAATTTTGTATTAGCACCTTGAGAGCTATTTAGATATTGTTTAGGATTTTTTTAAATATTTCTTTCAGGGCAGAATAGTATCGGACTAGCCGTTTGCAACTCTCATGCTAGGCTATGGATCTATTCTGAATAAAATTTATTTGTGATTTTAACCTAAGACTGAACTCTCTTTCTTGTTTAGTTTTGTTATCGATGCATTCCTCTGAGCTGGTTAAAGATCGAACCTCACTAATTCCCGACACCCCCGAGTGCAGACTTTTGTGCTACACCAGCCTATGAATGTATCGTCCCCCATACTTGTGTGTTAACTGGAAGAGGGTCTCGGAAGGGTCATTTGAAACCGGTGGCTCCCCGAAACCTTCGGCCAGCGGGCACATAGCATAGGAGATATCATCACTGATCATCACAAAGCAAGACGGAGATTTTGAAAAATAGATAAAAATTAATAATTTTGATTTGAATTTTGAAAATTTAACTTTGCTTCTATTGGCAAGATGTGCGTCTGTTTCCTTGGAAATTTATGTAATTTTTGTACAAGCACTGTTATATTAATGAAATAGCTCCTTAAACTGTATGTTCCCCTCGGTAACCAAACACCGAGTTCTAGTTATGACTGCAGCCAGGGATGAATGCAAATGAAATGAAAATCCACAGCCTGCTTCCAGTCTCCGACCGGGTCAGGAATGGAATGAATGAAGCCCCCATCTAGCGGCGAGGATATGAACTGTGCCGGCTGCCGAGGCCTGACGCACTCCTCCGGGGCAATGATTAAATGAATGACAGATGAAATGAAATGATAGTGCAGAGTGTTGCTGGAATGAAATTTTGACAGGGAAAACCGGAGTACCCGGACAAAAACCTGTCTGCCTCCGTTTTGTCCAGCACAGATCTCACATGGAGTGACCGGGATTTGAACCACGGACCCAGCAGTGAGAGGCCGGCGTGCTGCCGCCTAAGCCACGGAGGCTGTTGATGAATGCAAATCATAGCCACAAAACATCTCAGTAGTTCAATATACCAAACGGAGAGTGATGACTCGGCAGTCAAACTCTTTGCTTATCACAAAGGTGGAATTATTTTGAATCCCGATTAACGTAAGAGGGATTTCAGAGGTGAAATGTCAAGTGAGGTGGCTTGGACTCCCCGTTCAACGGAGGTCTCGTGCCTTCTGTCCATAAGATTAACGGCGAGATAAAAGTACATGTTTCCTTTAAAAAAATGTCATTACCTCCTATAGCCTATGTTCGTTGCTCCTGTTATCAATGAATATGCTTTGATAATGGCGCAATTTGGGGTGGGCTGTATTTGAATTTGTAATCTGGTAAATTTAGTTACTTTCTTGACAGATTAATTGTTGTTGATGTTTCATTTAGAGACTTAGACATCGTGGTCAATTCAGCCCCGTGTACACAAGTGTGTGTTTGAATATTTTCTGATTACCTGTGTTATAGAGGTATCTGTAAAAGTGTGTGTATTTGCAATAAAAATACGACTGAGAAGAGAGTAGCTGTGGCCTTAAGTATGGAACCATCCCTGTATTCGCCTCGGGTAGAAATGGGAAGCCACAGAAAATACTTTTTGGGGTGGCTAAGGTGGGAATATACCCACCTCTGTTAGTTTTATTTCTCGAGGCTGAGTGTATCCAATTCTAACTATCAGAAAAGATTTACATTTCTTGACAGAGCCGGAGAATCAATTCCGGATCTTGGAGGTCGGGGATTGACAGTTATGACTGCAGTCAGGGATGAATGCAAAT
Source organism: Meconema thalassinum (assembly GCA_946902985.2). Taxonomy (NCBI): domain Eukaryota; kingdom Metazoa; phylum Arthropoda; class Insecta; order Orthoptera; family Tettigoniidae; genus Meconema; species Meconema thalassinum. The sequence goes on from OX336388.2 coordinate 1,765,784,984, forward strand.
CATAACCGTGTTCATCATGTTCACTTCATAGTCTGAATTCTTTTCTACTATATTCGTCTGATAGAAGTGAATAAATAAATCTCTATTTTCCATCTTTATATTCCACTGTTGAATCACAGACTTGTTTGTCAGTTGAAGCTACAGACCACTCATTAAGGAGTTAGCGATGTAGTTTATTCTGGGTTGAGAGAACCTTATAGGAAACCGCTGCAAACGTGCGGTTTGTGACCGGTCTGTGCTCGTAGAAAGAGAAGAGAGAGGAATGAAATACGCATCTTATTTACAGAGCAGTTCATTTCAAATGTTTTGTTAGCAGACTTATTTTTTAGTTCCAATTATCAGACTAAAAACATTCCATGCCATTGGTCTTAACCTTTACTGTTAAAAAGAAAATCTAGTGAACGTCATCATGATCTCACGCATTTAGCACAAATGTTAATCATAGTACAATAAATCATTCGCATCTATGTAAGACTATTTATTATCATTTGTGTCCAAGATTGACCATGCAATCAACTACATACAAAATGACAGTTACCACCCTGACAACTTTGAACTTGAAAAAGTTCGCCACCATCAAGAGTGAAGCCCTGCCTCCTAGACTTTACGGCTTGCCTAAAATTCACAAGGAGAACGTACCATTACAGCCCATCGTAAGTGTCATTGGTTCACCGACCTACAGCCTGGCGAAGCATCTGGCATCCTTGCTCCAACCTCACATTGGCATCACACAGACTCACATCATTGATTCCGGCCATTTCATCCAGAAACTCGAGGAGATTGAACTGGAAACCACTGATCGTTTCGTGAGCTTCGACGTGGTGTCCCTCTTCACCAAGGTACCTTTGAGAGACACTCTGGACCACATCTCCCTGATCTTCCCTTCTGACATCGCTGATCTGTTCCGTCACTGCCTCACTGCTAGCTACTTCTTGTGGAATGGTAACTTCTATCAGCAGACCGGTGGCGTCGCCATGGGTAGTCCACTGAGCCCGGTTGTTGCTAACTTCTTCATGGAGACGTTTGAAAGCATGGACCTGGAGACTGCGCCGCTCCAGCCGAAAGTCTGGTTACGGTATGTGGACGATACATTTGTGGTCTGGAGTCATGGAGAGGAAGAGCTACAACGGTTGCGCTTGTCCGCCACCGCTATATATATAGTGTGCGACCGGGTCGGTTCACTGCGCGGTCCGGAACTTTCCGCGCCAGGAGTGGAGCGCGCTGATTGGCTGCCAGTACCGAGAGGTGTGCAATGCTCAGCCAATGGTTTGATGTTAGTTGATCCGAGGACGGGATGCCAGATTTTGTTCACCCGTTCACTCTCCCCTTGCTGCATACATGAAGTGTATATATTTATGTGTAGAAATTGTCTATGTCCATAAACTAATGATGTCCTGAAACTAATGATTATTAATAGTCCTCCTCTTGGCTATCCTTTCGGCAAGCCAGGGGAAGGGTTTTTAAAACTAATTCTAAAAACTTTTTTTTTTTTTGCTGAAACATAGAAACGAACTGGAACAGAGAGTCAGACGTGCACATGGCCTGAGCCGTTACCAAGGACTTCCTTGGGAATGTGGTGTTGAGGTTATCCATGGGTGAATTCCATGGGATGTGTATTTTGGGGGTGACATTTGTTGCAACTGACACTAGTTTATAACACTTTGACAAGTAATTTGTGTTTCTATGCACGTACATTATTTTGGGTGTTATATACTTGTTACTTGGGGCAAAAGGGCAGACAAGTATACGGGGCTAAATGACTACGCTAGCAAAGGCCCTCAAATGAAACAACACTAGCTTAATTTTCATGCATTTCATGAATATATAATAATTCAGTAATCAGTATAAACAATACATAATCGTTATTATCTGACAGTAAACCACACTTAACAATGATTACAAGTTTACCATAAAGTTTAATTAAACTCTAATCCTTTTAAGCGTGTTTTGATTGAATTGAATTGAATTTAGTATTTGTTAAGTATACTTCAACTAGCAATATGAGACTCTTCAACTCTGTTATAAATGGAATTAATCCGAACATAAACTATTGGTAATTCCAGAGGCGGCCGGTAATATTGGACTCAAGGACGCCACCCTCCCACCCTCCTCCCTCCTCATCATCCCTGATGTTCTCTCTCCTCGCACCTAATGGTTTGCCATCGTGACAAAATGTGTGTAGTTCCTCTCCTTGTCGGTAGAGCGCACCGGATACTCATGAGGACTCATCAAAAATCGCCCGCTTTGTAATTTACGTTGCCATGACAACGAATACCTCCACTTTTCCCCTCTCCCTCCTCTCACGCGCTACGTCACGAAGTGCGTGGACTCAGTCATCTTGAGTCTGATCACTGCCAGCTCGATCGCATCCCTCCTGGCTGCTTTAGAAGTAGCCAAGAGGGATGCGATCCAGCTGGCAGTGGTCTGATGCAGCCACTGGATAGCTTCCCTTCTGGCGCGCTAGGAAGCAGCACCAAGTCACTGTGGCAGATATAAGTTTTGTAATGATGTTAATGGCGAACTTGGAATGTATTCGGAATGATTTTATAATGTTGTACTGCTGCGTGTCCTTTTATAAACCAGAACTGGGCAAGTTAGAATACCGAGGAATCTCATTTCATGAGATACATTCGGACAATTCATTGCGTGAGAAGTGATTACATGGAATTTCCAAAGAAGGTGACCCAGAGAGGATGCAAATGGTTACCTTCTGTTCGCTCTGTTGCGTGTAGGCTTCATTTTCTTCCTGAGAGCATCAGATCACATAAATTATTATCAAATTGGTTACAACTAGTGGGATGTAGGTTGGCGACTATGGGTGATGATGATGATAATTGTTGTTTTTAAGTGGCCTAACATCTAGGTTATCGGCCCCTGATGGTTAAGGTGATCGTGAAGATGAAAATGAAATGCAAACTTAAAACTAAAACTAATTACTAACCAACTTACTAGAAGAAAGAATGGAAAACTAAAGGAGAATAAGGTAAATAAAGGACAGGAGGAAAAGAAATGCCCTCAACCCTCGAAGAATGCGGATTTAGGGACTTGGAAGGAAGGAGAGCCATGAAAGGCAGACAGGAAAGTGAAAGAGGAGAGGGTCCCCACACAGGTAAGGGACAAAAGGGGTAAACGGACCCAGCTCAGGAAACCCTCGGGGTCGCCAACTCCCGAACTCACCATCCGTGAGCCCCTGAGGGTGTAGCATTATCTAGGGTGCACCAAAAGAGGTGGGGCTACATACACCCGGCCTCCTTGAGGGCCTTGAGCAGAAGGCAGGAGATAACATGAAAACAAATAGAAGGTTGACCCCTCGCAGAAGGAGGGAATCAGAAAAGATGAGACAAGGGCCAATTAAGGCGGGAAATGAAGAGACTCCCTAGGCCTCGGATACCCTAATACCGTCGGGGTCGGAAGAGAAGAGTTGACCAAGTGAGGTCGAAAGGAAAGAAGTCAGAGAGGAGGCCGGCACAAGTAAGTGGAAGCTATGCCGGACCCAGCTGGAGCCCCGTGTTCGCCAACCCACGTCCCACTACATGTGAGCCCCTGGGGGGGGGGCGACTATGGGACCCCAGCTGAGTTTCCTCGAGCTGAGCTCCTCTCTTATATATTTCATGTCAACGCTTACCCCAACGATATTAAGGTATCGGAGGCCTTGGATGTCTTTCATTTCCCTGCCTTAATTGGCTTTTATGTTTTTCTTTCCTGATGTCCTAATTTTTGTAAGATCAGACCTCATTTTGTCCTTTTTTCTGCCTTCTCTAAGAGGCCCTAAAAGAGGTAGCGTGTGTGTTGTCCCACCTTGCACGGTGCACCTTAGATATCGATACACCCTCAATGATGGAGATAATTGTTGTTTAAAGGGGTGAAATATCTAGGTCATCTACCCTTAGCGGTTTAGGTGATGGTGAGAAATTATGATGAAATGGAACTCTACGGCTAGGCTTAACTAATTACTGACTTACAACTAACGTGTGTACTAGAAGAAGAAAACGACAATAATGAAAGAAAGAAACGAATAAGGGAAATAAACGACGGAAAAGAAATGCCCTCTATCTTCGAAGGGTAGATGATCCTGCTGTTTAACCCCTTAAAACAAGAATCAATCTTCGAACAATGGGTATTGAGGTACTTGGAAACTACTAGAGCCATTAAAGGCAGGTAGAAAAGTGAAATAGGAGAGGGTCCACCCCAAAGTCAATGCACATCACGGTCGCCAACTCCCGAGCTCAAAAGCTGAGCTTTTGAAGGTGTAGCCCTATCCAGGGTGCATTACGTGTGGTGGAGCTTCACACACCCTGCCTCCTTTAGGGCCTTGTGTAGAAGGCATTAGATGTTATGAAACTAAAGGAATATGGCTGACCCCTCGAATAATGAGGGTATCAGAAAACATGATGAAAGGGTCAGTTACGGCAGGAAAATGAATGCCTCCCTAGACTTTGGATGCTTTAATGCTATCCGGGTTGGAAGAGAACAAGAGTTGACTAATGGAGGTCGACAGGTAGATGACAGAGAAGAGCCCGGCACAAGTGGAAATAATAACCGCCTCGGCTGGAGTCCAATGGTCTCCAACCCAAGTCCCACTAGGCCTAGTTGTGAACCCTTGTGGTGGGGATAGACTCTCAAGGGCTAATGGCTAGTGAGCTTGGGAATTGGCGACCCCGAAGGATTCCTGAGCTGGGTCCGGTTTTCTTCTTTTTCCAGTGACTGGGAGCAAATATTTTAATACCTTTGTTATTTCTTTAAAAACAGTAGTGCCTAGTCCTAAGGAAATCAAGCTTCAAAAATATGTGAGAAGAAAAAACACAATTCATGTATGAAATCATCTCTGTCAATTACTGGATAAACATCGCATAAACGGTTTACATCTTAAACGGTTGAGTCCCCCCTCGGTAAAATTCACGAGCCGCCACTGGTCTCCCTCATGATAAGTTACAACTTTTATCTGTATGGTTAGAATTACAGGCGTCATCTCCCTAGCACTAGCTCATCTAGAACTGCTAGCCTGTTGTTGTTGTTCCATTTGATGAGTTTGGACATCGTGTATTTTGTGTGTGTGTGTAATCTTTTGTTTGATAACCTGAGTTATTATGATGGCTTTATTAGAGGTGTATGTGCAATTCAGGAGAGGATTGTGAAGGAGGTGGTCGATTTCTTAAGCAAGGACCCATCCTGGCATTTGCTAGGAGCAGAAGTGAGGAAACCAGAGAAAGCCACTTCCAGGCTGGATGAGGTATGTTGTTCTCAGTTTTGCCTCACAAGGTTCATTGTACCTGTTCCAGGCCTCAGATATTTTTTTTGGAAGAGCCGGGAATTGAATCCGGACCTCTGGTATGACAGACAAGAATGCTATCCACTACACCACGAAATGGTCTTGATTTTATGGGTATCACATCTTCTCTGCTTAGTCATAGTTTCTATTTGACTTATTAGCCTATCAGGGTTTGGTTAATTTATTTGCATTATATTATAATAATGACTTACTTCCTTTATTTAACTACTGTGATGTTTTATTACTACATGCTACCAGAGAACAATACAAGAAACTTGAGAGATATTTAAATTCCTGTATTAGGCTTAATTTATCGATGAAATTTTCATCACACGTAGCTCTTTTTAATGCTCTACTTTCCTGGTTAAAAGGATAACAACGAAGAAATCTCCACATATGTACAGTCATCTATCGATTTCTCATTGAAGGTACACCTCACTATCTCTCTTGTAATTCTCAGTGTTTTTCTCCCTTTCATGATCGTCACGCGTTCTAGATCTATAATTGCAATTCGTCGACATCAATCATCCACCTTCAGTAACTGTGTTCTCGTGTCGGGAACTAGAATTTGGAATGATTGGTCACGTGACGTTATTGTACATCATTATCAACTTTCAAACGTGCATGTAAAGATTTCCTCCTGAAGTCGTAGGCCAACTATAACAATTTATGAATGTGTGAGTGAATGACTATAGTAAAACTTTGTTAAACTTTCATGAATTGTTAATACCGGATGTAAATGATTATAGTTTACTTGATATCACATAATCGCAACTTAATTTCTAGTACTTAAGTTTTCTAGTATTAAAGTTTGGTAGGGTAAGAATGACATATTATGTGATTATTTATTACTATAGGGGATGTCCAATAAGTAATGTCGTGTTTAATGAAACTTTTATTTGGAAAGTTGTCTGGTAAGAAAATAATCTATTCTTCAAAATAGAGATCATAAGATTCTATCTTTCAGCGAGGTTTCTTACACCGTGACGGTACCAGTCTCCATGTTTTGATACGAAGAGTTAGGCGAGACTCACTTCCACACCTTCCAAGTTTTCGAAATTTCCTACATGCAAGAAATGGGCAATGGATCGAAAAAGATGGTAATCTTAAAGCGCAAGATCAGGGTTGTATGCTGGATGAGGTAGCAGTTCGATTCCTCCCTATCCCTGAATTTTTGCCATGGTTGTGGAGGTCTCGTATTGTCCTGCTGAAAGATAACTCTATTTCGGTTAACTAATTCTGGGTATCTCCATCTCAATATGTCATGTACTCGTTCCAGTGGTTGAGAATAAAGAACTGCAATGACAGCAAGCCCGTTTGGTGCAAACTCCCAGTTAGTCGTTCCTTCAAAATTCAACCAGACACACACCATCACCTTGGGGCCCTACCAATCCTTTTTAACAATGACTTTGGCAACATGACGGGGACTGAGCCACTCTTTCGAGGCGGCAGCGTTGCGGCAATAGACCCATTCTTCATCACATGTGACAATTCTCCTGATAAATCTATCATCCACGGGGTTACCGATAAGCTGACGTCAGATATCCAGTCTACGTTGAGCCTTCAGGGGTCAGTTCATGAAGTACAGACCTACAGCTTCTGATTTTCCGAGTACATTTTGATGCACCAAGTTCTTCTGAGAGCCTACGAGTATTTCTTTGCCGATTTTCTTAGTTTAGGTCTTCCAGTACGCGGTAATCTGTAGTGTTTTCTTCTCCCGTGTTGAAACAATGGAACCATCGTTGTGCCGCACGCTCACTAACGACTCCTTCTCCTTCCACTTCACATATTCTTCGAGCAGTGGCAGCAGCTTTGTAATCTTGTTTCCAGTTGTGCTTTAGAAGGACCCTAGCTCCAACTTTGTAAGTTCCATTTCTGATAGAGTATGAACAACAACTGACGGCGAATACATTCTCGCAATATACGCAATTCTAGTCATTGCCTCCTGTAAGCAAAGAAAACCAATTCTATCTTATAATACACCAAACTTCAAAAACGACATTACTTGTGAGGCATCCAGATAATACGTTGCATTGTGTGCGGTTAAGTGTAAATCAGCGACAAGAACCCTACCTTAGTCGGAATAAAGGCACCAATAATAATAAATATCATAATATAGTAGTTTTCACGTCCCTTTCACCAACTATGTTTGTGGTTGCGCCCAGATTTCGGAAGGTTATTCTCAGAGGAGATTGTTGGTTTGTTGGTTCCTTAGTTTAAGGGCTTTGACAACGCGGTCATATAGCCCCGTGTACTTTGGGTGTGTGTAGAATCTGTCTGATAACCGGCGTTAATTGTGATGGCTGTATTAGTGTGTGTTATCTGTAATTCAGGTAGAGACTGCAGACGATCAATTTTCATGTAGTTTCCACTTTTGCCACCAAATGCTACCGTCCACGACACCTAGCCGTGAACTAGGCCACTAGAGGACTGCAACCAGCATCTGGCGACGAACGTTTTACCTTCACACAGATGTAGTTAGTGAAAGGTTTTCATGCATGCCATAAATCTATGACATGGGCCCACCGGCTTTACTTCCCCACCGAAGGAACACATACTGAGGGATTTTTAACGGTCTTAAAAAATCCAACGACTTCGGCCGCGTTTTACCCTGTGATCATAGGCATTGAAGCTCAGCATGCCACCAACTACGCTCCCGAAGCCGCTACGGAGGAGATTATTAGCGTCCCTGTAAATTCACTATCGCCTTTATACCATTTTAATGCCATCAGACCGAGCTGAAATAATTAACCCTTTATGGTTTTGAGGCCAACGCTTTACCAACTGCGCCATTTACTCAACACATTCGTAGAGATTATTCTTAACCTATAATACATACGAAAAACGTTATGATTGCGGAGTTTCATGATGATGTTGTTTTGAGGGACTGGCTGACAGCGAGGTTATCTGCCCCTGATTGTGGAGTTTAAGATAACATCTATCTATATATTTAAAACAGTAAGGAGATTTTTGTTACCACGAGATTGAGAAAACGACAGAACCGATTTACTTCGTAGAGCACTCTAACGAAAGCTCTTGGCCTCTAGATTTGCAGAGTGTCTCTAAAATAACAAATATATTACGGTATATTTTTAAATTAATATAGAAAATAGCAGAATTCTTGCCCTCACGCATGCGCACAATCCGCCTGGGGTCATGACAAAATGGCGGTGAGAAGTCCATTAAAATGTAAGTTATTTAATAAGCTTCCATGTAATTGAAAACATACATTAACCAAGTTCTGACAATAAAATATAATAACAGTATGAACGTATACGAATGTGCAACATTGATTTATTTGGATAATGAAATTGATTATTTCCTACAAACAGCGGCTTTTGAATACAATGAACAGCTGCGTCTGCTTCTAAACATGAGTGCGAGAGTAGCCATGTGGTTAAGGCGACCGACTGTGGTTACAACAAGCGCCGGTTCGATCCCAGCCCTCGCCAGTATTTTTTTTTTTTACCAATGAAATATTGTTTAATCAAGGAGTATTAGTAAGGTTCTATGTCTGTTAAAGATACTTATTTCTACATTCCCTCTAAATACGTTTTATTTTCGTTTTACCATTGCATTGCAGCATGTGATCAAAAGAGCAAACTGTTGTCCGCAGTGAAAATGAAAATCCACACCCTGCTTCCAGTCTCCGACCGGGTCAGGAATGGAATGAATGAAGCCCCCATCTAGCGGCGAGGATATGGACTGTGCCGGCTGCCGAGGCCTGACGCACTCCTCTGGGGCAATGATTAAATGAATGACAGATGAAATGAAATGATAGTGGAGAGTGTTGCTGGAATGAAATTTTGACAGGGAAAACCGGAGTACCCGGAGAAAAACCTGTCTGCATCCGTTTTGTCCAGCACAGATCTCACATGGAGTGACCGGGATTTGAACCACGGACCCAGCGGTGAGAGGCCGGCGTGCTGCCGCCTAAGCCACGGAGGCTTCTTGTCCGCAGTACGCCGTTTAAATATCTGCAATCAGTTCCTATAACTGACAACAGATGGCAGTACATCGCCCATATAGTTCCATTAACTGACAGCAGATGGCAACACCATTGCATCGATATATTTAAAACACAAGACATGGCATGTTTTCACGTGATGGAAAATTATAAAGGAGGGGAATATTTAAGAAGGGAAATGTTGAGGAACATTAACCGACTGTTGAATGTGTAGGCTAGGTTGTTTATGTACCTTAATATTGCAATTTCTTCCCAATGCTTCGGTGGTCAAGTTATTAGCGTCCTAGACTAAAAGTTATAATTATGCATCGTCGATATACTCTTAAATTATTAAAGAAAAAGTAGTTTTCCAGGCACTCGCGCATGTCCACAATTGCTTTCGCCATGAGAGACACTTGACAAATATAATTCGTTTGAAGGGCTCCGACATCTTGGTTACTCAGCCCCGTGTACTTGGGTGTGTATGTGTGAAATTTTCTCTGATAACCTGTGTTATTGTGATGGCTGCATTACTGTGTGTATTTGTAATTAAGGTGGTAAATGGCAAGGAGACGGCCAAGGCCTTAAGTTAGGAACCATCCCGGTATTTGCCTTAAGTGGAAGTGGGAAACCACGGAAAAACACAACCAAGATTGTCGAGGTGGGAATTAAACCGTCCTCTTCTTAGTTATACCTCAAGAGACTGAATGTACCCCGATTTTGCCCTGAGACCAGAATTAAATTTCTTGGCAGAGCAGGAAATGTAACCAGGGTCTCCGGGGCGATAGACAAGAATAGGTGGGCCTCCATGTGTTAATACGATTTTTGACATGCACGGGACATAGAATTCAAAAACTGCCTCCATTAGGGTGACTGTCGAAGTGAGTATTGAGTATAGGCCTATGGTCATTCCAGTAGTTGGCGAAGTGATTCTATGTTCCCCTGCAAAATGTACTGCCATAACCTATAACAGGTGATGGAAATTGCTTATTTATAGCAGTTTCGTACTGTTTATAACAAAATGAAGAACGTCATTCTGAGCTGCGTTTTCAAGCTATTGCAAAAAAATTCGCTGGCAGGAACAATTATAAGGAATTTATTTTAAGCGATCAGTCTCATCGCATTCTCCTCACCAACCAACTTGAGTATGAAAGTCTCTGGACGGTCATGTTGAACTTCATTGTATAAGACAATTGTTTAATGATTATTTGTTTAGAATACTGAGTCTAACTACGGAGTTGATTTCGGCAATGGAAGTATTATTTGCCATTTAATATTTAGCGGCTCCGTTATTGCAGGACACTATAGTGTTATCGAATAATACGAAGCCACATTTAAAATCCAATATAAATAGGCCATTTCAGAAACAATTCCAGATATTATGCAGTACAGTGTACTGTACGGTCCTTGACGATCAAATGTAAACATTGGTCTACATTGTATTTCTCTTGCGTAAAATCTATGCGTGGTTACTTTGGTCTTTACTGTTGTGAGGGTAAAATTGATCTGCTGGAATATAAAATATTTGCCAAGCTGCAACAATGTAATGATATTAATTTAAAATTCATTGAACTTATATCCAGTAGTTCAAACACATACATCAGCGTTAACAGATTGGATACTGAAGATGAAAGCCAGCTACTTCATTTCCCTATTATTGAATTTTTCAATTCCTTGGAATTAAGAGATTCGCCTCCACATACTTCGAACGTTTGAGCCGTAGATATGCTTCTTAGAAATCTGAACGTTTCCCAAGGACTCATATATGGTAATATATTAATTGTAAGAAATAGCTTGGATTCGGATATAATAGGTGCAGTAATATTAGGCAGAGAGCTCAAATCCTACGACTTGATTTAACACCTTCCGATAAAACACTTACAGGTACAGTACATTTTCTTTTAATAGGCAACAATGTCCTATTCGCTCGGTCTACTTTATCAAAATCAATCAAGCTCAAGGAGAAACTCTTGAACGTATTGGGCTATTTACCTCATCACGTTTTAAGTCATGACCAGCAGGATAGTGAAGGTGCAAAAAAGGTCCTGTTTGGGATGGTATAGTACAAGAGGCGGAAGGATCCTACGGATTATGTTAGAATGGTGAACAAAAGGGAACAAGAGATAGAAAATAGGGAAGAACTGAAGAAAATGTGGAAGAATATTTTGAAGAACTCCTGAACCCAAATGGAAACCACGGCGAGGAGGACGAAATCGGGGAAGAGGTACAGTAGATGAACTGCAAACAGAAAAGGACTTAACATGGAAAGAAGTGGAAGATGCAGTGAGGAAGATAAAAGGAGGGAAGGCACCGGGTGTGGATGAGTTGAGTGTGGAGATGGTGAGAGCAGCAGGAGAGGTGGGGATACAATGGTTGTACCGAGTGATGAAGACAGCATGGAAGGAACGGAAGACCCCAGAGGACTGGAAAAAGGGAATAATTGTCCCGATCTTCAAGAAAGGTAGTAGAACAGAATGCAGAAAATATCGGGGAATAACACTGATTGAGTCATTGTGCAAAGTTGTTTGAGAAAGTTTTGGAAAGGAGAATTAGGACAAGGATAGAAGGAGGGATGAGGGAAGAACAACATGGCTTCAGATCAGGAAGGTCCACAGTGGATTTGATTTTTGCTGTAAGGCAGTTACAAGAACAGCACTATGAGTATGGAACAGATCTACTGATGGCCTTCCTGGACATTGAGAAAGCATATGACAGTGTATGCAGAAACAAAGTATGGAAGTCCCTGGAAGATAGATGAATATAAAAATGGACTATAAGGAAGATAAAGGAGATGTACAAGGGAAGCGTGAGCTGTGTGAAAGTGGGAGGAGAGAGATCGGACTGGTTGGAACAAAGAAACGGCCTGAAGCAAGGAAGTGCACTGTCACCGTTACTTTTCATTGTGGTGATGGATGACATAATGACCCGAGTGGCACAAGTAATTGGGGAAGGAAAGATGAAAGCAATGGTGCTTGCAGATGATTTGATGATTTGGGGAAACAAGGAGGAGGAGGTACAGGAACAGTTGGACGTGTGGGAAGGAATAATACAAGGTTATGGGATGAAATTTAGCATAAATAAGAGTGAGATGGTGATCACAACAAGGAAGAAGGAAAGAACCACAACAGGAATAACAATTGGTGGGGAACAGCTGAAGGAAGTGGAGAGTTTCAAGTATCTGGGAAGCCTGATACAAGAGAATGGAAGAAACGATAGAGAAATAAATGAGCGGGGGAGACAGGCAGAAGCATTCCGGAGGAGTGTGAGAAGCATGTTATGGAGCAAGAATGTCCCTCAGAACAACAAAAAGATCATATATCGGACGTACTATGTGCCTATCCTGACGTATGCCTCGGAGACCTGGGTTATGAAAGGAAGGGAGAAGAGCAAAATACAGGCCAGTGAGATGAGGTTCTTGAGAAGCAGTATTGGAGCTACAAAGATGGACAGAATAAGAAATGAGAGGACCGGAGAATTAATGAAGGATGAACCATTACAGACTGGTATAGAGAAATCTAGACTTAGATGGTATGGACATGTAAAACGAATGGAGGAGAAGAGGATACCCAGGAGGATACACGAGACGAAGTGGGAAGGAAAGAGACCAAGAGGGAGACCGAGAGACAGGTGGCTGAAGGGGGAGGAAGAAATCGTGAAGAAGAGAGGAGAAGACTGGACAAGGGTGGAGGCTGAGAGATGGTGGGAAGACAGAAGACGTTGGAGAGACTTGTGTTCCAGACAGACCCGGCCAGTGGCTGGAAACTGTGCAAGATGATGATGACCTCATCACGTTTTCAGTCATGACCAGCAATATATTGCAATGCTGAGAGTGCTATCTTTTGACGCCCTTAAAGTTGCAATAGTGCTAAAAAGTAATCGTACAAAGAATGTAACTTATATAAGAAGCTTCTTCAGTAATTTTGTTTTCCATTGTCCGTCATGTTTTGACGGGTTTCATCTAGTCTATATATTTAAAACAGTAAGGCGATTTTTGTTACATCGAGAATGAGATAACATCTTAAACGATTGACTTCGTAATGCATTCTAACGAGAGCTCTTGGCATGTAGATTTGCAGAGTGTATTTAAAATAAACAAATATGTTACAGAATATTTTTAAATTAATAAAAAAATATCAGAAATCTTGCTAATCGCGCATGCGCACAATCGCCTTGCCTCATGACAGTCATGGCGGTTACAAGTCCACCGCGTTTTAATTTCATAGTTATGTATAAGAATTATAATGGAAGGGAACATTGTTTATGACGTTTCCATGATATACACTGGAATATAATTATACCAGACAGAAAATGTTGGAAAACGTAAACTGACATCAAATTTTGAGTGTGCATGATGTTTAACTACCTTAATATTGCGCGTTATTAGCAGTGGTTCGGTAGCTCAGGTGGCTCCGCCGTAGTCTCATAATTTACGCATCGCCCAATGTAAGGGGTTCGTATCCCTCCTCCGGCATGTTTTTTAATTCCGTATTTTCCTTTCTTGCAATTGCTATTATATTGTCAAAACATATTTAACTTTTTGGCATTCCCGTAAACTCTTGTTTACTAAGGCAACACTGAAAATATGGCTTCAAACACCACAACGCTATGGTAATTTAATTGAAACGCTTTAAAAGTTCCAACATTCGACAGATTACATTTGCAATAACGGTAGGCTATTTATCTTTATTGTTACAGAAGTTTTGGCATATTGTTGCACATGGGAGAACTGTTAAGCCGACTGTGAATCAAGGATTGTACGAATTCCAACACATTACGAAGAATATATGCAGTGAATCCATCCGCCTGGGCGACTTACTTCCGAGTGTCTTCAAATCGCGCCATGTGCTACGGTACTCATTTGTTTTCTTCAGTTCTTTCATTGCCTTATAAACATACAAGGCATGTCCAAAATGTTGTTACATGAAATTCCGCTAATGAACTGTACCTTTACCAGTTATACGGTAATAATATACAGTAGGCCTACGTTGAAATTCTGATATTACAAATGTAGGCCTAATTTTTGATTCCATTGTTTTCCAAATTAACTTCTATATTTCAGTAGCAGATGCCGCTGCAGTCGAATGTTGGAACCGCCATTTGTATTGTTTCCGATCTTTCTGTTGTTATTTGGTGGTCTGTTATAGTCTTTGCACTTTGGTGGTCAGTCCAAGTCAGTCGTTGTCTGTCGAGAATACATATCGCAGCTTCTACGAATTGTTAAACCTTTCATTTTATATACCGTAACTATGGCATACTAGCAAGAGACTACGCAGAATTATTGGGCCGGTTTGTCCCGATAATTCATTGCCAACTTTGAGAGTGGGCTTCCCTGTGTAAATACGACTTTTGACACGCACAGGAAATATAATTATAAAACTGACTCCATTATTAAGGTGACTGGCGAAGTGGTTCTATGCTCCTCTTCATAATTTACTGTCATGGATATCCGAAGAATTATACCAATAACAGGTGACGGAAATTGCTTATTTAGACCAGTTTCGTACTGTTTATATTGAAACGAAGAACGTCATAGTGAGTTGCGTTTGCAAACTGTTACAAAAATTGTTGCTGACTGGACTATTTATAAGGATTTTATCATTGGCGATGAGTCTTATCGCCTTCCCCTCAACAACCAACTTGAGTATGAAAATCTTATGTCTCTGAACGGTGAATATGCTGGCCATGTTGAACTCCATAGTATAATCCAATTGTATAATGATTATTTGTTTAGAGTGCATAACAATGAGACTAACCACGTTGTAGATTATGGCAATGGAAGTGTTATTTGTCATTTATTGTTTAGCGGCTCCATTGATGCAGGACACAATAGTGTGATCGAATACGACATTAATTTGGGGTTAAATCCTACTGTAAATAGACGCATTCGACGAAATAGAACATTAACACTGCGTAGTCGCGCGAAATTTAGTAACATTAGTGGTCGCGCGGATTACTATTGTAATCCATTTTAAAATAGATACTTTTAATACTATTTTTTATTTATGTTTAATTTTTTATTATTTATTATGGCTAAGGGTTCATATGAGACACAATTTTGGGATAAACAATAATGCAATTCAAGATTATAATTTTATATATAACAAAAATACAAAGTTAAGCTTATATTTACATATGTTTCCTATGTAGTTGAATATTTTGAAAAAATAAAAAATACTGATACAAATCATGTTTTTTCATATAGTAATATTTAGGATAAGAGTAACAAACACAATCAATGTATTGATAATGATGAAGGTGATGATGATAATTGTTGTTTTAAGGGGCCTAACATCTAGGTTATCGGCCCCTAATTGTTTGGGTGATAGAGAAAAATGAGATGAGGCAAATAAAAGACAGGAGAAAAAGAAATACCCTCAACCCTCGAAGAATGCGGGTTGAGGGACTTGGAAGGAAGGAGAGCCATAAGAGGCAGATAGGAAAGTGAAAGAGGAGAGGGTCCGTCCCACAGGTAATGGATAAAAGGGGGAAGACTGGACCCAGCTCAGGAATCCTCGGGGTCGCCAACTCCCGAACTCACCAGCCGTGAGCCTGACTGTGTAGCAATATCTAGGGTGCACCAGAAGTGGTGGGGCTACATACACCCTGACTCCTTGAGGGCCGAGCAGAAGGCAGGAGATAACATGAAAAGAAAAAGAAGGCTGACCCCTCGCAGAAGGAAGGTATCAGAAAAGATGAGACAAGGGCCAATTAAGGCAGGAAAGGAAGAGACTCGCTAGGCCTCGGATACCCTAATACCGTCGGGGTGGGAAGAGAACAAGAGTTGAGCAAGTGAGGTAGACAGGAAAGAAGACGGAGAGGAGCCCGGCGCACGTAAGTGGAAGCAATGTCGGATTCAGCTTGGGCCCCGTGGTCGCCAACCCACGTCCCACTAGATGTGAGCCCCTGGGGGGGGGGGGGGGGGCGATCAATGTATTAATTGCCATTTAGTCTTAATGAAAAATATAAATAAAAGCACTAAAAACACAAAAACAAGAATCTACTTCAGAAACAAAAAAAGTAACGTAAATAGTCGCGCGAATTACTATTGTAATCCAAACAATTTTAAAATTCCACCAAAAATCGATGCGTTTGCTTTGAGCGCTGCCACTTGACTGACAGCAGTGCGGGTATGTGACCGGAAGGTAGATGACCGCTCAAGGTCATAAGTGTTGCCAATCCTTAGTTGCAGCATAAAATGTACCCCTGGATTACAATAGTAATAATGTTATAATGTTATTGGTTTTACGTCCCTTTTAACTACACTGGCTTTTAGAGACGCCGGGGTGCCGGAATTTTGCCCCGAAGGGGATTTTTAACATGCCAGTAAATCTACTGACATGGCTCCCTCGCATTTGCGCACCCTCATTTCAGCTGACTGCGCCAGGTTTCGAACCTGCAACCTTGGGCTCAGCAAGCGAGAACGTTACCCCGGAGCCACGCAGCCAGACAGGATTACAATAGTAATCTGCGCGACCACTCCAGTGTAACCGGTCGTGTGGAAACTACAAATAGACACAAAACAATGAGAAATCGGAGAAAAGGCGAAACCACTTTTAATATACAATATGAACCTGCCATTTCAGAAACAATGCCAGATATTATGCCGTACAGCGTTGGTTCCTTGACGACCGAATGTAAACATTGTTCTGCATTGTTCTTCTCTTGCGAAAAAACTACGCTTGGTTACTTTGGCCTTTGCTGTTGCAATGGTAAAATTGATCTGCCGGAATATAAAATACTTGACAGGCTTAAACCATTTTTCACTGGAAATGATGATACCTCAAGGAACTTCAGAGAGAATATTCGGCAGTACAACAATTCTATGTCCTTCGTTTCCTTTGGTGCCAATGTTACCGTACCACCTGAACACGGTCCATATTGTTTTAAAATTTCAGGAATTGTACATCATCGCATTTCTTCCATATATTCCAAAAATATAAGTGACAGTTGTTACGGCCAGTTGTATATATTAGACTGCTCAGAAGCTAATCAAATCAGACTAGCAAATCGAGCGAATTCTTGCATCAGGGAGGGTGCACTTCATATTCTAAATAATATTTTGCAAGAGCATAACACTTACATTCAACTGTATAAAACAATGCATTCAAAAATATGCTAAGAAAATGAACTGGCTTTAAGAGAAAAACGCCAACCGTTAGATTTGGTCATGCGCTTTTACCATGAACCTCAAGAAGATCCTAGACGTTACAATAACCCAGCCTCCTCAGAGATTGCAGCTATTTTTGAAACACCAGACGGTGCTCCGTCTTCGCACCGCCACATAGCCGTATTTTCCAATCAGGGAGTTTTAAAGGAAATTGATGTTGACATTATGCATTGTGATCCATTAACTTACGTTTTAATCTGGCCTAGCGGAGACACAGGGTGGCATATTTCACTGCCAACAGGAGGGAAACGCAAGACGAACGTTAGGCAAAATATGGCAATGCGTGAATATATTTTGTATAGGCTGTCGATTCGAGGTTGTCCTCCCGCAGGAGGTTTCAACTCTTTACTTAATGCAGATAAACTTACCCAACAATTAATAGTTGACTATTATTGTCGAATAGAAGGAGATAGACTAAAATATATTCTCAATCAACAAACGAAATTGCGTGTCGATACCTACGTTGGTCTTGCTGATGCTTTACACTTTAGAGCTGAAAATGAAATTTTAAGAGCTGGTCGCATAGTTATTTTGCCTTCTACTTTTATTGGTAGTCCCCGAAATATGTTGCAAAATTATCAGGATGCAAATGTGAGAAAATTTGGCAAGCCAAACCTCTTCATAACTTTCACTTGCAACCCATCTTGGCCTGAAATTACTACTAGCCTCCAACCTTATGAACATGCAAACAATAGACCTGATGTCGTTGTTCGCGTCATTCATGCGAAAGTGAAGGAACTCCTGCGTTTAATAAATCAAAAGCAAATTTTTGGCGAGGTACAATCTTTCTTATACACGGTTGAGTTCCAGGAGTGAGGTTTACCTCATATACACTTACTGGTTTGTCTTCGAGACAGTTGTAAATTACGAGAAATCTATGATATCGATATGGCAGTTTCTGCAGAAATACCAGATCCTTCCAATACAACATTGTACAACTTAGTAAAGACACACATGGTACATGGACCTTGCGGCCTTCTGAATCCCAATTCAATTTGCATGAAGGATGGAAGATATAAGAAGGGTTTTCCAAAAGACTTTGTGCCAGAAACTATAGAGAATGTGAATGGCTATCCACTTTACCGCAGGCGATAGAATGGAAGATCATATACTAAACGAGTACAAGGCACCATTGTTGAAACTTTCAATTATTAATGAAATCACTAGCGTTCTTCAAAATAACAACGCAACTGTCACGAACGCATTCTTCATTGACGGTGCTGGGGGCACAGGAAAAACATTTATTTACCGATGCTTAATACAAAAGTTCTGCAGTTTAGGGCTTCATGTCATATCAGTAGCATGGACCTGAATAGCCGCTGTTTTGCTACCCAACGGTCGAACAGTTCACAGTATATTCAAAATTCCTCAAATTTAAATGAGAGTTCAGTGTCTGGATTAAAATTAAATTCCAAAGCAGCTGACGACATTCGATTACCACGGCTCATAATATGGGATGAAGCCCCAATGGCAAATATTAATTCATTAATGTGTGTGAATCGTCTTCTAAAAGTTATTATGGGTAATGACATTCCATTTGGTGGGAAAATTACTGTTCTTGGAGGAGACTTTAGGCAGGTTTTGCCTGTTGTGCCGCACGCTTCTCGCCAAACAATTATTCAAAACTGTATTAAATACTCTCCTCTCTGGCCCGAATTCAAAATACACTGCTTACATAAAAACATGCGGTTGAAACCAGAAGAAATTGAATTTTCTGATTTTTTGTTACAAATTGGTAACGGTGACTACCCCTCTGTAGATGGTGAGGAATCAAATGTTATTGAACTACCACCCAGAATTTTAGCGCACGATGACATCGTGACTGAGATTTACGGCGAAACATTCATTTCTACGAAAGATATAATCAATTTCTCGAAAGTATGCATTCTAACACAAAAAAATGAACACTGTAATGAAATTAATTTGAAAGTCATCGAACTTACACCCGGTAGTTCAAAAACATACACCAGCGTTAACAGATTAATTACAGAATTCTTGAATTCCTTGGAATTAAGTGGTTTGCCTCCACATATTCTTACTCTAAAAGTTGGAGCCATAGTTGTGCTCCTCAGAAATCTGAACGTTTCCCAAGGGATCCTGAACGGAACCAGATTATTTGTAAAGAATATGTATGAAAATTGCTTGGATTTGGAAATAATCAGTGGAGATAAAATTGGGCAGAAAGCTATAATCCCTCGAGTTGATTTAACACCATCCGACAAAACCCTTCCATTTACTTTTAAGCGACGTCAATTTCCAATTCGCTTGGCATTCTGTATCACAATCAATAAAGATCAAGGAGAAACTCTCGAAAGTGTAGGTCTCTATTTACCTCAGCAAGTTTTCAGTCATGGCCAGTTATATGTTGCAATGTCAAGAGTGCGATTTTTCGACGCCCTTAAAGTTTCAACAGTGCCAAAAAGCAGTCGTACAAAGAATGTCGTATATAAGGAAATCCTTCGGTAATTATTTTACCATTGACCATCATGTTTCGACTTCGTAAAGCTCTTGGCCTGTAGATTTGCAGAGTGTCTTTAAGAGAAAAATATATGTTACCGACCTGTGTTATTGTGATGGTTGTATTAATGTGTGTATCTGTAACTAAAGTGAGGATTGGGAAGGAGAACGCTGAGGTATTAAGTAAGGAACCATCCCAGTATTTGCCTGGAGTGGAAGTGGGAAACCGAAGAGAAACACATCCAAGATAGTTAAGGTTGGAATCGATCCTACCTCTCCTCAGTTTTACCTCACGAGGCTGAGTTTGTCCCGTTCCAGCCCTCAGGCCAGAATTACATTTCTTGGCAGAGCAGGGAAATTAATCCGGATATCTGGGGCGATGGCCAAGAATATAGTGTTAATAGTGGGCTTCCCTATGTTAATGCGTTTTTTGACATGCACGGGACATATAATTCTAAATCTGCCTCCATTACGGTGGCTGGCAAAGTGAGTCTGTGCTCATCCTGAAATATTGGTGAAGTGATTCTATGCTCCCCTGCATAGTTTGCTGCCAAAGAAGACCAAAGGATTGTACCTATAACAGGCGATAGAAATTGCTTATTTCGAGAAGTTGCGTGCTGTTTATATCAAAATGAAGAACATCGCCCTGAGCTGCATTTGCAAACTATTGCAAACATTGTTGCTGGCAAGGATAATTATAAGGATTTTATTATTGGCGATCAGCCTCGTCGCATTCTCCTCAGCAACCAACTTAGTATGAAAGTCTCTGGACGGTGAATACACTGGTCATGTTGAACTTCATTGTATAAGCCAATTGTTTATTGATTTTATTTGTTTAGAGTACATAACAATGAGTCTAACCACACTGTTGTTTTTGCAATGGGAGTATTATTTGCCATTTAATATTTAGCGGCTCCATTGATGAAGGGCACTATAGTGTTATCGAATAAGACGTTAATGTTGGAAGAAATACTACTATAAAACCCCGTTCGACGAAAAGGAACATTGTCCGGTCGTATGTAAACTACAAATTGACGCAATAAAGTGAGAAATCGGACAAAAAACGAAGCCACTTTAAAAAACCAATAGAAATATGCCATAAAAATACTCCCAGTTTCTTTTAAGAGCCACCAATTTCCAATCGCTTGGCATAATTTATCAGAATCAATAAAGCTCAAGGGAAAACTATGGAACGTGTAGGTCACTATTTGCCTCATCAAGTTTTCAGTCATGGGCAGTTATATGTTGCAAAGTCGATCTTAATATTTGGAACGTGTAGGTCACTATTTGCCTCATCAAGTTTTCAGTCATGGGCAGTTATATGTTGCAAAGTCGATCTTTCTCTGTAATCATACAAAGAATGCATATAAGAAAATCCTTCCGTAAATATTTTCCCAATGACCGTCATGTTTTGACGGGTTTCAACTAGTCTATATATTTAAAACAGTAAGGTGATTTTTGTTACCACGAGATTGAGAGAACGACAGAACCGATTTACTTCGTAGAGCACTCTAACGAAAGCTCTTGGCCTCTAGATTTGCAGAGTGTCTATAAAATAAACAAATATATTACGGTATATTTTTGAATTAATATAGAAAATAGCAGAATTCTTTCCCCTCACGCATGCGCACAATCCGCCTGGGGTCATGACAAAATGGCGGTGAGAAGTCCATTAAAATGTAAGTTATTTAATAAGCTTGCATGTAATTGAAAACATACATTAACCAAGTTTTGACAATAAAATATAATAACAGTATGAACGTATACGAATGTGCAACATTGATTTATTTGGATAGTGAAATGGATTATTTCCTTCAGACAGCGGCTTTTAATGATAAAGACCGGCTGCGTCTGCCGCTGACCAAGAGTGCGCGAGTAGCTATGTGGTTAAGGCGACAGACTGTGGTTCACGGGTTCGATCCCAGCCCTCGCCGATATATTTTTTTTTTTACCACTGAAATATTGTTTAATCAAGGAGTATTAGTAAGGTTTTATGTCTGTTAAAGATACATATTTCTACATTCCCTCTCGGTATATTTTTGAATTAATATAGAAAATAGCAGAATTCTTCACCTCACGCATGCGCACAATCCGCCTGAGGTCATGACAAAATGGCGGTGAGAATTCCATTAAAATTTAAGTTATTTAATAAGCTTCCATGTAATTGAAAACATACATTAACCAAGTTCTGGCAATAAAATATAATAACAGTATGAACGTGTACGAATGTGCAACATTGATTTATTTGGATAATGAAATGGATTATTTCCTTCAGACAGCAGCTTTTGAAGATAATGAATGGCTGCGTCTGCTACTGAACAAGATTGAGCGAGTAGCTATGTGGTTAAGGCGACAGACTGTAGGTCCTAGGTTCGCCGGTTCGATCCCAGCCCTCGCCGATATATGTATATTTTTTTACCATTGAAATATTGTTTAATCAAGGAGTATTAGTAAGGTTTTATGTCTGTAAAAGATACATATTTCTACATTCCCTCTCAATACGTTTTATTTCCGTTTTACCATTGCATTACAGCATGTGATCAAAAGAGCAAACTGTTGTCCTCAGTACGCCGTTTAAATATCTGCAATCAGTTCCTATAACTGACAACAGATGGCAGTACATCGCCCATATAGTTCCAGTAACTGACAGCAGATGGCAGCACCAATGCATTGATATATTTAAAACCCAAGGCATGGCAAGTTTTCACGTGATGGAGAATTATAAAGGAGGGGAATATTTAAGAAGGGAAATTTTGAGGAACATTAACCGACAGTTGAATGTGTAGGCTATGTTGTTTATGTACCTTAATATTGCAATTTCTTCCCAATGCTTCGGTGGTCAAGTTATTAGCGTCCTAGACTAAAAGTTATAATTATGCATCGTCGATATACTCTTAAATTATTAAAGAAAAAAGTAGTTTTCCAGGCACTCGCGCGTGTCCACAATTGCTTTCGCCATAAGAGACACTTGGCAAACATAATTCGTTTGAAGGGCTCCGACATCGTGGTCACTCAGCCCCGTGTACTTGGGTGTGTATGTGTGAAATTTTCTCTCATAACCTGTGTTATTGTGATGGCTGCATTACTGTGTGTATTTGTAATTAAGGTGGTAAATGGCAAGGAGACGGCCAAGGCCTTAAGTTAGGAACCATCCGGTATTTGCCTTAAGTGGAAGTGGGAAACCACGGAAAACCACATCCAAGATTGTCGAGGTGGGAATTAAACCTTCCTCTTCTTAGTTATACCTCAAGAGACTGAATGTGCCCCGTTTTTGCCCTCAGACCAGAATTCAATTTCTTGGCAGAGCAGGAAATGTAACCCGGGTCTCCGGGGCGATAGACAAGAATAGGTGGGCCTCCATGTGTTAATACGATTTTTGACATGCACGGGACATATAATTCAAAAACTGCCTCCATTAGGGTGACTGCCGAAGTGAGTATTGAGTATAGGCCTATGGTCGTTCCAGTAGTTGGCGAAGTGATTCTATGTTCCCCTGCAAAATGTACTGTCATAACCTATAACAGGTGATGGAAATTGCTTATTTAGAGCAGTTTCGTACTGTTTATGACAAAATGAAGAGCTGCGTTTTCAAGCTATCGCAAAAAATTTCGCTGGCAGGAACAATTATAAGGAATTTATTTTAAGCGATCAGTCTCATCGCATTCTCCTCACCAACCAACTTGAGTATGAAAGTCTCTGGACGGTCATGTTGAACTTCATTGTATAAGACAATTGTTTAATGATTATTTGTTTAGAGTACTGAGTCCAACTACGCAGTTGATTTCGGCAATGGAAGTATTATTTGCCATGTAATATTTAGCGGCTCCGTTATTGCAGGACACTATAGTGTTATCGAATAATATGAAGCCACATTTAAAATCCAATATAAATAGGCCATTTCAGAAACAATTCCAGATATTATGCAGTACAGTGTACTGTAAGGTCTTTGACGATCAAATGTAAACATTGTTCTACATTGTACTTCTCTTGCGTAAAATCTATGCGTGGTTACTTTGGTCTTTACTGTTGTGAGGGTAAAATTGATCTGCTGGAATATAAAATATTTGCCAAGCTGCAACAATGTAATGATATTAATTTAAAAGTCATTGAACTTATATCCAGTAGTTCAAACACATACATCAGCGTTAACAGATTGGATACTGAAGATGAAAGCCAGCTACTTCATTTCCCTATTATTGAATTTTTCAATTCCTTGGAATTAAGTGATTCGCCTCCACATACTCCGAACGTTTGAGCCATAGTTATGCTCCTTAGAAATCTGAACGTTTCCCAAGGACTTATATATGGTAATATATTAATTGTAAGAAATATGTAAGAAATTGCTTGGATTCGGATATAATAGGTGCAGTAATATTAGGCAGAGAGCTCAAATCCTACGACTTGATTTAACACCTTCCGATAAAACACCTGCAGGTACAGTACATTTTCTTTTAATAGGCAACAATGTCCTATTCGCTCGGCCTACTTTATCACAATCAATCAAGCTCAAGGAGAAACTCTTGAACGTATTGGGCTATTTACCTCATCGCGTTTTAAGTCATGACCAGCAGGATAGTGAAGGTATAAAAAAGGTCCTGTATGGGATGGTAAAGAATAAGAGGCGGAAGGATCCTACGGATTATGTCAGAATGGTGAACAAAAGGGGACAAGGGATAGAAAATAGGGAAGAACTGAAGAAAATGTGGAAAGAATATTTTGAAGAACTCCTGAACCCAAATGGAAACCACGGCGAGGAAGAAGAAATCGGGGAAGAGGTACAGTAGATGAACTGCAAACAGAAAAGGACTTAACATGGAAAGAAGTGGAAGATGCAGTGAGGAAGATGTAAGGAGGGAAGGCACCGGATGTGGATGAGTTGAGTATGGAGATGGTGAGAGCAGCAGGAGAGGTGGGGATACAATGGTAGTACCGAGTGATGAAGGCAGCATGGAAGGAAAGGAAGACCCCAGAGGATTCAAAAAAGGGAATAATTGTCCCGATCTTCACGTAAGGTAGTAGAACAGAATGCAGAAACTATCGGGGAATAACACTGATGAGTCATTGTGCAAAGATGTTTGAGAAAGTTTTAGAAAGGAGAATTAGGACAAGGATAGAAGGAGGGATGAGGGAAGAACAACATGGCTTCAGAGCAGGAAGGTTCACAGTGGATTTGATTTTTGCTGTAAGTCAGTTACAAGAACAGCACTATGAGTATGGAACAGATCTACTGATGGCCTTCCTGGACATTGAGAAATCATATGACAGTGTATGCAGAAACAAAGTATGGAAGTCCCTGGAGGATAGAGGAGTAGAAAAATGGACTATAAGGAGGATAAAAGAGATGTACAAGGGAAGCGTGAGCTGTGTGAAAGTGGGAGGAGAGAGATCGGACTGGGTGGAACAGAGAAACGGCCTGAAACAAAGAAGTGCACTGTCACCGTTACTTTTCATTGTGGTGATGGATGACAAAATGACCCGAGCGGCACAAGTAATTGGGGAAGGAAAGATGAAAGCAATGGTGTTTGCGGATGATTTGATGATTGTGGAAACAAGGAGGAGGAGGTACAGGAACAGTTGGACGTGTGGGAAGGAATAATACAAGGATATGGGATGAAATTTAGCATAAATAAGTGTGTGATGGTGATCACAACAAGGAAGAAGGAAAGGACCACAACGGGAATAACAATTGGTGGGGAACAGCTGAAGAAAGTGGAGAGTTTCAAGTATCTGGGAAGCCTGATACAAGAGAATGGAAGAAACGGTAGAGAAATAAATGAGTGGGGGAGACAGGCAGAAGCATTCCGGAGGAGTGTGAGAAGCATGTTATGGAGCAGGGATGTCCCTCAGAACAGCAAGTAGATCATATATCGTACTATGTTCCTATCCTGACGTATGCCTCGGAGACCTGGGTTATGAAAGGGAGGGAGAAGAGCAAAATACAGGCCAGTGAGATGAGGTTCTTGAGAAGCAGTATTGGAGCTACAAAGAGGGACAGAATAAGAAATGAGAGGACCAGAGAATTAATGAAGGAGGAACCATTACAGGATGGTATAGAGAAATCTAGACTTAGATGGTATGGACATGTAAAACGAATGGAGGAGAAGAGGATACCCAGGAGGATACACGAGACGAAGTGGGAAGGAAAGAGACCAAGAGGGAGACCGAGAGACAGGTGGCTGAAGGGGGTGGAAGAAAGCGTGAAGAAGAGAGGAGAAGACTGGACAAGGGTGGAGGCTGAGAGATGGTGGGAAGACAGAAGACGTTGGAGAGGCTTGTGTTCCAAACAGACCCGGCCAGTGGCCGGAAACTGTGCAAGATGATGATGACCTCATCACGTTTTCAGTCATGACCAGCAATATGTTGCAATGCTGAGAGTGCTATCTTTTGACGCCCTTAAAGTTGCAATAGTGCTAAAAAGTAATCGTACAAAGAATGTAACTTATATAAGAAGCTTCTTCAGTAAATTTGTTTTCCATTGTCCGTCATGTTTTGACGGGTTTCATCTAGTTTATTTTTAAGTTACTAGACGTACGGTAACCATTCACACATATCTGAGACGTTTTTGCCTTTCATCATCCAGTCTAGTCTGCAACAATTTGTCTCTGTGAACCCCCATTAGCAGTTAGCACTGCGGCCTGCTCTGTTTCTACATCTCTCACTTTGAAGTCGTTCAACACTGAATCTAACCATCGCCTCCTAGGTCTACCTCTTACCCTCTACAGCCGACTCATTAACCTCTTAGGTTGTCTTTCCTCCCCCATTCTCTTCACATGACCCCACCATCTGAGTCGGCTCTTACGGATAGCTTAATCTAGCGTGTTCATTTCTAACTTGGCCTTTATCTCTTCATTACGAGTACGTTCCTGCCATTGCTTCCATCTATTTTCCCAGCAATAATTCAAGCTATCCTCCTATCAGTTACCTCTAGCTTATGCATCAGATATCCTGAATATAACCAGCTCTCACTTTCATACAGCAAGGTTGATCTAAATACTGAGTAATGTATACAGAATACTGTAGATTGCACCTGAGAACTCACTGCATTGGCTTTTCTACACTTCGACTCTAGGGGAAGATGACCTCGTAGTTCCGCCCCTTAAAACAATAACTAACACTTCGACTCCATTTCCTTCCCCATGCTACCATCCTGAGAAAATACACAGTCAAGTAGGCAACTTAAAATGTTCCATCTGCTCCAATTTAATTCCTCGTACCTGGCATTCTATTTTCTTGCGTTTCTTCTCTAACGGCAAAACATTAGTCTCTAAGATGTTGATCGTCATACCATACTCCCTACATTTCTGTTCTAGTTCTAACACGGTAACGATAAATGATTGAATTGGCAGGTAGTGGCAAGGTGTAGTGCAGCTAGTTTCTACAATTGCTTGCTTTGGAGTGATCAGCATAACTACAGTGTGCCAACAATCAAATGGTAACTCATGATCTGTGGACATGAAACAGTCTCACATATTGGTTTGCCACGAAAGCAGAAGATAAATTACAAACAAAGTATTCATTGGTTTCCGTGATTAACACCACCGTATTTCCTTTCATTGCTCCAGTGCTTATGACTATTGATGATATGTAATTTTCCACTAACTTCCTTTTGCATTAGCCTACATAAACTAGCGCAGGTTGCTGCAACATGCAATATTTGAATCGCACGGAATCACATTGTAATTCCAGTGCGCACACGTAGGCCCAATACAGGATCATCGAAAAAGATGGCCTTAATATTTATTTGTAATAGCTCAGGCTGTAATAAGGATGATTTAATTATTTTTACACCAAAAGATAGCAAATTTAAAGTGGAACTTCTGATACCGTAATTCCATTTGAAGAATCCCGGTTTCTCTTCTAAACGTTTTGGACATTTATTAGAATTGCCACATATCCATATTGGGCATTTCAACTCAAATTCTTGTACGAATTTCCGAATTTCTACATCCCATACTACGAGGTTATTTCATGTCATCATAATACTGGTTGGCACCTTTTAAAAATCGTTAATAGTCTCCGTATTGAAGAGGATTCTACTTATTTAACTCAAGCGCCGAGCTGAATTATTTTATTGATTTTCTAAATTATTTTGTGTATATTTTGATAAAAAATTTAAAGCTTAACATTCTTACACTCACCGTTAATAGTTCTTATTTCTAACTACTTTTTTAAAATTATTGTTAAAAGACCAATCTTATATTTATTTAATTAATACTACTTTGTAAGGATATCCATTTTATTACTATATTTTATTTATTACAATTATTATCATTAATTTTTCATTTTAATTTAGATTTAAGGCGCATATGCCATTTTAGTTTTTCAATTCTTAATTGATTTTCTTTTTAGGCTGAGGATGACCCCACTGTGGGTCGAAACATGTACTAATATATAAAATATATATTTGTTTATGTATTGATTTGGCGTATAATTTAAACGTTTAATTCTAACATCAATACGGATATTTAAAAACATTTGTTTTCAATGGCAAATGTATTTGCATTCTATAGAGAAAATCACAAAATGTTGTTTACCTATTTAGTAGGCCTCGATGTAAGCTCCGTCTGTGGCGCGACGCACATCCAAGCGATAGTCCACCTCCTCCCAGGTCCGCCGAATCTTGTCAGGAGTCACAGTTGCTATCCCATCGGTGATTCGTGCCACAAGCGGAGCTCACATCGAAACCTACTAAATAGGTAAACAACACTTCATGATTTTCTCTATCTTTTGGTGTAAAAATAATTAAATCATCCTTATTACAGCCTGAGCTATTACAAATCAAAATTAAGGCCACCCTTTTTCGATAATCCTGCATATTAGTGCTATCTATTTTAGAGGCTACACGGGTACCTACTTGTAATTGAGGCTGGGATTGAGAATGAGAGGGCATGTTAGTTATTGTTGTTTTACGGGGCGGAACTACCAGGTCATTTGCCCCTAAGTTCGTTAGTCAGTTACCATCCTGACATGTATTTGAATTTCAGTTGGTAATTGTTGGTTATTGATTTTTTAGGGACTTTGGAACATTATGGTCATGTATCCCCGTATGATTGGGTGTGTGTTTGTTTAGAATATTTCAGATAACCCGAGTCATTTTAATGGCTGTAATCCTGTTTGTATATTAATTGGGAATATAATTTGGAAAGAGTAAACCGTGGTCATTATTTAGGAACCATCCCGGCATTTGCCAGGAGTAGAAGTGGGGCAACCGCGGAAAAACCACTTCTAGGACAGCTGAGGTGGGAATTGAATCCAGTTTTATCTTACAAGGCTTAGTGTACCCGTTCCAACCCTGAGACCAGAATTGAATTTCTAGGCAAAACCGCGAATCGAGTCGAGGACCTCTCGATCAGGAGTACCAATATGCACCCCTATCCCTCAACAGGAGAAAATCCACTTCCAGTAATTAAAATCAGCCCTTTCTCCACTGCCCAAACGAGGCTGAGTGTGCGTCATTTGAACCCTCAGACTGTAATTAAATTGCTCGCAAAGCTTGAATCGAATCCACAAACATTGGGCATAGAGTTTCAGCCCTCCAAAGAAAACACGCAAGGCATCAAAGTGGGAATGAAAGTATGTCGACGAGTATTACGGCGGGACTGGGCTTGAAGTATTCAGCAATTGTCCATGTGACCCGCCACTACAGACCACATCCTAACTACTCCACACGTCAGTAAAGGTTCATGGGATTTCCTTCACCCGCTAGCTCAGCTGGCGCAGAGAATCAATCTTCGCACCGTAATCGAAAAACTACGTGCCTGGGGAATAGTTCCATGCCAGTGACAAACAAGCACACGGTAGGAGTCCAATTCAATGAATCACTTCGGGAATAGAATCAGACATGGAAGGAAATACAGTCGAGTTACTTGCTAAACTAGCAAAACTAATGTAAGCCACTAACTTAGTGCAAATATATATACTCAGGTTACGATGTAAGTCCGCCACTTCGCTGATACCGCGGAGGTCTGGGTTCGATTCCCGGCTCTGCAAGAAATTTAATACTGGTTTGAGTGCTGGAGCGGGGTACACTCAGCCTCGTGAGACAAAACTGAGAAGAGGTGGTTTAGATTCCTACCTCAGCCATCCTAGAAGGGATTTTCCGTGGTTTCCCATTTCCCCGGCAAACGCCGGGATGGTACCTAACATAAGACCACGGCCGACTCCTACCTAAACCCTACCACAATTATAAATGCACTCATGATAGTCCAGACATCATACTCCCACTGGTTATCAGGCAAATACTTCACACACCAAATACACCCTAATCCTTTGCCTACTGTTGGTACTCAGAAGTACCAGTACTTTTAAACAGCCACAAATGAGCCATTCATTATTCTGACCTTATCTACTGTTAGTTTTTACAAGTACAATTTTCTAACAAGAAGTTCCGTGACGAACCAAAGAGCCTACTTTTCTTAAAATTTAAGATTAATATAGATGGACCTATCTAGAATAATGATGAATTAAGTTGGTAATATCGAAATATCTAATTAGTTCGAAATACACTTGCCATAATGCAGCCTAGTAGAGCACTAGAGTTGGCAGCGCTGGTGACTGAATATATTCTTAGTTCCATCTCTTAAGGTACATAATACAAAATTTTGTGGAAGTCCAATGCATAGCATGGACGTTACATGCAGTTATACATTGGATATAATAGCGCGCGTAAAATCACGTTGGCCCCAATGTCATGCATGTGTTGATCAGAAATAATCTGAAATTTTATGATCTACAAACTGTACCCGGCATGCGTTGCAATGCCAATCAAAGAAAGTGTTGGCGTTGAAATTTTGTTTCTTGAAGTGCTTTTGGGTACACAATATGTTTTAAAATTTCCGTTAACTGCCTCTAAGCTATCGTAAAATGGTTTTACTACTTTAGAAACATTCGAAGGAGCATGCACAGCAACTCACCAAAGTTTCACCGCAATCGGATGAATGGCATATGAACGCAAACGGGATTTTGTTCAAACGATTCGTGCGCTGTCACTCATTGGTTGAATCTACTCGTGCGCTACCTATTGAGAAATGGATTTATTGAGTCGAAAACCTTCTCTGGCGTGTACACAACAACTCATCATAAGTTTCATCGCAATCGGATGAATGGCAGATGAACGCATACGGGATTTTGTTTAAATGATTCGTGTGTTGTCACACATTTGTTGAATCTACTCGTGCGCTACCTACTATTGCGAATTGGATTTACTAAGTTCGAAATGTTCACATACGTATACAGAACAACTCATCAAAGTTTTATCGCAATCGATGAATGGTATATGACCGGGTGAGTTAGCCGTGGTCGTTACGGCGTGGCTGCTGGCAGTCGCTCACATCCGGGAGGCGAGGAGGTTCGAATCTCCCCGCCGGCAACCTTGAAGATGGTCTTCTGGGGTTTCCCATCTTCCTTCCAGGCAAATGCCGGGGTTGGTCCCTAACTATAGGCCACAGCCGCTACCTTCCAACTCCTAGTCCTTACATTGACACTTTCCTCCCCCAGACAACACTCCACACACGACGGTACTTGTAGCTCAACCATCGGGTGGCCGCCTAGAAGCAGCTACAACCTGGCAAGGCGAACATGTACTCGGACACTCCCGGCACTAAAAGCCATACGCAAAATAAAATAAAAAAGGTATATGAACGCATACGCAATTATGTTCAAACGCTTCGCGCGTCGTCACTCATTTGTTGAATATACGCGTGCGCTACCTATTGAGAAATGGATTTACTAAGTCGAAAACCTTCCCTGGCTTGTACACAACAAATCATTAACGTGTCATGGCAATCGGATGAATGGCATATGAACCAATACGGGACTTTGTTTAAACGATTCGTGCGTTGTCACACATTTGTTGAAGCTACTCGTGTACTACCTATTGTGAAATGGATTTACTACGTTAGAAACGTTCACATGAGTGTACACAACAACTCACCAAAGTTTCTTCCCAATCGATGAATGTTATAATATCGCATACGAGATTTTGTTGAAACGCTTCGCGCGTCGTCAATCATTTGTTTCATCTACTCGTGCGCTACCTATTGTGAAATGGATTTACTAAATCAATAACCTTCCCTGGAGTGTACTCAAGATTCAAGAAAGCTTCATCGCAATCGTATGATTGGTATAAAACGCATACGTGACTTAGTTAAAGCAATTGTCGTGCCATCGCTCATTTGTTGAAGCTACTCGTGCGCTACCTATTGTAAAATGCATGTACTAAGCCAGAAATCTTCCATGGCGTGTACACAACATCTAGCCCATGTTTCATCGCTATCGGACAAATGGTATATGATCGCATACGGGACTTTAAGAAACGCTTCGCGCATCGCCACTCATTTGTTGAATCTACACGTGCGCTACCTATTATAAAATTGATTTACTAAGCCAGAAACCTTCCTTGGAGTGTACTCAACATGTCTCCCAAGTTTCATCGAAATCGAATAAATGGTATGTGAACGCATACGGTAATTTATTGAAACGCTTCGCGCGTCGTCACTCATTTGTTGAATCTACACGTGTGCTACCTATTGTAAAATGGAATTACTAATCCTGAAACCTTCCTTGGGGTGTTCTCAATATCTCACCCAAGTTTCATCGCAATCGGATGAATACTATGTGAACGCATACGGGACTTTATTGAAACTCTTCGCGCGTCGTCGCTCATTTGTTGAATCTACTCGTGCGCTACCTATTGTAAAGTGGATTTACTAAGCCAGAAACCTTCCTTGGAGTGGTGTACTCAACATTTCTCCCAAGTTTCATCGAAATCGAATGAATGGTGTGTGATCGCATACAGTACTTTATTGAAACGCTTCTCGTGTCGTCACTCATTGGTTGAATCTACTCGTGCGCTGCCTATTCTGAAATGGATTTACTAATCCAGAAACCTTCCTTGGGGTGTGCTCAACATCTCACCCAAGTTTCATCGCAATCGTATGATTGGTATATGAACGCATACGTGACTTAGTTAAAACAATTGTCGTGCCATCGCTCATTTGTTGAATCTACTCGTGCGCTGCCTATTGTAAAATGGATTTACTTAGCCGAAAACCTTCCCTGGACTGTATTCAACATCTCACCCAAGTTTCATCGCAAACGGATCAATGGTATATGAATGCATAACAGACTTTGTTGAAACGCTTCGCGCGTTGTAGCTCATTTGTTGAATCTACTCGTGCGCTGCCTATTGTAAAATGGATTTACTAAGCCAGAAACCTTCCTTGGAGTGTACTCAACATCTCACCCAAGTTTCAGCGCAATCGGATGGGTGGTGTATGAACGCATAGGAGACATACACACCCACACACCCTCATACATACTATCACGTAACATTGATTTTTATATATATAGACAAGCTGTACCCGGCATGCGTTGCAATGCCAATCAAAGAAAATGTTGGCGTTGAAATTCTGTTTTTTGTAGTGCTATTGGATACACAACATGTTTTTCAATTTCCGTTAACTGCCCCTATGCTATCGTAAAATGGATTTTCTAATTTAGAATCAATCGTGGGAGCGTGCACAACAACTTTCAAAAGTTTCATCGCAATCGGATGAATGGTATATGAACGTATACGGGATTTTGTTTGAACGATTCGTGCGCTGTCACTCATTTGTTGATGCTACTCGTACGCTACCTATTGAGAAATGAATTTGCTAAGTCGAAACCCTACCCTGGCGTGTACACAATAACTCATCAAGGTTTCATCACAATCGAAGAAGGTTATATGAACGCATAGGGGATTTTGTTGAAACGCTTCGCGCGTCGTCACCCATTTGTTGCATATACTCGTGCGCTACCAATTGTGAAATGGATGTATTAAGTCGAAACCCTTCCCTGGCGTGTACAC
The DNA here is from genome assembly GCA_946902985.2 of Meconema thalassinum. NCBI lineage: Eukaryota > Metazoa > Arthropoda > Insecta > Orthoptera > Tettigoniidae > Meconema > Meconema thalassinum. The sequence goes on from OX336388.2 coordinate 1,765,818,672, forward strand.
AATAACTCATCAATGTTTCATCGCAATCGGATGAATGGTATATGCACGTATACGGGGTTTTGTTTAAACGATTCGTGCGCTGTCACTCATCTGTTGAATCTACTCGTGCGCTACCTATTGAGAAATGTATTACTAAGTCGAAGCCCTTCCCTGGCGTGTACACAATAACTCATCAAGGTTTCATCGCAATACAAGAAGGTTATATGAACCCAATAGGGGATTTTGTTGAAACGCTTCGCGCGTCGGCACCCATTTGTTGCATATACTCTTGCGCTACTATTGTGAAATTGATTTACTAAGTCGAAACCCTTCCCTGGCGTGTACACAATAACTGATCAATGTTTCATCGCTATCGGATGAATAGTATATGGACGCATACCGGATTTTGTTTAAACGATTCGTGCCCCGTCACTCATTTGTTGAATCTACTCGTGCGCTACCTACTGTAAAATGTATTTACTAAGTTAGAAACCGTCACGTAAGTGTCCACAACATCTCACCCAAGTTTCATCGCTATCGGACTAATGGGATATGAAGACATAGTGGAGTGTATTGAAACGCTCCGCGTGTCGTCGTTCATTTGTCGAATCTACTCGTGTGCTACCTACTGTGAAATGTATTTACTATGCCAGAAACCTTCCTTGGAGTGTCCACCATATTTCACCCAAGTTTCACCGCTAACGGCAGAATGGTATATGACCTTATACGGGACTTTGTTGAAACGCTTCGCGCGTCGTCCCTCATTTGTTGAATCTACTTGTACGCTGCCTGTTGTATAGTGGATTTACTAAGCCAGAAACCTTCCATGAAGTGTACACAACATCTCACCCAAGTGTCATAGCTATCGGACGAATGGTATATGAATGCATACGGGACATGGTTGAAACGCTTCGCGTGTCGTCGCTCATTTTTTGATTCTACTCTTGCGCTACTTATTGTAATATGGATGTACTCAGCCAGAAACCTTCCCTGGAGTGTACACAACATCTCACCCAAGTTTCATCGCAATCGGATGAATGGTATGTGAACGTATACGGGACGTTGTCGAAACGCTTCGCGCGTAGTCACTCATTTGTTGAATCTAAACGTGCGCTTCGTATTGTAAAATGGATTAACTAAGCCAGAAACCTTTCCTGGAGTGTACACAACAATTCACCAAACATTTATCACAGTCAGACGAATAGTATATGACCTTATACGGGACTTTGTTGAAACGCTTCGCGTGTCATCGCTCATTTGTTGAATCTACAGCTGCGCTACCTATTGTAAAATGGATGTACTAAGCCAGAAACCTTCCCTGGAGTGTACACAACAGCTCACCCAAGTTTCATCGCTATCGGATGAATGGTATATGACCTTATATGGGACTTTGTTGAAAAACTTCGCGCGTCGTCGCTCATTTGTTGATTCTGCTCCTGCTATTCCTATTTTTAAAGGGATTTACTAAGCCAGAAACCTTCCCTGGAGTGCACACATCTCAGCCTAGTTTCATCGCTATCGGACGAATGGTATATGAACGCATACGTGACTTTGTTGAAATGCTTCAAGCGTCGTAGCTCATTTGTTGAATCTACTCGTGCGCTGCCTATTGTAAAGTGGATTTACTAAGCCAGAAAATTTCCCTGAAGTGTACACAACATTTTACGCAAGTTTCATAGCTATCGGACGAATGGTATATGAATGCATACGGGACTTTTTTGAAACACATTGCGTGTCGTCGCTCATTTCTTGAATCTACTCGTGCGCTATCTACTGTGAAATGTGTTCACTAATTTTGAAACCTTCACGTAAGTGTATACAACATCTCACCCAAGTTTCATCGCTATCGGACGAATGGTATATGAACACATACGGGACTTGTTTGAAACGCTTCGCGCATCGTCACTCATTTGTTGAATCTACGCGTGCGCTACCTATTGTAAAATGGATTTACTAAGTCAAAAACCTTCCTTGGAGTGTACTCAACATCTCACCCAAGTTTCATCACAATCGGATGAATGGTATATGAACGCATAGGAGACATACCCACAGACATACCCTCAGACAAACTATCACGTTACATTGATTTTTAGCCTATTTTCAATTTTGAAAAAATAGGCTTATGAGATCACTTTTTGTCCGTGTGTGTGCGTGTGTGTGTGTGAGTGTGTGTGAGGTGTGTGCGTGTCCCCCCCCCCTAATAAAATCTAAATGGCTAGAGCGATTTCAATGAAACTCGGTAAGTTCATAGCACTATTCCGGGCGACCGCAACCGTGCCCTTCAAATTTTGTTACGTCTCACCAATCCAACATGGCGGCTTTGCGAAATATTTCACCACCATTCAATATCACCGAAACTATTCCCGATATCACCTTGGAATTTATTACGGTGATAAAGGAAACTACTAGAAGTTCACCTATGTAACTTTTGAAAAACTGGTAACTACAAAATCAATATGGCGGCCACGCGAATTTGCGACTTTTAAATAGACGTTTCTCGCGATTTAACCAACCAAATGCAATATAACTTGGAACAGTATATGTTTATACACATTGTAATGCACCGGCATCTAACTTCCTTCAATTGTTTACATAACCACAAGATGGCGGATATGCGAAATATTTCACCGGCATTCTATATCTCTGAAACTATTAGCGGTATCACCCTGAAATTTTGTACGGAGATAAAGGGCACTACTGGATGTTCATCTATAAGACTTTCAAAACCCGGTTAACTACAAAACGAACATGGCGGCCAAGCGAATTTGAAAATTTTAAATAGACCTTTCTCGCGATTTAATGTTCCAAACGCAATGAAATCTGGTACAAGAAATATTTATACACATCGTAATGCACTGGTATCTAATTTAGTTCAATTGTTTACATAACCTCAAGATGGCAGCTGTGCGAATTTTGAAAATTAAGTTTCTATTTCTTGTGTCGTAATCATGCGATCGAAGTGAAAGTTTGAATAATAAACCTACGCAATATTTTTTTTTAATGGTATATGACTCTATGGCCTATACATTTAACAATCCAACATGGCGACCATCCCAAAATTTACACGGCTCTGAATATCTATGAATCTATTACAGCAATCAAACTGAATGTTTTTATGTTCATAGGGGCTATGAACTTAAGTTCGCCTATAGGACTTTAAATAACCTGGTGATCACAAATCCAACATGGCGGCGACGCGAAGTATAAATATTCACATGAACGTTTCTCGCAATTTAACCATGGGAGTGCAGTGAAACTTGGTACAGTAAATCCTTATACGAATGTTAATCCACTGGCATCTAATTTATTTGAATTGTTTCCATAACCACAAGATGGCAGCTGTGCGAAATTTTAAAATCTCGGTTTTACTTCTTGTGCCCTAATTATGCGATTGAAGTTTGAATGCTATGCGTACACAATAATCTTCATGTAACAGTACATAACTTTAGGACCTACATATATTAAATCCAACCTGGCGACCATTCGAAATATTTAGTCGGTTCCCAATATCTACGAATCTATTACAGCAATCAAACAGAAATTTTGTATGTTGATAGTGGCAGTTAACATAAGTAGGATATATGAAAATAGGCTGTATAGTTCTTCACGGAACTACTTGTTATATATATATAGATTGTTGTGCCAATTTTTGTTAGTATAGAAGTTAAATGTATTTTAAAATTGGACCTATCAGCAGGCTTAGATTCATGTTGGCAGCACTGACGTATACTGCTTTAGTTACTCCAAATTAATCTAGAATGTTAGGTACTATACGTGTGCAAAGTTTAGAGCTGTTGTCTTGCATACTTTCTGATATATTGGTATCACGGTAAAACGTAGAGGCAGCATTTATTAACAGTTGGCAGCCCTGGTTGCTCTCAAGAATACGCATCGTCATATCTGTTACGGTAGACATTGCACATACGAAATTTGGTTGAAATCCAATTGATAGTATAGAAGTTACATGTACTTAAAAGTTGGTCCTATCAGCAGGCTAGAATCATGTTGGTAGCACTGACGTATATTAGTTACTCCAAATTAATCTAGAATGTCAGGTACTATACGTGTGCATAGTTTAAAGCTGTTGGCTTGCATACTTTCTTATATATTGCTATTGGAATAAAAGAAAAGAGCGAGCATTTATCAACAGTTGGCAGCCCTGGTGGCTCTTAAGAATACTCTCAGTCATATCTGTTTATGTACACATAGTACATCCAATTGATCGTGTAGACGTTATATGCATCTGAAAATTGGACCCATCAGTAGGCTTAGAATCGTGTATGGCCTCCAGGAAATTAAACTGTAATATGTGTGGCAATTTTGGAATAGCTACCATGCATACCGTCCAAGATATCCAACATGGAGCTCAAATTTCAATTGCTGTTTTTCAGCAGTTGGTAGCACTGACATAATTTTCAAGTATGGGCTTGAGATAGTCTGGTATAGATCCTAACGCATACCAAATTTGGCTTCGATTGCTGTAGCAGTTTAGGAGTTGATAGGAAGGGGGGGGGGATACAGACAGACAGACACACATTTGCCCGTATCGATCTCATAAGTCAACTTTTCCCTCATTTTTGCAAAATGTGAAAAGTAGGCTAAAAATGGAAAACACATAATAAAAGTACGGTTTGCCGGCTGACCACCAGATAGCAGACGAAGGATCATAGGGTGCGCCATCTGTTCTGTAATATGTTTGGTGTAAGTTACTGGTAAACATTATGCTTACTCATAGCATAGCGTATAGAATAGGAAGTATAGGATCTTCACGAGTTATCGAGGACCGCCGCACAGATGGCACTGGCAACGCCTGTGCCGCAAGTTCGTGTCGCCGTGTCCCGCGATCAACAGAGGCATGCCAAGGTCGCGGGTTCAAACCCGGCTGAAGTCGTCGGATCTTTTTAAGAGCGTTCGAAACCCCTCAGTATGCCTTCCTTTGGAGGGCAAGTAAAGCCGGCGGACCCATGTCATAGGGTTATGCAATGTAAAAGAACCTTCCACAAACTACACTTGTGTGAAGCCAATATTTGCAGATTAGGTTTGATTAATGCTCTTTTAATTTCCAACGTTCGTCACCGAGTGCTGGTTGCGATGGCATCTACTAGTAGTGAAGTTCAAAGCTAGGTGTCGTGGACGGTAGCATTTGGTGGCGAAAGTAGGAACTACTTGAAATTATCGTCTTCAGTCCTTACTTGAATTAAAACTGATAACACACACTAATAGAGCCATCACAATTAACACCGGTTATCAGACAGGTTCTACACACACCCAAAAGTACACGGGGCGACATGACCGCGTTGTCGCAGCCCTAAACTAAGGAACCAACCAACAGAGCAATGTACAATACTACTGGTTCTGGCTACGTAAGAAACCGAAGCATACAACTCACTTTGAAACATGATTTCAGCAACTGGGCTCTTTGGAGTATTTTCTAGAGAAACTACTTACCGTGATTTTGCTGACTTGCACGTAAGTATCTCCTTTGTGCGGAAGTAGAACCGACATTTCAAGTAGTGGAATACAGTACAAGTTAGCTTAGGTTACATAAACTACACACTGTTCTCATGACTTCGCATTAATCGATTCTCAACTATCTAAACACTAAACAAGATGTTCGGGAAAGAACATATAGCCTACTTTCTCCTAAATGTATGGGTATAGTTATAACTCTCTGTCCTTATCATCTCCTAATTTCTTCCTATTTGAAGTGCAAATTGGCACACAGGATTTGAACAGTGGCGTTCAAACCATAGTTTATAATTTACCCCAGCATTTTGCAATTTCATCAGCAAACACTCCAAACACCGACTACTTACAATAATTGAAACTTCGTTGCTCTAATAAGGCCCATCTACAATGCGCAGTCGGCAGTCCGTAGTTGGTAGTCCTCGGTCGGCAGTCGCGATCGACTCCGTGTATACTATAGGCACCATACACAACATGAAGTTGCAGTTGGTAGCTGGCAGTTGGCAATCGCGAATTTTATCCTTGACTGCCAACTACCCGACTGCAGCAATGTAATAGCCAATCAGAGCAGATCAGAAACTGACGTCACGTTGTTGTTCTATGTCGTATACGAATGATATAGGACTAAGTGAAGTAACTTCGCAACCCGTTAATTTATAGGCTAATCTTAAATACACGGTATAACAAAATACTCCATCTCCAAATCATCCATATTGCAAGTTTTGAGGTTATCAACAACGACTCTGTGCACAAGGAATAAACGAATGTTACTGTATTATTACTCCTAGCAGTCGTTAAGACTGGGTTCACTAACTGGCCGGTATAGAGCGCTGCTCGAATCTATAGTTTCTGCATAGTACAACTGAAGGCTGGTAGATGTCACTCTGGTGGAGAATGTCGTTTTTAGCCTACTTTCGATTTTTGCAAAAAATGAAAGTAGACTTATGAGATCAACACAGGGCGAAAAAAGTGTGTGTGTCTGTGTGTGTGTATGTGTGTGTGTGAGTCTGTGTGTGTGTGTGTCTGTGTGTGTGTGTGTGAGTGTGTGTACTCTGAATGTCTGTCCCCCCCTATCAATTCGAACACGGTGAATGCGAATTGAACGAAATTTGATACAAAGGTAGCACTAGCAAAGGACACCTCAGTGTCATGTTTTATATCGCCGCCATCTTGACGGAAACGTAATGGCGGCCACACAAATGTTCAAAGCTTAAATCAAATTACGACTAACCTAATCATCCGATCTCTACCAAATTTTGCAACGACATACCTTTATGGGGAGAGCATCCTTTGCCCAAACCAATAGGTCATCAGCGTAATAGTTTGCGGATGGCGGCCATCTTTGTGTGAAAATCGATTCCCCCTATTAATTCGAACACGGTGCAACCGAATGGAACGAAATTTGGTACAGAGGTAGTACTAACAAAAGGCACCTCAGTGTCATGTTTTATATCGCCGCCATCTTGACGGAAACGTAATGGCGGCCACACAAATGTTCAAAGCTTAAATCAAATTACGATTAACCTAATCATCCGATCTCTACCAACTTTTGCAAGAACATACCTTTATGGGGGGAGCATTCTTTGACCAAACCAATAGGTCATCAGCGTAATAGTTTGCGGATGGCGGCCATCTTTGTGTGAAAATCGATTCCCCCTATTAATTCGAACACGGTGCAACCGAATGGAACGAAATTTGGTACAGAGGTAGTACTAACAAAAGGCACCTCAGTGTCATGTTTTATATCGCCGTCATCTTGACGGAAACGTAATGGCGGCCACACAAATGTTCAAAGCTTAAATCAAATTACGATTAACCTAATAATCCGATCTCTACCAAATTTTGCAACTACATACCTTTATGGAGGGAGCATCCTTTGACCAATCTAATAGGTCATTCACCTGATAGTTTGCGGATGGCGGCCATCTTTATGTCAAAATTGATTCCCCCTATTAATTCGACCACGGTGGAATCGAATGGAACGAAATTTGGTACAGAGGTAGTAGCACTAGCAAAGGGCACCTCAGTGTCATGTTTTATATCGCCGCCATCTTGACTGAAACGTAATGGCGGCCACACGAATGTTCAAAGCTTAAATCAAATTACGATTAACCTAATCATCCGATCTCTACCAAATTTTGCAACTACATACCTTTATGGAGGGAACATCCTTTGACCAATCTAATAGGTCATTCACCTAATAGTTTGCGGATGGAGGCCATCTTTATGTCAAAATGGATTCCCCCTATTAATTCGAACACGGTGGAACCGAATGGAACGAAATTTGGTACAGAGGTAGTACTAGCAAAGGGCACCTCAGTGTCATGTTCTATATCGCCGCCATCTTGACTGAAACGTAATGGCGGCCACACGAATGTTCAAAGCTTAAATAAAATTACGATTAACCTAATCATCCGATCTCTACCAAATTTTGCAACTACATACCTTTATGGAGGGAGCATCCTTTGACCAATCTAATAGGTCATTCGCCTAATAGTTTGCGGATGGCGGCCATCTTTGTGTCAGAATCGATTCCCCCTATTAATTCAAACACGCTGAAACCAAATTGAACGAAATTTGGTATAGAGGTAGCACTAGCAAAGGGCACCTCAGTGTCATGTTTTATATCACCGCTATCTTGATGGAAACGTAATCGCGGCCACCCAAATGTTAAAAGCTAAAATGTAATTACGACCAACCTAATAATCTAGTCTCTACCTAATTTTGCAACACCATATCTTTATGTGGGAAACATATTCTGACCAAACTGCAAGAACATCAGCCCAATAGTTTGCAGATGGTGGCCAAGTATGTGTGCAAATCGATTCCCCCTATCAATTCAAACACGGTGAAACCGAATTGAACGAAATTTGGTACAGAGGTAGCACTAGCAAAGGGAATCTCATATTCATGTTTAATATCCCTATAGCACGTTGTATTTCAACAAGCTCCTACAACCAACATTCAATCATACTCCTTGAAAAGGACAAAGAGTTATAACAATACCCATGCATTTAGGAGAAAGTAGGCTATATGTTCTTTACTGAACATCTTGTTTTAGCCTACTTTCGATTTTTGCAAAAAATGAAAGTAGACTTATGAGATCAACACAGGGCGAAAAAAGTGTGTCTGTCTGTGTGTGTGTATGTGTGTGTGTGAGTCTGTGTGTGTGTGTGTCTGTGTGTTTGTGTGTGTGTGTATGTGTGAGTGTGTGTACTCTGAATGTCTGTCCCCCCCCTATCAATTCGAACACGGTGAATGCGAATTGAACGAAATTTGGTACAAAGGTAGCACTAGCAAAGGACACCACAGTGTCATGTTTTATATCGCCGCCATCTTTACTAAAACTGAATGGCGGCCACTCAAACGTTCAAAACGTAAAATCAAATAACGACTAACCAAATCATCCGATCTCTACCAAATTTGGTAACAACATACCTTCGTATAGGATGCGTCTTGTGATTAAACTACAAGGTCGTCCGCCATACCATTTCAGGATGGCGGCCGTGCGAATTATGCAAACTTTATAATCCATATCATGGGACCCACCAGTTCCGATTATCGAGCCGAGAATCGTTTTAACTGTTCTAAAAGAAGAGGCACGTTCGAAATTAAAAGTTTATTTTGTAATACTATAGTGCAGACGTGATTTTAAAAAGCTGAGCTGATTTAGTAATAAGACAAGATGGCAGCGGCTATCTTGTGCCTGACTTATATTTCACTAATTTGAGTATTGCATGCAATATAGCGTACTGATATAAAATAAATAAACTTTGTGTGAAATGCTTTATATATAAATAATATACTCCAGTGATGAAATCATTTAGTATAAATCACTATTTGCTAACAAGTTCTATGTAAGTCATTTTATATAGAACGATATTCGTTGACACAATTAGCTCAGTGGTAGAGCGTTAGCCTGTCACTCAAATGCCTATGGTTCAAACCCGATCAGAGCTAGTTTTTTTGCTTGAAATTTTATATGTTTATTGTTTTGTAATGTCTCAGATGTTTTAAAATTAAGCGTTATATTGTGCATATTATGGTGTAAAATATATATTTAATTAAAACATAATTCGCCAGCAGATTTACTCGAGACATCTAGCTGCCAAAAAGGTAACTGCACGCCGACCAGATTTTATTGAAAAGTTTCTTCTTCTGGCCGCTAGAATGCACTCGCTCTGTTAGGATTATATTGTTAGATATTTCACCACTAGATATCACGACTAGTCTACGTGGGGCTCCATTGATTACTATACCATTTGCATTCTATGCGCATCGAATTTGAAGAATGACAAGATGATACTACGATACATTTTTACTTTCTATTTTAAAGGGTTTGTAACAGCCTATTGTGCGTTATTTGAAAATGTTAATTGAAGTAAAGAACAAAACGATTTCACATAGTATCTGAACTCTACCGTTGGTGCTAGTTCAGGATATTAATTAATACTTCTATTTCAGGCAAATAGCAATCGAAAATATCCACATAGTTGGTATACACACGTCTCTGTAGGGTCATGGAAAGATTTGTTAATTCAATTAGGGTTGTGAAAGTCATACGCAGCCAGGCGTGTAAAGACATGCCTCAACTCAAAGTTGGATGTTGCCCGCGTCAGGCCGATTATGTAATAATAATATTAATAATAATAATAATAATAATAATAATAATAATAATAATGTTATTGGTTTTACGTCCCTTTTAACTACTGTTGCTTTTAGAGACGCCGGGGTGTCAGAATTTTGTCCCGAAGGGGATCTTTAACGTGCCAGTAAATCTACTAACACGGCTCCCTCGCATTTGTGCACCCTCAAGTGCCAGCTGACTGCGCCAGGATACGAACCTGAAACATACGGTCCAGCAAGCGAGAACGTTACCGCTGAGCCACGCCGCCAGTCCGGTCGATTATGTCTCCAGATCCATAACATTCTTTAGATACTTCTTATCTTTCTTTCTTCAATGATGGTAGCAGTTTTTATCTAGGTTGTGGCGTTTGGTAGAGGTAAATCGTTTCTAAGGTCTTCAACAAAGAATAGTTCTATTATACTCATTGATAATAACAACGAGTTATAACTATACTCATACATTTAGGAGAAAGTAGGCTATATGTTCTTTACTGAACATCTTGTTTAATATATAATTTCCATTGCAAAAAGCACCATTTAACGCTTTATTTTATAACGTCTCAGTACTCAAGAAACAATGAATATAAAAAAATCAAGCAAAAAAAGTTCTACTCTGATAGGATTTGAACCCCGGCCAGCCACATGAGAGACGGGAGCTGTAACCACACAGCCAATCGTACACTCATAACTCACGCGTTATCGATCAAATACATATAACGTACTGTATTAGCAAATAATCACTTGGACTGAAGATTTCTTCACTGGAGTGTATTTCAAACAGAGTTCATTTCATATTAAGTTCATATAATTTTTATCAGTAGGTTATATTGCATGCAACATACTGAAATTAGTAAAATGTAGGTCAGAACGAGAGATCAGCTGCCATCTTGTCAAATAGCCGAGACGATTCAGATTTTTAACGTCACTTCTAGATTATAATATTACAATATAAACTTTTAATTTCGAACGAACCACGTCGCTTAGAACAGATTAAACGATTCTTGGTTCGATGTGCATAAGGAATAAACGAATGTTACTGTATTATTACTCCTAGCAGTCGTTAAGACAGGGTTCACTAACTGGCCGGTATAGAGCGCTGCTCGAATCTATAGTTTCTGCATTGTACAACTGAAGGCTGGTAGATCTCACTCCGGTGGAGAATGTCGTTTTTTTTTAAATATATAATATCCATTGCAAAACGCTCCATATAACGCTTTATTTTATAACGTCTCAGTACTCAAGAAACAATAAATATAGAAAAAATTCAAGCAAAAAATTTCTCTACTCTGGTAGGATTTGAACCCCGGCCAACCACATGAGAGACGGGAGTTCTAACCACACAGCCAATCGTACACTCATAACTCACACGTTATCGATTAAATACATATAACGTACTGTATTAGCAAATAATCACTTGGACTGAAGATTTCTTCACTGGAGTATATTTCAAACCGAGTTCATTTCATATTAAGTTCATATAATTTTTATCAGTAGGTTATATTGCATGCAACATACTGAAATTAGTAAAATATAGGTCAGAACGAGAGATCAGCTGCCATCTTGTCAAATAGCCGAGACGATTCAGATTTTTAAAGTCACTTCTAGATTATAATATTACAATATAAACTTTTAATATCGAACGAACCACGTCGCTTAGAACAGATTAAACGATTCTTGGTTCGATAATCGGAACTGGTGGGTCCCATGTTATGGATTATAAATTTTGCATAATTCACACGGCCGTCATCCTGAAATGGTACGTTTGATGACCTTGTAGTTTGGGCACAATACGCGTCCCATATGAAGGTAGGTTGTTACCAAATTTGGTAAAGATCCGATGATTAGTTTGGTCGTAATGCATTATTAAGTTTTGACCATTCGATTGGCCGCCATTACCTTTTGGTAAAGATGGCGGCAATATAAAACATGACACTGAGGTGCCCTTTGCCAGTGCTACCTCTGTACCAAATTTCGTTCAATTCGGTTTAACCGTGTTCGAATTGATAGGGGGGGACAGACATTCAGAGTACACACACTCACACACACACACACACACACAGACTCACACACATACACACACACACAGACAGACACACTTTTTTTCGCCCTGTAGTGATCTCATAAGTCTACTTTCATTTTTTGCAAAAATCGAAAGTAGGCTAAAAATACATCCCCCATAAACTATTAGCACACGATAATTTTCCCTGTACAGTCTTTTCCACTCGAAAACACGTTATTAACACTTTCTGATGCATACCGTACGTTAGGTATGTTATTGTTGATTCATGTAGGGGCTTTGCGACATGGAGGTCATGTTAATCGGTATATTTGGGTTTGTATGGAATTTGTGTGAAAACCTGTGTTATTGTGACTGACAGTGGTAGTTACGCTCGCTAAAACGCAGCGCTAAACCGCGGGGTCAAGCTCTCTGCGGACTCGGTAGACGTGGGTTCAAGCCCCACCTTTGGCCGTCCTTGAAATGGTTTTCCGTGGTTTCCCCCATTTTCAATTCCAGGGAAATGCTGCGACGGTACCTTCTGACAAGCCACGGCCGCTTCCTTCCACATCCTTACCCAGTTTCCTTAACCTTCATTAATTTCATCTCTCATCTACTCCTCTCATGAGGTTGGCGTCAGGAAGGGCTTCCGGCCGTAAAACCATCCGCCACAGAAATTCATCGCATCTCATCCCCGACCCCAGGAATAATAAGTGGTAGACATAGATACAACTTGTGTTATTGTGATGGCTGTATTAGAGTGAGTAGTTGTAATTAAGATGAGGATTGGGAAGGGGTGGCCGTGGCTTTATTAAGGAACCATCCCGGCATTTGTCTGGAGTAGAAGAAGAACCACGGAAACCCACTTTCAGGATGGCTGCGTTGGGAATCGAACCACTCTCTTCTTAGTTTTGCCTCACGAGGCTGAATGTACTACGTACCAGCCCTCAGATCAGAATTAAATCTGTTGGCAGAGCCGGGAATCGAACCTGAGCCATGACGGTTAGATATGTGCCGCTTTACGTATAACCGTAATCTTTAAGAAGTTTTAGCGAAGCAGCACCATTATCAGTTGGTTCACCGTGGAGGAAAGTTGGGCATAAATAATACTGCGTTACTTTTGAAATATTGCGCAGTAGCATACACTACTGTCGACCAAAGTATTATGTGCTTTCGAGTTTGAAGGTTGTTTGGGAAGTAACCATTAGACCTACATAAAATCCAATGACATCATCATTTTCGTCGTTCTATTTTAGGTTAGTTCATGTAGGTTTGGAATTTTTAATTTATATTTTAATATTTTTTATCGCAGTTGGAACACAAAAAGTGCACGTTTTTAAGCGCGTTTCAACCATGCGTCACATTTAAGAATTATTATCTCAAAAACTCGTCGTCAGATCGAATCCAAATTTTAACACAATATGCATTGGAATGTTGTATAGCTGGTTTATTAATTTCAAAATTGTGTGTGTGTCCAACAAACAAAGTTGTTATCATTTTTGTAAGGTAACCTTTTCTCGGCTCGGGGTGGTTGGAAAACGTAGTTCTTGGTTGCGTTGTAATCGTTATACATCAAAAGGTTATGCTGTATGACTGTGAAATATGTAAATTAATTCACTTATTTTATATCGGTTTGTATTTGTACGAGGAAATAACACATGGCTCACCAGCTAGCCGCTCCGGGAAAAGCTGTACACCGTTGCCGAAATGGTGCCCACACGCATCATGGCGCGTCTCGCTCGGAAGTGATGGTTGACGGTAGTCATAAGCGCTCCCTAGTGGGCTTAAATCACTAATAATAATAAGAAAGGAAGTAACCGTGTCGTAATAGAATGTACCATCTCGGAATTTGTTTAAAGTTGAATACGGAGTGGAAATCACGGAATACCATAATTAAAATGACCAACTATTGCGTTTGTAAGCACACTTCACTCGCCGAGTTTAACGCGCTTGCTTAGCTATACCCAACGTTCTGGTTTATAAACGCAGGGTCAGTTCTAATTCCTATAGTAAATACACATTATAAGGTGTATTTTAAAGCTGTGGAAAGGCAACTGGTTAAAGTATTAAAAGGAATCTCACAGAAAACACTTAACGCGTCCATGTTGGATGGATAACTCTTTGAGGCGGAGTGCCTCTCAGAAAATGAAGTTGTTTACATTCAGAGGGATATTTGTGCTGCCGTCGAAAAACACACCGTTTCGGGTTGACAATCAACATTTCGTTGACTCTGTGATAGAATGAACCCAAAACCATATTTTCCGTGTATATATTCCTATAGCATGCTCGTAGATCAGTTCCTGTAATTCGGCAATATTAACACAGGAAGGGACTTAGCGTTGTTTATAAGACACTTCTGGGTGCAAAGCATTTCACTTTCTTTTCATTATAGTATTTCAAAGAGCTTCATGTAATAGCTATTGTAATCTTCCAGACTACATAGAGTCGAACCCTTCAAATCTGAACAATTATTCAAGTGTCATATCTGTTAATTCAACAGCATATATACCATTTCATTATGTAATCATATGTATTATATCCATATTGAATTATAATTTGTAATATAACGCGAGGTTTGTGTCGGACAGAGAAAATAGTTAAATATTACACGGACTTTGTGACATTTAGAACCTCAGCTAGTTACTTTTTTGTGAAATTATGGTGCTAGGTCTCCCAAGCTAGGACAGGGAAATCTGACCTCAGTTATTCTGAGAGTAGAGGTAGCATGACCTGGACACAAGGAAACTTTCAAACAGAACATTTGAAATTGGGATCATCAAGGATAGTCGCAAGGGTGGTGCTTTCACGTGGTTGGACTAACTTTATTATAGAGCGTGTTGTGCAGCGCTCGTGCACTTTGTGACTTCTAAGATGACTTCTACTGCGTCTTCTGCTGCTTCGAATATTCGATTCGATATTCGATTACGGTTGTTATATTGTCAGTCAGTATCGCGAGTGTAGTAGTTGTAATTTAGGTGATAATTGGGAAGGAGGTGGCCGTGACCTTATGATAGGAACCATCGCGACATTTTCCTGGAGTAGAAGTGGGAAACCACGGAAAACCACCTTAATTTATGGCTAAGGTCGAAAACGAACCCTTCTCTTTTCAACTCTGACGCCTATTCTAATCCTTGGCAGAGCAGCCAGAATCTAAATAAGGATACACAGTACTTCAACTGATAATACAGGGTCATTATCTATGTGCGCCCCGATAAACACGGCGAGCTAAGCCGGCTGTGACTGGCGCAGAACGTGGGCGCGCGTACGTGGTTCAGCCAGTGGTGGCGCGCTCCGTTGACTCATATCGTTAGTTCACACGTGTTTTGACATTCATATGGACGTGTATCTGCAAAGTTTAGACGTTAGTGTTGCACGTTTAGTGCGTATTGTGATTACTGTGATTGTTGGTCATGCCTAGACACGCGAGAACGTGTGTATATCAATAATTCGTATAAGACCGGGTGAGTTAGCCGTGGTCGTTACGGCATGATAGCTGACAGTCGCTCACATCCGGGAGGCGAGGAGGTTCGAATCCCCTCGCCGGGAACCTTGAAGAAGGTCTTCTGTGGTTTCCCATCTTCCTTCCATGCAAATGCCGGGGTTGGTCACTAACTATAGGCCACAGCCGCTACCTTCCAACTCCTCGTCCTTACATTCCAACTTTCCTCCCCAACGGTACTTGTAGCTCACCCATTGGGTGTCCGTCTCGAAGCAGCTACAAAACTGGCGAGCCGAACATGTCCTCGGACACTCCCGGCACTAAAAGCCATATGCTAAAAAAATCGTATATGAAAAGCCAACAAGAAGTTCCGTGACGAACTAAAGAGCCTACTTTTCTTAAAATTTAAGATTCATGCCAATAATTAATCTATATGGATCAATCTAGGATAATGACGAAATTAGGTTGGTAATATCGAAATTTCTAATTAGTTCGAAATACTGTATACCTGGCATAATGTAGCCTCTTAAAGAACTACAGTTGGCAGCCCTGGTGACTGAATATATTCTTAGTTCCATCTCTTAAGGTAGAGAATACAAAATTTGGTTGAAGTCCAATGGATAGCATGGACGTTACATGCAGTTAAACATTGGATCTAACAGCGCGCGTAAAATCATGTTGGCAACAATGAAATTCATGTATTGGTCAGAAATAATCTGAAATAATCTGATCTATTGTTGTCTCAATTTTGAATGAAATCCATTAGTTAGTATAAAAGTTGCAATCATTTGAAAATTGGACATATCAGCTGGCTTATAATCATGTTGGCTGCACTGGCGTAGGCCTATATTAGTTACCGTACTCCAAATTTATCTAGAATGCCAGGTACTATACGTGTGCAAAGTTTAGAGCTATTGGCTTGCATACTTTCTGATATATTGATATTAGGGTAACAAAAATAGAGACAGTATTTATTAACAGTTGGCAGCCCTGGTTACTCTTAAGAATCGGCATAGTCATATCTGTTATAGTACACATAGCACACACGAAATTTGGTTGAAATCCAAATGATAGTATAGAAGATATATGTATTTAAAGTTGGACCTCTCAGCAGGCCTAGAATCATGTTGGTAGCACTGAGGTATATAAGTTACTCCAAATTAATATAGAATGTCAGGTACTATACGTGTGCATAGTTTCAAGCTGTCGGCTTGCATACTTTCTGATATATGGGTATTCGGATATAAAAAATTGAGAGCATTTATTAACAGTTGGCAGCCCTTGTGGCCCTTAAGAATACGCTCAGTCATATCTGTTTATGTACACATAGCACATACGAAATTTGGTTGAAATACAATTGATAGTGTAGAAGTTATATGCATTTAAAATTTGGACCTACCAGCAGGCTTAGAATTATTTTGGCAACACTGCCATGAATGGCCTCCTGGAAATTAAACTGCAATATTATTATCTATACGTGTGCCAATTTTGAAATAGCTCCCATTCGTACCTACCATGATATCCAACATGGAGCTCAAATTTCAATTGCGATTTTTCAGCAGTTGGTAGCACTGACATCATTTTCAAATAGGGCCGTGAGATATTCAGGTATAGATATTTACTCCTACCAAATTCTGTTTCGTTTGCTGCAGCCGTTTAGGAGTTGATAGGGTGGGGGTGGGGGGGGGGTGGGGGGGGGGGGACACACACACAGCCAGGCAGACAGACAGAAGGACAGACAGACAGACAGACAGACAGACACACACACATTTGCCCGTTCTCATAAGTCTACTTTTTCCTCATTTTTGTAAAATGTGAAACGTAGGCTAAAAATCTTATTCTGAAACGAGACGAAATTTTTGAATCATGATTCCAGGAAGACCTGTGCCTAATGCCAGTACAATTAGGAGGCTCGCTAAACGATTCAAGGAAGCAGGCTCCGTAAATAATAAAAGAGTTGACTGCATTTATTTCAACAGAAGATGTCAGGTGTGTGTTACAAGAGAGGGAGGACATTTTCAGCATCGCCTATGAGCACTGTAAGTACGCATTATTGAACATGTTTGGTAAAAGTGTGACAGTGCGCGCCAATCACCGGCTGAACCGGGTGTGCTCGCCAGCAATCTGCGCCAGTCACAGTCGACTTAGCTTGCCGTGTTTATCGGGGCGCACATAGAAATGACCCTGTATTTTAGATAGCCTACTTATGTGCTTAACACTGTAAAGGAATGAAGCTCGTACATTAATAAAATACATGAATGGCTTCGGTGGCCGAGAGCACTCACGCGCTACCTCGTACCTCGATGGCATCGGGAGAACGAGGGTTCGAATTCCACCTTGGCCGTCTTGAAATTGCGGCTTCGGTGGCGTAGTTGGTAGCATGCTGAGCTTCTATGCCCAAGATAGCGGGTTCAAACACGGCCGAAGCCGTCGGATTTTTTAAGAGCGTTAAAATTCCTCAATATTCCTTCCTTCGGAGGGGAAGTAAAGCCAGCGGTACCATGTCATAGATTTATGTCATGTTAAAAAGCCTTCTACTAATTACACCTGGGTGAAGAAGCTAAACTGGATAGGTTAAGAATGTAAACAACACTCTTAGGTTTCTACGTTCGTTGCCAAGAGCCGACTGCGGTGGCGTCTAGTAGCTAAGTTCTGAACTAAGCCTAGTTGTCGTTGACGGTGGCGTTTGGCGGCAAAAGTAGGAACTATTTGAAAAATTCTAAGTTGCAGTCTGTACTTAAATTAAAACACAGATACACACACTAATACAGCCATCACAACACCGGTTATCAGACAGATTCTTCACACACCCAAAGTACACGGGGCCACATGACCGCGTTGTCGCAGCCCCTAAACTGAGGAACCAACCAACCAACCGTCTTGAAATTGAATTTCTTGGTTTCCCATTTTCTCTACCAGGCAAATGCTGGGACGGTTCTATTCAACAGGTCAACGGCCGGCTTCCTTCCGAAATCCCTTCCCTGGCCCTTCCTTAATTAAACTCAAATTAGGGGTTGCCAGTAACCAGCGCTTGATTTGTAAAAAAACAAGTAGTTCCGTGAAGAACTATACAGCCTATTTTCATATATCCTACTTATGTTAACTGCCACAATCAACATACAAAATTTCAGTTTAATTGCTGTAACAGATTCGTAGATATTGAGAACCGTCTAAATATTTCAGATGGTTGCCAGGTTGGATTTTTATTTTTGTACTATTACAATAAGATTATTGTGTACGTGTGGTATTCAAACTTCAATCGCATGATTAGACAAAAAGAAGTAAAAACGAGATTTTAAAATTACGCACAGCAGCCATCTTGTGATAATGCAAACCATTGAAATAAATTCGATGCCAGTGGATCAACATTTGTATAAGCATTTAACGTGCAACGTTTCACGGCACTCGGATAGTTAATTCGCGAGAAACGTCCATTTAAATATTTATACTTCGCGTCGCCGCCATGTTGGATTTGTGCTCACCAGGTTCCTGAAAGTCCTATAGGTGAACATATGTTCATAGTCTCTATGAACCTAAAAAAATTCAGTTTGGTTGCTGTAAAAGATTCATAGATATTGAGAACCGTCTAAATATTTCGGGAGCTCACCATTTAGGAGTGTGATGTGTATAGGCCATAGAGTTATGTACCAATCA
The DNA here is from genome assembly GCA_946902985.2 of Meconema thalassinum. Lineage (NCBI taxonomy): Eukaryota > Metazoa > Arthropoda > Insecta > Orthoptera > Tettigoniidae > Meconema > Meconema thalassinum. The sequence continues at coordinate 1,765,837,832 of OX336388.2, forward strand.
AGGACAATTATTGCCTAGGTTCATTATTCAAACTTTCACTTCGATCGCATGATTACGACACAAGAAATTAAAACTTAAATTTAAAATTTCGCACAGCCGCCATCTTGAAGTTATGTAAGCAATTGAATTAAATTAGATGGCAGTGCATTACAATCTGAACAAGTAGTTCCGTGAAGAACTATACAGCCTATTTTCATTTATCCTGCTCATGTTAATTTCTTCTAACAACATACAAAATTTCAGTTTAATTGCTGTAACAGATTCGTAGATATTGAGAACCGACTAAATATTTCAGATTGTCGCCAGGTTGGATTTTTATTTTTGTACTATTACATTAAGATTATTGTGTACGTGTGGTATTCAAACTTCAATCGCATGGTTAGAACACAAGAAGTAAAAACGAGATTTTAAAATTACGCACAGCAGCCATCTTGTGATTATGCAAACAATTGAAATAAATTAGATGCCAGTGGATCAACATTTGTATAAGCATTTAACGTGCAACGTTTCACAGCACTCGGATAGTTAATTCGCGAGAATCGTCCATTTAAATATTTATACTTCGCGTCGCCGCCATGTTGGATTTGTGCTCACCAGGTTAATGAAAGTCCTATAGGTGAACATATGTTCATAGTCTCTATGAACATAAAAAAATCAGTTTGGTTGCTGTAAAATATTCATAGATATTGAGAACCGTCTAAATATTTCGGAAGCTCGCCATTTAGGATTGTTATATGTATAGGCCATAGAATTATGTACCATTCAAGGACAATTATTACCTAGGTTCATTATTCAAACTGTCACTTCGATCGCATGATTACGACACAAGAAATAAAAACTTAATTTTTAAAAATTTCGCACAGCCGCCATCTTGAGGTTATGTAAACAATTGATTTAAATTAGATGGCAGTGCATTACAATCTGCAAAATCATTTACTGTACCACATTTCACTGCGCTCAGAGAGTTAAATCACGAGAAAAGTCTATTAAAATATTTCAAATTCGCTTGGTCGCCATGTTCGTTTTTTACTTTACAAGTTTATGAAGTATACATAGATAAACTTGTACCAGTACCCTTTATCACCGTACAAAATTGCAGGGTGATATCTGTAATAGTATCGGAGATATAGAATGTCAGTGAAATATTTCGCACAGCCGCCATTTTGAAGTTATGTAAACAATTGAACTAAATTAGACTCCAGTGCATTACAATGTGTATAAACATTTGCTGTACCAAGTTTCATTACGTGTGGATAGTTAAATCGCGAGAAAAGTCTATTTAAAAGCCTCAACTTCGCTTGACCGCCATGTTGGTTTTGTAGTCACCAGGTTTTTGAAAGTCTCATAGGTGAACTTCTAGTAGTACCCTTTATCACCGTACACAATTTAAGGGCTATATCGGTAATAGTTTCGGAGATATTGAATGCTAGTGAAATATTTCGCACAGCCGCCATTTTGCATTGGTGAGACGTAACAAAATTTGAAGGGCACGGTCGAGGTCGCCGGGAATAGTGCTATGAACATACCGAGTTTCATCTAAATCGCTCCAGCCGTTTAGATTTTATTAGGGGGGGACACACACACGAATCACACACACACACACACACACACGCACACACACACGGACAAAAGGTGATCTCATAAGCCTATTTTTTCAAAATTGAAAATAGGCTAAAAATCAATTACTGTACCACATTTCACTGCGCTCAGAGAGTTAAATCACGAGAAAAGTCTATTAAAATATTTTAAATTCGCTTGGTCGCCATGTTCGTTTCGTACTTTACAGGTTTATGAAATATGCATAGGTATACCTGTATCAGTACCCTTTATCACCGTACAAAATTGCAGGGTGATATCTGTAATAGTTTCGGAGATATAGAATGTCAGTGAAATATTTCGCACACCCGCCATTTTGAGGTTATGTAAACAATTGTACTAAATTAGACTCCAGTGCATTACAATGTGTATAAACATTTGCTGTACCAAGTTTCATTACATTTAGATAGTTAAATCGCGAGAAAAGTCTATTTAAATGTCTCATCTTCGCTTGGCCGCCATGTTGGTTTTGTAGTCACCAGGTTTTTGAAAGTCTCATAGGTGAACTTCTAGTGGTGCCCTTTATCACCGCACACAATTTCAGGGCGATATCGGTAATAGTTTCGGAGATATTGAATGCTAGTGAAATATTTCGCACAGCCGCCATGTTGGATTGGAGAGACGTAACAAAATTTGAAGGGCACGGTCGAGGTCGCCGGGAATAGTGCTATGAACTTCCCGAGTTTCATTGAAATCGCTCCAGCCGTTTCGATTTTATTAGGGGGGAACACACACACGAATCACACACACACACACACACACACACACGCGCACACACACACGGACAAAAGGTGATCTCATAAGCCTATTTTTTCAAAATTGAAAATAGGCTAAAAAGGAGGTTCCTGTACTGTGGACAACCGGGTTGTGGTGGGAGGGGGGACGCTTAATGGAATATCGAAATATAGAGTTCTAAAAACGATATTTTTACGCTTTTCTGAACACCTTTAAAAATGAATCAGTGAAAAACTAGCAATCTAATTTTGAATCGACTTTTCTCCCTATCAGAGGTTTTGGTACGGCGTACCGGTGTGTACCGTCACAAATCTAGCCCTGCCTGTAACCATCTCCAGTTGTATCTGCTGACAAAGTGTGTTCAGCTCCCAGACACCGTCGTTGTGATGGTAGAGGATTGATCGCTTGCAGAGTCAATGGCTGAGGCCGAGCTGAGAGGATAATCGATTAAACAAAACAATACAGGAGTGAGAGGAATGTAGGGCGTTAGTCATATTTCTCTGTCGGTCAAAGCGGCACAGTTGTGGTATTGTAACTTTTATTCTCGTGATATGCGAGTTCAATGCATGCATGGAAATAGAAATTAATTATATTAACGCCTGCAGGAGAGGCAGAAAGACTACGTCAATGTGACGATAAAAAGCACTTCTGGCAGGAGTATTTTGAACGTGTGCAATGTCATACAATTATTTTCCCACTTTGTGATCTCCCATTTCTCAATTAAAAAAAGAAATAAAAGACCCTCCAAATTGAACCGGATATAGCACACATGAGCTCGGCTTTGATCATTTCAACATAAATCATCTCGACACTCGATGAATGCCACAAGAGCCTCGCGATCCAGAGATGAAACGTTGTTTCATTTGGGGCTTGGAAATCGTGGTCATTTCAGCCCGTGTACTCGGGTGTTTCGGTACATAGGCCTAAATATACAGGCTGTCATTGATAGACATGGTGATAGAAGAGACCATTGTAAACTTCTTAGGTAAAACAAGATGTTCAGTAAAGAACATATAGCCTACTTTCTCCTAAATGTATGAGTATAGTTATAACTCGTTGTTATTATCAAAGAGTATAATAGAACTATTCTTTGTTGAAGACCTTAGAAACGATTTACCTCTACCAAACGCCACAACCTAGATAAAAACTGCTACCATCATTGAAGAAAGAAAGAAAGAAAGATAAGAAGTATATCAAGAATGTTATGGATCTGGAGACATAATCGACCGGACTGGCTGCGTGGCTCAGCGGTAACGTTCTCGCTTTCTGGGCCCTAGGTTGCAGGTTCGTATCCTGGCGCAGTCAGCTGGCATTTGAGGGTGCACAAATGCGAGGGAGCCGTGTCAGTACATTTACTGGCACGTTAAAGATCCCCTTCGGGCCAAAATTCCGGCACCCCGGTGTCTCTAAAAGCATCAGTAGTTAAAAGAGATGTAAAACCAATAACATTATTATTATTATTATTATCATCATTATTATTATTATTATTATTATTATTATTATTATTATTATTATTATTACATATACGACCTGCCGTGGGCAACATCCAACTTTGAGTTGAGGCATGTCTTTACACGTCTGGTTGTGCATGGCTTTCACAACCCTAATTGAATTAACAAATCTTTCCATGACCCTACAGAGACGTGTGTATACAAACTATGTGGATATTTTCGATTGCTATTTGCCTGAAATAAAAGTAGTAATTAATAACCTGAACTAACACCAACGGCTTGAATTCTGTTACTATGTGAAATCGTTTTGTTCTTTACTTCAAATAACATTTTCAAGTAACGCAAAATAGGCTGTTACAAACCCTTTAAAATAAAAAGTAAAAATGTATCGTAGTATCATCTTGTCATTCTTCAAATTCGATGCACATAGAATGCCAATGGTATAGTAATCAATGTAGCCCCACGTAGACTAGTCGTGACATCTAGTGGTGAAATATCGAACAATATAATCCTAACAGAGCGAGTGCATTCTAGCGGCCAGAAGAAGAAACTTTTCAATAAAATCTGGAAGTTAATAAGTAGGTCGGCGTGCAGTTACCTTTTTGGCAGCTAGATGTCTCGAGTAAATCTGCTGGCGAATTATGTTTTAATTAATTATATATTTTACACCATAATATGCACAATATAACGCTTAATTTTAAAACATCTGAGTCATTACAAAACAATAAACATATAACATTTCAAGCAAAAAACCTAGCTCTGATCGGGTTTGAACCATAGGCATTTGAGCGATAGGCTAACGCTCTACCACTGAGCTAATTGTGTCAACGAATATCGTTCTATATAAAATGACTTACATAGAACTTGTTAGCAAATAATGATTTATACTAAACGATTTCATCACTGGAGTATATTATTTATATATAAAGCATTTCATTCAAAGTTTATTTATTTTGTATCAGTACGCTATATTGCATGCAATACTCAAATTAGTGAAATATAAGTCAGGCACATGATATCCGCTGCCATCTTGTCTTATTACTGAATCGGCTCAGCTTTTTAAAATCACGTCTGCACTATAGTATTACAAAATAAACTTTTAATTTCGAACGTGCCTCTTCCTTTAGAACAGTTAAAACGATTCTCGGCTCGATAATCGGAACTGGTGGGTCCCATGATATGGATTATAAAGTTTGCATAATTCGCACGGCCGCCATCCTGAAATGGTATGGCGGACGACCATGTAGTTTGGTCACAAGACGCATCCTATACGAAGGTATGTTGTTACCAAATTTGGTAGAGATTGGATGATTTGGTTAGTCGTTATTTGATTTTACGTTTTGAACGTTTGAGTGGCCGCCATTCAGTTTTAGTAAAGATGGCGGCGATATAAAACATGACACTGAGGTGTCCTTTGCTAGTGCTACCTTTGTACCAAATTTCGTTCAATTCGCATTCACCGTGTTCGAATTGATAAGGGGGGACAGACATTCAGAGTACACACACTCACACACACACAGACACACACACACACAGACTCACACACACATACACACACACACACACAGACTCACACACACACATACACACACACAGACAGACACACTTTTTTCGCCCTGTGTTGATCTCATAAGTCTACTTTCATTTTTTGCAAAAATCGAAAGTAGGCTAAAAATATCACCTATTTAATTTGAAAATTAAACATTAAAAAGTCAATGTTTGTAGGTTCTTCAGAAACTGTTCCAGCAGAAGATCCAAACTAAGACTGGGGGTGAAAGTATTTACATAATAAGTGTACATATTGTAAATACCTTCCACCATAGATTTTATAGCCTAAGTGTAATGGATCCGATGATGATCGTTCGACGATCGAAACTGGTCATCCAAGTAAATTTATTAATTTCATGCAATTTTTTTCAGTCTTAGGGAATAACCCATCTCATTGGTTACAATCGTGTTGACCGACTGAAAAACATCCTACGTTACTTCAAGATACGACTAAGTTTCATGAAGATGTTTGCTTAGAATACCATCTTCTATCGCCAGTTAAAAGGGGTACAAGCTTATATCAATTTACACCCTGTATAAATATTCAAATTGTGTGGTAACCAGTGTTATTGTATGTCTGTATTAGTGTGTGTGTATATGTACTTCAGGTGAGGATTTAGATGGAAGCGGCTATGGCCTTAAGTTAGAGACCATCCAGGCATTTGAATGGAGTAGACGTGGCAAAACATGGTAAACCACTTATGAGATACCCAAGATGGGAACCAAAGCCGCTTCTTCTCAGTTTTTCTCACGAGACTGAGTATAAAGCATTCCAGTCCATAGGACATAATTATATTTCTTTACTGACCCGGAAGTCGAACCCGGACCAACGGACAGTCAGCTACCCGTTACACTACGAGGTAGTCACATCGTTAGTCAGACAATAGAGTAAACGTTGTGTTTGTTGTTGATCCCTTTAGGGACATAGTAACATCGTGATCAAGTAGCCCCGAATAGTTCGGTATGTGCTGAATCTGCATGCTAACCTGTGTTATTTTGATGGCTATGGTAGTAAGCTATGCGTATTTTTGTAATTGAGGCTACGATTTAGAAGTAAGCGACAGTGAATTTTCAAAACCTATCTCAACATGTGACTCGATTACAAGTAGGAAAGCACGGAAAATCTCTCATATATCTGAGGCGGGTATCTAACTCGTTCATTTAATAATGTATTTATTTATTTACTAGCAGAAGTACCCGTTCTTCGACTGGTGTTCGGTGTAAACACCAGACATTATCAATTAAGCTACTGTTGCAATGGTTAGCGGCTTGTCATTCCTTCATAAGTTTATCAGAACAAAGTTAGTTTTCTGGGAATATCACACACATTGTTAATGTAAGGGCCTTAAAATGTGGTTTTCGGAGACCCTTTATAGACTCCCGAATGTTGTGTCTCGCATTGAGAAGCGCAGCATATGCTTTGGTCGTCCTTCTACGATAATTTTTAGCCTATTTTCAATTTTGAAAAAAAAAATAGGCTTATGAGATCACCTTTTGTCCGTGTGTGTGTGCGTTTGTGTGTGTGTGTGTGTGAGGTGTGTGTGTCCCCCCCCCCCCTAATAAAATCTAAACGGCTGGAACGATTTCAATGAAACTCGGTAAGTTCATAGCACTATTCCCGGCGACCTCGACCGTGCCCTTCAAATTTTGTTACGTCTCACCAATCCAACATGGCGGCTGGGCGAAATATTTCACTAGCATTCAATATCTCCGAAACTATCACCGATATCGCCCTGAAATTGTGTACGGGGATAAAGGGCTTTACTAGAAGTTCATCTAAGAGACTTTCAAAAACCTGGTGACTACAAAACCAACATGGCGGTCAAGCGAAATTGAGACGTTTAAATAGACATTTCTCGCGATTTAACTATCCAAACGTAATGAAACTTGGTACAGCAAATGTTTATACACATTGTAAAGCACTGGAGTCTAATTTAGTTCAATTGTTTACATAACCTCAAAATGGCGGCTGTGCGAAATATTTCACTGACATTCTACATCTCCGAAATTATTACAGATATCATCATGCAATTTTGTACGGTGATAAAGGGTACTGATACAAGTTTACCTATGTATATTTCAGAAACCTGTAAAGTACAAAACGAACATGGCGACCAAGCGAATTTGAAATATTTTAATAGACTTTTCTCGTGATTTAACTCTCTGAGCGCAGTGAAATGTGGTACAGTAAATGATTTTGCAGATTATAATGCACTGCCATCTAATTTAATTCAATTGTTTACATAACCTCAAGATGGCGGCTGTGCGAAATTTTAAAATTAAGTTTTTATTCTTGTGTCGTAATCATGCGATCGAAGTGAAAGTTTGAATAATGAAGCTAGGCAATAATTGTCATTGAATGGTACATAACTCTATGGCCTATACATATAACAATCCTAAATGGCGAGCTTCCGAAATATTTAGACGGTTCTCAATATCTATGAATGCTTTACAGCAACCGAACTGATTTTTTTATGTTCATAGAGACTATGAACATATGTTCACCTATAGGACTTTCAGTAACCTGGTGAGCACAAATCCAACATGGCGGCGACGCGAAGTATAAATATTTAAATGGACGTTTCTCGCGAATTAACTATCCGAGTGCCGGAAAACGTTGCACGTTAAATGCTTATACAAATGTTGATCCACTGGCATGTAATTTATTACAATTGTTTGCATAATCACAAGATGGCTGGTGTGCGTACTTTTAAAATCTCGTTTTTCCTTCTTGTGTTCTAATCATTCGTTTGAAATTTGAATACCACACATACACAATAATCTTAATGTAATAGTACAAAAATAAAAATCCATCCTGGCGACCTTATGAAGTATTTAGACGGTTCTCAATATCTACGAATCTGTTACAGCAATTAAACTGAAATTTTGTATGTTGATAGAGACAGTTAACATGAGTAGGATATATGAAAATAGGCTGTATAGTTCTTCACGGAACTACTTGTTATATTTCGCCTATTTTAGCATGTATTTTGAGAAGTTTTTCCCTATATCCACTCTTCTAATGTATGAAGAGTACGAAGAAGAGTTTTATAAAAGATTGGTGTATTGACTCTCATGGTTACCATACCTAATTTTACGATGCACCAAGCATCCGAACACGAGTTATAGGGCGTACATAAAGATACACAGAAAGACAGACAGACAGACAATTCTACAATATATCACACAGATATCCAAATATGGGTATATCTACCACACAGTATCAAACAAAATCATCCTTACGATGAACCCGTATGTTGACAAAAAAAAAAAAAAAAGATTACTCAAATTTGCTCTCAAACTAAATTAACCTAATGTGTAATTCTTGACGTGAAATAGAATTGAAAGCCTTGTAGACCAAACGCAATACACGTCACATAAATACTGACCCTCTACGTTGTGTTAGGTCCCCATACACTGGGAGACCCCTTTCATAAATTATGAAGGCTTGTGGTGCATGAAAATTCAGGTTCTTTAGCCTCAAATGGCCCAAATTCCTAAAAGCCGCAAAAAATGCTGATTCTATTCAGGAATTTTTGAAAATAATGTTTCTGTTTGGTGATATAATAGACTTTCTGTACTATATGACAAGGTGAAAATTGCATTAAACAATTCTGGGTTACCCCTTGACCCCCTTAATTGCATTGATGAATTATACAGTCTACTTTGGTTCCGTGATAACCTTATAGCCATTTGTAAAATTTCACAGAAATGTAATAAATGGAGTGACATTACTTCTTACAGAAATAGATGGAAAGTTGGATGCCACCCCTTGCGATAATTTTGTCATGGTTACCGTTTTGCAATCCTTCATTAGTTTGTTAAATTAAATGAAATTAGTTTCAGAAACTGTTGGTTTATAATGGAGTTTTCGAGTTTTATTTCTGGCACCGAGGGGCTTTTTCTCGTCGTTGTACGCCATAATATAATACCAATAATAATAATAATAATAATGTGGCATGATGCTGAACAGGCGGGCACATGCCGGGTCACCCGAAAATTCTACAGCCGACAACGCAGATAGGAGAACCCAACAGCCGTCGTCTCCCCCTGTCGAAAGTGTTTCAAACATTCAACTGACCACTAAGGCAGCGCTTAAAATGGACTGATGAGATGAACAAATTCATAATGCGCTCCTACTTTATTGTTGTAATGGTTCTTAGTGCCCCATGTTGGTAGCGACAAATGTAATGGTTTCTTTCGCCCTCACGTTGAGCGACAAGTGTAACGTTTTGCTAGCCCCTAACGTTGAGCGTACAATGTGGCAGTTTGGCTAGCCCACACTGTTGGGTGATAAATGTAACTGTTTACCTTTGCCTAAGCTATGTTGTTTTAATGGGCGCCAAGACCTCAATGCAATGTTGAAATCTAAATTTGTATTTAACAACGTCTAGCTCTGGCAGAACACCTTCAAGACTCTATTCACTCAGATCGTGGTATGATTTGATCATTAACCCAACAAACAATTGTATCAGGAGAAGGAATTGGTCTATATCTAATGCTACCTACTGAAAGCAAAGATAGCATTGTAAAAGAAATGAATTTATTATATAAAACAAGTATAGCAAAATTAATAATAATAATAAGTACAAAATTTAAATTGGAGCGTTGTGATTTGAATATTACCGATAGAAAATTACGTGAAAACGGAGTCTGATAAATTGATTTTACTCTTATTTCCAAGCTATGAAGTTACTGAAATATGAAATGTAAAACAAAGAAAAATGAGAGATTGCGTATTTCTGCGTCATTTGCGCTTACCATTGGAAATTGCCAAGGCATTTCCCTCGTACTTGCTGATGCTGTGAGCTTCCCACAGTCTCCTGGACGTCGTCATCTCCGTCGGAATTTGATGATATTCTGGTAGATTAGATAATTCTATGGTCCGTACCTCGGACCCAAACTCTCGTACAACCGCACTGGTTAAGTTTTGCAAAAGTTAGTCTTCAACTCCACTGAACATCGGAGCGACACGCACTTCCAACCGTACTCCGCAAGTTCTACACAGATAGTCCCTAACTCCACTGAACATCGGAGCGACTCGCACGCGCATCCATACTCCTCAAGTATTTCACAGATAGTCCTCGTTTCACGGCGCGTCGAACGTTATATGCACCTGTTGGCTCCCCCACCACGGTACCGTCTTCCAGCTTACGTTGTCTTCCCTGATTGGCTGAGCACGCCGCCAGTTCCCCTCCTCTGCCTCATTACACTCGGCGCGCGAGAGGGAGAAGTCGATTTCCGTTCCAACAATTCGCCTTTTCTAGACCTTGCGACCCAGCCTTGCGTAATACTTCTCGACAGGAATCAGCTTGTACTTGAAATCCCAGTGAGTCATGTCTCTCAAATACCCTAACTGACAAAACTCCGTAAAATTCCGTATTCACTTAATTTTCTATGATATTGTCGTTCGTAATAATTTGCTTGATAGCGTTTTCTAAGACAGAGAAAACCTATCTGAATGCTAATAATTTTTATAAAATGCTCCGAAAATACCTTAATAATAATTATAATAAATTAATAATAATAATAAATTAACATGAAAAATTCTCTTGGCTGAACAATTTGCCGCGTAAATAAATATAGAATGGCTTCCTACTGACTTATGCCAGTTGCATAAAACCCCTCGAAAAACACGTTACATATTCGCCTCGGATCATCGGATGATTTACCGTGACGACGGTCCATTATCCGATTATCCCAGACACGTTAATAAACCCCATCCAAAATACATATTACATAAATGAAATCACCCTAAATTACAGATATATACACTCATATTTTTTCTTCACGCACTTTGCGTCAAAGTTTGTTGTCACTATGGATTGCACTTTGCAACCAGTCCAATGTTTTACATATGGAATAGTGTTCCACGGATATTTCCGCCTCTCAAATTTCTCTATGTTGGAGAAATAGACATAATTAATGTGTGAGCACTATGTATTTATGATGTCATATCACACGCATTGAAGGTGTTCTGATATATTTATATCACCATAGAACTTCCTAATTTCACTGGAGGTCCCCTCCTTATGGTGACATTTAATTCCACTTATCACTGAGCACACGATAACACTATTGTGGCAGCGCCTCGTGACCATAATACTTAATCTCTCTTTAAAGTAGAATAAATTAATATTGACTTCTGAAAAAAAAAACAGTAAATGCGCATTACATATAACACCAAATATTTCTGTGCCGTAATCGCCCTGTCTTGTTAAGTTCCCGTTAACCATATTCTACTTAATACTAGTTCTCAACACAGACCATTTCTCCTCACACAAATAATACCTTTGTACAAATTATCTTAAATTACACACTTACAAATCTTATATGGCGAGGCCGTAAACAGAAATCACGTGTGCTGATATGTATGAGTTTCATGAAGGACTGTCTCGCATTCTGATGGCCCATCTTTTATCTCGTGGACGCCTTAAGCTAACAAGCCCTATACAAGCGCTCCCCCATCTCTTGGAGGCAAATGGGAATTCACCAGCGCTACCAAATTCTGGCCTTGGTGTATCGAGACATTTTAGTGCTCAAGAGCATCCGACAATCCCGTCATATTTCCCTGTACCTTAAAAACTCTCATTTACTTTCATACTACCCCCCTGTGTGACTTCTGATACGCCTGCCTTAAGACCAGATCTTCCACGCACCAGACACCACACTTACTCATTTGATAGGCTGGCTCGCCAGCTAAACACACTCACTTTATGACACATATTTTCGTAGACTATGTATATTATACGTTCCGTATAATCTGTTTCCCTCACTATTCTCCAGCACATATGCTGTTTTCCCAATACGTTTGGAAACTATAAATGTTTCTGCGTCACCTGCTTCCAACCTTGCAAGTGGCTCCCTTAAATGAACGTCATCACGTTGCTCTGCCTACCTATTTCTCAGTATCTGTAACGATGCCCTGTTGCTACTGTCCACACATGCTAACCCTACTTTCCTCTGGTGTTACACCTCTACTCGACACTCTATGACCTAAAAATGTCACTTCTGACTGACAGAATGACGACTTAGACAGCTTCAAAGTGAACCCTGCCTGATCTAACTTCTGAAAAACTATATCTAAATGACGTAGATGCTCCTCAAAACTGCGTGAACTAATTACCATATCATCAATGTAAATGGTTACAAACTCTCCTGTGTCATCCCCTAATGCGATGTTTAAAGCCGTAATTAAAGCTGCTGAACTACTCTTTAACCCATAAGGTGTTCTACAAAATTGATAAAGGTTATATTTATGACTAAAAGCTGTAAATGGTCTATCTTCGTACATAAGTGGCACTTGCCAAAAACTGGAACTCAAATCTACACAAGTGAAATACTTCTTCCCCTCAAATGTTTGCATTAATTCCTCTATTGACATAGATTTCAGCTGATCTGAACTAATTCTACTGTTAACCAAACGAGCGTCTAAACAAATACGAACAGTGCCGTCGGTCTTGGGTACCGTGATCAAAGAATTAACATATGGACTGTTAGAGTGCTCAATAATCCCATCTTCAAGCATCTGATTAATTTGTGCCTCAACTGCACTCTGATAAGCGAAAGGTACAGGATATCTATGTCCTGTGAATACTGACCTATCAATAACGTTCAATGAATGTGTATAGCAATTGGCCATACCAATGCGATCCTCAAAAACTCTCCTATTACACAATAACACATCATAGAGCCGAACACATTGTTCCACCTCTATATTACCCTGAAATGCAGCTTCACGTAACGAGTCCTCTAGACTTCCGTTCGTAATCACACTGCCCACAAAACATGGAGAACCCCGCTCTACGGCTGGCGATATCTCATTTAAAGTACAAATCACACCTACAATACTACTCCTCTGAATATGGTCATTGAACGCTACTTCTACTTCAGAATTTCCCCATTTAAATTTCAAACTCCCTACATCATAACATAAGTTACCAGACACTCTACTTAGCCACTCTGAACCCAAGATAACACTGAATACTAAATTTGGAATTACAAGGCAAATCTGCTTCTCTACATGATTATTAATTTTCATGTCTACTAAAACTTGCTTAGAAATTACTTTAGACCTCTTCCCAACAGCTGTGATAACAAAAGTGCTTTTAATTGGCATCTCCTCAAAATTTACTCCAGTTCCTTTCATTTTATCATAAAATGCACTACTTATGCAACTCTTCATACAACCACTATCAATTAAAACATCTGTGTACGCCTCGGACACGTTAAATTTAACTATGGGGCTCTTACTAACCACTTCCTGAATAATACCTTCATCATTTAGTTCATGTAATAATTCATTTCTTACATTTAGGTCATAGGGTTCCTGTATAATTGTATGGACAGGGCATGCTACAGACTGAGATTCTGACCTTACTTCGCAGCCTGGTTCGCGTTTAAAGAACCGCTACAGCTGGCCGTAGTACTACTAACTACTAAACTGGTCTGGTTGTTCTGGGCTGTGTTGTCATTGTTTGGCTGTATATTACTACCACTAGGCTGTCCTCTTCCTTGACCCCTATTCTGGTTGTAATTATTGTCATTATAATTTCTCCCTTGATTTCCCCTGAAATCATTGTTTCTCCCTTGATTTCCCCTGTAATCATTGTTCCTCCCTTGATTTCCCCTGAAATCATTGTTCCTCCCTTGATACTGATTACCATAGCCATTTCCTCTGTTCTGATATAGCTGATTATTATTATTTCTATTTTGAGCGTTGGCCCCTTCGCCACCGTTCCCTTGAACTTCTTGATGCCTGGCTTCATTAGGTCTATTATTATTATTACCCTGGTTCCGATTGAAATTGTCCTCATAACCCCCTCTCCCTAGTGCATCAAATGTGCTTAACAAATTTTCTACTTGTGATATAGTCTTTACATTCTGGATACAAGCAGCCTCCTTGATCCTATAGGGAAAGTGCCTAAGTAGCAACCTTACCACATCACTTTCCTCCTTCAAGCCATCCAGATATTTACACACTAATACCTGCCCTAAAAAGTATTCGGTCATGGTGGAGCTTCCTTTAGGGTTATATTTACCACACACTACTCCCTCACGATGCTGCGACTGAATAACCTCATTCCAGAACTTTTCACAGAATTTCATTTTAAAATCATTAATATCAGTAAACTTGTCTCCGTAGACAGCAAACCAATTCCTCGTTTCCCCCACAAACACTTGTTCTAAAATTTCAACTACCTGGCACCACTCAATACTACCATTTTCCAACCTCTCCCCGAATTTATTTTCTATAGTGTTCATGAACTCCATTGGGCACCCCTGTCGATTGCTGAACTTACCCAGTTCTACCTCCCCGTGTGTGCTATTCACAAAAACTGGCCTATTCTGACTATTTTCTTGCCTGATCCTAGCTTTTAATTTTAATTCTAATTCTGCGATTTTCTCCTCAGCCTTCCTCTCAATACTGTTTACTGTTAATTTAATGTTTCCTTCTGATTCTTCTACTTTATCATATAGCTTTGCTTGTTTCTCCTCAATCTTGCTAATGCTCTCTCTATTACTCTCTCTTAAATCATTTACTTCTGCAACTATTTGCGAGTGGACTTTCTCAATTCTACCCCCCAGCTGTTCCTTAACCTCTTTAGTTGCTACCTGAATTTTGTCAATTTCTCCCCCCAATTGCTTTTTGACCTGCTGTGTTTCCAGTTGCACTAGTTCTTTTAAATTTTCAGCCTGTGTACTGATTCTAATTTCTAACTCCTCCTGTACTTTTCCTAATTTCTTGTCTACATCTGCAATGATCTCTTTAACCTTCTCTTCCATTACTCCTCTGATTTCTCCTCTAATCTGCTCCATTTTCACACTAATTTCCTTGTTGTTCTTATCTAATTTTGCATTATTCTGTTCTAATTTTTTATTTAAAGCTTCTGTACTTTCTTTATTTTCCCTACTGTTTTGTTCTAATTTTGCATTTAAAGCTTCTGTACTTTCTTTATTTTCCCTACTGTTTTGTTCTAATTTTGCATTATTCTGTTCTAATTTTGCATTATTCTGTTCCAATTTTGCATTTAAGGCTTCTGTACTTTTTTTATTTTCCCTACTGTTTTGTTCTAATTTTGCATTATTCTGTTCTAATTTTGCATTTAAGGCATCACTACTAACTTTGTTCTGATACATGAACTCGAGAAGTAAAGTTTTTAATTCTGGTTGGCCGCCTACACTCCCTGTTTCAGTATCGGGATTTACCTCCGCTACCCCGGTACTACCATCACTTGACATACTGCTCTTATCATCACTCTCCAGTTGATGACCACTACGTAACCTCATCTGTCTTTCTTTCTCATCCCCCATAATGATATACACTGATAAAGACAAATAACCCCCAAAATACAGGCACAGAAATATATACCCTTCTCCTTCCACAAATGTTATTAGGTTTTCAGCCCCAAGTTGTCGGCGACAAATGTAATGGTTCTTAGTGCCCCATGTTGGTAGCGACAAATGTAATGGTTTCTTTCGCCCTCACGTTGAGCGACAAGTGTAACGTTTTGCTAGCCCCTAACGTTGAGCGTACAATGTGGCAGTTTGGCTAGCCCACACTGTTGGGTGATAAATGTAACTGTTTACCTTTGCCTAAGCTATGTTGTTTTAATGGGCGCCAAGACCTCAATGCAATGTTGAAATCTAAATTTGTATTTAACAACGTCTAGCTCTGGCAGAACACCTTCAAGACTCTATTCACTCAGATCGTGGTATGATTTGATCATTAACCCAACAAACAATTGTATCAGGAGAAGGAATTGGTCTATATCTAATGCTACCTACTGAAAGCAAAGATTGCATTGTAAAAGAAATGAATTTATTATATAAAACAAGTATAGCAAAATTAATAATAATAATAAGTACAAAATTTAAATTGGAGCGTTGTGATTTGAATATTACCGATAGAAAATTACGTGAAAACGGAGTCTGATAAATTGATTTTACTCTTATTTCCAAGCTATGAAGTTACTGAAATATGAAATGTAAAACAAAGAAAAATGAGAGATTGCGTATTTCTGCGTCATTTGCGCTTACCATTGGAAATTGCCAAGGCATTTCCCTCGTACTTGCTGATGCTGTGAGCTTCCCACAGTCTCCTGGACGTCGTCATCTCCGTCGGAATTTGATGATATTCTGGTAGATTAGATAATTCTATGGTCCGTACCTCGGACCCAAACTCTCGTACAACCGCACTGGTTAAGTTTTGCAAAAGTTAGTCTTCAACTCCACTGAACATCGGAGCGACACGCACTTCCAACCGTACTCCGCAAGTTCTACACAGATAGTCCCTAACTCCACTGAACATCGGAGCGACTCGCACGCGCATCCATACTCCTCAAGTATTTCACAGATAGTCCTCGTTTCACGGCGCGTCGAACGTTATATGCACCTGTTGGCTCCCCCACCACGGTACCGTCTTCCAGCTTACGTTGTCTTCCCTGATTGGCTGAGCACGCCGCCAGTTCCCCTCCTCTGCCTCATTACACTCGGCGCGCGAGAGGGAGAAGTCGATTTCCGTTCCAACAATTCGCCTTTTCTAGACCTTGCGACCCAGCCTTGCGTAATACTTCTCGACAGGAATCAGCTTGTACTTGAAATCCCAGTGAGTCATGTCTCTCAAATACCCTAACTGACAAAACTCCGTAAAATTCCGTAATCACTTAATTTTCTATGATATTGTCGTTCGTAATAATTTGCTTGATAGCGTTTTCTAAGACATAGAAAACCTATCTGAATGCTAATAATTTTTATAAAATGCTCCGAAAATACCTTAATAATTATTATAATAAATTAATAATAATAATAAATTAACATGAAAAATTCTCTTGGCTGAACAATTTGCCGCGTAAATAAATATAGAATGGCTTCCTACTGACTTATGCCAGTTGCATAAAACCCCTCGAAAAACACGTTACATTGTTACAAACTTAGAGAGAGACCTCACAACATATAGGAAAGATTTGCACAAGTTGTTTGTGGGGAATTTTCCTGAGCACTCTTTCATTACAGAACAAAGAATTGCAGACCAAATACGTGTAATAGTGAGGAACAATAGACTTCCTGCAATAATGATTCAAAGTCTTAAAGAGGAAGCAGCAAAAATTCTAGCTTCAGAATCCAACAATGAAAGCAGACCCACATTATTGATTCAAGCTGTTCAGGAAGTAACCTGCAGAAATGACACAGGGGAAGAGGGAATTATTGAACCAACTATCCCTACTAATATCTCGAGTTCTGATGAAACAAGTTGTATTGAACATGTGTTTAAAGAGGCAATGACAGAATTTATGGGCCTTAAAGTAGACTATCGACCAAAGATGCCCAAACTCCTAGAAACAGCAAAGAGTAAATCTCTTGTCAGTATGACAAATAATATCCTAAAACAGTATGTGGAAACATCAGATAATCTACAAGAAACAAACTCTCTTGTATATTGCGCAGCAGTAACTGTGATAAGGCTGAACAACCAGAAACTAATACCTTTGTCTGGAAGCTCTCGTGGAAAAGGTGCAGATGCAGAATACATTCCACCCTGGCAGCGTCGATTAGAAAATGACATCAAGGAACTGAGGAAAACCATAGGCCAACTAACAGCATATTTAAACAATAAAACCAAACCCAAAACCAATCGAAAGCTGAGAAATATATTCAGAAAAATCAACAGCCATATAAAGGAATATGATCACACAGAAAAAATCAAGGAATACATTGACAACCAAAAGCTAAAATTATGCGCAAAAGCAGCGAGACTCAGGAGGTACAAGGAATCACGAGCGAGGAAAACACAAAACAAACTATTCTCCGACAATGAAGGTCAGTTCTACAGAATGATCAAACGAAACAAACAATCCATGACAAAAGCAGAACCTCCTAGCACGCAAGAAACGGAAGATTTTTGGATAAGTGTATGGGCTGCGAAGTCACCGCACAATGAAAATGCATATTGGATCAACGAAGAACGAAATAGCAAAAATGTATATGAAGAAATGGATTTTGATACAATTGAAGAACGGCATGTGTATGATGCTATAAGGAGAACTCAGAATTGGAAAGCGCCGGGCACAGATAAAATTCACAATTATTGGTACAAACATTTCACGTGCGTGCACCAGAAGATAGCCCAGCAATTTACTTACCTCATCCATTATCCTGAGGTATGTCCTGATTTCCTTACTGCTGGAATTACATATCTTATCTCAAAAGAAAGTGGAAATACTAAAGACCCATCAAACTACAGGCCTATCATCTGTCTCCAAACACTTTACAAACTATTTACGTCCATAATTGCGGACGAAATATACAAGTATCTCGACAAACATAACATTTTGGCTGAGGAACAGACAGGATGCAAGAAGCAGTCACAAGGATGCAAAGAACAGATAGTTATTGATTCTGTGATAACACAACAGGCGATACATAATCAAAGGAATCTATATACGGCACACATAGATTATCAGAAAGCATTTGATTCAGTCCCGCATTCATGGCTGAAAGAAATCCTCCATCTGTATAAGATTAACCCTGCTATAATTCACTCCCTGGAGGTCACGATGGATAATTGGAAAACAGTACTTTATACTAAGACAGACAATGAATGTGTCACATCTGACACTATAAAAATTGAGCGTGGTATCTATCAAGGAGACTCGCTAGGCCCATTATGGTTTTGTTTAGCCATCAATCCTCTCTCTAAAATTCTAAAATCCACCGGTTTCGGATTTGACATCAAATACTACAACAGAAAATACAGAATATCCCATCTCCTTTATATGGATGACCTCAAAGTATATGCACACAATGAGACTCAAATGAATGCTATGCTAAATATAATAGATTCATATTCATCTGATGTCCGAATGACTTTGGGAGTGAAGAAATGCAAGCGTATGACAATTGAAAGAGGTAAATATGCAACTTCTGAACCACATGAGCTACGCGAAGGATCTCTAATTGAAGGAATGACTGAAATAGAAACCTACAAATATCTGGGATTTGCTCAAAATACTACTTGGGATCATAAAAGTATCAATGATGAACTCATTGGAAAATATGCCACAAGACTACATCAAGTGCTGCGAACCAATCTATGTGCAAAGAACAAAATTAAAGCTACCAACACATACGCTATACCAACCCTAGTATATTCATTTGGGATTCTGAAATGGTCAGCAACAGAAATGGAAAGCCTGCAGAGAAAAACAAGGACCCTTCTCACTACTTACCGTTTACATCATCCAAACGCCTGCAAAGAAAGGGTGACTCTTCCACGAAAGATGGGAGGTTGAGGAGTACTGGATTTACAAATTTTGCTCCAGAACCAAATTAAAACCCTTAGAAGATATTTCTATCAAAGAAAGGAAAACAGCATTCTCCATAAAGCCATTGTACTTGCTGATAAACACACTGTATTGAACCTTCGTACAACCTCTGATGATCATATCAGCCAGCCACTTCACTTACATGAAAAAGAAAAGGCATGAGGAGAAAAGACCCCCCATGGAAAATACTACAGCCACCTATCCCAACAGAGTATTGATAAAAAAACATCGTGTTTGTGGTTACAAAGTGGTCGACTGTTTGGAGAAACAGAGGGATTCGCAATTGCCATCCAAGATCAAGTCATTGCTACAAAAAATTACAAGAAATACATCATCAAAGATGCCAGTGTAATTTCAGACAAATCAGGCGATGCGCCATTCATCTCGAGAATATTGACCATGTCACTGCAGGTTGCCCAATACTAGCATCAGTTGAATATACAAAGCGGCACAATCAGGTTGCAGGCATCATTCATCAAGCACTCGCGCAGAAATATAAATTGACTGAGGAGTATATCCCTTACTACAAGTATCATCCACCATCCCTCCTCGAAAATGAATTGTGTAAAATATATTCGGACACTGGTATTGTGACAGATAAAACAATAGATCACAATCGACCAGACATCATAGTAGTAAATAAGGTTGATAGCAGCCCCCAACGACACCAATATCGAACGGAAACATAATGAAAAAATCACCAAGTATAGACAACTTGCAGAGGAAATCAAGAGGATATGGAAGATGAACTGCGTCCGGATAGTGCCTGTAATCTTATCAGTCAACGGCCTCATACCTCACACACTCCACAAGAGTCTGAAGGAATTGGATCTTCCGCCGACCATCTACAAGAGTATGCAGCATTCTGTCCTATTGTCCACATGCAACATTGTGCGATCCTTCCTTGCTAGTGAATGGGTGATAATGAACTCTATATTTTGTATATACATGATATGTATGTATAATAGTTTGTATTATAGTTTTTATGTATTGTTGTAAAGCACTTGGTTTAACCCGTGCATTAGAGTAACCCATGTTTGTAATGGTGAATTGAATAAATAATAATAATATCGTATGGCCTCGGGGCCGGGTGCAAGCTTTGTTATTTGACACCCAGAGGGTAGCTTGCATGTCGAATTTCGTTGTTCCTTGACTATGAAAGTCAAGGAGGTTAGATGTTAGCTCCTTGAACACTATAGCGCTTTCTAGTAGAGAAATGAGGAACTTTGTGTTGGCGGAAACCCCCGAGATTAATTTTACCATTATGAACTCGGCCTACTAAATTGAAATGGGCTCTTTGACATGCCAACTTCGTATGACCAGGCGTATCGTATTTTTGCCGCCTTTGAAAAAAATCACTTACCACGGCCAGGAGCGAACCTGCAATCTTGGATTTAGTAGACCGACACGTTAACCACTCACCCAATGTGGCAAGCTACTACTACTAATAATATAATATATGGATAGGAATATAATAGACCTGCCATACCACACCCGCAGGTGTAAATCGCGTGAAATATTTTCTAGAGTACCCCTTGACCCCCTTAACCGCATTATACGTATTGGTGAATATTACAGCTTAATTTGGTTCCGTGATAACCTTCTAGCCGTTTGCAAACTTTCACACTAATGTAATTAATGGAATTGCATTGCGTCTTACAGCAATAGATGGACCCCTGAGATTCTGTTGCCATGGTTACCGGCTTGCATTCGTTGATTATTTTATTAAATGAAATTAGTTTTCTGGGAATATCTCAAAACGGTTAAAATATGGTCCCGAGTTTTGTCTCTCACATTGAGGGGCTGAAAATGAGCTTTGTCTCGCCTATTTCAGCATGTATTTTAAGGGGGTAGACCCCCTTTTAAGAGAGGTACGGAGAAGAGTTACACCAATGATTAGTATCGTGCCTCAGATGGATATCTGTACCAAATTTTACGTTGATATACACAGCCGTTCCCTAGTTATAAGTGAACAAAATTGTCCACAGACAAACAGACAGACAAAAAATATGTTCGCGCGCATCCATCATAAAACAGTCTGAAACGCGTAAATAACTCAAATTTCCGTAGAAATTCAGAAAAAACTGTTATTTTTAGCCTATTTTCATTTTATGAAAAAATAGGCTTAAGAGATCATCTTTTGTGCGTGTGTGTGTTCCCACAAATAACTTCTAAACGGCTGGAGCGACTACAATGAAACTCAGTAAGATCATAGCATTATTCCGGCAGACCCCAACCACGCCCTTCAAATTTCATTGTGTCTCACCAATCCAACATGGCGGCTGTGCGAATTATTTCACCAGCATTCAGTATCTCCGAAACAATTACCTTATATCACCCTGAAATTGTGTACTGTGATAAAGGGCACTACTAAAAGTTCACCTACGAGACTTTCAAAAACCTGGTGACTACAAAACCAACATGGCGGCCAAGTGAAATTGTGACTTTTAAATAGACTTTTCTCGCGATTTAACTATCCAAGCGCAATGAAACGTGGTACAGCAAATGTTTATACACATTGTAATAGACTGGAGTATAATTTAGTTCAATTGTTTACATAACCTCAAAATGGTGGCTGTGCGAAATATTTCACTGACATTCTATATCTCCGAAACTATTACAGATATCACCCGGAAATTTTGTACGGGTACTGATACAAGTTTACCTATGTAACATTCATAAACGTGAAAAGTACAAAACGAAAATGGCGGCCAAACGAAGTTGAAACATTTTAACAGACTTTTCTCGTGATTTAGCTCTCTGAACGCAGGGAAATGTGGTATAGTAAATGATTGTACATATTGTAATGCACTGGCATCTAATTTTGTTCAATTGTTTACATAACCTCAAGATGGCGGCTGTGCGAAATTTTAAAATTAAGTTTTAATTTCTTGTGTCGTAATCGTTCGATCGAGGTGAAAGTTTGAATAATGAACCTAGGTACATAACTCTATGGCCTATATATACAGGGTGTATCTTAATTATACCGACAAAAAAATCAGGGACGCTCTGCGTGTTATGTAAAAGACGATGCCGCAATCGGATTGGCGGAGAAAATTTTTCCCTTCGAGAAAATGAGGTTAATTTGTTACTTCCGTGCGCGCGATTCAAATCTACGAACTGGCCGTATTTGCTGACCCAGGGAGCAAGCCGCTGGCCACTAACTGTGCTTCAAGCAAGGGAAGGGAATGTGATAGAAGGAGACAGAGATATGCTGGCGGGCATGGGGCAAGCCGAGGTGATCGAGCCAGCGACTTGCTCCCTGGGACAGCAAATACGTTGAATTCGTAGATTTGAATCGCGCGCCCGGAAGTAACAAAGTAACCTCATTTTCTCGAAGGGAAAAAAATTCTCCGCCAATCCGATTGCGGCATCGTCTTTTATATAACACGCAGAGCGTCCCTGATTTTTTTTGTCGGTATAATTAAGATACACCCTGTATAACAATCCAAAATGGCGAGCATCCGAAACATTTAGACGGATCTCAATATCTATCAATCTCTTACAGCAATCAAACTGAATTTCTTTATGTTCATAGAGGCTATAGGACTCTCAGTAACCTGGTGAGCACAAATCCAAAATGGCGGCGACGCGAAGCATAAATATTTAAATAGACGTTTCTCGCGAATCAACCATCCGAGTGCAGTGAAACGTTGCACGTTAAATGCTTATACAAATGTTAATCCACTGGCATCTAATTTATTTCAATAGTTTGCATAATCACAAGAAGGCAGTTGTGCGAAATTTTAAAATCTCGTTTTTACTTCTTGTGTTCTAATCATGCGATTGAAGTTTGAATACTACACGTACACAATAATCTGAATGTAATAGTACAAAAATAAAAATCCAACCTGTCGACCATCTGAAATATTTAGACGGTTCTCAATATCTACGAATCTATCACAACCTTCAAATTGAAATTTTGTATGTTGATAGAGGCAATTAATAAGAGTAGGATATATGAAAATAGGCTGTATAGTTCTTCACGGAACTACTTGTTATATATACAGGGTGTAATTGATATAATGGATGTCCGTTACACTGGTGATAGAAGAGACTATTGTAAGCTTCCTAGGTAAAAATTTTGTCACCTGTTTTTACATTGAAAATTTATCATTAAAAAGTCAATGTTTTTAGGATTTTCCGAAATTCTTCAAACAGAAGGTGAGGCAGCAGGTTGGGGGAAACGAGGTGGGGCTGGATGGGACGATGGGCGAAGGAGAAGTTGTTACGTAATCGGAGCGTTGACCTTACTAGTTGAGGGGAGGTATCAGCTGTTACGAGGAAAGCGAGCAATACCCGTCTCGTAAGAATATTTGCATCGCTGTTGTTGTTGCTGTTGTTGTTGTTGTTGTTGAAATTGCACGCAATGTCTCGGGACGTTATGACCGGTAGTATTGTGTAGCCTACTTTGTAAGTAACATTGCCGTCCGGCACTTTAATGAAATACAGTGTGACAAAATTCCGACATCCCGTAGTCTTTTCACAACTAGCATTTAAGACGGAAGGAATATGCTTGATGTTTTGTTTGAGAGGCTTGGCAATTTTGATCATTTAGCCCCATGTGGTTGGGTGTGGGAAGAATTTGTCTGATAACCTGTGTTTTTGTGGTTTCTTTAGTAATGTGGGTATTTGTAATTCAGGTGAGGATTGGGAAGGAGGCGGCCGTGGACTTAAGTTAGGAACCATCGCAGCATTTGCCTGGGGTAGAAGTGGGAAACCAAGGAAAACTACTTCCAAGATTTAATACTACAGTAGTATGGTACCACATGTACATAGTAATATTAATGAAATGAAAATCCACAGCCTGCTTCCAGTCTCCGACCGGGTCAGGAATGGAATGAATGAAGCCCCCATCTAGCGGCGAGGATATGAAATGTGCCGGCTGCCGAAGCCTGTCGCACTCCTCTGGGGCAATGATTAAATGAATGACAGATGAAATGAAATGGTAGTGGAGAGTGCTGCTGGAATGAAATTGTGACAGGGAAAACCGGAGTACCCGGAGAAAAACCTGTCTGCCTCCGTTTTGTCCAGCACAGATCTCACATGGAGTGACCGGGATTTGAACCACGGACCCAGCAGTGAGAGGCCGGCGTGCTGCCGCCTAAGCCACGGAGGCTCAGTAATATTAATAAAGATAATAATAATAGCAGGCCTTGAGGTGTTGGGGTAGCGCGCCTGCCTCTCACCCGGAGGCCCCGGGTTCGATTCCCGGCTCCGTCAGGGATTTTAGAAAAAGACGTGAGGGCTGGAACGGGGTGCACTCAGCCTCGTGAGGACAATTGAGTAGCTGTCTGACAGTGAAGCAGCGCCCCGATCACGAATACCAAGATTAACGGCCGAAGGGACCCGATGCGCTCATCACGTGTCGTCCCAATATCTGCAGGCCAAATGGCTGGGCAGCGGTCGCTTGGTAGGCCTAGGTTCTTCACGGGCTGTAATGCCAGCGTTTTTTTATATTATTTTTAATAATAATAATAATAATAATAATAATAATAATAATAATAATAATAACATTAAAGCAAATATAGCGAGTTGGTTGGCCCTATCAAAAGGCAATGACATTTAGAACGGGTAAAGACCATACCTATCATTATCTCAAATACGGGCGTGATGCCAAATACCTTGCTCCAAGACCTTAAAGAATTGGTTCTGGATACTCAAATGGACAAACTAATGCAGAAGGCAGTAGTCCTCTCAACAACCCGAATCGTCTGGACATTCATGGGTAGCGATTTCGACTTTCCAGCTTAGAAGTGGCTGTTTCAGTAGCAATACTTTGGTTCCCTGAAGCCCGTATAGTTATGTTGTGATGTACCAGCAATGTGTTGTATGTACTGTATAAAACAATAATACTAATTAAATGATAGTGAGGCTGTGAGCTCAGGTATTAGAGTGCTACCCTTCTCGAGGGTTCGATCTAGTCTGAGTCATGTAATACATGAAGGTGAACAAATACGACAGCCTTATGCCGATAGATGTAATGGCACGTAGCCTACGTGAAATTCTGTGTACACAACATTCCGGAATCTCGACATCCCCGCCAAAAATAAAAATAGTGTGTCCAACAATATATTTTTTATGATTATTATTATTATTGTTATTATTATTATTATTATTACATACATTATAAGAGATTATATATTTACTGAATGTTATTTATTTTTAAGTAGGGTTCCAATTGTTTAGGACGTTCAGCAAATATTTCTTTTTGGTAACAATGATGATGGAAGAGACTCGAAATCTTGTTGTGATGGTTGTTGTTAATTCATTTTAGGGGCTTGGGACATTTGTTTATCAGCCCAGTGTAGTTGGGTGAGTGTTGGATTTGTCTGATAAACTGTGTTTCTGTGGTGACCGTATGTGTAGCTGTAGTTATTAGGGTCCTGAATGAGGTTGGTGCTCCGGGACTCCAAGTACCATACTATCCCGGCATGTGCTTGGAAAGTGCGTGGAAAAAATCCAGGGAAATCCAAACTCAGGATAACCACTGTCGGTGCTGAGTATGGACCTCCAATCACCGGACTTGTTGCGATCGTGGTGTACGATTAAATGCGCATGCCTACACCGCGGGGGTCGGAAAGAAAGCAGCCGTGGTTTTATGAAGGGACATTCCACCTTTGGGCTCGTGTGATGCCACGAGAAATCATCTTGTGGCTGCCGATGGTGAGAAGTAAGGAGGCTTGTGGTTTTACATGACCGTAAATTTCGTTATCATGAGCTACTGGACCTTCTTTTTATGTGGAATCCGAACCACAGGACATGGCATTTCACTTCGCAAATCTCATATGCATTGACCGGGAATCAATCCCGGTCCGCCGTGGTGAGAGGCCAATAGCTGGACCGCTGCGACATCACGCCCAGACTTGCATATCGGCCGGTGATGGTAAGCTGCGTCAATACCAGCACCCCGTGTAGATGATGATGATAATAAAAATAATAATATAATAATAGTATAATAATAATAATAATAATAATAATAATAATAAGAGTCAGCATGTGTAGCTCTGGTGGTAGAGTACTAAAAATAAAAGTCCTGCAACTCGACATATCAACAGAATAAGAACATAAAAGAACTTAGGTTGGTTCCATAGTTTAGGGGCTGCGACAACGTGGTCAGGTAGCTGCGTATTAAGGAAGTTAGTGTGTCTAAAATTCTAATTTTACTATTATTAGTACAGTGGTAGTAGCCTAGTATAATAATAATAGTATTATTAATATTTTTGTTACAGTTGTTGCACTGTCTTCACACAAAGATAGACCAACAGTTTCTTAAATTAATTTACCAAATCTTTAGGATTTCCATTTTCTATGCATAGGCCATGAGGATGTCAAAATCCTAAACAGATCCACCATCACTAGTCATGTAGCCACTCCCCATGAAGGTGTGAAACAGCTGTTCATAGGCTCGGTTTGTGTATTTCAATGTCATTGGCACACAAGACGAGGAGGTCACCCAACTTCAGACTCTAGTCAACATTCCTTAGCGTTGAAGGGGAGGGTGACGGGGAGAAGTCAGCTGTGCTGCTGAGGGGAACGAAGTGTAAGCCCGTTTCCAAGACATTGACCGACGAGTTTTGTGATTTAATTCCACCTACACTAATTAAGATCCGACTGAATTTCATGAAGATATTTGCTTAGAATACCATCTTCTATCACCAGTGTAACGGAATTCCATCATACCAAACACACCCTGTGTTTCATCTGAATTTCATAGTAGGATAACATGTCAGATGTTACACATCATATGCGACTACTGTAAGGCTCGTAAATTTTCTTTGTAAGAGTTAGCCAACAGAGTTGAACTGTATTCTCTAATAGCATTTATTTAACTTCCTTGTACAGTATAATAATACATGTACGTCTTATCACGAAAAAACTAACGTCTTCTTGATTTCTCCTGTTTTTAAGTAAAACAGTAAAAAGTAAAAAAGTAAAAGAGAATAATCGGTATTTTCTTATGAACTCGGTTCGGAATAGCGGGACTCGACTGTATTTCGATCTTTTTAGACATACATTTTAAAAATCCAAAATAGTATTAGTTAAAATAATAACACTAATGATGGCTTGAGGCTGTGCGTAACTGTGTTTCGAGGGTCTTATAACATCGGTACTTTTTGTTTACATGGCAAGAAAACCAAACAACCATCAATGTGCAACGAGTGGTCTGCCTAAGATTCTCAAATACCTTACATACGATATTTCTGAAGATATGTTCAACCTAATCTTCTATATAAGGTGGATGAGTTATTACTAGGTAGCTAAGTATATAGGATTCCCTAGGTCACGAAGTGCCGTAAGACGTATAGAAATGTTTACTTAAAGGTGCATGGTTTCGGAGAAAGCGGTAGAAAACGTACGTAGCATTCGGCAACACCGCTTCAAATCCGAGAACTAGAAGACGAGACGTTAGAAACTAGTCTTGTGTGTGAACGCCAATAAACCTGACAAATGTAAACAGTACAACACGTAAGAGACGCGTATCCAAGTAAAGATCACACTGGCAGGCCATTAGAATGCCGCTCTTGTGGAGATGAGGGAGTCCGTCCAATCACATTTCCGTTCATTGGCACGTGACATTTGAGGCGTTGTTGGGAGACTGATTACAGAGAACGGCCTCTCATAAAGGGATTGCAGTAACATGGATTTTTGGGAGAATCACTCGTCGTACGATGATCCATCCCGAACACCATATCTTTATTTTGCCATGCTGCACAACATAGAGCCAACAAACAGTAATATGGCGTACGATTAGCCTGCTAGACATTTTTGAAGAATGCAACTATGCCATCTTTATTCCAGACAAACCTCGGACCTTTTACAACAGAGTGGCGAACGAAACTAGTCACCAGTTTCATGTTGAAGAAAACCTTTATTGCCAACATTCATTCATTCATATTCTAAAGGCTAATGACTCGTCGATGCAACCACACTCTTCTGTCGTTGGCGGTTTGTTTCAGATCCATGTAATTGTCACATCTCATTCTATTCATGATGTCTTCCAAATACTTCGTCCTAGGCCATCCTCTTCCTTGCCAGCATTTATCCTTCGAGAATGTTAATGATGAAAGTGTTGGGTCTGATGACATGTCCAATGCATTATTTTTAACTTCCCATATCCTTCATTAATCTTCTCTCTTCTTTGACTTCCCTTAAGACTTCCAGGTTGGCTTTTCTTTCCATCCAGCTCGTTCTTGTCATTATCCGCCATCTCCACATTTCAGCAGCTTCAAGTCAATTCTTTTCCAATTATCCAGAGTCCAACTTTCACTTCCATAGAGCAGTGTACTCCATACAAATGATTTTGCAAATGATTTTATTAGATCTATATTCATACATATGTTTTCTGGATAAAAGGTTTTTGTAAGTCATAAATGCCTGTTTTGCCAATGCAATCCTTTTCTTCCATTGAGCATCTACTGTCTTCTGTGAGTATACTACCGAGATAAAAAAATTGTTTCACTTGTTCAATTCTCAAGTCATCAATTCTTATATTTTTATTGCCAACGCAAACTCAAATTATCATATACCACAATATAAACACGCTGTGAAAAACTGTTCTAACTCAGAACATGCTTAATATGACCACCATTTCGATTTCTAACTTCCTTCAATCAGAGATGACAGAGATTGCCCTACGGGAAACAGGCATCGGTCGAGGTCGTTTCGGTTCCGATATTGTTCCTACCCGTATACATTTCCACAACTTGTGAGTGGATCTATTGCAAAGGACCCATAGTCTGTTAAACTGAAGTCGAAAACAACTCTGAGTCATAACAAGGCCTTTCATTTCAAGAATGACTAACATAACTGGTAATCGCCGCTGTGTCGTCTGACTTCCCTTGTTGGCCATTGTTGTCAACACTAGTCTCCTAGTGGCAGTATCGTGAACTACGCATAATTTCGTAGCTTATTTGTATCTCCACGCTCTACTGATACTGCTGTTGAAATGTTCAACGGGATGTCAAGTGCGACTGAGAAATTATACAGGGTGTAATTGATATAATGGAAGGCCGTTACACTGGTGATCGAAGAGACTATTGTAAGCTTCCTGGGTAAAAAAAAACACCTATCTTTAAATTGAAAATTAATTCTAGAAAAGTAAATGTTTTTAGGTTTCAGAAACTCTTCAAACAGAAGGCGAGGCAAGCAGTCTGGGGGAAACGAGGAGGGGCAAGGTGGGACAATGTGCGGAGGGGAAGTTCTTACGTAATCGGAGCATTGACCTTACCGGTTGAGGGGTGGTATCTGCTCCTATGAGGATAAGCTGTACCCGTCTCGTAAGAAAATGTGTATTGCTGTTGTTGTTGTTGTTGTTGTTGTTGAAATCACACGCAATGGCTTGGGAAGTTAGGACCGGTAGTAGCCTATTGTGTAGCCTACTTAGTAAGTGTGGGACTCATTGATTGATGTTCATGTATAAAATAATTTCGATAATCAGTCCTGGTGTGTCATGAAATACAGTGGGACAAAATTCCGATATCCCGTAATCAGTTCAGAACTAGCATTTAAGACGGAAGTAAAATACCTGCCTCTCACCCACAGGCCCTGCGTTCGATTCCCGGCTCCATCAGATATATTAGAAACTGATGTGAGGCCTGGAACGGGGTGCACTAAGCCTCGTGCGGGCAATTGAGTAGCTGTCTGACAGTGAGGCCGAGCCCCGGTCACGAAAACCAAGATTAATGGCCGAGGGGACCCGATGCACTGACCACGCGTCATCCCAATATCTGCAGGCCAAGTGGCTGGACAGCGGTCGCTTGGTAGGCCTAGTCCCTTCATGGGCTGTGGGGCAGATGACCTCATAGTTCCGCACCTTAAAACAACAATAACTAACTTCATGGGCTGTACTGCCAGGGGTTATGGTTATTGGGAAGAAGGCGGCCTCGGCCTTAAGTTTGGAACCATCCCGGCATTTGCCTGGGGTAAAAATGGAAACCCGTGGAAAACTACTTCCAAGATTTAATACTAGTACGGTACCACATGTACATAATAATAATAATAATAATAATAATAATAATAATAATAATAATAATAATAATAATAATAATAATAACAATACACATAATAATAATAATAATAACAATAAATCAAGTAAGGGCCCCTGCCTAGGGTTACTAGGTGAAAATTGGTCAACGGTCCTGATGGCGGAAGAAGAATCTAAGATTCCCAACGATGGATGGAGCGGAAGAGCCAGGTGGTTTCGTCACCAATAAAGAACTCTAAATCCAAAAGCGTTTGTTCCCAGATTGGGCGGTTTATGGTCAGCGTCTGTTCACCAAGTGGTGCAGCTGTAAACATGCTCCATGAACTAACAATCCCTGGTTCTAAGAAACCTAGTGGATAACCACTAGACCCCATTTCTTACAAGTAACCATGGCGCGTGCAAATAATAACAGCAATACCCCAGGTGGTAACCAATCCACCCGTCAACTGACGGCACCCGGGCATTCGGACTCTGGGGGACCTGGGCAACCACGGCCACAGAGAAAATTGGAGTTCTCTGGCAAATTTCCACATAAGACACCAACATACGTAGGCACTCTAAACATCAACACTCTCATACAGCCTGGAAAGTTGCACAATCTAGTGACAGAACTCGATAGACAGAAGCTTCTAATCCTCGCGCTGCAGGAGACACGTATCACAGATGAAGACACCACGGACTACGGCAATTACCGCTTGTTCAAGAGCTAGACTGACAGGCGCGTTGACAAAGGCGCTCCACTTCTGGGGATGGCCTTTATGGTCCACAAGACCATAGTCGAATCCTTAGAAGAAGTTACTCCAGTAAACAACTGATTGATGAGCATGCGCTTCCGGTGCGCCAACAAAAAATACACACTGATCAACGCACACGCACCCACTAACCAAAGTAACAAGAGCGATCCACAGTCCGCAGAATAATTCTGGTCGACCCTTGACACAGTGATGTCCAAAGTCCCCAGGGATGACGTCAAACTCCTCATGGGCGACTTCAATGCTCAGATCGGTAGAGAAAAGATGTAGAGGAAAACAGTCGGAAACTATCCTGCACTAAATTCACAAATAAAAATGGCACACGACTCATAGAACTTTGCCAGCAGAATAACCTCAAGCTCATGTCAACATCTCTTAGAAAACACCCTAGAAAACAGAAAACCTGGCGTTCTCCAGTCCAGCAGTGAGGTGAGTTCCAAATCGACCATGTGGAAATCTCATATCCAGTACAGAAGGAGATTCATGATGTACAGGTACGTAGAGGAGCCAACATTGACTCTGACCATTACCTAACCCGCGTCAAGGTCAAGTTCACCCCAAAGAGAACTTTCTGTAAGAAACCCTCCCCCCCCCCCCCCCACCCTCACCAAAATTTGACACCAAAAAGATCGCAGACTGGAGTGAAGGAAGCCGGGGAAAAAAAGAACATGCCAATGACTGGCAAAATTTCCACCGAAAAATCATAGATGCAACACAAGCTCTCATTCCTTTGAAGAAGAATTCCAAACATCCTTGGTGGGATGTTGATTGTGAGAATGCACTCATTACCAGGAAATTGGCATATCAGAAATACAACAGTAAAAATCCCCAGAAAATTTACAGACTTTTCATGAACCACTAAAAACAACCGCAAAAAAATCAGAAAATCCAAGAGGAGATACCTGAACGAACAGTTGGACTCCATTGAGGACAACTTCCGTAACTACAACGAAAGGTACTTCAACAGAACGTTTGCAGGACACATCAGAGGGTACACACCACCAAACCTTTGCTTCAGGAAATGTGATGGAAAATTAGCACTAACGAATAAGGAGAATTGCAAGGTAATGGCACAATACTTCTCTGAACTTCTCAACTGTCCAGAACCAATAGAGAGATTCCCAGAGGATGAACCTACAGTCAAGAACGCAGACTCATTACCTCCGACACAAGAGGAATTTCACAGGCACATCCTCAAACTCAAGAACAACAGGACATCTGGTGAAGACGGCATAGTGGTCGAACTACTGAAAAACCTAGGGCCACACTCACTTAGGGAACTCACACAGATTATCATTGACTTCTGGACATCAGAAAAGCTACCAGATGAGTGGAAATGTGCATTGATCCACCCATGACACAAAAAAGGCGACCGCTCTGACGTAAACATTTACAGGGGCATTTCACTATTACAAATTACGTACAAGATCCTCTCAGCATGCCTACTCCAAAGGACTCTGGACCAGCTGGAACACAAAATTGGCGAGTACCAGGCGGGATTTCGTCCTGATCGCTCCTGCGCGGAACAAATCTTCAACCTAAAAAGTATATTGAAAATCAAAGCCCTCAGGAATACTCCAGTTATATGTACCTTCGTTGACTTCCAGAAGGCATATGACTCCATTGACCGTCAGTCATTGTTCAACATCTTACACAAGCAAGGTTTGGATAGCAAGACCTTGCGATTGATCAAACAGACACTGACAGACACGACATCAAAAGTGAAATTCATGGGTGAAATCTCAGAACCATTTCAGATCAATACAGGTGTTCGCCAAGGTGACGGGCTCTCTCCGCTCCTCTTCAACCTAGTGCTGAACAAAGTTATCAAGGAATGGGAGAAAGAGCTGAGACTTCAAGGTTACTGGAGGCCAGTGCGACCTAGGACAACCAAAGGACGAACTGGAGGTTGGCTGTCTAGCCTTCGCGGATGATCTGGCACTACTCTCAGATAACGAAACCACATTAATCACACAGAAGTACTCCAAGAGTGGGCCGAAAAAGTAGGACTACAGATCTCTTTCCAAAAGACAGAGTTTTTCTGTACGAAATTCGACATACAGAATTTAAACACGAAATATGGCAAGATCAATAGAGTCACCCACTTTAAATACCTAGGAGAAGTGATTGAACCGACGGGAAAAGAGAAAATCGCGCAAAACTCTAGGTTAATGAAAATGAAGAGAGCCTTATACAAGACACAGGGTGTCTAAAAAAAAAATGTCCGTCCACATTCACAAAACTTCGTCATTACAACACGGTTATTAACCCTGAGGTGCTTTATGCTAGTGAGACGTTGACGTTACACACTAAGGGCAACTTGGAAAAAATTCTCACAGAGGAAAAAAATAATAAGGAAAATAATTGGACCAAAGCACACCGATGAAGGATACAGGCTTCAGTCCAGGGACACCACAGAGAAATTGTCCAACCTCGCAGCAGACATCAGAAAGAGGCGACTAAAATTTTACGGCCACATCAGCAGACTCCCACAAACCAGACTCACCAACAAAATTCTTAGATACATACAGCGGCTCAAGATTACTACACACTGGATGATGCAAGTCCAAATTGATCTAGTAAAAGCACAGGTCGACCCAGGAGAACGTCATAGACAAAAGCGTATTTAGACAAAAAATATACAAGTGGGAAGTGTTGTCAGAGAGAGCTGCACCTACAGCACAAAGACCAAAGTGGACCGAGGAAAGGAAGAGGGCTTTTAATGCACGAATCAAAGAGTACTGGAAAGACAGGAAGAACAAAAAGTCATGATTGCTTCGCGTGGTCTAATAGGCCTGTAACGTGTAAAATAAATAAATAAATTATCTGTGGCCTATAAATCCTATCTAAAGCTCTTCTGA
This sequence comes from Meconema thalassinum, assembly GCA_946902985.2. Taxonomy (NCBI): domain Eukaryota; kingdom Metazoa; phylum Arthropoda; class Insecta; order Orthoptera; family Tettigoniidae; genus Meconema; species Meconema thalassinum. Next base: position 1,765,872,086 of record OX336388.2, read on the forward strand.
ACAGACTAGAGAAACAAACAGACCATTTGATTGGTGAATATCAAGCGGGTTTTAGGAAAGGGCGTTCATGTGCTGAACGGATATGGAATCTGAAGATGATTTTGAAGATCCGCAGATCCAACCCCACAATTGTCACTTTTGTGGACCTAAGGAAAGCATATGATTCTGTGGACAGGCAGACCCTGTTTGAGACGCTAGAAGAAGAGTACAACAGGAAGACCAGATAAATGATTCGTCAGACTCTCACCAATACAACATCGAAAGTGAAGTTTCTTGTGGAAATTTCTGACTGTTTTGAAGTACGAACAGGTGTTCGCCAAGGAGACGGACTTTCACCCCTTCTATTTAACCTGGTTCTAGATAAAGTCACCAGAGATTGGGAAAAGAACATCAAAGGCGTTAGCATAGGAATTGCTGGAAACAAAATCAATGTGAAATGCTTGGCTTTCGCAGATGACCTAGCGATTATCACTAGGAACAAAGAAGAAACTAAGCATGCTATTGAGACATTATACAGAATAGCATCACAAGCAGGCCTTCAAATATCATTTGAAAAAACCAAGTACATACAGAATTTTCAGCAAAAGAACAAGAAAGAAAAAATTGAAACAGCGTATGGAGCAATATCACAAGTAGAATTTTTTAAATACCTTGGAGAAATAATTCTTCCTTCAGGATTGGACAGTTTGGCTAACACAGAAAGAGCCTCAAAACTTCACAGAGCATTCAGACTAACATGGGATCACTATTATAAAAGAGTAATGTCACATAATGCAAAACTGAAACACTACAAAACAGTTGTACTGCCGGAAGCTTTATATGCTTCAGAAACCATAGCTTTAGGAGGTCATTCTAAAATTGCAAATATAGAAAAGCAAGAACGTAAAATTCTTAGAAAAATATTCGGCCACACACAAGAAAACGGAATTTGGATCAAAGGACGAAATTCAGATCTATACCGTCACACAGATAGTTTCAGCAACACTGTACGAAGAAGACGTTTAACATTTTATAGACACCTCTTCAGGATGGACGATTATAGAGCTACAAAAAGGTTATTCAATGTAATAAATTCTCAGAAGTCAAGGATAGCCTGGCTGAATGAATCTAGAGAGGACCTGCAAGAGTTGAACATCGGAGACAATATTCTGAGAAACCGCAAAGTCTTCAGGACCGCAGTAACAAAGCACAAGTTTGGGGTGAAAACTAGTGGCAGGACTGGAACCAAGTGGACAGAAGAACGGAAGAAGCAGCACAGTGACTTCATGAAGAGATTTTGGGAAGATAGGAAGGCGAATATCATCAAGCCGAGAAACAAGTTCAAGCGCGCTCTATAATGGTCAAAACGCAAAAAGAAGAAGAAAGCAAAGATAGCGAGTTGGTCAGCCCTATCAAAAGGCAATGGCATGTAGAACGGGTAAAGACCATACATACCATTGTCTCGAGTACGGGCGTGATCCAAGTACCTTGCTCCAAGGCCTTAAAGAACTGGATCTAGATACTCAACTGTACAAACTAATGCAGAAGACAGTAGTTCTCTCAACAACCCGATTCTCCCGGAAGTTCATGGGTAGCGATAGGTCCTATCGACTTTCCAGCTTAGAAGTGACTGTTTCAGTAACAATACTTTGGTTCCCTGAAGCCCGTATAGTTATGTTGTGATGTATCAGCAATGTGCTTTATGTACTGTATAAAATAATACTAATAATTACATGATAGTGAGGCTATGTAGTTCAGATAGTAGAGTGCTATCCTTCTCGAGGGTTCGATCTAGGCTCAGTCATGTAATAAATGAAGGTGAACAAGTGCGACAGCCTTGTACCGATGGATGTAATGGCACGTACATGAAATTCTGTGAACACAACATACCGGAATCTCGACATCCCTGAGAAACATAAAAATAGTGTGTCTAACAACTCTATTATTATTATTATTATTATTAAACAAATAATAAAAGATAATATCTTTCCTGAATATTATTTATTTTTATGTAGAGTTCCAATTGTTTAGGGCGTTCAATAAATAAATATTTTTGGTAACAATGATGATGGAAGAGACTTGCAAGCTTGTTGTGAATTCATTTTAGGGGCTTGGGACATTTGTTTATCAGCCCCGTGTAGTTGGGTGAGTGTTGAATTTATCTGATAAACTGTGTTTCTGTGGTGACTATAATAGTATGTGTAGCTGTAGTTATTAGGGTCATGAATGAGGTTGGTGCTCCGAGACACCAAGTACCATACTATCCCGGCATGTGCTTGGAAAGCTCGTGGAAGAATCCGTGGATATCCAAAATCAGGATAGCCACTGTCGGTGCTGACTTCGGACCTCCAATCATGGGACTTGCTACTACGATTAAACGCGCATGCCTACACTGCGGGGGGAGGAAAGAAAGCAGCCGTGGGACATCCCAACTTTAGCCTCGTGAGATGCCACGCAAGTCACGTTCGCGCCCTTCTCGAAAGGCTGCAACCCATCTTGCTACCGTTCGGTAAGGTAACGCAGCTGCACCACACATCTTGTGCAGTCCTTGGTGACACTGTCGAGCCATGCTACCTCTAGCACGCCGAATTTATATCCACGTTCTCTGTTCCTGCTTGGAAAACAATGCGACCGTCTTTCGCGAGCGCTTGTTCACAACTACTCAACTGCGACTAGGATTGGGCAGGAGGTAGCTCTGGCATTAAATTAGCTATCATCTGCCTGGAGTTAAGGGAGGAAAAACCATTTCCAGTTATCCTGGTATATTACACCAATATCCACTTTACAATACACAAATGTTTTATACGATGTCCTTACACTCTTTGATACATGTTTCGGCTCTGTGAGCCTTCTTTAGTCGAACACATTAATGATTCTCATTTATGACAGTCTATGTGTTGATCTTGTTAAGAAACTTTAAAAAAATATGTTTACAATCGTCAAAGTTATTTAAAAATGGGCATAAAATGCTTAAAGAATTCGAGTATGTGCAGAAATTCAGGTCATAGGCCCTTCGTCGTTGAAATTCCAATTCAAACACAGGACATGTAACAGTAAATAAAACAGCACCTACAGCCCAAAGACCAAAGTGGACCCAAGAAAGGAAGAGGGCCTTTAGTGCACGAATGAGAGAGTACTGGCGAAATAGGAAGAACAAGTAGTCATGATTGCTTCGCGTGGTCTAATAGGCCTGTAACGTGTGATATAAATAGTAAATAATAATAATAATGGAGACATTATATACAAAAGAGGGCATGCAGACACAAGAAAAGATATTAACGTAGGTAGATTGTCAGCTATTGTCCGATGTTATAATTGAATTTAAAATAGTATTTTAACATAATGCAGTAATCAGATGCGAAAGGTATAACTTACTGCTCCAAGAAGCAGGATGAAAGCTGTCTTTTGAGAGCTGCAGTGCTTGCAATGATGACAAACTTTTATAAATCGAAGGTGTTGAATAGGTGAGAAGTGGTGCAAACAAAAGATTTATTGAACTTCATGGTTCTGTGATAGGAATCTGGAGTGTTAATGTTGTGCATCTATTTACTCGATTATGAACAGAATGCATTGGTGTAAAGGCATTGTAGAGATATAACGGGGTCTTGGTATGTAATATTTTATGTGTCAGAATGGCAACTGATAGCTGCCTGCGCTCGTGGAGTTTCTGCCATTTCAGCTGCACATAGTAAGGCGTGATATGTAAGGTGAGAGCGTGAGGAATGGGAGAGGTGTACACGCACAAAAGCTAACTGCTCATAGGGGATCGCCTGGTGCGATAACAAAGACTTGTATACTAGTTGTTTCTAAAGACAGAACATGGTTTCCTGTAGATTAGTGCGGACGCTTCAATGAATGTAAGCTACCAAGTATTATTTATTTTTCATATGGTACAAATGATCTACATATACTGTATAATATATACAAATAGGTACATAATAATCAGAAATGAACATCAAGGCTCTTCAACCAGGAAAGCGCTGGAGCTGATGCTTTCATGAACTCTTCCCATTCGCCTGTCGAGCTACGCTGGTTGTGGGCACTCTCGAATGATGTTCTTGAGCTCCGTAGTCGCAAGCTGGTGATTCTAGCCGTCCCTATTTGTGTAACATTGCTTTACACCTTCAATGACCAGTTCGAGCGTAATTTAGTTGGCACCACGTAGCTCTTGGTAGATCAATTCCTGGGATATGCTGGGAAGGATCATCTAAGTGGATTTGGCGAGGTGAAGAACAATCTCTCTCCTTTCCTGCCAGATTTTGTTGATAGGCTCTGGATGCTTAATAATGTCATCACAACAAATAAGATTCCTGGATTTCAGGCGCTTGCGTGGTGGATTACTCAGTACTGAGTGAACCGGAAAGTGCTTGAAGTCAGAACAGATGTAAGTTTTTCAAGCGTGGGCAACTGTGTTGTGTTTGCTTATTATAAGCTCCTTGGTTGTAGTGACAACATGAACTATGAGCAGTAGATCGTAAGAAATAAATGAAGTGCAATTGTAAAATTGATGTGCAGAAAGAAATATAAAAAGCTCGTAGAATGTTGAATGAGTGTATTCATTTGTAATCCCATGTGTTAGAAGGGCTATTATTTTAACGATAGAAGTACGTCGGTGACATTTGGCGTCCAACGTTGCGGCATAATTTATTTACATCGATTGTGTTACTTCTTATGCTAATATGGATAAAGCCGTAAAACTCAGCCGTAAATCGAAGCTCATTTACAAGACATTACAACGCTTTGATCACGGAAATTCAGTCCGATAATGTCAATCTACAAAAGGTACGTGCGAACTTCAATGTTTTGCATACCGACTGGGAAAAACTTCGCAACATGGATGAGAAGATTATGGATTTTCTTCTCGAGGATGATTCCAGCGATACGGAACTCGAATCGGAGTCATCGTCAACAGATGAATACAGATGTAGGTATGAAACTGTGAAGGTTCAAGTGCAAGACTTAGAAACTATCGATGCCAGGACAAAAGTTGAAGAAGCATCTAATTCAGTAAGTAGGCCTAACATATCTAATCACAGAAAGTTCAAACTCCCTCCCATCGAGTTACGAAAATTCAATGGTGATGTTAAAGAATGGATACCCTTTTGGAGCCAGTTCAAGAAGGTGCATAGTGATGAGTGTCTGTCAAATGAAGATAAATCCCAGTACTTGTTACAGGCCACAGTGGAAGGTTCTAGAGCCAGGGATGTAGTGGAAAGTTATCCTCCTTCTGGAGATAATTACAGCCAAGTAATAGAAGCCCTAAAAGCTAGTTTTGGCAGGGATGATTTGTTGATTGAAGTATATATAAGTGAACTGCTGAGTTTGATCCTTCAAAATTAAAATTCAAGCACTATACTACCCCTAGCCAAGCTATATGATAAACTAGAAGGCTATTTAAATTCTTTGGAGACTTTAGGTGTAACAAAAGGAAAATGTGCCTCAGTATTATGTCCACTTTTAGAGTCTTGTATGCCAGAGCATTTTCTTAGAGTCTGGCAGAGAAGTGCGAGTGCAACTGGTGTGACAACTGCTGAAATTCGTCTAAGTAGAATAATTACATTTATGAAGGCAGAAGTACAAAATGAGGAGCACATATCACTTGCCATGTCAGGTTTTGGACTGTCACATCACAGGGATAATAATGTTAAAACAAACCAAAGGAGCGACTCACAATCTTATGACCAAGAAACATCATATACTGCTATGGGACTCCTAACCACTCAAGAACACATGCATGGCAGATCTACTGATTGCATATTTTGTGATTCCTCTAGCCATAGGGGTCTACACTGTTATAAGGCACGGGGCATGATGTTAGAACAAAAGATGCAGATCATTAATGACAGGAAGTGCTGTTTTACGTGCCTCAAACCAAACCATATCTCCAAAAAGTGCAAAAACAGGGTATCGTGTGCGATTTGTGATAAAAAAAACCATGTAGTTCTTATGTGTCCAGATCTTGGAAAGAATAGGAAGAGTTTATCTGTTAAAGACACTTCTAAATCTGAATCAGTTGTACAGAACAATGCATTTGCTAATCTCACATGTGACACGGGAGTATTGCTTCCTACCCTGAAGGTCCAGGTGAGAGGTGATGGCGTTCAGCGTGAAGCACGGGCCATCATTGACACAGGGTCACAAAGATCCTATATCTTAAAAAAGACTGATATTGAGATGAGATATCAACCATCCAAAGAGGAAGTAATTGTGCACTCCCTTTTCGGTGGACAAAAATCCGGTAACTGTACTCACAATATCTTCAGAATTCATCTGACAAGTTGTAATAAGGAATACCTTTGTAATTTTGAGGCTCTGGATCAAGATAACATCTGTGGGAATTTACCTTGTATTCAAAAGGGGCCTTGGATGGCAGAACTCAAGGGCACTGATGTAAAACTGTCTGATGATAATCAAGATGCGGGCTCCATTGAGATTCCTATTGGTGTAGATGTGGCAGGCAAGCTCTACATCGGTAATGTAAAGCATCTTTCCTGTGGGCTAGTGGCTGTAGAGACTAGATTAGGATGGACTCTCATGGGTAAAGTGCCATTACTACCAACACTAATGCAGCTATGTTGGTAACAACTATGCTGGTGAACGCCATGAATGTAGCTGATCTATGGAAATTGGACCTGATCGGTATTACAGATCCTTCAGAAAAGAAAACCAAACTGGAATTGCAAGCTGAAGTACAAAATCACTTTGTAGAAACTGTAGAAATTAATCCTGATGGCAGGTATGGAAGCCGTTCGCGTTCCCGGTCATATGCCAGATACCGTAGCTCTGGATCTCGGTCTCGATCACATTCCTATCGTAGTCGTAGCCGTTCGTATGATCGATATTCTCGCAGCCGATCACGCTCTGACGATTACCACAGATACAGCAGAAGCGAATCAGATGATAGGTGGAGGAAACATGACTATTCTCGCAGCCGATCACGCGCTGACGATTACCACAGATGCAGCAGAAGCGAATCAGATGATAGGCGGAGGAAACATGACTATCACATGAACAAATATCAGGGTCGCTACCCCCGCAACCGTGGTACTTATTACCGGCCTCAGTTTCAGAACTTCAAAAATCCAAGAGGAAATTTCCAGCAACGTGTTGGTAGGAATTTTCACCAGAAATATCAGCAAGGCCGTGGTAACAGGCCCTTTGGCAATAGAGGTAGAGGAAGAGAGGGTGGAAATCGTTATTTTCATTACAAACCTAGTTCTGGTTATAAGGACTACCATAGTCGCCGCTATGAAGGAAATCGCCCACGGTCTAGGGGTAGTGACGACAGGAGAAGTTGCAGTCGTGAGGACGATGATCCAATGAAGAAAGTTGGTGCAGCTAAGGAAAAATTTAATAAATATATTGCTGAAGAAAACAAGAAAGATGAGGCCAGTCCATCCTCGAGTAAGTCACGTGATGAGCCTCTAAGTGAGGGAGAGGCTGTGGATGATGACGACTATGGATTGCCCCCTCTGCCTTCTAGTGGCCCTCCATCTCGTGACAGTAGCTATGTGGATCGCAAGGCATATGATGGGAAGTGGGCTGAAAATGAATCTGAAGATAAAAACTCAATAAGTGAAACGATTGTGACAAAAGGAGGGAGAGTCATCAAATTACCCAGGAAATATTTAGATTGAACATTTTTATATTGGCTTCAATTTTGTGTATATTTTTTGTTAAATTTAACTTGATCAGTTAAATTAGGTGGGAGGATGTTGTGTTTGCTTATTATAAGCTCCTTGGTTGTGGTGACAATATGAACTATGAGCAGTAGATCGTAAGAAATAAATGAAGTGCAATTGTAATTGATGTGCAGAAAGAAATTTAAAAAGCTCGTAGAATGTTGAATGAGTGTATTCATTTGTACTCCCATGTGTTACAAGGGCTATTATTTTAACGATAGAAGTACGTCGGTGACAAGCTGCTTGTTTTCGTCTCAATTGTGGACGAGGAATGCCGGCCAGGACGTGCAACCATGGCGCAGGGGTTGATCTTAATGTGCCCGTTATGATCCTTAAGGACTCATTGAGCTGAGTATCCACTCTGTGGACATGAGCTAACAAGTGATGGTAGTTAACTCAACTTAACGATTCCTTATTGACAATGTAATTATAATAAATATATATAACCATTAGTCAATATATATTGTACTTGTACCGGTTTGTGACCTTCCACAGCGTAATTAAGACATGTAAATGTGCAAGAACATACACTTAATATAAATTTTACCACAACAGAGGATTCTAAAAATATTCTTGTTCCAAAAGCTCAGAAATTAAAATTTTAAAAATCAGATCTGTTTCAAAATGTGTTAAGAAAATCATGAAAAAGTGTTGATAAAAACAGCGTGGAACAGAAGAGATGTGAATGTGAAACTAGATAAGTTGAAATACTGTAGTTAGGTTATAACTGATAGTTTGGTATGTATTTGCGAGGTAGAGAAATTGTTGGTTGGTTGGTTGGTTGGTTCGGTTGGTTCCTCAGTTTCGGGGCTGCGACAACGCGATCATGTAGCCCCAAGTACTTTGGGTGTGTGTAGAGTCTGTCTGATAACCGGTGTTAATTGTGATGGCTGTATTAGTGTGTGTATCTGTTTTAATTCAAGTAGGTACTGCAGACTTTGAATTTGTTCAAGTAGTTCCTACTTTTGCCACCAAACGCCACCGTCAACGACCAACTAGTTCAGAACTTAGTTACCAGATGCCACCGCAGTCGGTTCTTGACGACGAACGTAGGAAACTAAGGACGTTAGTCAAATGTTTAACCTATATATACCATCTTTTTGGAAGCATTCATAGGGAGGTTAAGGTTGCTTGAACTTTGAGTTCTCGCAGTCAAGTGATGCAGTTACTCCTAATATAAAGGGAGGTGGCGCGCAGTTCGTCATTCCTGTGGGGGTCCGGGCGGGGACACCAAGAGCCCGCCGATGAGCCAGCTTCGTGTCCTAGGCGAAACCCCCACACAAGACATGGCACAAACCTAGAAGAATATTGCTGAGTTCTATATATAATTTAGCTTTACACAGGTGTAATTAGTGGAAGGTTCTTTAACATGCCATACATCTATGACATGGGACCGCCGGCTTTACTTCCCATCCGAAAGAAGGCATACTGAGGAATTTTTAACATTCTTAAAAAATCCGACGACTTCGGCCGGGTTTGAATCCGTGATCTTGGGCATAGAAGCTCAGCATGCTACCCACTACGCCACCGAAGCCACTGAGGTAGAGAAGTAACGGGTTGGAAATAAGTGTTACGAGGTGATGTTATGAATGGGCAAGAAATGTATACATTTACATGTCCTGAATTACTCTGAGGAAGGTCACAAACCGGTACAAGTACAATATATATTGACATATGGTTATATACATTTTATTATATTTAACATACAATGCACAAAGGCTACTACATTAGAGTATACACTCGAAAACATTACTGGTTCTAAATATGCATTGCCTGACTGATGACCTCATTGTCCTCCCCCTTAAGCTCCACAATCCCTACCGCCACTGTTCCCCGTACGGTCCGCACTGCATGCAGATAACGAGGAACGATCCTCAATAATGTATGGCTGTCATGGGGTACGCTGCAGGATCCCTACAATGAGTGAGTAACCATGGCAACGATACAGGTATGGACTTATTATTAACAAGAAAAGTGCGCTCGAGTTGAGCATTAATTTTTACATATTGAAGCACATCTAAAATAACAGATTATTCTTTGCTATATTCTGTAAGCGATTTTGTCCTCTAGACGCAAGTCAATATGTAATATTTGTCACAGGTCTGCCCGCACAGCACACGATGACAATCTTCAGTCGGTTTATGGTATGTTTTGATATTGCATAATTATCTTGTGCTGGAATCCGTGTATTGCAGTTCTTGTGATAACATGTCTCTGGGACTGGCATTCCTTCTTCCATCCGTCATCTATTATTGCTGAGGTGGTGTAGAACTCCATTTCTATCTCCACTTTCTTTTTTTTCTCTAATGTTAACCAGATCCTGGTAGGGTCCTATAGATGGCAGCCAGTGGTGTAGTCTAACATCCTCTATAAAGTAGGTCTCCCTCATTAGTTCATTAACTAGCCGTGATGGCGCTGTTTTTGCAACTCATAATACTCGTTTCATGAACAATGTCTTGACTTTTTCAAGTCTTCAAGTCGCTTAACTTGAGTTTTTCCCAAATTAATGCAATTCCATATGTAACGACTGGAGCCACTACCGTATTAAATAACTGCATCGCTGTGTTCGTCGATAAATTTGTTATGTTCGGAATATTGTAAGAGGCTCTGATAGCTGCTGCTGCTCTCTCCTGGATGTGCATACTGAAGGAAGTTATAGTTGTCTGTATCGTAACTCCTAGGTATTTATAGTGTCCTACGACCCGAAGAGTTTCATTGAATAGAGTAAGAGCGTTTTTAGCTGTTGTTTTCCCACCATTCCGAAATGTCATTTGTACTGTCTTCTCTTTATTTATGTCCATGTCATTTATCCTCTCTTCCGGGCACCAGTCAACTCTTGGATGTTCACTGAGCCTGTCCGTAAACAGTCAGCACATTTGTAAGTGTGGCATTGAATAAAGTGAAGGTCAAATGACATCTAATACGGGAATATCATATACTGTATTCACTGCATGTGATGTCGGTAAGGGACAATCACAAGCCGGGTAGGATGAGCTAAATTGCAGCAGTTGGAGTGGTACATGGCTTGAATATTATCTTAGGTAATAATATGAGAGAGTATTGTGTAGTGATGAGACAGTATCAATATTTATTATTATTATTACTTTAGCGGACCCTGCTCCAAAGCGGGAAAAAACGCTAGGAAGATGATGATTATTATTACTTATTTATTTACAGCGTATTTTCCCAATATTGGAAAGCATTAAGTACCTTGACTCAATTCTTGACGTTCTTATTTTGCCAGTATTGTTTCATTCTGTTGGAGAATGCCAATTTTCTTTCGTCACACCATTGAGGTCTGTAAGGTGTAGGTTTTGGTTGCTCTGGTTGGACTTCCCAGTTGTTCACTTTGTTACGGAAGGAGGCTCTGTCTGATGTGTCTTATGTTAGCAGTTCGCATGCCTTTTGTACTTCTATCATCCATGGTGTTGTACTTTTGAGTGATGATATGTAATCTAGTAGGCCTATTCTTTTGGTTAGTCGGGTATTCGGCAGTCTACTTATGTGCCCGAAGAACTTTTGCCTATAGTAAATTATTTTTACCTAAAGTCAATATTTACTACATTGGAACCGTACTGGTTTCGGTAACATTGTGACCATCTTCAGATGGTATATGATGAGTAACTGAGTAGTACCATACCAACAGTTCACAGAGAAATTTTTTCAAAAAACCAGATCTGTTCCATAAAATTCTTGAGGGATGTCTTCTGTTTTTCTTCAATGATTTTAGTAGCCTTTCCCAGGCTCTGGTGTTTGGAAGAGGTAAATAGTTCATAAGGTCTCCTATAATAATGATTCTCGAGCCATTAGGTAGACGAATTGTGACCTGGTAATTCTTGACACTCCGATTGCTTTCTTTGTGAATAATGCCTCCACCCTTTCTAGTGAGGAAAGGTTCTTTTCTGTAAGGTGTTGACAAATGATTTCAATGCCATATATTAGAATAGCCATGAATTTTTTATTTCTGAAAAGAGCCATGGCTGTCTCTAAGGTGAGGGTTATCAAGTATCTAATCTCATGCATTGCCCGTACCGCATGCGTTGATCTCTCTATCACATGATATGTGAAACATGTAGCACTTGTTTGGAGCGTGATACCCAAATATTTGAATTCCTTTATGATGTTTATTTTCCTCCTCCTTATGAAAATTTCTGTCGCTGTTGGAACCTTCCTTCGTTATCTAAACACCATCATTACCGTTTTTGAAACTTTGATTTCAAACTTGTGATCGGAGAACAATTTTTCCATTCCTGTTAATGTGTTGAGGAGTTTTGTGACGTCTTTAGTTCCAATCACTATGTCCTTAATATACTCACTGTATGTTGTCTGGTCAATCAGCTTTCTTCATCCTTGTCCTGTCAATGATGTTTTGAACCTCGTTTGTGGTCAGTGGGGTCCAATCTTTTGTAGAATGTAGGCCGGTTTCTTGGGTGTTTTCCTGAACCTGTACATCCTTCATTTAATCTTTGTTTAGCATACTGCTACAGTTTGAGTAGGGTATATAAGCCGGTTATGGGCCAGGGGCTAATGCGCAAGATGGCGGCCGCGCGCAACTCCCTCATGCTGTTCTTATGGAGGGAGAATCATTGCTGGGCCTGGGGCTAATGCGCAAGATGGCCGCCATACCCTGAGGCAGTAGGATGACGTCATAAATAATGTTTATGAGGAGACTGATGACCTAGTATATTTGAATATTTTAAAGCAATGACTAACAAGTGATGTAACCGTGTCTTACAGAGTTATGACCTACCGTACCTACAACCCTCTGACAGAGGACTGACATACAACTAGTCAGAGCTTGTTCAATCAGACAGTTACTTTCCTGTTTGTATAACAATTACACTTTCGCTAGACGGTGTTGATAACAGATTCTGTATACTATGTCAATGTTACATTCATTGTAATGGCGAGCGAGCACTGCTAGTCTCAGACCTTGAGCAGAAAGAGAGAGGGAGCGAGTGTGCTTTGGTATGCGCGCGACATACTTGTTAGAAGGGAAGGGAGGAGGAAGAACCCGTTGAACGTTGTTGTTGTTGTTGTTGTTTCGGTTTGGACAACGTGATCATTTAGCCCCGTGTACTTGAGTGTGGAATTATGTCAGATAGGTACCATTCCAGTATTTACCTTGAAAACCATGTCCTGGATGGCTGAGGTAGGAATTGAATCCACCTCTCTTCAGTTTACCATTACGACTTTGAGTGTTTCCCTGTTCCAAGCCAAATGTAATTTCTTGGAATCGAACCCGGACCTCTGTGTGATAGCCAAGAACGCAATCCACTACACCACCTGAGCCGTTTATTGTCTAACCACTTAGTAGATGAGGCCATGGTGATTGTTGTGACGTGCAAACCCTGTACCATAACAAATCAACTAATTTCCCTTTCTCTCTCACATGGTGGGATATGTTTTACACACATACTGCAAGCCAACCAGTACGTTAAAAAGATAGAAACTGCCGTTAACATCATTGCAAGGGTTGTAGCCTTGCCTTAAAAAGATATAGCCATTACTCTACAACCCTCTGTGAGGGGTTTAACACCAACCAGTCAAAGCTTGAGTATGCCATGATGATAAGCTTTGCAAACTTGGATGACGAATACACCTCAAGGTCTACTCTCCCTTCATAAGGGCGCATTATAGTTAAGATTAATTAAGCAAGAGCTTTTTTGTGCCTCTCCTCCTATTTCCGGGCTTGAGACCGGCACTAAGGCACAAGCCTAGAGGCGGAGTTAACACACACACAGTCTTAACTTCTACGTAAGCCTGTGTGTGAGTTAACTCCACCTCTAGGCTTATGCCCTAGTGCCGGTCTCAAGCCCGGCAAAAGGAGGAGGGGCACAGAAAAAAGCTCTTGTTTCATTAATCTCAACTATAATGAGTGGTGCCCTTTACGAAGGGAGAGTAGACATTTGAGGTGTATTCGTCATCCTGGTTTGCAAAGCTTGTTGATACACCTGTGATAAGAGTTTACGTATATATTTTATAGTTAACTTACTGGAGTTTTCGGTTTTGGTAAAGCTTCTGTATACTTAACTATAATGCGTGGTGCCCTTTACGAAGGGAGAGTAGACCTTTGAGGTGTATTCGTCATCCAAGTTTGCAAAGCTTGTTGATACACCTGTGATAAGAGTTTACGTATAGCATTTATAGTTAACTTACTGGAGTTTTCGGTTTTGGTAAAGCTTTAGCTTCTGTATACTTAACTATAATGCGTGGTGCCCTTTACGAAGGGAGAGTAGACCTTTGAGGTGTATTCGTCATCCAAGTTTGCAAAGCTTGTTGATACACCTATGATAAGAGTTTACGTATAGCATTTATAGTTAACTTACAGGAGTTACATCATCATGGCATACTCGATCTTTGACTGGTTGATGTTAAACCCCTCACATGGGGTTGTAGAGTAATGGCTACATCTCTATAAGACAAGGCTACAACCCTTGCAATGATGTTAACGGCGGTTTCTACCTTTTTAACGTTCTGGTTGGCTTGCAGTATGTGTGTAAAACATATCCCACCATGTGAGAGAGAAAGGAAAATTAGTTGATTAGTTATGGTACAGGGGTTAACACGTCACAACAATCACCATGGCCTCATCTACCAAGTGGTCAGACAATAAACGGCTCAGGTGGTGTAGTGGATTGCGTTCTTGGCTATCACACAGAGGTCCGGGTTCGATTCCAAGAAATTAAATTTGGGTTGGAACAGGGAAACACTCAAAGTCGTAATGGTAAACTGAAGATAAGTGGGTTCAATTCCTACCTCAGCCATCCAGGACATGGTTTTCAAGGTAAATACTGGAATGGTACCTATCTGACATAATTCCACACTCAAGTACACGGGGCTAAATGATCACGTTGTCCAAACCGAAACAACAACAACAACAACAACGTTTAACGGATTCTTTCTCCTCCCTTCCCTTCTAACAAGTATGTCGCGCGCATACCAAAGCACACTCGCTCCCTCTCTCTTTCTGCTCAAGGTCTGAGACTAGCAGTGCTCGCTCGCCATTACAATGAATGTAACATTGACATAGTATACAGAATCTGTTATCAACACCGTCTAACGAAAGTGTAATTGTTATACAAACAGAAAATTAACTGTCTGATTGAACAAGCTCTGACTAGTTGTGTGTCAGTCCTCTGTCAGAGGGTTGTAGGTACGGTAGGTCATAACTCTGTAAGACACGGTTACATCACTTGTTAGTCATTGCTTTAAAATATTCAAATATACTAGATCATCAGTCTCCTCGTAAACATTATTTATGACGTCATCCTACTGCCTCAGGGTATGGCGGCCATCATGCGCATTATCCCCTGCCCAGCTATGACTCTCCCTCCATAAGAACAGCATGAGAGAGTTGCGAGCGGCCGCCATCTTGCGCATTAGCCCCTGGCCCAGAACCGGCTTATATACCCTACTAGTTTTACGTCCATGCTTCCATATTTATATAGCGTTTGCTTCTTGGGATGAAGAGCAATATACGAGTCCTTCTTAGCTTCTTCTACTATTCCTTTGGCTTCAGTATCTCAAGGAACGAGAGGAAATTAGGTAAATTACCTATACACGGGGTTTTGAGGGATAGGAGATAAGACCTACCAGACACGTCTGGTTGCAGCATCGAAGACTCGCTCAATCGTTGCGTATGGAGAGTTATTGGGCAAACATGACGACCAATAAGTGTTGATTCCGCGAGGTCCTAGAAGACCCATTCGCGCAGAAGAAGGGAAGTAGTTCATCGATGAATGTCAGGTAACCTATAAGAAGATGATTGACAATGGTTAAGCAGTCTCTATGCACAGCCATGTCAGTGAGGTGGTTACTTTCCTATAACCAATCCACCATTGGCAGGGAGACTGCTTATATCCACCCATCCCTCCAAGTATGTTCGGCGTAAGAGCGAAGAGGATGGTGTACTAGTTCTCAACTAGCATTACCGTACTCTAGAAGGTACCCAACTAAGGTGTCACTGGAGGCTACTTGTGGGGCTATTGGTAATGTTGTTGTATTTATTCTATGATGGTATATTTGTCAGTATCTAGTTGTATTTGAATTTGCATCGTTAATGAATTCTGCGAAGTTAGTTATTGCTGTTTTAAGGGGCGGAACTACGAGGTGATCTGCCCCTAATCTGTGAAGTCAGAGTGGTATAATTCCACATTTCTGTGGAAATGGCGTGATCAATTCGTGTGTTATTGTTGTGCTAGAGGTGAAGGTAATATTGTGTAACTTTATCGGCAATTGCCTAACCGTCCAGTGCCCACATTCCACTACCGATGCGATACTACCGGAGTTACAAGTTCGGGCTCGTATCTTCACTCTTGCTGATTATTTCATCGGAATGGTCGACTATTTCACTTCCTCGATGACGATTGTCGAGGTGTGCCGGTGTGTGTTACGACCTGTGGTGGTGGCTACTAGATATTGGTCATACGGGGGCGCGGTCCACATGCGACAGTTGACGAGTTCACTCCCTGCACGATAATAAAAGTCTAGTCGGTCATGGTATCAGCGACAACAGACGTACGGTATATTGAGCTTGTATTTCAGGTGGGAAATTATGTCGCTGATTTTCGTATTTGGAGAGGGGGCAGGTTGTCAAAATATATAGGAGTTAATGACACACACTTCCCGCATGTTGAATCAGCCATTCGTCGAGATTGATCACTTTGATTGTGGATATTATTTTTGAATGACCAACCGTGATAATGCGGTGGGGAAGCTAGCTTTCACCGTAATTTTAAAACACTCCGAAACGTGCGATCAGCTGTTGTTTGCTTTGTTTTTTTGAAGTTAGGGTGGCCTACTTGTCAAGTAAATTTGGAGATCCGGAGGCTATATTGGTCCTCACTTTAAGTTGTGTTTCAAATTATTTCGTTGTGAGGGTTACACGAGTTGGATCCTTAATGCATTGGCCTATCATTTTTGTGTGGTTACATTGTTGTTCGTTAGCTTTGTGTTTTTTGCAAGTTTTTGTTTACCTCGGGAGTTGCAACTACCGATTGATATTAGTGGTTTGGTAATACGTTAAGCAATTAGATTTGTTGTGAACCCATGTTCTTAGGTTTGTCACTTTGGTAACTACTTTTGTGAAGTAAACGCATTGCTCATTGCGATTTTCTTGTTTCACGAATATTTTTTAATATTGACGGATATGACATTGCATATTTCATTATGCCGATATTGGTAATGCTTTCATGATAGGGGCACGTGAGTTGTAGTGTTTCTAGCACTGAGCCAACGGCATGGTTAAGGTTCCTGACATCTGTGCTCGCTGGAAATGGACCTGGCAAATGGTTATCATCGCAGTTTCAGAGAAGAAGATCCTTATATCAACGACGAAACAACAGACGTATCGATGTTAGAACAATTTACGTCAACGCAGAAAGATTAAGAAGGAAAAGAAGATAAAGAAGATGATAGAAGAGAAGAACAAGAACGAGAAGAGGAAGGAGAAGAGTTTGAATTAGAAGACCTTACACTCTAGTAAAATTAAGTAAAACAGACCGTGGAATAGGCCTACTGGGGAAACCACGTTAAAAAAAACGCGTCAAGTACACTACCTCATGGGTGGCGTGGAAACGTGTGCATATTATGGGGAATACAACTTAAGTAAATTTTAGAATCGCTTTTACCCAGAAATAGTGAATCTTAAGGGAAAACCTGTAAGGACAATTTTTGTAGATAATTGCATGATCTGCAATGTTTGTCTGATCTATTAGCCTACTTTCGATTTTTGCAAAAAATGAAAGCAGACTTATGAGATCACTACAGGACCAAATATAGTGTGTGTGTCTGTCAGTGTGTGAGTGTGTGTATGATTGTGTGTACTGTAAATGTCTGTCCCCCCCCCCCCCCCTATCAATTCGAACACGGTGAAACCGAATTGAACGGAATTTGGTACAGAGGTAGGACTAGTAAAGGGCACCTCAGTGTCATGATTTATATCGCCGCCATCTTGATGGAAACGTAATGGTGGCCACCCAAATGTTCAAAGCTTAAATCAAATTACGACTAACCTAATCATTCGATCTCTACCAAATTTTGCAACAACATACCTTTATATGGCGGGCGTCTTTTGACTAAACTACAAGGTCTTCAACCCAATAGTTTACAGATGGCGGCCATGTATGTGTGCAAATAGATTTCCCCTATCAATTCAAACACGATGAAACCGAATTGAACGAAATTTGGTACAGAGGTAGCACTAGCAAAGGACACTTTGGTGTCATGATTTATATCGCTGCCATCTTGACGAAAACGCAATGGCGGTCACCCAAATGTTAAAAGCATAAATCAAATTACGACCAACCTAATCATCTGATCTCTACGAAATTTAGCAGTTTTATACCCTTAATTATGAAGAATCGTTTGACCAAACTGCAAGGTCATCAGCCCAATATTTTCGGATGGCGGCAATGTATGTGTGCAAATCAATTCAAACACGGTGAAATCGAATTGAAAAAAAAATGGTACAGAGGTAGCACTAGCAAAGGGCACCTCAGTGTTATGTTTTATATCGCCACCATCTTGACGGAAACGTAATGGCGGCCACACAAATGTTAAACGTTTAAATCAAATTACGACCAACCTAACAATCTGATCTCTACCAAATTTTGCAACAACATACCCTTATGTGGGAAGCATATTGTGACCAAACTACAAGATCATCAGCCCAATAGTGTGCAGATGGCGGCCATATATGTGTGTAATAAGATTCCCTCTATCAGTTCAAACACGGTGAAACCGAATTGAACGAAATTTGGTACAGAGGTAGCACTAGCAAAGAGCACCACAGTATTATGTTTTATATCGCCGCCATATTGACCGAAACATATTGGCGGTCACCCAAATGTTCAAAGCTTAAATCACGTTACGACTAACCTATTCATCCGATCTCTACCAAATTTTGCAACAACATATATTCATATAGTGAGCGTCATTTGACTAAACTACAAGGTCATCAGCCCAATAGTTTGCAGAAAGCGGCCATGTATGTAAATCGATTCCCCATGTCATTTCAAACACAGTGAAACTGAATTTAATGATTTTTTTTTTACAGAGGTAGCAGTAGCAAATGGCACCTCATATTCCAGTTTAATATCCGTATAGCACGTTGTATTTCAACAAGCTACTGCAAGCAACATTCAATTATACTCCTTTAAAAGGACAAAGAATTATAACAATACCCATGCATTTAGGAGAAAGTAGGCTATATGTTCTTTACTGAACACCTTGTTTTTATCATAAAACTAACCGTTTCGTTAAAAATCCAACAAACCCAAATTTACGATCTTTGACCTTGCATACATTTTTTTGCACACATGTGATCGATAGGGACTTTTCACAATTTCATTATAATGGTATCCCTAACGTTCATGTAAAAATTCAGCTTGTTGAGAATTTATGCAGTGGTGAATGTCTATTTTGACCGTACCCCATGACTTGTTCCATCTGCGACCTCACCAGGACGCCAGGATGCCGCCGCCATTGGGCGTCACTCTACATCCAAATCCACTCCTTGGACTATTCCGCGCCAAGGTCAGGCGTCTTTCTTCGTGACCACGGCCGCCCCACTCCATCGTCATCTGACCAAGGCTTGGTTCTATGGCTGGAGACGTGTTCGCCGGACAACTGAACCATGGTTGTTGGTCTCATCAACTCCTCGCAGTATGATATCCCAGTGTGGTGGTTATATCAACTATCCTACAAGATAGCGCGACGTTGCCAGACCGTCTCAAATTGCAATGTTGTATATCATTATTATTATGGAGTTAGAAGCCATTTTGCAGTGTTGCCTTAGAAAACAAAAGTTTGATGCTTTTCAGTCGGTCAACACGAGTGCACCCAAATGAGATGGGTTATTCCCTAAAACTTAAAAAAAAATACTCGGATGACCAGTTTCGATCGTCAAGCGATCATCATCAGATCCATTACACTTAGGCTATAAAATCTATGAACAGGGTTATTATGTGTGTGCGCGCCAGTAAACACGGCAAGCTGGGCCGGCTGTGACTAGCGCAGACCGCGGCAGCGCGCACCCGGAACAGCCGGTGCAATAACCCGCTCCGCTGACACATATCGTTAGTTCACACGTGTTTTGTCATTCATATGGACGTGTATCTGCAAAGCTTAGACGTTAGTATTGTACGTTTAGTGAGTATTGTGATTGTTGGTCAAGCCTAGACACCAGTTCACATTGCGCGAATGTGTGTATATCCATAATTCATTCATTTCGTATAGGCCATCTATGGACCGCGTCATTCCAACTGTCTCCTACTGGCTTTGATATTTGCCCAGTACGTCCGCATTCGTTCTCGGTGGACCTCCTTCCGTTCCTGAGTCCAAATCTTTCCCGTTTTCAGCTTTGGTTTTCCTTGGAAACCTTTGCAACCTTGAAGTTTCCTTTTGAGTGGGGCGCGCTCCTGAATGTCTGTTGGTGTAATCCCCACTTCTTTCAGCTCTTTATTCAGTTCAATGAACCTGGCCCATTTTGTTTTTCTCTCCTGAAAGTAAGTTATGTTGCGGTTGGTCAGTCTTGCTGGGCTCATTCGTTTCAAATGTCCAAGAAATGTTATCCTTCTCTTCCGGATGGCGTCACTTATCTTCTCCACATGAGTATATAGTTCATGGTTATGCCGTCTTCTGTATTCCCCATTGCTTTTGATGGGACCCAATATCTTTCTCAAAATTTTCCTTTCTCTGTCCTCCAGTTTTTCGACCAAGCTTTTTTGTTCATCGTGAGGCATTCAGAAGCATACAAGACCTCCGGACGGATGACACTGCAGTAATGTTTTAGTTTTGCGTTGAAGGATATTGACCTTTTCTTACATATAGATGTCCTTAGTTAAATGGTAGGCCATTTCCATTTTGCTCATGCGGGATGTGAATGCTTCTTTCTCTGATACATTATAATGTCTCCCAGGCACTTAAACTTTGCAACTCGCTTAATTTTTCCTTGTTCCACAGCAAGGTGTTTGGGCGCCGGTTCGATATTAGTTATGAACACAGTCTTCTCAAAGGAGATCTGGAGTCCTGCCTTCACTGCTTGTGCACTAAGCTGATTAATCTGTTCCGTGGCTGTCTCTAATGAATCAGAAATGATTGCAAGATCATCGGCAAAGGCTAGACAGTCAATTGTGATGTTCCGGCTTCTGTATCCCAGTCTGACTCCGCTTGCAACTCCTTGTTTATTGATTTCTTTACGCCACTCACGGATAACCTTCTCGAGGACACAGTTGAAGAGTATTGGTGAGAGACCATCTCCTTGCCTTACTCCTGTCTTGATTTCAAAGGTGTCTGATAATTCGCCCCTAAACTTCACCTTCGAGGTGGTGTTGGTCAGCGATTGTTGGATGATCGCTCTGGGTTTGTTGCCCAGGCCAAATTATTTTAGGATTCGGATCAGGGTGTTGCGATCAATAGAATCAAATAGGCCTTCTTAAAGTCTACGAAGGTCACCACAAATTTCTTATTCCTGATCTTGAAATAGGAGAGGGTAGATTTGAAGTTTATAATCTGTTCGACGCATGATCACCCTTTCCGGAAACCGGCTTGATACTCTCCCAGTTGTGGATCTAGTTGTTTCTCTTCTCTAGTCAGAAGAGATTTCGAGAGAATCTTATAGGTTATCAGAAGGAGGGAAATGCCACGGTAGTAATTTACGTCTGTTTTATCCCCTTTCTTATGAAGAGTTGAATCAAGGCAGAATTCCAGCCGTTGGGAAGTCTCTCTGTTTTCCAAATTTCGCAGATAATTTCCAATAGTTTATCTAGCGTCTTGTCACCAGCATATTTCTAAAGTTGGGCGATTATAGAGTCTTCGCCTGGTGCCTTGTAGTCCTTCACCGATTGAATAATTTGTTTGATTCCTTCCTTCATAGGTGGTAATGAATCTGGATGAACTTTCACGATGTCTTCAAAAGTAAAAGTGGACTTTGGAACTTCGCAGTTGAGATGTGCGCCAAAATAATTCGCTAGAATGTGACAGATGTCATTATCCATAATTCGTATATGAAAAGCAGAAAATCTTGTTCTGAAAGAAGACGAAAATTCTGAATCAAGTTTCATGGAAGACCTGTGACTAATGCCAGTACAATTCGGAGGGTCGCTCAACGATTCAAGGAAACAGGCTCCGTAAATAATAAGAGTTGAGAGACATTCTTTCATCAGAAGATGTCAGGTGTGTGTTACAAGAGAGGGAATACATTTTCAGCATCGTCTATGAGCACTGTAAGTACACATTATTGAACATGTTTGGTAAAAGTGTGAAAGTGCGCGTCAAACCACCGGCTGAACCAGGTACGCGCGGCCGCTATCTGCGCTAGTCACGGCCGGCTTAGCGCACACACGTAATAAACCTGTAGGTGAAAATATTCACAATATGTACACTTATTTAGTTGCAATATTAGTTGAGATAATGCAACTCGTTAGTATTTGTCAGTTGTGGTCAGTGTGATGTCTTAAGATACTGGAAATGGTGAGGACCTCCGGAATGTGCCTGTTTGGAGTGAATATGTGGTTGAGGTATATCAAGGGTGATGAAAATGTTATAGTAATGGGAGATTGGAATGCTGTGGTAGGAAAAGGGAGAGAAGGGAAGATAGTAGGAGATTTCGGATTAGGTGAAAGGAATGATCGAGGAAGCAGGCTGGTAGAATTCTGCACCGAGCATGAATTGGTCATAGCTAACACCTTATTCAATAACCACAATAGAATAATATACACATGGATGAGACCAGGAGATACAGGGCGTTACCAAATCGACTTCATTATGGTCAAGCAGAGGTTTCGAAACCAGATTTTGGATTGTAAAACATATCCTGGTGCTGACATAAACTCTGACCACAATCTGGTTGTAATGAATTGCAGATTAAAGTTGAAGAAACTGAAGAAAAGCCAAAAAGGTGGGCAATAGACAGACTGAAAGAGAAGGATGTAAACGAAAGATTCAAGAAGAGTATAAAGGAAGGACTAATGAAAAACCCTAAACAAACTTCAATTGCAGACGAATGGGCACTTTTGAAGAATGAAATAACAAAATCCGCAGAAGAAAACATTGGTAGGAAAGAAAGAATAGGGAGAAAACCGTGGATCACTCAGGATATACTAGAATTGATGGATGAAAGGCGGACGCACAAGAATGTAAGAGATGAAAAGGGGAAAACAGAATACAGACGTCTGAGAAATGAGGTTAACAAGAAGTGCAAGGAAGCGAAAGAAGAATGGTTGAAAGAGAAATGTGCAGGTATAGAAAATTGTCTGATATTAGGAAAAGTAGACACAGCTTATCGAAGGATTAAGAATACTTTTGGGGAAAAGAAGACTAAGTGCTGTAATATTAAGGACACAAATGGAAAGCCTCTAACAGATAGGGAAGAAAAGGTTGAGAGATGGAAAGATTACATCGAGAGTTTGTACAGGGTCTTTCATGTAAAATAAGAGCGCCAAGTGGCGGCTTTGTTAACCGCTGCTGCGGTCACCTTGGCCGAGCTTTTGGCGCGCTAAGGCCCCCTGCTTTACGCGTGTGTACAATCCTATATGATGCAGCGGCCTTGCTAGCGTGTGTACAATGCTGAAATCTTACTTTAGTTAGTTAGTTAGTTAGTTAGTTATTGTTGATGAAACCGAAACCCCTATAGTATAGAAAGCGCGCACATAGTACACACGATGGCTGTTTTTTTTCTCTAGTTCCGATGGACTGTATAAAAATAACAGCTTGACATTACCAAACTTGACCTTGCAATAAGCGTGCAGTTGCTCAGTCACCAGTCTAAACCTCGAGTGCTAACACGGTGAGACAGTTATTATTGCAACATCGTATTTTTTATGTAAAACTTATTTTAAGTACGAGTCGGCTCGGCGGATACGTGATGCATTTGTTCAGCAATTTCCTGATGAAGTGCCACCTTCACTAGCACGGATTCACGTAATTGCAAATAAGTTTGACAATACTGGCACGGTGCTCAGTAAAAAACATGCCCGCACACGAACAGTTTTAACAGAGGATGAGCTAGATGACATTGGCGAGAATCTTGAACGGTCTCCGAATAAATCACTCACAAAATTAGCACAAGTAGGGGTTTCGGTTTCATCAACAATAACTAACTAACTAACTAACTAACAAAAGTAAGATTTCAGCATTGTACACACGCTAGCAAGGCCGCTGCATCATATAGGATTGTACACACGCTTAAAGCAGGGGGCCTTGGCGCGTCGAAAGCTCGGCCAAGGTGACCGCAGCAGCGGTTAACAAAGCCGCCGCTTGGCGCTCTTATTTTATATGAAAGACCCTGTATAAGGGAATGGAGATTGAGAATCGTGTAATGGAAAGGGAGGAGGAAATTGATGAGGATGCTAAAGGAGATTTAATATTGAGATCAGAATTTGATAGAGCTTTGGAAGACTTAAGCAGGAACAAAGCACCAGGCATAGATGATATACCGATTGAGTTGCTACGCTGCATAGGAGATGAAAGTCTGATCAGGTTATTTCACTTGGTGTGTAGGATTTATGAGACAGGTGAGGTATCCCCTGATTTCAAGAAGAATGTAATCATCCCTATACCAAAGAAAGTGGGAGCTGACAGATGTGAAGATTACCGTACAATCAGCTTGATTACTCATGCTTCAAAGATCCTGTCTAGAATAATTTACAAGAGGATTGCAAGCCAGATAGAAACGGAGTTGGGTGAAGACCAGTTTGGTTTCAGGAGAAATGTAGGAACAAGGGAAGCTGTACTAAGTCTTAGGCTGATTTTGGAAGGCAGAATAAGGAAAGATAAGAGAACGTTCATGGCTTTTGTAGACTTAGAAAAGGCTTTTGATAATGTTGATTGGACTAAATTGTTTGAGATTTTGAAATCGATTGGAATAAAGTACAGGGATAGGAGGGTGATATACAATATGTACAGAAACCAGACAGCAGTCATTCGAGTTGAAGGGCATGAGAGAGAAGCTGGTATTCAGAAAGGTGTAAGGCAAGGCTGCAACTTATCACCCATACTTTTCAATCTTTACTTTGAACAAGCAATGAAGGAAATTAGAGAAAAATTTAAAGTGGGAGTGAAGATTCAAGGAGAAATAATTTCAACTCTGAGATTTGCTGATGACATCGTCATCTTGGCCGACAAGCCTGAGTATTTGAATGAGTTTTTGAATGGTATGGACTCCGTCTTACGGAAAGAATTCATGATGAAAATAAATAAATAAATGTAAAACAAAAATACTGGAATGCAGCCGAAATAAATCAGAAGCCTCTATGGAGATCAAATTGGCAGGTGAAAAGCTGAAGGAAGTAGGAGACTTCTGTTACTTAGGAAGCAGAATAACCAGTGATGGACGAAGCAAAGAGGATATTAAAAGTAGGTTGGCTCAGGCAAAGAAAGCATTTCTACAAAAAAGGAATCTGCTGACATCGAATATAGATTTAGGTATTAGGAAGTCATTTTTGAAAGCCTTTGTCTGGAGCGTGGCGCTCTATGGAAGTGAAACTTGGACTATTGGTGCAGCAGAAAAGAGGAGAATTGAAGCATTTGAAATGTGGTGTTACAGGAGAATGATGAAGATCAGATGGGTAGATAGGGTTACAAACAAAGAGGTATTAAGACGAGTGGGAGAGGAGAGATGTTTCTGGCGACTGCTAATGAAGAGAAACGATAGGTTGGTAGGACACATACTAAGACACCCAGGAATAGCAAGCTTAGTTATGGAAGGAAGGGTCGAGGACAAAAACTGTAGGGGTAGACCAAGGTTAGAATATGTTAAACAGATTGCCTCGGATATAGGGTGTCGGAGCTATGTAGAGATGAAACGATTAGCTCAGGACAGGGAGGCATGGAAAGCTGCATCAAACCAGTCAAAAGACTGAAGACTCAAACAACAACATGTGGTTGTTGTAAATGGTCAATTCAGATTGTATTGTACAGGCTACTGATCTGGTTAGGGTCTTGCGTGGTCCTGTTGAGAGGAATTCACTTGGACACTTATAGCACTCGACTGACTGGACATTCCTACGTGTGAGGGTCTGTAATTTCGCTGGGCTGCTCCCCCTCCCAGCTGTGTACTCCTTGTGCATGTGTAGGCTACCTTTCTCCTAAAGAGCGTCTCTACCTTAAAATACATTATGGAATTAAATGTAGTATTTGCCTCTCACTCGCACTCCTATGTCCTGCAATTAGCTTCGTCATCTTCCACCACGGCGATGTTGCCATTTCCCAATAATTGAAAGTGACAAATCTAAGAAACTGTTCGCGTGGTCTTATAGAGAATTCTCCGCTCTTTATCATCATCATCATCATCATCATCATCTTGTACCGTTTCCAGCCCCAGGCTGGGTCTGTTTGGAACATAAGCCCCGCCACTTAGTCCTTTCTTCCCACCACCTCTCCGCTGTCACTCTGGTCCAGTCCTCGCCTCTCTTCTTGACACATTCCTCCACTCCTTTCAGCCACCTATCTCTTGGTCTTCCCCTTGGTCGTTTCTTCTGCATCTGCATCTCATGTATCCTCTTGGGAATCTTCTTCTCATCCATTCTCTCTAAGTGTCCATACCACCTCACTCTTGATGTCTCAATCCCACCTTCCAAGGGCTCCTCTTTCACCATTTCCCTGACCTTTTCATTCCTCACCCTGTCTCTTCTTGTTACTCCGATCCTACTTCGCAGGAACTTCATTTCACCTGCCTGTATTCTGCTTATGTCTCTTTTCTTCATTGTCCACGTTTCTGAAGCATAGGTCAGTATCGGGATATAGTAGCATCTGTATAACACTTCCTTGCTTTTTTGTGGGACATCTTTATTCCACACTAAGCTCCTAATGCTTCTCAGAAATGCTTCTGCCTGTCTGCCACGTTCCGTAATCTCTTTGTCATTTCTCCCATTTTCCTCCACTATACTTCCCAAGTACTTGAGACTTTCCACCTTCTTCAGCTGTCCACCTCCAAGTGTTATCCCACTCATTGGTCTGTCCTTTTTCCTGGTCGTTAACAGGATCTTACATTTACTGATGTTGAACTTCCATCCGTACTCTCCCACTGTTTCTTCCCAAGCCTTCAGTTGCTCCTGAATTTCCTCCTCCCTGTTTCCCCAGACCATGAGATCATCTGCAAACACCATTGCTTTCATCTTATCTTCTCCTATCTTTCCTGCTATCCGTGTCATTACCTCGTCCATAACCACAATAAAGAGAAGGGGTGACAGCGCACTACCCTGTTTCAGGCCACTCATTTGTCTGAACCAGTCTGTTCTTTCCCCTCCAACTTTCACACAACTCACACTTCCACAATACATCTCCTTCACTCTGCCAACAGTCCCTTTTTCCACTCCCATATTTTCCATTGCTTTCCAAACCTTCTCCCTACACACACTATCATAGGCCTTTTCGATGTCCAGGAAGGCCATCAACAGATCCTCTCCAAATTCGTAGTGGTGTTCCTGGAGCTGTCTCACTGAAAATATGAGATCCACTGTTGATCTCCCAGGTCTGAAACCATACTGCTCCTCTCTCAATTTTCTCTCCACTTTGGCTAGTATTCTACTTTCTAATATCTTTTCATATATCTTGGCACAGTGAGGTATGAGTGTGACTCCCCTGTAAT
Source organism: Meconema thalassinum (assembly GCA_946902985.2). Classification (NCBI taxonomy): domain Eukaryota; kingdom Metazoa; phylum Arthropoda; class Insecta; order Orthoptera; family Tettigoniidae; genus Meconema; species Meconema thalassinum. The sequence continues at coordinate 1,765,899,338 of OX336388.2, forward strand.
TTCTGCAATCCTTTCTGCTTCCTTTCTTAAATATTGGGACAATTAATCCTTTCTTCCAATCTTCTGGGGTCTTTTTCTCCTTCCATATCACCCTCATCACACGGTACACGATTAAAGTTAGAAGAATGATAATTTGGGGATATGTTTGTTGTGTGGCGAAAACGTCTACCAAGGAGGGATTTTAGGATATTCAGGTTCTAAAGCGACCGCTCTTTATGATGGTGTAAAAATATAAAGCCATAAATAATTAACACATGGCCAAATTTTCAGAATTACGATATTTTTGCGCGAATCTAAATTTTTGCAGATATAAAACTTATCACGCCGTAGATAATGAACGCAACAGATCAAAAATATATTTTAGATTGCCTGATGTTGGTAGAAGATACTCTATTTCTCAGGGCAGTAATTATTTTCATAGTAAGAAAGTTATGTTTTTTTTTTTCTTAAATGTAACTTGAAAAATCTGAGATGGTATCACAGGATAGTTACGTAGCGACAAACCTTTTTAAGCAGATTTCATTAGAAAGCTAACTATTGCAATGGGTACCATGTTTCGACTTCCAGAACATTTCGACTTATCTTCGCGTTTTACATCCTCCAGTCCCCAAAACCACCGTCAGTTCAAAAGTTTATATATAATTTATGTGTATATACAGGGTGTAATTGATATAATGGAAGTCCGTTACACTGGTCATCGAACAGACAATTCTAAGCAAATATCTTCATGAAATTTAGTCAGATCTTAATTAGTGTAGGTGGAATTAAATCACAAAAATCGTCAGTCAATGTCTTGGAAAAGGGTTTAGACTACGTTCCCCTCAGCAGCACAGCTGACTTCTCCCCGTCGCCCTCCCCTACAACGCTGAAGAATGTTAACAAGATTCTGAAGTTGAGTGACCTCGTCGTCGTGTCTGCCAATGGCGTTGAAATACACAAACCGAGCCTATGAACAGCTGATTCACACCTTCATGGGGAGTGGCTGCACGACTAGTGATGGTGGATCAATTTAGGATTTAGCCATCCTCATGGCCTATGAATAGAAAATGGAAATCTTAGAGATTTGGTAAATTAATTGAAGGAACAGTATGTCTATCTTTGTGCGAAGACAGTGCAACGACTGTAATAAAAATAGTATTAATATTATTATAGTAGGCTGCTACTACCAATGATAGTAATAATAGACTTTTAGACACACTAACGTCTATTATGTGGTTTATTTTGTATGTCGATTTGCCAGACTTTTATGTACGCAGGATTCCTTGCATGTGCCATGAAATCCATGGACATGTTCGTATTAGCACATTCATTTGCAACATGACTGAACGTAGATCGCACCTTCGGGAAGTTTAGCACTCTACCACCAGAGCTACACATGATGACTCTTATTATTATTATTATTATTAGACGATTATTATTATTTTTGATGTGTAACACCTTTCCGCTCGGTTGCTGGATTGTTTTGTGGGAGTGATTTTGAAAATTGGGGACGGAAGTGGATCGGAACGATCGAGCTGGCAGTGGAGGATCAAACGGAAGTATGCACTGCCCTCTCGATCGATCAAACGGAAGTGTACTAGCTGGCAGTGGTGGACAACGGAAGTATGCACTGCCCGCTCGATCGATCAAACGGAAGAGTACTAGCTGGCAATTGTGGACAACGGAAGTATGCACTGCCCGCTCGATCGATCGAATGGAAGTGTGCCCTAGCTGGCAGTGGTAAATCGCACGGAAGTATAAGACGCACTGCCAACTCAATCGATCGATCCAGCTGGCACTGGTAAGAGAAACAATCAGCGCGCGGTGTCGAAAATTGATACCATGACGCACTCTCGGTCATGTGGAATGTATATGACATACTGAACGGAAAACGCTCATGCGAATTCTGGTGTCAATTGATTTAAACAAATGACATGGTACATGTTCGAAGTCTTCGTATCAGTATTTAAATGGCAAAATGCCTTAATATCAAACATTGTAAGTAGTCGGCATAGCATTGGCATAAGGCATAAGGCATCGAAACAAGCAAAATATAAATGAAACGTAATTCCGTAATGCAGTATTATTGGAACGTGGAGATAAGTCACCATCTTGTGCACACTATTTGCGTAGTCGAAATAGCCGTGGGGTTATTTCGTATGACTGTGAATCTAGACATCTTGGGTTCGAATCCTGGGCGGGTAGATATTTTTGCTACCAGATTATCATTTTAAACGATATTTATCATATCAATATGACTCATTTTAACAGAATCCATATGAAATTACGTGTTGGTCTGTGAATGAAGAGGACCTGTTTATAAGGAATTTGAGGTTATGAGCGGTGTCGCGTCTATTAATCTAGTTGATCCATATCGTATTCTTATTTAAGCTGGTGGAAGCTACAAATCATCTAATAAAATGAGTACCGTATTATAAAGTGCAATATCTGTAAAACAATCCTTTTACAATAGATTAATATTTGTGTCAATAATACTATAAAATACCGGTGTATCAATAATTTCACGTGAGGTTTCTTCTATGTCAGATGTTACACGTCATATGCGACTACTGTAAGGCTCGTATTTTTAGCCTACTTTCGATTTTTGCAAAAAATGAAAGTAGACTTATGAGATCAACACAGGGCGAAAAAAAGTGTGTCTGTCTGTGTGTGTGTGTATGTGTGTGTGTGAGTCTGTGTGTGTGTGTGTCTGTGTGTGTGTGTGTGAGTGTGTGTACTCTGAATGTCTGTCCCCCCCTATCAATTCGAACACGGTGAATGCGAATTGAACGAAATTTGGTACAAAGGTAGCACTAGCAAAGGACACCTCAGTGTCATGTTTTATATCGCCGCCATCTTTACTAAAACTGAATGGCGGCCACTCAAACGTTCAAAACGTAAAATCAAATAACGACTAACCAAATCTTCCGATCTCTACCAAATTTGGTAACAACATACCTTCGTATATACTCTGTGAGCTGCCTGAATAGGATTGACATTTCGCCGGATATTCCTCGTCAGTCATCACCCCTCTGCATCTCAACCAATCCAATGTCGCATAGTTGATGTCATAATACTCTGCGTTGCAATATTACAGCCCACGTGCGTCAGTGCCTTGTCAGCCGTATCTCTGGCTTGTACAGTTTGGCAATCTCGTTCTCAGACCACATGGCGAGACCAGAACTGTCAATCCTCTTCTGGCAGCTCACAGAGTATAGGATGCGTCTTGTGACCAAACTACAAGGTCGTCCGCCATACCATTTCAGGATGGCGGCCGTGCGAATTATGCAAACTTTATAATCCATATCATGGGACCCACCAGTTCCGATTATCGAGCCAAGAATCGTTTTAACTGTTCTAAAGGAAGAGGCACGTTCGAAATTAAAAGTTTATTTTGTAATACTATAGTGCAGACGTGATTTTAAAAAGCTGAGCAGATTTAGTAATAAGACAAGATGGCAGCGGATATCTTGTGCCTGACTTATATTTCACTAATTTGAGTATTGCATGCAATATAGCGTACTGATATAAAATAAATAAACTTTGTATGAAATGCTTTATATATAAATAATATACTCCAGTGATGAAATCGTTTAGTATAAATCATTATTTGCTAACAAGTTCTATGTAAGTCATTTTATATAGAACGATATTCGTTGACACAATTAGCTCAGTGGTAGAGCGTTAGCCTATCGCCCAAATGCCTATGGTTCAAACCCGATCAGAGCTAGTTTTTTTGCTTGAAATTTTATATGTTTATTGTCTTGTAATGACTCAGATGTTTTAAAATTAAGCGTTATATTGTGCATATTATGGTGTAAAATATATATTTAATTAAAACATAATTCGCCAGCAGATTTACTCGAGACATCTAGCTGCCAAAAAGGTAACTGCACGCCGACCAGATTTTATTGAAAAGTTTCTTCTTCTGGCCGCTAGAATGCACTCGCTCTGTTAAGATTATATTGTCAGATATTTCACCACTAGATAGCACGACTAGTCTACGTGGGGCTCCATTGATTACTATACCATTTGCATTCTATGCGCATCGAATTTGAAGAATGACAAGATGATACTACGATACATTTTTACTTTCTATTTTAAAGGGTTTGTAACAGCCTATTGTGCATATTTGAAAATGTTAATTGAAGTAAAGAACAAAACGATTTCACATAGTATCTGAACTCTACCGTTGGTGCTAATTCAGGATATTAATTAATACTTCTATTTCAGCCAAATAGCAATCGAAAATATCCACATAGTTGGTATACACACGTCTCTGTAGGGTCATGGAAAGATTTGTTAATTCAATTAGGGTTGTGAAAGTCATACGCAGCCAGACGTGTAAAGACATGCCTCAACTCGAAGTTGGATGTTGCCCGCGTCAGGCCGATTATGTAATAATAATAATAATAATGTTATTGGTTTTACGTCCCTTTTAACTACTGTTGCTTTTAGAGACGCCGGGGTGCCAGAATTTTGTCCCGAAGGGGATCTTTAACGTGCCAGTAAATCTACTAACACGGCTCCCTCGCATTTGTGCACCCTCAAATGCCAGTTGACTGCGCCAGGATACGAACCTGAAACATACGGTCCAGCAAGCGAGAACTTTACCGCTGAGCCACGCCGCCAGTCCGGTCGATTATGTCTCCAGATCCATAACATTCTTTAGATACTTCTTATCTTTCTTTCTTCAATGATGGTAGCAGTTTTTATCTAGGTTGTGGCGTTTGGTAGAGGTAAATCGTTTCTAAGGTCTTCAACAAAGAATAGTTCTATTATACTCTTTGATAATAACAACGAGTTATAACTATACTCATACATTTAGGAGAAAGTAGGCTATATGTTCTTTACTGAACATCTTGTTTCTTGTTTATCATCATCCACATGTTGTGCTAGTGTTGAGACAGCTTACCCGTACTGGCCGATATGCAAGTCGGGTCGTGATGGCGCAGCGGTCCAGCTGTTGGCCTCTCACCACAGCGGACAGTGTTTGATTCCCGGTCAATGATGTGAGATTTTCGAAGTCAAATGCCATGTCCTGTGCTTCGGATTCCACATAAAAAGTTGCTCATGATTACGATATTTACGTTCATGTAAAACCACAAACTTCCTTGCTTCTCACCATCGACAGTCACAAGATGATTTCCCTTGGCATCCCACGTGGCCAAAGTTGGGATGTCCCTTCATAAGACCACGACTGCTTTCTTTCCTACCCCCGCGGTGTAGGCATACGCATTACATCATGCACCACGATCGCAGCAAGTCCGGTGATTGGAGGTCCGAATTGAGCACCGACAGTGGCTATCCTGAGTTTGGATGATTTCCCCGGATTCTTCCACGCGCTTTCCAAGCACATGCCGGGATATTATGGTACTTGGAGTCCCAGGGCACCAAACTCATTTACGACCCTAATAACTACAGGTACACATACTACTACAGTCACCACAGAAACACAGTTTATCGGACAAATCTAACACCCAACTACACGGGGCTGATAAAAAATGTCCCAAGCCCCTAAAATGAAATAACAACCATCACAAGAAACTTGCAAGTGTCTTCCATCATCATTGTTACCAAAAACATTTATTTACTAAACGTCCTAAACAATTGGAACCCTACTTAAAAATAAATAGCATTCAGTAAAGATATAATCTCTTGTAATTAGTTTAGTAGTCTAATAATAATATTAATAATAATAATAATAACATGTTGTTAGACACACTATTTTTTGGGGGGGGGATGTCGAGATTCCGGAATGTTGAGTTCACAGAATTTAATGTAGACTACGTGCCATTACATCCATCGGCATAAGGCTGTCGTGTTTGTTCACCTTCATTTATTACATGACTGAACCTTGATCGAACCCTCGAGAAGGATAGCAGTCTACTACCCGAGATACACAGCCTCGCTATCATTTAATTATTATTATTGTTTTATTCAGTACAAATAACACATTACTGGTACATCACAACATAACTATACGGGCTTCAGGGAACCAAATTATAGTTATTGAAACAGCCATTTCTAAGCTGGAGAGTCAAAATTGCTACCCATGAGCTTCCAGGCGATTCGGGTTGTTGAGATAACTACTGCCTTCTGCATTAGTTTGTGCAGATGAGTATCAAGATCTAGTTCTTTAAGGTCTTGGAGCAAGGTACTTGCGTTCACGCTCTTACTTGAGACAATGATAGGTATGGTCTTTATCTGTTCTACATGCCATTGCCTTTTGATAGGGCCAACCTACTCACTATATTTGCTTTATTGTTATTATTATTATTATGTACATGTGGTACCGTTCTAGTATGAAATCTTGGAAGTAGTTTTCCATGGTTTCGTACTTCTACCCCCAGGCAAATACCAGAATGGTTCCTAACTTAGGGCCAAGGCCGCCTTCCTCCCAATCCTCAACTGAATTACAAATACCCACATTACTACAGAAACCACAAAAACACAGGTTATCAGACAAATTCTACCCACGATTACCAAAATCGCAAAGCCTCTCAAACAATACATCAAGTATTTTATTTCTGTCTTAAATGCTAGTTCTGAACACAATACGGGATGTCGGAATTTAGTTCTAGTGTATTTCATTAACGTGCCGAGCGTCAATGACACACCGGGGCTGATGAACGAGATTATTTTATTCTTACACTTACAAAGTAGGCTACACAATACTACCGGTCCTAACGCCCCAAACTATTGCGTGCAATTTCAACAACATCAACAAAAACAACATCAATACAAATTTTTTTACGAGACGGGTATCGCTTCCTCATAACAGCTGATACCACCCCTTAACCGGTATGGTCAATGCTCCGATTACGTAACAACTTCCCCTCCGCGCGTCAATCCACCTCGCCCCGCCTCGTATCCCCCAGACTGCTTTTCCAACTTCTGCTTGAAGAGTTTCTGTAAAACCTAAAAACATTCACTTTTTAATGATTAATATTCAATTTGAAGGTAGGTGACAAATTTTGTACCTAGGAAGCTTAGAATAGTCTCTTCTATCACCAGTGTAACGAACTTCCAGTATATCAATTACACCATGTATATATATATATATATATATGTATACAGGGTGTATTTGATATGATGGAAGTCCGTTACACTAGTGATAGAAGAGACTATTGTAAGCTTCCTAGGTAAAAAATTTGTCACCTATCTTTAAATTGAAAATTTATCATTAAAAAGTCAATGTTTTTAGGAATTTCCGAAATTCTTCAAACAGAGGGTGAGGCAGCAGACTGGGGTAAACGGGGCGGGGCTAGGTGGGGCGATGCGCGGAGGAGAAGTTATTACGTAATCGGAGCGTTGACCTTACTGGTTGAGGGGAGGTATCAGCTGTTACGAGGAGCGAGCGATACCCGTCTCGTAAGAAAGTTTGTATTGCTGCTGTTGTTGTTGTTGTTGTTGTTGCTGTTGTTGTTGTTGAAATTGCACGCAATGTCTTGGGACGTTATGACCGGTAGTATTGTGTAGCCTACTTTGTAAGTGTCATTGCCGTCCTAAACTTTAATGAAATACAGTGTGACAAAATTCCGACATCCCGTATTCTGTTCAGAACTAGGCATTTAAGACGGAAGTAAAATACTTGATGTTTTGTTTGAGAGGCTTGGCGATTTTGGTCATTTAACCCCATGTAGCTGGGTGTGGGTAGAATTTGTGTGATAACCTGTGTTTTTGTGGTTTCTGTAGTAATGTGGGTATTTGTAATTCAGGTGAGGATTCGGAAGAAGGCGCCGGCCCTGTGGTGTTGGGGCAGTGCAACTGCCTCTCACCCGGAGGTCCTGGGTTCGATTCCCGGCTCCATCAGGGATATTAGAAACAGACGTGAGGGCTGTAACGCGGTGCACTAAGCCTCGTGAGGGCAATTGAGTCGCTGTCTGACAGTGAGGCAGTGCCCCAGTCGGGAAAATCAAGATTAATGGCCGAGGGGACCCGATGCACTGACCACGCGTCACCCTAATATCTGCAGGCCAAATGGCTGGGCAGCGGTCGCTTGGTAGGCCTAGGCCCTTCATTGGCTGCACTGCCAGCGGTTATGGTTATTGAAAAGAAGGCGGCCGTGGCCTTAAGTTAGGAACAATCCCGGCATTTGCCTGGGGTAGAAGTGGGAACCCATGGAAAACTACTTCCAAGATTTAATACTAGTACGGTACCACATGTACATATTGTGAATTGTCCCATCCCATCTCCAGCCCTGGGGTGGCCATAAACTGGAGAAGGGGGTGTTGATTTATTGGCCAATCAACAATGTACATACAAATGAAAATACACGAAAATGAATATAAAATACAAATACATTGTTATAATACAGTGTTATAATAATAATAATAATAATAATAATAATAATAGGATAATAATAATAATAGTCTGATAATAATAATAATAATAAGAGTCAGCATGTGTAGTTCTGGTGGTAGAGTGCTAACCTTCCCGAGGGTGCGAGCTACGTTCAGTCATGTAGTAAATGAATGGGATCAAATACGATCATGTCCATGGATTTCATGGCACATACAAGAAATCCTACGTACATGAACATCTGCCAACTCGACATACCAAAAAGAAACATAAAAGAAGTTAGTGTGTCTAAAAGCCTATTATTACCATTATTAGTATTATTAATATTTTTATTACAGTTGTTGCACTATCTTCACACAAAGATAGACCAACAGTTCCTTAAATTAATTTACCAAATCTTTAGGATTTCTATTTTCTATGCATGGTTCATGAAGCTGGCAAAATCCTAGACAGATCCACCAGCACTAGTCATGTAGCCACTCCCCATGAAGGTGTGGAACAGCTGTTCATAGGCTCGGTTTGTGTATTTCAATGTCATTGGCAGACAAGACGAGGAGGTCACTCAACTTCAGACTCTTATCAACATTCCTCAGCGAGGGAGGGGAGGGGACGGGGAGAAGTCAGCTGTGCTGCTGAGGGGAACGGAGTGAAAGCCCGTTTCCAAGACATTGACCGACGATTTTTGTGATTTAATTCCACCTACACTAATTAAGATCCGACTTAATTTCATGAAGATATTTGCTTAGAATACCATCTTCTATCACCAGTGTAAAGGACTTCCATCATATCAAATACACCCTGTATATACAGTATAAGAGGCAAATGGTGATTCATTTCGTGCACCATTCTGTAGGCTATAGTGTATACGATTCTCACGTCCTTTGGTGCTTCCTGTCATAGGAAATTGTATGTTCCTGGCAGCCTAGTAATAACTTAACGATACTGTATGACTGTAGGTACGAGGGCTGTTTTTTAAGTAAGGGCCGTATTTTTAAATTAACCGAACATTTTATTTTGAAACCACATTTATTTTTAGATTTTACATACCTTCTTCTATTTTTCTACATAGTTGCCTTGTTTATTTAGGCACTTGTCATACCATAAAACTAAGTTCTGAAATCCCTCTGTATAAAAGTCTGCGCCTGCTCTGACAACCAAGAATTCACGGCTGTTTTCACTTCTTCATCGTTGGCGAAGCGCTTCCCCCAAGATGACGTTTCAGCTGCGAAAAGAGATGGAAATCTGTGATCACAGATGGCCGAACTGAGCGTTCATCATCATGAACATTTTTACGGCCATTTTTGAACTCGCGTACTCATTTTCGCACTTTACCTTCCGTCATTGCATTATCACCATACACCTCACAAAGTTGACGATGAATGTCTGCAGCCGACATGTTTCTTGCACTCAAAAAACCTATCACAGATCATACCTCAGACGCGGCGGGTGAATCAATAATCTTAAAAATTGTAAAGATGCACAGTTCAGCTTACAGGTTAGCTACACAGCAGAAACTGACGCCTGCTTGTTCGCAAAGGATGCCGGGAGGTAGCGCACACGCTTGTTGCGTTGTGCGCACTAACTACGGGCTTAAAAAAAGCGGCCCTTACTTAAAAAAACGCCTTCGTATGTATTTATACAGGGTCATCGAAAAAGGTGGCCTTAATTTTGATTTGTAGACGATATTCAAAGGGAAAAGGGAATAATGTTACCTTCCAGCAGGATGGAGCACCGCCTCACTACAGTCTTATTGTACGTGAAGCTCTCAACAGAATCTTTCTTGCTCAGTGGATTGGTAGAGCTGGTCCTCTTGCGTGGCCGCCAAGGAGCCCTGACTTAACTCCTTTAGATTTTTTCTTTTGGGGCTACATAAAATAATTGTTTACGCTCAAAATATCCAGTGCCTGCAACACCTAAAGGAACGAATCACCGATGCGATAGGAACTGTATCTCCTGACATGATTCGGCGGACCTGGGCGGAGGTGGACTATCGCTTGGACGTGTGTCGTGCCACAGGCGGAGCTTACATCGAGGCCTACTAAATAGGTAAACAAAACTTTATGATTTTCTCTATCTTTTGGTGTAAAAATATACAGCCTGAGCTATTACAAATCAAAATTAAGGCCACCTTTTGCGACTACACTGTATATGTGTGTATGTATGGATGAAGATTCACCCGGAAATAAAGAATGATTATCGGCTACATATAACGACTTTCAGTTTGAACGAATAGCGTGCCCGAATAACTCAGACTATAGGTCTATCAATCACGATAAGGGTGTATAAAAGTCACATCAGAATATTAAGAGGAGAGAGAGAGAGTATAGTTTGTGAATAGTTCATTGAATAATGTTGGCGTGGACTCAATATCCAATGGGGTTTACCTGGTAACCAGGTTAATAATAAATGTGTAATGGTCTACACATTTCACAAACATGAACATTGGAATGTGATTGGTTTTGTAGTAACACAATGCAGGAATTAGTAAAACATGCGTTAGCATATCATCGCTGTTAGCTGGAAAGTGATTCGAAATTCAACACACATTATTACCATGCAACAGATTAATTCAGTGTAATTTCAAGATTAGCTCTTCGCACTAGTCAGTGATCAAAACTTGGATAGCTGTGTTTCTAATAGTATTGTTTGTGAAGGGAAAATTATATCAAACTAACTTTCTCGTTACTATGCTTTCCTCTTGAAATTGAAAATTAGAGTAATAACAATAATAATAATTTTTTAATTAATTTTTATTATTTTTAGGGGAAGAAATGCATTTACGCACAGAGTGTCGGGCTCCTGCTCCTGAGTAGCAGACTACCGACTAAAACTCCCCCGTTACTTCTGAACACTAGCCTGGAACCGTTTATCACATTACTTCAGGCTAGAGTCAATTTATATTTGCCCGTTGGGCACTCTTCCGTAATGAATCATCTTCAGTGGCGATCCAGATCCGTCTTCTTTGTACGGAGGATATCTTCAACAAACCTTGCTACAAGTTTCCAATGTTCTTCATTTTGTAGCTTTACCGCAATAATATTGTCGGGAGATATCTCTACATCAATTTGATCTTGAAGAGACTGCCTACTTTGGACCCACCGTCCACAAGAGAAGAAGGTGTGATTAACATTATCTACCTCATTAACACAGTAGATACAATCTGGTGAATCCACTTTCCCCATCTTCTTAAGATAAGAACAGAAGTACCCATGGCCAGTCAAGAACTGAGTGAGATAATAACCAACCTCTCCATGTTTCCTCTCTGTCCAAACCTGCACCTGGGGTATCATTCTCCTAGTCCACTGGCTTCGGTGTCCTTGCTCCCATTTGATCTGCCAATTGTGAAAGGTTTGTGCTCTTGCTGTTCGTCTTGCGTTTTGTAAACCTACTTCCGATTTCCTCCAGTAAATGTACTTGCGTTCTTTCGCTAGAAAAAAATTGGAATTATCCCAGCAATAACAAGAACTGCTTCTTCAGAGACCTTGCGATAAGCAGATGCCACGCGTAAAGCACACCGCCGCTGCACTTGTGCTAGTGACTTCCTATAAATTTCCTTATCAAGGGCATCCGCCCATATTTCCGCTCCATACAGCAGAACTGAATGGATGGCTGTCATCAGTAATCTCCTCTTACTAGATTTTGGCCCACCAACATTGGCCATTAGCCGACTGAGAGACGTTACTCCTCTTGCCGCCTTATCTGCAGTCCGTCTAATTTGTTCTCCAACATTCAGTTTATTGTCGATCATGAGGCCCAGATATTTTGCTGCTGGCCGCGTCTCTACTTGTATGTCTCCTACCTGTATTGGGAGTATTGTCTGAATTCTCTTCTTTGTTAGGACTACAATTTCTGGCTTACCAAGTGCTAGAGACAGACCATGTTCCTCCATCCAACTATTGATTGTACGCATTACCATATTGAGTCGCAACTGTGCCTGCTCGACACTTCTTCCTGCTACAAGAGCAGCAACATCATCTGCATAACCTACTAGGATAGTTTCATCAGGGACTTCAGATCTCAGCAAGCTATCATATGTGATATTCCATAGATCTGGTCCTAAAATCGAACCCTGTGCTGCTCCGGCTGAGACCCATACCCTGCGTTGTCCTTCTGTCGTGTCATAAAGCAACGAACGATCTTTCAAGTAGGAATTTGTCATCCGTAAGAGATAATTTGGAACATGAAATGTATTCTCCATCGCGTTCAGCATGTCACTCCACTTGACAGATTTGAATGCATTTCTTACGTCAAGAGTAACAAAGAGAACCACACGACGGGAGTGGTGATTGTAATTCTCCGCCCGCTGGACAGCTGCAACAATTTCTTGTATCGCATCCAGGGTCGATCTTCCTGTTCGAAATCCATATTGTCTTGGTGATAAGTCGCCCACTGCCATGATCGCTTGGCGCAACCTGACTCTCAGAAGCTTCTCAAAGAGCTTGCCTGTTGTATCGAGCATACACAGAGGGCGGTAAGATGATGGAAAATCCGGGTCTCCCTTTCCCTTATTAATGAGCGACACACGACAGACCTTCCAGCAGATGCTGAACACTCCTGCTTTTAGACACTTGTTGAACATTCGTAATATTAATTGTGGATGTAAGTCGATTATTAATTTGAGAATCTCATTTGAGATGCCGTCAGGACCAGGGGATTTTTGCTTCGCAGAGACTGAGTTGCCTTACTGAACTCATCCTCAATAAAAAGAGGAATTTCAATATCTACATAGAAATTATGCTCAGGGATTGTTGGATGTGTTGGGAAAAGAGTTTGGACAATAATGGCCATACTGTTTGCATCCATGACGCACGGTGTTCTTTGTGACCCAAGCTTCTTTCTGACAATTTTATAACCCAATCCCCATGGATCAGTGTCAATATCCTCACATAGCTTCCTCCAGCTCTCAGCTTTGCTCTGATTTATGGTTTTCCGAAGTAGCTTCTTTGCATCTCTATGTTCGGCTGATGAGGCATTGGCATCATCCAGATTTCTTGTCCGTTGTGCGGCACGTCGGAGTCTAAGGCAATTCCGCCTCAATTCTGCAATTTCATGTGTCCACCAATATGCAGGGCTCTTCCGATGGCGTGATCTTAAACTTGGCATTGAGGTATCACAAGCCAATGTAATAAGATTTTAGTTGAGGAAACGAGAGTTTCAACATCAGCCTCTCCGTCAGGCTCCATATCCTCAATTAGTTCTACACCACTGGCTAACGCTTCCTTAAATGCATCAAAATGGATCTTATTCAAATTCCATCTCCGTTGTTTCTGAGTAGGTAAGTTCTTCCCACTTATATTACTGCACACATCAAATTTAATATACTGATGATCACTACCAGTGTAGTCTTCTACGCGGACACCATCTGTACATTGTCATCACTTACTGGTGGGTGACCAGATCGAGGCATGTGTTCCACACGTTAGCGCCCATCCCGAAAGGCTGCAACCCATCTTGCTACCGTTCTGAACGGTAACGCAGCTGCACCGCACGCTTCCTGCAATCCTCGGTGACACTGTTTAGCACTGCGACCCCTAGTACACTGAATTTTTACCCACGTTCTCTGCTCCTGCTTGGAAAGCATTGCGACTGTCTTTCGCGAGCGCTGGTCTCACACTACTCATCTAACAGGCGCGACTGCGCACGAGCGGTGGTGAGGACGGGCGAGGTCATGTGCTCTGAGGGAGGGGATGCAGGGCAGCAACCGTCGGTAAAAGTGGCTAGGCCCAACATTGTTGCAACTTGGCACTGAAGCATTGGTTCCAAAACTAAAAAACCAACCCACGTATAAGCTTCCTTTCCTTGGTGTGTGGTACTAACGGCTCAGAAGCCATGGAGATATCCGGAATGGTCTCTGTATAACCCGGACGCCGAAAGGTTGACACTGCACCTACATTTAAGATCAAAAGCCCTGTCCTTGATGCCATTTCCAGAATGAACTTACCTCGGTAATTGGTATGTGGCATACCCCATTCCACTGCTCTGGTATTGAAATCCCCAGCTACAATGATTGTTCCAGTTGTATTAAGAATGGCATCTTCCAGAGAGTTGACTTTCTGACGAAATTTTCCCATTGTTTCATTTGGAGGAAGATAGACACTAAAATAGGTCACTCCTCTACTCTTTAACCAAACGAATCCGTTCCCGCTCCCATGTTCTTTAATTGGAATTTTTCCAGGGTCTAAGATCCAAATAGCAGAGGTGCCTAGTTGATCTCGAAGCCAGAGAGGTGACTCCTTATCTTGGTACTCTTCACTAATTAACGGCAGATCAGTTTGTTTCTCGGCAGCTAGCCGGTACAACAGATGATGGGCTGTTCAACTCCTTTCTATATTAGCTTGTAGAACTCGGATCATTTTAGTTTCAAGTACGTCGCTTTCTCCAGGGCCTCTCGGAATACCTTACATTTGCCCGATCCGGCCACATGACACAAATCCTGCTGCGTTACGCCACTCTCCTCGCATAAGACACTCTTCTTTGGGTTGATGCAATCCTTGGCTTTGTGATCATTCTGTCCACAGTAGAAGCAAGACTAGCTTCTGTCAGGGCCTTCACAAATTTTGGCTATATGACCATAACTAAGGCATCAGTAGCATCGAGGAACTGATATTCTCCGCCTCACTCTACAACTGACCCATCCTACTTGAACCAAGCCTTCCCTTAGAAGATCATTTGCAGCTTTTTCTGGCAGAGTTATAACAGCCATTATCTGATTCCGACTGTTAGTCTGCGTTACTATAATCCTCAGACCATCCGGGGGTTCTTTAATAATATCCATAATGGACTCTAAGACTTCATCTTTGGTCGTGAGAGCATCAAGATCTCTAATCTCAATTGTCACCTTTGGCTCAAGACTGCGGACTGTCGCATCTTGTCCCAAGATATTCTTAAATGAGTCGCTAAATGCCGCATTATCTCGATTGCTTTTCCCGAGAGTAACAAGAATTTCACCGGCTCTAGTCTGGGTTATAGACCTAACTTCCGTTCCTGTGTCAGCAGGATTTGCCTTCTGCCGAATCTCCCGTAACACATCGCCATACGACTTGCCTTCTGCTGGCTTAATTAACACAGCTGGCAGTCGAGACTTTGTTAGTTGCTTCTTGAGCATTTGACTCTGTCTCTTGCCTGGAGAATCTTCCCGCCGCAATTCAACCTGCATTTGATTCCTTTTCTCTCGTGGTTTCTTCCTGGACACAACCTTAGTCCATGACTCTACTTCTCCTCTTTCCTTTTCTTCCATTTCTCTTTCGTCATCAAGAGATTTTGATGCTTGTGCTCGATCAGTTATTGTGGTTTCGTCGACTTGTTGTTTCTCCTTGTACCTAGCATTCTTACAGAAGACAATGCTGTCAATGGCCTCCTCCATCTCCACAATACCATCCTTCACATCCTTGGACATGTTTTTCTGTTTCGCCGCAGCAAGCTTCATCTTTTGAATAATATTATAGCATTTCTGCAATTCCTCTTCTTCCGTTCTCCTCAGTTTGTCAAGATGTTGGGATGGGAGAGGTATTGTATCTTTCGCAACTGCACCATCACTCGATGACTCTCCCGTTATATTCAACTTAGACAATCGAGGCCATACCTCATTTTTCCAGTTCGCATCTCTTTCTTGGTTCGTTAGAAGACGATTCAGGTTCCGAAACTGGTAAAGCGTAGGTCAGGCCAGTGGTGGGGGAAGAAAATAGCGCTGACTCCAAAGAGTCCAGACCCTCCCTCTATTATGAAGCTCGTACCCAAGGTAGCGGGGCTCTAATGGCCGCCGAAGTAGGCCAGACCTTCTTACTGCCCCCTGACGACGGAACCTATAGGCTCTGTTGACTATACTACTACTCTAAGCTCAGATGACTTTGGATAATACGATTAGATTACGTCACTTCCCGTCACAGAGGAAACTTCATGCTCTATGGGTTAATAGTACACGATAAAACTTAACCCCAAAATCACGTAACAAATCCAGTCTACACTCGATGAAGTTGATTTGAGGAATACAATTTAGTGAGCACCGTATGTAAAACTATGAACTACGATACACACTGACCTGTTTCCAAGCTGGAATACAATTCTCACTTCCACAAATAACAATTTTTTCGAAAAAATCCACCAGTACCGCACAAGCACACTGTATGTCAAACATGGCCATCACAACAATCCAATAATAATAATAATAATAATAATAACCCCGCCAACCTGGGCCCAATGTTTGGGAAGCCAGGCTCTGCCTGTCACAAGCCAGGACAAAGCGGTGAGTTATAGAGGAGTAACACCTCTTTAAAAAACCGAGGTCCAGCTGACCCGGCTGGTAGTACCTTGTAAGGGTCCCTTGCCAGGGTTACGGTGAAGTCCTCAACGGCATTGATGGTGGTATAGATGATCTATAGAACAGTGTTAATGGCGGACGAGGCGGCCTTGTATCCGGGATTAATAGGATAAATGGCATCTATACTAGTATTCGGTTAGATGTCAGCTTTTCTTAAATCCATGAGCGTCTGTACTGGTATTCAGCGGCGAGTGGTCAGCGTCTGTTAGCTCAGTGAGCTCGGCTGAAAATCTAAGTTCCAAAGGCCTCAACAACCTCTGGTCCTATATGG
This sequence comes from Meconema thalassinum, assembly GCA_946902985.2. NCBI lineage: Eukaryota > Metazoa > Arthropoda > Insecta > Orthoptera > Tettigoniidae > Meconema > Meconema thalassinum. The sequence goes on from OX336388.2 coordinate 1,765,916,209, forward strand.
TCCTGGTATCTGCTAGGCCAAGTACTGAGTACAAGCAAATGTGGAATATGCAAGTAAATACAATCTTACCCCAGGTGGTACACAATCCACCCGTCAACAGACGGCCACTGAACTTTCGGATTCTGGGGAGTTCTGACGTACGCAACAGAGAGTATCGGAGATCTCTGGTAAACTTCCCTACAACCAGAAATCATTCCTTGGAACGATAAACATTAATACATTGATCCAAACAAGGAAATTACATGACCTCACACAGGAAATTGACCGACAAAAAATTCTCATCCTTGCTCTTCCAGAAACACGAATGACAGACAACGACACCATGGACTACGGAAACTAACACATCTTTAAAAGCGAAACACAAAAAAGAGTCGCAAGGGGCGCACCAATTTTCGGTATGGCGATTCTTGTACACAGATCTATTATCACCTCCGTCAGGGAAATTACACCCGTCAATAGTCGGCTCATGACCATGCGCATCAAATGCGCCAACAAAAATTTCACACTCATCAATGCACATGCCCCCACCAATGTTGACGATAAGAAGAACCCCGAAACGGTTGAAAAATTCTGGAACAAACTTGAGAACATCATGAGCGAGATTTCCCGCGCCGATGTTAAAATCCTCATGGGAGATTTCAATGCTCAACTTGGCAAAGAGAAAATCTATCGAAAATTCGTCGGCAGATATTCCGCACACCAAAGCACGAACACTAAGGGCACGCGTCTGTTTGACATCTGTCACCAATTCAACCTTAAAATTATGTCCACGCACTTTAGAAAATTACCGCATAAACAGAAAACATGGCGATCTCTGATCCAACATCTCGGTGAGTATCAGATTGATCACGTCGCCATTTCCTACGCCCTCTACAGAACCATTCACGACGTTCAAGTTCGACGAGACGCGAATATCGACTCGGAACACTACCTTACAAGAATCAAAGTAAAGTTCACCCCAAAGAGAGTTCACCGTCGCAAACCACATATCCCGAAATTCGATTTAGCTATGATTCAAGAAACAAATATTGTAGAGGAATGGGAAAAGGAACCGGCGAATAACTGGAACGACTTTCGTAGCAAAATTATCGGACAAGCTAAAGCACTGATCCCGTTAAAAGAAAGACAAAACATCCATGGTGGAATTCTGAGTGTGATCAAGCCATTGCCAATCGCCGAATCGCATTCCAAAAGTACAACAGCAGTAGATCACCAGGAACCCTGGGACACTTCCTCGACATCCGCAAACAGACAAACAAGACTATCAGGAAAGTCAAGCGTGATTATATCACTGAGCAACTTAAGTCCATGGAGAATGATTTCAGAAACTCCGATAGTCGGAATTTCTACAGGACCTTCGCGAATAATATTAAGGGTTATGTACCGCCAAATTTAACCTTAAGGAAACAGGATGGAAAACTGGCACTTACTAATCGTGAAAATTGCGATGAACTTGTACGCTACTTTTCTGGGCTCCTTAACTGACCCGAACCACCTGAACGTTTCTTGCATACGACCCCAGAACACGTCAAGCCAGACGCTGATCCACCAACACAAAAAGAAATCACTCGCCATATCAAAAAACTCAAGAATGGAAAGACAGCAGGAAAAGACGGAATTGTTGCGGAATTGCTGAAAAATCTTGGACCACGATCACTGCAGGAAATTACACAGATCATTGAAGAAGTCTGGCGAAGTGAAAAACTCCCAGATGATTGGAAATGCGCACTCATTCACCCACTCTACAAAAAAGGAGACAGATTGGATGTGAATAACTATAGAGGGATATCCCTCCTTTCTGTACCTTACAAAGTCTCCTCTGCTTGCCTCCTATAACGCACACAAGAACAGCTCGAGCCTCTCATTGGTGAATACCAGGCAGGGTTCAGACCAAACAGATCAAGTACTGAACAATTTCACCTCAAGTCCACACTGAAACATCGAGCTTTACGAAATCTCCAAACCATCTGCGTATTCGTCGATGTTCAGAAAGCTTATGACTCTGTCGACCGCCAATCTCTCTTTAATATACTCGAAGAATACACGCTCGACCCGAAAACACGACGCCTCATCCAACAGACCCTATCTGAAATAACTTCCAAAGCCAATTTCCTTGGTGAAGTATCTGAACCTTTCCTCATCGGGGCAGTTGTACGGCAGGGAGAGGGGCTCTCCCATCTACTCTTTAATATCGTCCTAGAGAAGGTCGTCAAAGAATGGAGAAATGAACTGAGGAGTCGGAATACCTGGAAGCCCGTCATGCTAGGAAGGCAAACGGATAATATCGACGTGA